>OX031006.1:237976700-238597089 GCA_943735925.1 Pollenia amentaria | reverse complement strand
TTAAATAAAAAAAATTTTCGCTCCTTAATTTAGATAGTAAAAGCATTGAAAAACATTTATCAAAAACCCATGTTGCACCGACTAGGGACGTACTAATCGTGCCGGGCCCCAAATGTCTGGCCTATGCCAGCGCTGGGCAGTCACACAGCAGACGCCTAGTGGATTCGCCCCCATCCAGACGTAATCTACATTCTGGTCTTCTGCCAGGCTCATCCGCAAAAGATGGTACTTGACCGTGTGATGACCTGTTAGATAGGCCGCCAACAATCGTAGTTCGTGTCTATTGAAACCTTTCGTCCCTATTGTAATTCTGAAAAAGATAATTTCCTTTGCCTGATATATATACTAATACTTAGATGTGCTAAGTTTTCCTCAAATTTACAAAAAAAAAAAAAAAAAAAAAAAATTATGGTAGAGTTTTGACCAAATAAAGTTCATAAACTATAGCCCGTTAAAATTTTCTTATACGTATTTTCTCAAATATAAACTAAGAATTATCCTTTCATATAGAGTTTCCAAGAAATTTATACTGCCCATATTTTTTGTCCAACTCACTTTTTGACAATTATTTTGTATTGAATACCAAACTATTTTTACCAAATTTACTGTATTGTCCTTGTATTTGAGGTGCCACGTCCACTTGGAAATTGAGAAATATTCATAGCTTTTGTTTAATCAGGAAATTTCTGTGAAAATTCTTGTGAAATCGTTACAGTAGTTCAGGAGTCTATAGAGAACAGACAAACACACAAGCAAGCGCATTTTCATATCGCATACAAAATCAGAAACAGTCACAACTCAAAACTTACAAAGTTCAGGAGAAGCAAAAAACTATTTTTAGAAACATGGTTGTATTTTTACAATCAAGTTGGGTTCTACAGAGACGGTATTTTCCAGTTAAAGAAGACAGTGGCTCAAACGAAACTTTCGTGGTCATAAGAGATCTGATTTGTGAACTGGTTTATGAAAAAAAAAAACGATTTTGATGAATTTAAAGTTTTGGATGTTGATAATTTTTGTATAAAATACATATAGATTTTATAATTTTGGTTTTTTTTTTCTCCCCAAGTAACTTCATTTCGGCAAATAGGACATATTAAACATAAGCCTTCGATTTTTGGAATTGTCTTTACGCACATAAATAAAAGTAAATGACATTATTTGGATAAAAGATAAAGATAACAAATGAAAAATTTACCGGGTTTGAAGAAAACACAGCACAAACATCAAACACAAAATCGATACAACTGATAGATACTTTTGTACTTAAATTTCAAAGCTATAAAAATACAGGAATTTAAAATAAAGAAAATCATTGGCAACATCTGGTACAGTTTGAAACATTATCTTAAAAATATACGAGCAAATCTTAAATATAAAATATAAAAAACATAAGGATATAAATAAGATGAAATATAAATAAAGTGTTGGAAAATAAACACAATCATTTTTTTTTTTAAATCAAATCACACAACATTTTCTTGCAATCTCTTGGTCTCACACCTTAAAATGGAAACCCATCTGCTTACTCACTTTATGAAATGGTGTACTATGGAAACAAGTTCTAGCAAATGTTATTACGCCATAGAATTTGTAGGCAAATAAATAATGGCAATAGAAAGGTTGTATGTTATTAATGCAGTCTAAATAATTTCATGTATAAACAAATACCTTAGAGTTTATAATTGGGCAAGACTAACTATTTGATACCCTACTCCACTGATTTATCACTATTATGAACCTTTAGGAAAATGTAGTCCTTTAAGCACAATGTTTTGTTATGCCCAAAATCTAAATGAGATTTTCTTATTTATACGTGATGTGGGCTTGAATAAAGTTTTAGTGAATTCTGGATCTACCATCACAAATTTTTTCAGTGCTTACTAGGGTATTCATTTAATTGGGCTTTTGCTTTAATCGCTCGATTAATTAACCGTTCTTTTGGTTAAATCGGTTAATAATCGTTTAATTTTGTAATTGATCGGTTAACCGATTAATAAAGTTTTTTTTTATACATTAAGAAATTTAAATACATAAATGCATAAATTATTTATTATTTGGATTTTTAAAAGAAAAAGCAATAGCATAACAAACATAACAACTCTTCAACTAACACGAGCAAACAAACAAAATAATTCATATATATATATTTTTTAATTAATACATAAATATTATGTAGTAAATAAAAAATGAACTGTTTGATCATTTTATTAGTTGTTACAATAGTTTGAGGAGACCTTAAAAATTATCTTAGAAAAATGTTTAGGATAGTTTTGATAAATCTTGACTTGGAAAGAATTCTTTCACTTATCGTTGATGTTGGGGAAATCGAACGCAATCCATAATACAGAATATCTAATTTCTCAGTCCTTATCCAGTATTTCTCTAATAAAATCTTCACTGTCATTAGTGTTTTAATTTTTTTAAATTTTCAACTCTTCTAATTGTTTCGGGTTATTCTGTTAAAAGATTGATATGAGAACATATGAGAAGAAACAAATAACTAAACACATACATACATATGAGAAGTTCCAGCAAAAAGTCTCCTTTTTGTAACGTAACGCCAGAAGAAATTTAAATCGTTTATCAAAAATTGTATACGTATAATTTACTTTTTTATATGTTTTGTAAAGCGCAACTAGCTCTACATTAAGTTACAAAAAGGGATAACTTTTGAAAAACATGGTTCTAAAAAAAGCTTATTTGCTTTCTGGCGTTACATTACAAATGTAGACTTTTCGCTGGAAATTATCATATGTACCTAAAACGAGCAAAGAATTTTAAATTTGATAACTTTATAAGTCCATAAAGCATTAAAAAAAGGTTTTTAACAAAAAGTCTTGCTCATTTCGCAGACTTATGCAGTTTTGTAATGCAAGTCAAAATCCACTGCTGATTTTTGTAACGTCACTCCGCCGCACATTTTTTTACATTTTGTCGTACAAATATCACGTCGCGTCACAATGGAAATGCCCATATAAAAAGTACGGGAAACAAAAAGCTGTTGACAGCAACGACCTATTTAAAATGAAGATCCCTTCTTTGTTTGTATGAACAAATATTTTCTAAACGCATACCTTTTGCATATTAGATGAAACCAATTATTAAAAACACAAAAAAATATGTTATAATACTATAAAACATTAAAAATTTTGTTACGTCGGTTAATCGGTTAATTGACTGAAATTAACTGGTTTAATCGTTAATCGAAAACAGCCAATTTTAAATTATCCGATCAGTAAATCGGGTAGTAATTAATCGGTTAACCGATTAACCGAATGAATACCCTAGTGCTTACTATTCATAAGAATTAACTCTATACCGTGAAATTATTTGTATGGGGAATTGGGAACATCACTGAGCAATTCTCACCATCATATTATCTATAAATAATCGACCTTTTCTTTGGTCGCAAGGCACTTTAGTTTTCATAGACACACCCATAGCCAACCAGTCAACCAAACAGTTAACGAGACATGTTCTAATCGACTCAAGAATCAATCAATATATTAGTATATCGATCTTTGGATCTGAACCTAGCCGCCCCACACGTAGCCACTTTTTTTATCATATGCATGTTTGAATTTACACAAAAAGCATTTAAAAGTATATTAACTATAATTTGCTATTATTTTTATAACCACACCACAATCGTGGAGAGGATATGATGCGTATGTGCTGTTGTATGTCCCACTAAAACATTTCACTTCTTAACCACACAGCATGAAAACTCAGAAGACCTTCTTATTCCAGGCTTTATTAAACGCCATTTATTTGATTTACTTACAATTCTTATCTAACTGCTAAAGAATGCCTCATAGAACCTTCGCTATTTCGCTTAAAAGATATGCTACACATTCTACATTCCCTTCTATGAGAAGGGAGAAGAGAAGGCGTAAATTTTTTTGTTTTGTCTTTTGCCAAAGCAAATTTTTTTTATTAAAATCTCGACTTAGTTCAATTTCATGGAATTAAGCAAAATGAAATAAAATAAAATTTATTGTGATTTTTATTCTTGACTGAAGCCGGGGTTAAACTTACAACACTGTTTCGAGAAAAACTACTTTACTATCATCAGAGTTCTTTGCTGTTTTGACTGTAGATTGCAAGCCGTTGCTTTGGCAGTATGGGCAAACCATAGTATACAACTAGTATGCCGACTCTTTGACAGGTCCATAACTAAAATGTCAGTGGTACCTAACTCATGTTTGGACTAGAAGGATTTTGATGTATTGATGTATAAAACTATTTACACCACCAAACATAGTTGCATAAAATATTATAGAATGTGGCAATAATTTTTTTTTTCTAGAATAAAATTTCCTTAGTTCAATAAATTTTCAATTTATTTAATGCTGACTGCTTTAAAAAACTTTTAAAACCAATGGTTGTAAAATTTTTATTCTGCAATATCGGAAAATATTTAAATAATTTATGATTTCAAATATTATTTTCATACCACAAAATGCTACTCTGCTGGCTTTAATAATATTAACAACAGAAAAAAATAGTGTCAAATAAAAATTTAAAAATTTTTAGTTTGAGAAAAATAAAAACATTTTGCATAAGCATTGGAAATGTATTGGAAAAAATTATTAATTATGTGTGTGTGTCATTAAATTAACAAAAAAGTGTTATATTGTGAAAAACTCTAAATGGAAAAATTTCAATTCTGTTTTGTTTTTGTTGTTTGTGTGTTGAGTTCACACAGAACTTATATGTATGAGGGGTGAACTAAGAAATTGAGAACGCTTTCTCCAATTGGCATACTAGTTTTATACTATTGGTTAAACTACAAAGACCTCTGATAATGAGGTAGTGGTTTTAATTTAAACAACCCCGGTTTCAGTCAAGGTTAAAAATTGTCAATAAATCTTCATTTATTACATATTGTAAAATTCCTTTCTTTTCCCCTTAAACAAATTAATTTGATAAAATTCGGCATGATTGAAATAAAATTAAATTTGGATTAAAAACCACAAAGAGTTCGATTAACAACAAAGAAATTAATTGGAAAACATTTCTTTTAAACAATATATACACAGAAAGAAAAACACTCGGGATAAATTAAGATTTTTATACTTACTTTAAGTACGAGTCGTACTCAAAAATTCAAGTACGAATAACACTAAAACGTACTCAAAACAATCCTTAATGGGATAACTTTCGAAAATCAATCCCGGAATTTCTTAAAGTAAGTATAAAATTCTTAAACCAAGTACAAAAAAGATTGATCTTTTCGTTGGTGGTGCCACTCTGAGAGTAAAATTAGAAAATGAGCGTTTTAATCTATATAACTTATTAAAATTTGTTGTTTGCTTGTTGTGTGTAGAAACAACAAAAAAACAGAACAAGAAGAAAACACACTATTTTCATGTTTAAATATTAATCAATTTTACTTTTTAAACTTTAAAAAGTAAAATTGAAAGCAAGAGTTCTCATTTAGTTTATATTCTTAGTTAAAAATGTACATTAGGTTTTTAAAGTAAAAATCATATCGGGCATGATGCTGGTGTTTTATAATTGGATCTTTGTAAAGTGTGAAACGGGTAAGTAAATCAATCATAATAATATTCTTCTTAAATCAATCACAATAATATTCTTCTTCTAATTTGATTTAAACCAAAACTGAAATTATTTTTATTATAACACTTGAATCAAGCACGCTTTTTTGAGATTGATTCAATCTCAGTTTTACTTAAATCAATCTCATTTTCGGAATATTTTAAGTACGAATCCGGGATTGAATATGGATAAGTTGAGTATTTCGCGATTGAATAATCCGTACTTGAATCAATCTTTCTGTACTTGATTCAAGAAAATCCGTACTCACCGTACTATTGATACCGCTTCGGATTGATTTGAGCACGGATTGATTGATTTTTCTTTTGAATCTAGTATTTATAATTGTATTACAACTATTTTTTTTTTTTTGGGCATTTTACATATCTGTAGCCCGTTTCTGTATTTCTCGCATCGTAAAATTTCCCGCATGAAACAAGTAAATTATGACAATAACAGTGCAATATGAAACAAAAAATGATTTTTCTCACATAAGTGTTTCTGTATCTTAACTTTGGGAGATTTATCTGTCATTTTAATAATTGTCCAGCAATTACTGGAAGGATGCGAGAAAAAGTGTTTCTGTATCAATATTTTGCTAAAAATTTCTGACAAGAACTGTCAAAATTAAATGATGAAAATAAATAAAACACAATTGTTATATTTTGTTATTTAAATTTTTTTAAGTCCTTCACTGTTTTCGTTTTATTCATCTGGGAATTTGTGAAAAAATCGTTAATTTCCTAAGAAAAAATAAAAAAAAATCGTCTATTTTGTTTTAAAAAATCGGACAATTTAAAATTAACTTAAACAATTTTGTTTGAGTTTTATAAAAACATAATAAAAAAAAAAAAAAAAATTGTTAAGGTTCATGGGTAAAATACATATTTTATACATACTTAAGCTTGAGGTCTATTTAAATAAAATTATTTATTTTATTTTTTGTTTAAAATAAAACTAACACTTTTGGCCAAAAAAAGGCAAAAAAATACCTATAGTGCATTGACTGAAAAATGGGGTAACAGTTTAATGTTTTGATCACATAAACAAATGTAAATAAATAATCTAAGGAAATAAAAATTAAACAGTTTTCCTTCGAAATTTTGATTTTGTCGATAAGTTTTTTAAGCTGCCTTGTTTTTAATGATAACTTTTGTCTGTGGTGCCTAATATACAATCATATTAAACTATTAACAATTATTTTATTTCGAAGACTGAATATTATCGTCACTATAAAAAATAAACAATTCGGCACTTTGCCAATTTTTTGAACCAAAAATCGTCAAAATGACGATAAATATTCAAATCTGGCAGCCGTATTTTTATTATATCTATTTCTTTCTTTGACGTTTCGCTTGCATTTGACACTTAATAACTGGAAGTATGCCAGTTAAAACAGAATCTGTGTTGTCTGTTCTCGCATTCAAATGCAGAAACACTTTTTTCTCACAAATCGAAAAACGATGGAATTTTTTGTTTCACACTTCATGTGAGAAAATTTACGATGCGAGAGCTACTGATTTTACAAAATCATGAAAATATACAAAAACGTCATTACTGAATGAGACATCAAGCGATAACATAACCGTCTTGTGTGAAAGCTCAAGCGAGACTGATTGGTTTTATAAAGGATATGAGTGCACGTCGGTGGTAGATTAAAAGAGAAAAAAGCTCGTTGCAGTTGTTTTCCCGGGGTCTATTCTAGAATCTAGACCCACCTTTAAGTATACCGATCGACTCAGAATAACTTTCTAAATCGATCTTACGATGTCCTTCCGTCCATCTGGGTAGTTGTCTGTCCATGTAAACTTTGTGTGCACAGTTAAGATCGCAATTTTGAAGGTAATTTGATCAAAGTTGGCGCATACAGTTAGGGATTGCTGTTCTATTTTAACCGGAATCGAAACCGCGGCTTTAATGCCTAAAAACCGAAACCGACAAATAACCTCGGTTTTCAGCTTTTACTTCAAAAATAAATGTATGCCTAAAGAAATTGCAAATTATATATAACACTCGTACTTCTTATAAAAAAAAGTTTATACATTATAGCCGGCAACAATGGAGATTGTTTGAAATATTCTTAAAATTAAAAAAAGTATTGAGAAGGTGCTGTATCGGTTAAAAAGGATCTTTTGTTGAACTCTTGAAAAATCATATATTTTTAACATAGCTCCAAAAGAATTTATTTATAGTTTTATGTACTGTTTCCAAATTTGAATACACAATCACTTGCCTGGTATTTAGTAACAGGACATTCATTTTTTTATGTTTTTTTTGGAAGATTTTTTTTGTTTATTATACATTTCTTGAAGAACTTTTTTTTTTAGTATGGGAATTGAAAAAAATCACTCAAAAATATCAAAATATGCAAGACAAAATATGCATAGAAAACCAAAATATGCGAAAACAACTCGATGCCATTTTAACGCAAGTTTAATGATTCGGAAAGATAATTGGTTCTTAGACCATCGACAAAAACATGAATTTGCATGGTAATCGCAGCAATATTAATTACCAATAATATTTGTTAGCATAGTAGACCATTTTTTTTTTATTTTATTTTACTAATTTCATTTAAGAAATGTCTGAACTAAAATCTGGAGTTTGGGAACATTTCAAATTATCAGAGTGCCAGTTAAATACAGCAGTATGCAAGGTTTGTAAGAAAACCCGAAAACCAAACCGAAACCGGCCGGTTTTAATAATTTTAAAACAGAAACCTCGGTTTCACATTTTTACGGTTTTTAGCAAACTCTACATGCAGTTCAACTATCATAAGGACGAAGCCTATTAAAAATGGTGAGATTCGGCTAATAATTTCACTTTGTGTATAAACACTATGGTATAGAATGTCAAATGGTCGGGCTTATCCGACTATAATTTCCTTCTTGATTTAACAAATAAGGACTTCTTAAAAGAAAGTAAATTTTTAAAGAAAATATTGGTCGGACTTTTTTCTGATTTTTTCGTCAAATATTTCTTACATTTGAACAATGGTATGTAATAAATATCTTTGTTCGTAACAAACTTAAGCACAAACCCATAATGCTTAAGAATATCAAACGCACATCAATTTATTTAAATATCAGTAGACAGACTTATGCAACAGCAGTTTGTATTTGGTTCAGAAATCTGTAGACAAATTCTATAATATTTTCTATATTGTAAATCCTTTTTTTTTCTGTTTCATTTGTTAAAATAAAAATAATGTGTTTGTTGCAAGTGATAGTTTTAAAGATTGAAATTCCGTCCTCTTAAGAGAAGTTTATTGAATTTTGTATAAAATAAACTGTAGTAATTATTGGTGATTATGGCATGAAAATATTATTTAATACTGCCAAGAATTAAATACAAAAAAATTAGCTTAATAAAGATTCTGAGTTTCTAATTAAGGCCGCTAACTTAAATTTTTAAAGCTTTAATATAAAAGTATAAAATAAAAGATAACCAAAAATTTATACAACTCAAAATTAACCTGTGCTTATGCAGGACGAACTCTAGGCTAATTAATGTAATTCACAAACTTGAAGACTTGCTCTTCGAAGAAAGCCTATTACATAAATTTTTTCTCAAATCAATGTTTGTCCTTATTTTCGGGAAGTTGTTTTGATTTTTATACAAGAAATCTAAAAATTAAATAATATTAAAAATTAAGATTATCCGCTTAGTTAATTCGCAATATGTACGTCTGAAGGAGTAGGGCCGCCCCAGAGCCAAGAGGATACCTCGCATTGCTAAGTATAAAATAAGTAACTTTGTAAGTCGTATTAGGATTTTGAGAATTCTTCAAAGTTATCTATCTATTATTATTTGTTGCGAAATGCTATCAAGTCTGGTATAACGTGAGACCTTTGATGTCCTTATAGTTGATAGGAATCGATGGGCAGACCGATCTTGATGAAAATACCTTACAAGTCAAGTTTGCTTTACCGATAGTTCGAAACAGACAAATGGTGACACCAGAGCCAATATATTTGGCCAAAGTTACCAAAGAAGCCGAGATTTGGGCAAACAATCTCCAAATTTCCAGACGAAATTTACGCCATTCTCACATGTGCTACACAAATTGATAACAAATAAAAATTTTTTGATTAAATTATAATAAATAAATTCCAAAAAAAAATAAATAGTTTCAAATCAATGTTTTTGATATTAACCATATTTTCTGCAGTAATGATGTTGATATAAATTAACGTTTAATTTACTTGATTACATTTTTAATTTAAACTGATTTTATTTTTGATTAGTGTTTTAATTGAAAAAAAAAGAATTGGCGATCATTTTTTCTGTGCAGGAAATATTTGAAGAGAATCTCAAGAGGCTTAAGATTATTTGCAATGGCAGATTGTCAGGAGCGCTGTCGTATTTTGTGGTGAAGTCGAAGGTACTTCTGGACTGTGTTACGTAATTAAGGAAGAAAACACAACCATTTGACATTATGTTTGGTGCCTGGCGATGAGGATCATGCATGTAACGAACGAGCAGATTGCTTGGCAAATAAAAGCGCGCGCTACTTCTTTATACTGCCGTGCTTATGAAAAAGGAAGTGAAATTCACTTACTGCCTTCTTTTAATTTTGATGCCAATAAATTAATTTCCAATAATTAATTTTAAAATAACTCGATAAAAATGTTATTTAAAATAAGAAAAGTTATTAAGTTGGTTAAATATTTTTAATTAATAACAAAATTCAAAATTTAAAATTCTGTATGTCCTTATTTTTATTTATACAATTGACTTCTTCTTGAGCTCGGTGGTGAAGGTCTTTAGCCCTTTTTTGGTATCTCTGCTTTATTATTGATTCATGGCCAGATAAAGAGCTTATTCAGCTATGTACAAGTGGTGGGCTCAGAGGTGAGGCGAACCAAGTAAAAAAAAAACATTTTGAAAATATTTTGAGATTAATTAGTGAACTGTCATTAATTTCTGGAGCCATTGGGCGTATTTCCCTTAGCTTAGGGACGAAACGCTTTCTGATTTAGTCCGTTACAGAACTGAATAATAACTTTGCGGAGAATTTCCTATCAGGTTTATATACATATCTTATATTTCATGACCTGGTTTTGTTCAGCTCTGAGCCTTCAACATTTTCCTGGGCTTTAATTAACTAAAACTGTGGTAAATTCCTAAAGTTGCCTTTGGTTCAAAAACGTGAACTAAAATTACTAACTGGCATTCATTGCGTACTTTGGAGTTAGAGACCGTCAGTTAATATTGGCAAAATGTATTACAAATAATGCATTCATACGTATACGAATATATTCCCGCAAAAAAAATCAATTGCTCGCAGTGCTTATTTCATTTTATATTTCTCAAAATTACAAGCGACAAATTTATTCTACTTGCAGTTTTAAAAAATTTTCCAAAGAAAGCCATATTAATTAGTTGAAAATATTATACTGAATTTAACAACAGGAAATCATATTTGCAAAAAAATTTTATATACACATTCCAAGAAATTTTTGGCTTTTAATAATAGAAATAGAAAAATCGATTTGTAACTATTCGATTTTTAACCCAAATATAAATTTTTTATTTAATTTTTTTGAATTTTTCATAAAGCATTTTTAACAGTTGTAATTTACAAATCGTTTATATAAGAGAATTTTCTAAACTCAATCTCAAAGCAGTGTACTCACACTCTTACATACCTGCACTTACTCAAATACCCAGCGGTCAAAAAGTTATTACAAATTGAAACACATCCGATTGTTTACAATAATGTCAATAGGAAAAATAAAAAACAAGTTCGTTAATCGCATACAACTAGCATCAAAATCAGATTAGTCTTATTGATATCCCGTTGTTAAATAAAATGTAAATAAGAATCAAAAACAAAACAAACGCGAATAAAATGTAGTCATCGCACTTGCATCTGATTTGGATGGCTTAGTAATGTATCATATTTTTTTGTACATTTTCAATTGTGTATTTTGCTTTTTTTTCTTCTACTTTTTGTTCTGTTATTTTTTCAATTTGTTCTTTGAAAATTTTAAAGTAAAAGTTCAAAGTGTAAAGTGCGTTCAAAAGTGCAAGTGAATAAACCGTGTAATTGTTATTAAAAAAAATAAATAAAAATTTGTTGAAAAATACCTATTTTAAGTATTAAAAATATAAAAAATTAATTAATTACATACATATATTATTTTTAAGTTAATTAACCAACGCAAATATAAATATAAAATCGTTTAAAAAACATGGATTTCTACTTTATTCAAATAGATTAAACCCATCCGATGATTTATCTTATTCGGACCCATCTAATACTTATACAATGTCTGCTACAAAGGACTGATTAAATCGAGACAAATCTTAGTACCCTCTGAATCACCACAATCATTGGACCCATCCAACCTTCACTTACAATGTATGTAGTGTCGGATCAATCTGATAGCCTAGGCCATCTCTGTGTAATTGTAAGTAGGAATTGAATACAGACTTTGGATGGGTCGCACTTACATTGTCGTTAGTCTCAGACCGAAGATGTATGTGATAAAAAGTTCACTGGGTATATACACATTATTAGTCTCGCGTTTAATCTTCAAATAACCTTTGGAATTCAGAACACATGGCAGTGCTTTTAACGTACTACAGATCCATCAGCATTAATTTGTGTGTCTATGTGTGTTTGAGTGTGACTGTGTATGTATGGATGAGTAGCAATAAAAAAATAGATTGCAGCAGACAAAGGAATACGAGTGGAAATCAACCAGCATTCACATCAGCAAAAACTTTATTCACATCAACATTTGTAGTGATGCATGATGAATTGTAAATTTATATGCAGCATCTCTATACAAAAAACATCAGCAACATAAGCACAAAAGCTGAATAGAGTAAAAAAAGGAAAAATAAATATTAATTTCATATATGCGTTTAAGTATAAAAGCCACTAACTAACTAAATCCACTGTAGATAATGGAAAAATTTTTTAAGTACACGATTGTTTAGAAAATTTTTATGCGAGGGTGATTTAAACTTCACAAAAAAAATTGCTAATATCTGATGCAAATTCTAAAAGAATAGCTATTTCCGACAGTCGGAGTTTCGTTGCCATTATGTTTCCTTTTGGTATTTATAAAAAGACAAGTCGCGCCGCAACTTCAATTAGTCTGCAATGAAAACAAAATTATTCCACGGCCTTAAATCCATATTTTTCTTGGAGTTCCCTATACAGTATGCAAACATACTCTTATAAGCCACATTTTCTCCTTGTTTTGACTTGAAATTTGTACTTGTAAGAGGATATTAACAAAATATACAAATATTAATAGCTAAGCACTAGATAATCAGGAAATTTCTGTTAAACTTTCAATAAATTCTATTGAGTAGTTTAGGGGTCTATATATTTGCTAGTTCAAAATAAGCGATCAATCGCTTACTATTACTACATTTATTTTATATCGTACTTGATCATAAGGAAGTTATAAACTTACACTTTATATATTTTCAGTGCAAGCAACAAATTTTTTAATATAACATTAAAGGTTAGGCGAGGAGACTGCTCAAGAGTGCCTATATACGGGGAACAAATACCTACAGAAAATTCCGTTAAATATGTAGGAATGATTCCAGATAGTAGGCTGACTTGGAAGCAACACATTAAGCCTAAGCGAACCCAACTAAATACACAGAAAAAAATATTATATTTCTCTAATCACCAAATTTATTCTAAATTCGTATTATCAAGCAAACAAATTGTTGATTTTGCACCTATTACCAAAATGATTAAATTGATTACTAAAAATTTTTAAAAAATAATTTCAATAAATTATATTTTTAATTTTAATTAAAAAAGTTATCAAAAAACTTTGCCATTTCAAACAATGTGTTAATTTATTAAAATAAATATTGACAATTCCCAACAATACTTCTACATGTTTAAATTATTTTATTTTTAACGAAAAAAGTCAATTAAGATTTTTTGTTATTTAATTAAAATTTTAATTGAAATTTTATTTCAAAACAACTAAAATGTTAATTAAATCATAATTACATTTTTAATTTTCTTTCAACTAAAAATAAATGATTGATTCAATGATTACATAAATTAAATTTAAATACTTTTTAAACCTTTTTTTAATTGATAAAATACTTTTTTCTCTGTATAAAAACTGGTAAATTATATTGGCTACTAGGGCCAAAATTGGAATTAAATTTAAACAATTAACTGGTTGTCTTCAAGGCTATACTAAAACATGTTTGGACATACGGAATAATGCTATGAGAAACATCAAGCAAATCAAACATCGATATTCTAGAAAGATATCAGTCAAAAACTCTAAGACTAATTACAGCAGAGCCATGGTTTGTCACAAACAAAAATATTCGTAAAAATTAAAATATGTCCTCAATACGAAAAGAAATTCAATGGTTCAGTAGAAGCCATCTTAAAAGATTTAGTAACCATAGTTACCCACTGGCTGTTGCTCTTTTAGACGACAGCATTGAAACACGTAGACTGCAGCGAGTTCATGTACTAGACTTGCCTTTAAGAGGCTAGTTTGCTTTATGTAAATATGTACATATGAATATAATTTTATCTAAATTAAATTGCATATCATTATGTAATCCTTTGGGTATGCATAACGCCTGTTATATATTATTCAAGTTACCACATTTGCTTATTGGCTTATAGAAGATAGATTTCAAATAAATAAATTTAAAAAAAAAACATTTAAGGCATATGAAAAAAAAATCTTGAATCAATCGTTTCATTACCAACAAGTAGACAAAATAGCACGAAAATTTTACAGCGGGCAGATGTGAATAAGACATGTCGATATATTCCAAAAAGTTTTGAATTAATACCCTCTTTGTGATCAAGTGCGATTTGGATTTATCGACATATATTTTCACTAATATCTAACGTACATATATTTTGGATTTTATATATTTAAAAAAGATGGAAAACTCAGATTAGTTAGTATATTTTATGCACTTTAACTTGAATTACAACTGGTAAATATAAATTTATATATGTATATGTAAGGATATTACATACATAACACATATACATATTCACTCTTAATATATTCGAATAACAGCAGCAGACAAAGGTTAGATTTTTTATTCAACTTTTTGTTGTTAGATCCAAATGAAAGCAGGGAGAGCGTAAACTGAAATGAAGGTGGTACTTATGTGAAAATAATGTTTGAAATTGTTTGTTATAAATCTATAAAAGCAAAAAAAAAACCTAATAAAAATTGTAAAATAAAAGAGAAAAGTTCATTGGCATCAATGTGTGTGTGCATATTTAGCAGATGTGATTTAAATTTAGTACCGAATACTTATTGGGTGCCTGGAAGATGTTCTTCTATACAGTCATATTTATTAAAATTGATTTAGGGGTAAAAACGCGAAGCAGACATATATTTTGGAAGTATAAAAAAAGGATTATAAATTTAGATATTTGAATTAAATGTTAACATTATTCTTTCAGTTCTTTCAGTGCCTAAGAGCTTTTGCTGGATAATATTGCTTCCTCTATGCGATCAGAAGAAGACAGCATCTAGTCTGTAAAAGAGTCTGGAAGTAAAACTTTTATATATCTCCCTTACAAATTTTTTAATGGGTATATATAACATCCTGACTTGTTCTGATATTGCGTAAAAGAAGCAATCATAGCCTAGCAAATACTCTTAGGCATTTGTCATCATAAACTGAAAGAAAAGTGTTAATTTATGTAACGCTGTTGTTTTGCCTTTTCTCGTTCTTTGAACGATCATTTCTCAATAATATAAATTAGCTCCTGAAGACGAACCATGAGTTCGAAATATATGTATAGATCGATAAAATCCAATAACGGTTTTTATTAAGAATGATTGAGAAAAGGCAAAACAAAAGCGTAACATAATAATATATTTAATGCTGCAAGACAAATTTTAAATTATAAAAGTATTAACATTTAAATTTAGTATTAACGTTTCAAATAAGGATGGCCAAAATTAATTACTGAAAATTTAAAAAACGTGGAAAGCTAATTTTTGGATTACCGATTTCTTATAAAACGGGTGGTTAAATTTTAAGGGCCGATATTGAATGTGAACCACACCTAAATGTCAAGTTTTTTCTACATTACATTTGACATTTCCCAATTTCAGACTAACTCAATTTTAACCATGGAAAGCTACTCAATTGAGCAATGCGTTAAGTTATTCAGACTTGTTATGAAAATGGGCGTTCAAATCAAAATGCATTTTGTGTACCTTCGTGATTTTTTAATCAGACTAATCGACCTCAGTGGATTCGTTAACAAGCCGCATTTGCGCTATTGATAATCCAAGAGTGATTGTCGAAAAACCAATGCATCCACAAAGAGTGACTGTTTGGTGCGGTTTATGGGCTGGCGGCATAATCGGGCCATATTTTTTCCAAAATGAGGCCGGTGAGGCAGTTACTGTAAATGGTGTTCGCTATCGTGAGATTATAGCGAAATTTTTATGGCCCGAATTGGAAGATATGGATGTGGGCGATATGTGGTTTAAACAGGACGGTAACACTTGCCACACAGCTAACGAAACAATGGCTCTTTTGCGCGACAAATTCAATGGCCTTGTACGTCGATAAGACAGCAATTCAAGAGCTAAAGGATGAATTAATTCGGCACATTAATGGCATAGAACCTCAATTATGCCTCACGACCATCGAAAATTCGGACCATTTGGCCGAAATTTTTTTATATACATAATTGAACCATACCAATATTATCATAATAAAAAGAAATGACAATAATTTCCTAAATAATTTGTGTCTTATTCAAAATCAACATCGACACTTAAAATTTAGCCACCCTTTATTAAAAAATAGTCATGTTGAAATTTCAACACAAATCCGCCCACAGGCACGCCTACTTTTCACTACCTAGTTATGAAAAATACTCAAAATTTTAAATAATTTTTTTACAATTTTATTTCGTTTTAAAATCAAATGAAAATATCCAATTGAACGTGATTTTGTAAAGAAAAGAATAGAAAAATGAAAAAAGCGTGAGGAATCCGCACTACTAGCATTCGAATCACTGGAAAAAAAAATTTAAGCCTTTAAAAAAAATATGTGGGCTATACGCAGCTCTAAAACTAAATCCGATTTTAGTTTTTTCTATTGGGCACAAATTTTTATTTTTTTTGGAGCCCGAAATAAAGCAATTAGGCCCCAATAGAGTTATAACTAAAGAAAAAAGAAGTTTTAGCTAATGTATTTAATTCTTAAATTCCTAGTGCAATAAAGGGCCGCCTACTAGCAAATAATGTGAAGTTAATCCCCATATCGGTTCTTCATATTGTGTAAAAATTTCATACAAATATCTCATCTACTCAACTCTAGAGAGAAGAATTAAATTTTACGGTGCTAAAAAATTCAAATTTGAATTATGATTCCAGCAAAGGCTCGATTTCATTATATTTTTTGATTGTTCGACTAGGATTTTTGAAAATAAAAAATAGCATTAATTTTGTTTTAAAAGATTTTACCGCCACTTATTTCTGAATATCTCCAAAACAATTGGCTGGTAATTTTATTCAAGTAGGGCTTATCATTCTCACGATATCATGAAATGCATTAGCTTGATTTTTCTATATCCGTCCGTCTGACTGGTTGTCTGTCCATTGTAAGTTCAGGTTACAATTTTGTAGATATTTTGAAATTATTTGGAAGACACGATTTAATTGTTAAAGGGCGAATCCTATGTAAATTGTGAGAATCGGTCTTTTATTTCACATAGTTCCCATACAAAATTCTTTATGAAAAAGAGTCTTTGGGCTCATAAACCATCTAATTATGATCGAATTTAGATTGAATTCAGACCAAAAAAAAACTTAACTTGTTTTTGGAATCGAATCACATTTAACCAAAGCTCCCACATCACTCCCGAATATATCTTTAAATTTAAATGTTAATGTTAACCCTAGTCGGACGGAAGAACTTTACAACGTTAACAGGCGGTTCAGGTACAATTGTACCTACATAGAATTTTCACTATAGATTAGACTTTTCACGGTTAATAAGTTAAATAATTGTACACAAAAATTATTAATTACCGAAAATACAGAAAAATGTCTAAAATAAGGTCATAATTTACTTTAATCAATTTTAATATACTTACATAGTAATTAACTTGCAAAAATATATAAAATTGTGATTAATTTACTAAGCCATTATATAAAATTGTGATAAATTAACTAATTCATTATAAGTGTTATCGAAACTGGAGCTAGTACCAGTCGTCATTTGTAGGTAAGTACAATTTCATTAAAAATTCCTTAGGTATTACGTGCTGTAAATAATTTTGTAACTAGATTTACTTCCGACGAAATGAGGCAAATGATTGAATGCTCAGAGGATGAAGAACTATTTGCTGCGTCTGAAAATCGACACTATTTGTCACAAATTGGTGATACATTTGATGAAGATTCAGACATTGAAAACGAAATTGTCATAGAATGCGAAAAAGAATACGTTTCAGATGATAGTACTGAAGATGAGCAAAGAGGCGGCTGTATTTTGACTGGAAAAGATGGAACTCAATGGTGCAGTGAACCTTTACCAAGTTCACAAGCCAAATCTCGTAACATTTTACGTCAAAAAAGTGGACCTTCCGCAAAAAGCATTTCATTTTTTGAAAAAGAAATTTTCAAGTCAATTATTACTCCAGAAATATGTGGCATTGTATTGAGAGAAACAAATCGAAAAACAAAGAGTCTGTGAAGCTTTTAACAATAGGACAGCACAAAAGTAAAATAAATATAATAAAATTTATTTTAATTCGTTTTCTTTTCTTATTTTCATATAAGATATATGAAGGTACAATTGTACCTTGTCAGCCTTTTAAGGGTATCAAATCAACTTGGCCTTATAAAATAGGTAAGACATTGACATATTTTTCTGAAATTTTAAAAGTATTAATCGTAATCAAAAGTTTGAAGATGTCACAGAACTTCAGATATCTTTTATTTGTAGAAAAAAGGTAATTTCAATTTAAAAACGGAAAAGGTACATTTGTACCTGTCCTGTCCGACTAGGGTTAATATGAAATTTAGCGGCCCTCCCTAAATCGTTTTTCTAAATAGGATACAATCTCGAAAATGTATCTATAAATACTGTTTTTAATGCGCTTTTCCGACTATAATTCCTAATTTGTTTTTTAAATGCAAATATTACCGACCAATTTCGCGATGTCAAAAGAACGCTTTCCTTCGCAGAAATGCATTGGAAACAATTACAAATCAAATTTTTGAGAATTTGTTTTTGCTTTACATGTAGTTATGCGGAAGAAACAGTTCTATCGCATTTAGTGAAATAGGCAGTAAGTTGTTACACATTTGGTTTTCAAATTAACCATTTTTGGTTTTTTGAGGCATATTTTTAAAAATTTTTGCTACATATTTAATCCGCCCAAAACACTGTTTTTGGAGAATTTTTCTGATTGGCCTGCTAATTATACTATTGGTGCTCATTACCTCAATAGTAGTACCAAAATATATTTATATTGAAGATATTCCAAATAAAACCCGGTCGTACTTGAACCATTGATTGTACACATAAACCTTAAGAGTTTTTTACAATGCAAATGATTTAATACTTGAAAAGGTAAAAAAATAAGAAAAGTGAATGTAAGGAAACAACAGTAGGAGATGACTGAATTTAATCATTAGAGAAAAGTTCTTTTGCATTGCAACTGTACCCATGCTCTGTAACTTTGGTGAGAACTTACCGCATCGAAAAGATTTCACATCTTGATTTTTCATATTGAAGAATTATTTCAAAGTTAGAGTCATATTTCATTTTCTTTATAGAACTATTTTTAGTTTTTTTTTGGGGGTAATGTTTCATTAGAAATTGCGTGATATTGCATTATGAAAAATATCCCCAAATTTGGGGTTAATTTTCATTTTTGTTTTGGGGCCACATTTCGCTGCGTCCTTTTATATTAACCCATTGATTTAAATTTTTAAAAAAACACTTTAATTTACGAGCAAGTGTTGGATTTATAATAAATAAATCTATTAAAACTTTATAAACCTTAATTGTAATTTATTATTTATTTTAAATTGTCAAATGCTCTTAATTTGCATAAGCAAATCGATTTGTTTGATATTGTCACTTAACTCAAAAAAGTTTCCCACATAAATGCAATAACTCTGTACTTTAGTGATTCTTTACAAGTAGCAACCTTGAATATATGGTATACATTTGTATATGTCAAGTGTACGTTGACATTTTTAAAACGAAAAAAAAAAAACAAACCAAAAAAGAATATATATAAAAAGTTCGTTTACTTTTAATGACTCTTTAAAAAGTTCAATTTAAAATAATTCTAATCTACAGTAACTTAAGCAGCGAAAGGAAAAACACATAATTTACTTAAAAATTATAATCAAATTTACATATAATATTTACATTAGGGCAATAACCAAATTTTTGGCATAGTACCACGGACTGGCCAATAATGTTTTAGTAATGAAAACACCTGTCTCCCGTCGTTTTGCGAAAAAGAACCTCACGCTGAGAAGCAAATTTCTAAAACCTCCCAAGAAATTTTTTTTTTAAAAAATGTTTTATTATTATTTTTTGTATTTATACAATATTCATGTATTAATTTATTCTATGTTTACATAGTAAATTTAAATGTATATACTATTGGATGAAATAAACTTTAAGTTTAATGTTCGCGATGATTTACACGTGGATAAATATCTTGTACAATTGTTGTTGCTCTCTTTGCACATATATTATATTATATATTATTTAGTAATGGTATAACCTATGAAATTCGGATCATTGCTTATATTTTTATATCGCTTTAAGTATAAAGTGTTTTACTCAGGTTTTTACATATAACGAATTTTGACCCGCGATGAATTGCAAACCGTAGGAAAATTTTTAAATCTAAGGCAGTGGATAAATTCCAAAAAAGCATTTAAGTGATACGTATAAGCATATATACAAATATCAGGTGTATATTTTTTAAAATTTCCGTGAGATAAAAATGGTTGTTTTCAAACTTCAATCCAATCCCTGCGTGAACTTCTTTAACGATCCAAACAAATTTATCATATTTTTTATTAAAAAATTTTAACGTTCTGCACGGCTATACTATGCCGTTTTTGATATTCGCAAAAAGTGTCAAAAAGTTATAGCCCTAATGTACATACATGCATATGTACATAATTCATATAAAGCGTGATCCATTTCCATACTTTTTTAAAGAAAAAAAAAAAAAACACAGAAAATTCAAATTTAATGGGGAATGTTTATTATCATTTAAAAGAACATCCTTTGGCAATTATTTTTTGAGTATTATGTCTATCAAATGTTGGCCGTTGCTACGTCGCTGACGGTCCATCCGTTGAGTCCAATTTTCGATGACCCGTTTGAGCATTTCGACTGGTAACTGGCGAATGACACGCGTGATGTTTTCCTCCAAGGCCCGAATCGAAGCGGGTTAGTCCGCATAAACTTTAGACGTTACATATCCCCACAGGAAAAAGTCTAACGGTCTGATATCACACGATCTTGGTGGCCAATCAACCGGCCCAAAACGTGAAATAATGTGATCACCGAAGTGTTCTCTCAATAAATCCATTGATTGATGCGATGTGTGGGAAGTGGCGCCGT
This sequence comes from Pollenia amentaria, assembly GCA_943735925.1. Lineage (NCBI taxonomy): Eukaryota > Metazoa > Arthropoda > Insecta > Diptera > Polleniidae > Pollenia > Pollenia amentaria. The sequence continues at coordinate 238,575,912 of OX031006.1, read as the reverse complement.
CTTGCTAAAACCAAATGCCGCCGAGATCACCAGCTTCATTTTAAGCCTCAAGCAGTCGGTTATCATGGCATGCTAACGGTCGCCATTGGCGGTTACGTTCGCACCGGCATCATTTTTAAAGAAATATGGACCGATGATTCCACCGGCCCACAAACCACACCAAACCGTTGTTTTTTCGGGTTGAAGTGGCAGTTATTGAATCTCTTCAGGTTGCTCTTCGTCCCAAGTGCGGCAATTTTGTTTGTTTACATACATATTGAGCCAGAAATGGCCCTCATCGCTGATTAAAATTTGCCGAAAAAGTGCACGAAATACATTCCTCACTGAACGTGAGTTTTCGTAATAAAGTTGAACGATTTGTAAACTTTGTTCAGGCGTAAGTCTTTCCATTATGAAATGCCAAACAATACTAAACAAAAATAACATGACAGCATGACACGACTCACACGAGATCTGTCAAAAAAAGGCTATTGAAATAAAGCATCTCTTCTTGAATCACCCATTATTATGATAACATATGATTTTATTATAATTTCACAACTATTTATATTTTTAGAGCTAAACTTCTTCCCGCATACTCATAAAAAATATTTTTGATTAATAAAAGGTTTGTTAAACAAATTTTCACAGAAAATGCGTTTCATAAACATTTTGTTAACCTAAAATATTTTTTATGAATATGGGGGCTTATATTTAAGTAGGAAATTAATAAGAATTTTTGAGGTTTATGAACAAAATTACATAAAAGTACCTTTCGATTTGAATTAAATTTGGTGATAAGGTTTCTTTCAATATACGAAATAAATTTCCATTTAACAAAAATTTTTTTTCGGGATTTTGCAAAAATAAATATATTTATTTGCGTAAGTTTGGTATATTATTTATAAATTTAATTCATTAAAAAATGTAGAGCACAATTGCTTTAGCTGATCTATACAAACTCTATATATTTTAAATTATTTTATTTTTTATCTTTTCTTAGCGCAATAAAATTCATATACCGCATTAATTGTCATGGCTAAACTTTCCTTTTTTTTTACCGATTTTAATGGTGATGCTTTTTGCAATCTCTGTAGTGGCACCATCATCGTATTGCAATAAAAGAAAAACTCAAACAATTGAAAGAAAATATGACCGAATGATAAAGAGAGGAGAGAGAGAAAGAGAAAGAAATACTTTGCACTTAATCTATTCAAAAGTTTGCTTGTTTCACAAACTTCAATTCAGTAGTTGTGCACGTAACTCTCTCTAACTTTTAACAAAAGCACACAAAAAAAGTTGCATAAATATTGGCAAAAAAAAAAAAAAAAGGAAATAACCAATGATTATCATCATCATCATTGCTGAATAACAGAAAAAAAGAAAAATAAAAACTTTGAAAACAGTGAAAAAATCGAATAAAAGATGACAGCCATTCTCATAAACTTTAAACATTTGGTTTCTCGGATTTTTTCTCATTGTGTGCGTGTGTGCATTTTAAACACTTCCGCCAACTACACACCAATAGACATACGACTGCAATACTTTTAGCCGCGTCTAACAACAAATCAAAAACACATTCAAATGCAATGTTCCCTGAATCGTTTTGACTACCGCTACCACGACTGGTGGGTGACATCAGTGCCATTAAATGACAAAAATATTGAAAAGAAATCGTTAAAAAAGTTTCGCTTTTTGAATTTTTTTACTTTTACTTTAGAAAAGCACGCAAAAGTTTTTGCGAATAGTTTTTGTTCGCTCTTAAGCCATTCTGCATGTGTGCGTTTGTCTACAGAAAGCAGCACTAAATGATCTATAATGATTTTTGATGAGCTACAATTATTTTATTTTTTCGCTTTTAACAGTTTTCAAAGGGGGAGGAAATTTTTTAATACGAAAAAAAAACTTAGGATTATTAAATAAGTTGTCTTTTATTCTTAAAGTAGATGGATTTTTCCTCAAAGAAAATTTTATTTTTTATTATTATTTCTTTTTTTTTTTTTTTTTTTTTTTGTTTTTTTTGGGGAAATGGACCAAAATGGGTCAAAGTAAAAACGTCAATAATAAAAAATTAAATCAAGTAAATTGCATATGAAAGAAATGATCCAAAATTATTACTCATGAGCACGGAAACCGTCAATATGCAATTACAAGTTTTTTCCTTGTGCGACCAATTAAGGCCGAAACGGAATATTTATCCGTTTTAGAGATTCTTAATAATTCTGGCATCGACTTGTTAGTGCACATATTACCCCTTGCAGCATTTTTGTACATATTTTAGTTATAAGAAGAGCATATTACGGCAATTTTTAAAGTTTATAGCACATAATTTACCTTATTGAACTTGTTGAATAAGATCTTTCGCAGAGAAAATTAGAACAAAAATTTTTTAAGTACTGGTTAACTGATGATTATCTGTTCCAAATATTTATCTTTATACCTAAAGTTGGTTGACAGTAGGGAGATCGATTATTCGACTTTTTTCAATAACCGGTTTGCGAATATTACGAATAGTTGCTATTTTAAAAAACCCGGTTTTCGGTTAAGCAATTTTTAAATAACCGGTTAACCGGTTTTAATTCGAATACTTAAAAACACAAAAATCAAATAAGTTTTTAAAATAAAACGTTAATTTGAATAAAAACAAAACAATTTGCAAAGGTTAGGAACCAACAAAATACATAGATATGACTAAGATCAGACCTAACAAATATTTTACGATAAAATCCAAGAAAAGTGGGACCAGTAAATTGATCAAGCTTTAGCTACATTTTTAACAATTTTTGAATGATATTTGATCTAGACAAACGTTTTGCAAAAGCAAATAAATTATAGGAATTTTATAAAGTTATTATTTGAAATATTCTCCCAAATTTATTTTGAATGAGTTTTAATTTGTTGATGGTTAAGCTACGAGTATCTATATAAATCAACCATATTTTTCAAAAGTTGCAAACAAAACCTCTTAGCCAGGATTGTCTATTTCAAATTATTTTGTTTCAGCATAATAGAAACGAAAAGTGAACTGAACATTCTTTTTGTGTAAAATATTTGTCAATTCGTCGACTACAATTTAAAACATTCCATGACATTGCTTGATTTCTTCATTTTTGTTTTTTAGTTCTTGGTATTTTAATAAAAAAAACTGGTAGAATTTTTTCCCATATCGTTGATTCTGCCGTAATGTTGTAGTTTTCAGCATGAAGAGATGCTAGAACTACTTAAGAGTTTTAAGTGCCTTATCGGGCATTTCGTCCTCGGCAACACAACGGGCTTATATTTCACCCAATAATTCATTTTTTGCAGAGTATTTAAGTAAATTATTATTTGTCGTCGCCTTAGAACTACTTCGAGTTAAGTTTCATTTGGTTCACATTAATGTCAAGCATATATACTAATTAAACGTGATTAATAAGTCGTGACATGGAAGAACCTTTGTAACTTATCATTTTGGGGTACTTCAGGCAACTATCCTTGTCTTTTTAATCGCGTTCGAAAAATATAAAGAGATAACCTTTATATAAAAATATATTTAATATTTAGAATGCTCTTGCACAAATTACCATTTACTTTTTAACTGCACACGTTTTTGTAGTATTTTGAATAGTTTTCAGTATTTTTTTCTAAAAGAACACATCTTTTATAAGCGATTAGTTTTTACAGTGCTCATAATGTTTTTTGACCTTTGTTACATTTTGTTTTGACATTCTTCATAAAAAGTTTAAGTTTGGCCAATATTCAATTAGAAAATACTTAAATTACGGGTACATCTACAACAAGAGTAAAGAAAATGATTATAAATTACACATTACTAAAATAACCGGTTAATTATACCAAAATAACCGGTTTATTCGATATTCGAAAAATGGACATTTTAAAATAACCAACTTGGGCAAGGCTAAAATAACCGGTTAAAACCGGTCGAATAATAACCGTTCGATCTCCCTAGTTGACAGTCTGGCCCACGATGTCGTTGTTCGTTTGCATTCTTAACGACAAACAATTGATCTGCGCACCACTTTAAATTTTCAGCAATGAAAGCGCTCGATAACGTAATAGTTTTCATAAAAATTTGTTTCTTATTGTTTACTGCTCTGTTTTGATAACGGCTTTGTTTGTAGCACAGAGTTGTATTTTGTGGCTTAATTTATAAGTTTTACCTATTTTTTGTTTCAAACTAGCGTTTAATTTGTGGAATAGTAAATGTGGCATAAAAGTCACTTGGCAATGAAAAAATGCATTTTGTTAGGAGCGCAAAACCTGTTGAAAAGTTGTTTCAACTTTTGCTGTTGCTCACTTTTATTTTGATTTTACTTTGTACTATTGCAAAGTGAAATTTAAGCAAAGCAAAAGTTTAAACTTTTAACAGTTTTAAGCTAAGCGAGCAAACTCTTGCTTTCGCTATTGCTGTGAAAATAAATATTCGACCTTTATTATTTATAATATTATTAAATTATCCAGCTTGAGGTCTTATAAAAAAAACTTCAAACCTTTATTCTATCCAATATTTCGGCACTTCGTTGAGTGCCTTCTTCAGGGTTTTTTCTTTCTTTTACAAATTTTTAACAAAATAACAATTAATGTCAAAATTAAAATTTTTTGTAATTGAATATAAAAAAATATATTTTTCAATACAAACTTGATCTATTACAATATAAATAAATTTTTAAATTCCGTTTCTATTTTTATAAATTAAATGTAAGCCCTATGCTCCTTATAGCAGCCTCAAGAACCAATATATATATATGTAGTATATATACTGTATGTAAAGACGGTATTATGAGTTAGCCTTTAAGTGTGTAATACATCTTAATAGGCTCAAGGCATACTGATTGAGACAAAATTGATCTAACGAGGCCCATCTTTCCATCCGTCTGGCTTGCTGCCATGTCTGTCCATGTAAACATTGTGCGGAAAGAACAGGTCGCAATTTTGGAAATAATTTGATTTAATTTGCTATATATGGATGTGAAAATAAACATGAAAATTGCAACAAGGCCGAAGCCTATTCGAAACGGTAAGAAGCGGTTCATAATTTTACATAGCCCACATACAAATTGTTTTCCGGAATAGAGTTTTGGTGCCCTTAAATCTTCTTAGTTTGAAAGTATTTAGATTTATTTTGTTCCAAAAATATTTTTTGGCTAGGTGATTTTATGAAGCAGAAGAAGACAAGAGGCTGCATTATGGTAAATATTCTTGGAATCCTAAATTTTTGGGTACAATTATAATTGTAACAAATTTTGAAAGCTAAGCTTAAATTAACTTTTGAAATATAAATACATATAACTGATTGCAATACGCTGAAGTGTATTAATTTTGTTGGTTGATCACAAATTGCAACGTTTATGCATATGTATGCCTGTACATACATATTTTATAAAAATCATTTTTATTATTTTATTATATACACCAATTTTATAACGCTTTTGTTCTAATAAAACAACTTGTGTATTATAATTAGATAGCACAACAAAAACTTTATAAAAAAAGATTTTGGAAGATTTTTTTTTTCAAGCTTTAATAAAATTTCTTGTAAATAAAATAAATTTAACACATTTAATATTAAATACAGCTAATCACACATAGAAAAAATGATACGTCGCTATGTTATTAACTCAAAATAAAAGCATAATGCTAATTCAGACAGCCAATTTTAATTGAAATAAATTAATTTGAATTGGGCAATTAAATTTTTGCGTTCACAGATACTCAATTAGGCTAAAGGTGTTATGATACTTGCTATTTTTTGTATTGGATTGTTTTAGGATAGACTGAATGAAACAACAAATGCGAGAAAGAACAAGAAATACAATATGTAAACAAAACAAACAATATTGCCCACGTTTTGTTCCCACAAAAACCGTCAAAAAAGCTATAAATCGCAAAAAAAAAGTTAAAACCCGCTACTTTCGATCAAAAACTAAAAAAGTTAGCAGCAGTGCTAACATTTAATCTGGAAATGTCAATTTTAAGTTACAAATTTTTATATTTTTTTTGACAGTCTAAGATTATTTATCGATAACACACGTATATTTTTTTGATATTTCAAGATTTTTTATGGTATAATCAAACTCTTTACACTTAGTCAGTTTTCCTATGCAAATATATTTGCACTGTTCTCCAATATAGAAAAAATACAAAAAATAGCAAGTATCATAACACCTTAACTCAATCAGTCTACGCCAACCACTTGTTCTACAATTGTTAATCAAAACTGTAAATAATTAAATATATTCAAATGTTAATACCAGTATTAAAACACTTATCTTAAAATACTTCAAAAGCAAAAATTACAAAAAATATTTTAAAGTTGTCTTTTTAGAGGTGTACTAAGTTTAGTACCATCATTGTACTAAACTTAGTACACCTCTAAAAATACTACCATGGGCGGTTAGGAGTCATATTTACCAAAACATCCACTTTTCAAACAAGGACTTTTCGGACACTTGTCACATGAAGTTTTAACTCGATTTGAGTAGACGGCACATCTTTTATTTGGCATTGTATATTTTGGGGGTTATGACCACTCTTTTTACTAAATTCTTCGTCAATTGTCTAGGTTTACTATTTTTTCTTAAAAAAAGTATCTAGTTTATGTAAGTTAATTGTGCTCTGCTTTGCGATAAGCTTTTACACTTCATTGTCCTACAAGTGTCAATAGGGTCATGTTTTCAAAATATCAGAAACGAAAGCCCATCGTTCTTCAATACATTAAAAGAACATTTTCCAGTTAGGCAACTTAGTTCTAGTTTCAATATTTTTCTTTTTAGCGCATTTCGTGAAGTTGACAAATGAGCTAAGGGGTTCAATTTCAACGCTACATTAATCTTTGACTACAGTGGTGTGTCTGCGAGGAACAACTTCTATATAACCGGAAACATTTCAGGGTAATTTGTTTCCATTTTTATTTAATCCTTGGAAATCCCTGGATTTTTTTGGGCGGTCCAGAAAATAATTCCTAGCACGTGTGCACACTAAAACAAACCGTTCGCCAGTGAACACAAACAGAGCATACTATTATAAAATTATGCGTACACATTTCCAAGATCCATGGTTACTAAGTAGGGTATTAATTTAATCGGGCTTTTGCTTTAATCAGTTAATCGCTCGATTAATTAACCGAGGTTTTGGCTTAATCGGTTAATAATCGGTTAAAGTATTTGATCGGTTGACCGATTAATAAAGTTTTTTTTTATAAATTAAGTAATTCCAATAAATAAAAATGCATAAACTAGTTATTACTTTGAACTTATTAGTAAGAAACCATTATAAAACTAACATAACAATTCTTGAAGTAAAACGAGCAAACAAAGAAATTATTCATATATATGGAATATATATTTTTAAATAAATACATAAATATTATGTAGTAAATTAAAAATTAACTGTAAGATAATTTTATAAGTTATTTCAATAGTTTAGGGACCCCTTAAAAACATAATCCTTTAGAAAAATAATTTGTTTTAAATGTTTACGGCCTAAGTTATAAAAAATAAAACGGGTTAATAAAGGGTTTATGAAATGGATTTTGTATTTTTTATAACTTAGGCGGTTAGTATTTAAGCGAGTCTTTTCTTTAGTTTCGATAAAACTTGATTTGGAAAAAATTCTTTCACTTATCGTAGATGTGGGAGTAATCGAAAGCAGCCCATAATATAGAATATATAATTTCTCAGTCTCTTTTCTGGATTTCTCTAAACATATAAAATCTTCCATTATGCCATTAGAGTCCTATTTAATTTTTTTTTAAATGCTTACTCTTCTAATTGTTTCGGTTAATTCTCTTAAAAGAAGAAACAAATAACTAAACGCATGCATATAAAAAGTACGTGAAACAATATTATAATATAAGTAATATGAAAAATATTTTCTATACACATACCTTTTGTATATGAGACGAAACAAATAATTAAAACCTCAAAACATTTTTAATTTTTTTTTAGTATTATAACACATTTTTTTGTGTTTTTAATTAATTGTCTCGTCTCGTATACAAAAGGTATGTGTTTAGAAAATATTTTTCCATAAAAAGGAAGGTGTTTAGTGATCTTCATTTTAAATAGATGTTTGCTGTCAACAGCTTTTTGTTTCACGTACTTTTTATATGTATCGGGAATGTTCTGGAATTCGAAATCACGTGGAATTGAAATCGAACCTATTTTGGAAACTCTACCGTGTTCAAAGTTCATAAAAAATATGTCCTGTTCTATATCTCATACATTGAGGACAAACTTCTGCTACCTTAACTACTTTTTAAATCAGAAATCGCTACGTTAATTTTAACAAAAATTAAATTTCACGTGATTTCGATTTTCAGTACATGGCAGTATTTGTTTAGTTATTTGTTTCTTTTCATATTTTCTCATATCAATCTTTTAACAAAATTAACCGAAACAACTAGAAGAGTTAAAAATTAAAACCGGACTCTAATGGCATAATGAAAGATTTTATACGTTTAGAGAAATCCAGGAAAAATACTGTGTAATTAGATATTCTATATTATGAGTTGCTTTCGATTTCTCCAACATCAACGAGAAATGAAAGAATTTGTTCAAGTCAATTTTTATCAAAACCAAAGAAAAGAATCGCTTAAATCCTAAACATTTTTCTAAAAGATTATTTTAAAGCTATCCTTAAACTATTGAAACAACTGATAAACTTTTCTTACAGTTTAGTTTTAATAACTACAAGATATTTATGTATTAATTATAAAATATGTATAACAAATTTATGAATTATTTTTTTGTTTGCTTATTTGAGTTCAAGAATTGTTATGTTTGTTATGTAATTATTTTTTTTTTTACTAATAAACTCCAAATAATAAATAATTTATGCATTTTTCTTATTGAAATTACTTAATTTATAAAAAAAAGCTTTATTAATCGGTTAACCGATTAATTACAAACTTAACCGATTAAGGCAAAACCTCTGTTAATTAATCGAGCGATTAACCGTTAAAAGCAAAAGCCCGATTAAATGAATCCCCTAATACCTACATAAAAAATTAATAAAACGTATGTGAACTATTTATTTTTATGAGGCATCGCACTCTTAGTGGAAGTGGCTATAAGTTCTAAATTAGATCGGAAAAATTAGAAAATTTTCTGAATTAGATTTTTATTGAAATAAACTGAAAAATTCGAAAGAAGAAACAGATTTTTAATAAGCCAAACCAGAATTAACGCGTTTCATTAAAATTCACTAACTTATTGTTACTGAATAGTGTTATTAATTACACTTAATCTATTTCGTAGCACTAGAGTACACTGTAATATATTACATTTGGTCGTACCACTTTACCCAAACTTCACAAGTAAAATAGAAAAGATTTATATTATTACTTAAAAATCAATATCATACATATATTCATTTGCAATTTTATATATTTTTTTTTATGTATTCCCCAAAATAAATTTCCATTTTCTATATATGCATACCAAACATAACAAACGATGTGTAAAAACCACAATTGGCTTAAATTTTTAACAGGGTTTTTATTGTTTTTTTCTCGATTTTTTTTTTCTGCTTTCGTTTTCTTAATTTTTATTGCAGTCAAATTCTAAATTAAAAATAAAGCGAATAAAAAAAATTTAGTCTAACATATCTCAAGAGTTTTAGGTTGCGGTGTAAAAAAAAAATTACTGAAAGAAATTGTAAAACAAGAAAATGGAAAAAACTTAACTCACCATGTTGTGCTCACCAGGCACCACTTCCGTTGTTACACTGGAGTGGCCAATAATTGGCGTTTGTACTACCGCTATTGCTTAACAAATTCATACAAGCACACATGCACTATAGCAATGCCTTTGCTTAGTTTCATGTAAGTGGTTCTCTCGTTTTACATGGAACAGTGTTCAAAACCGAGAAAAATTATAAAATTCAGGAGAATTTCAAATAAAATTTCATAAAAAAAAATTTCAAACTAAATTAACGCTACCACATTGACAAGTTGTGTTTACAGAATAGTTGTGTGTCCGCAGAAAAGTTAAAAACATCTTATTGTAGTTTTACATTTTTCAAATCATAATTGCCCATCCGTGTTATTTTTCCTGTACTTTAGTCCAGTATAAATCCTATCGTATCAAAATAACTAATTTTTGTTTGGTTTATACTTTGAAGAAAGCGATTTAAAGAATATTTAATTTTTGTTATCATTTCGCGTTTAGGAAGGATTTTCGCTAAGCACCAAAAAAGACCAAATTTTGAATCAAAAGCAAAAATTGTATAAAAAATTAAGTTTGTTTTTTATTAACAATTTCGAAAACCTGCTTTCGGCTACTTTTATTATGTACATTAATTAATTCAATTAACTTCTTCTAAACGTTTGAACTACCATCAACTATCCTTGTGGTAATTTTACTTACCATTGGGCAAAAACATATAGCAAATTAAGCAAGATTTAATAGCAAAAAAGTGTGGCTGTAAAATTGTGTGGCTGTAAAATTGTTGTGAGAAAGTTCCCGCTTTACACTGTCAAATCAACTTACGCATAAAAACGGGGTGAGAAAAACTTTTAACACTAAAAAATATATTAAAAATGCAATGAATATGAGCACGGAAGAGATAAGTATTTTGCACTTGGCAGATTTTTTCATTGTTTAATTATTTTGCTTCTAAAATTTTTGAAAAATATACGAATGTTTTCAAAGCAGTTTTGTAATAAACAAACATTTAAGTCTCACTTTTCATTTTTTGGTATAGCCGACAGCTGTATTTTCGCTGCCGTCGTTGAAAATTGTTCAATTTTGGTCGCCGTCATCGATATGTTTGATTGGCGTTCTCAACATCCGCAATTTAATATCGGCTTCGAGTGGAATATTATGACATTTATAACGTAACGACATAATCTCTTTTGATAGTTTTCGACATGAGTTACAGACACACTTTTTTCTCACTTTTCGAGAAACGATGGAATATTTTGTTTATCATGTTTTCGATGCGAGAAGTTCTCACCAAAGTTACAGAATATGGGTACTGCTTTTAAACGCTGTATGCTTATAACTTTTGTGATACGCTACGGTTGGTTCAAGGCGCATTAAATGAGGTTGTCTCAATGCCGAATTTAATTCGCAGTAGTTAATTCGCCGTAAAAGAATTGTACCAGTATTTTTACAAGGCGAATTTACTACATGTAAACAGTGATGCCAACTTATCTATTAAGGGGTTAGATTTAGTCGTTTTTGATTACTCCAGGCTCGTAATTTTTCCCGTTAGCTTTTTTTTAAAAATAAGCTTAAAAGGGCTCTTTTCAAACGTAATGTTGGCACGTTGGACACTTTTTGCTTCTAATAGTAAATATTTCCATTTTTTCCATTTTTGGTTCATTATAAAGATAATAAATAAGATACTCTTTTTTGCGCATGCTGTTCAAGTTGCGATTTGTCAACAAGCGTGTTTGCCAAAAGAAATTCAATTGAAGCATAGAGGTCAACATATTATATAAAAACAAACATATAGCCAGAAAAAGAAATTAATTTAACACTTTTTGAAAATGTCTGTTCATATTTTCAAATATACTTATTGAAATGTCACTGTGCATGTACATATTGCAATATAAATATTCAGCCCAATTATTAATACAAATTCCCAGGGAGTTTTAATCCTTTTCCTGTTTTTGCTATTAAAATTCAATTGTAAAAATGGGAGAAAGCTACCAAGGAATTTTTATTCATAATTGGTCTGATTTGTATACAATTTCTGAGTAGTAACCTTAGTATACATTAATATGCAAATTTAATTTTTTAATATAAATAACTCATAAACTGCAAAAACGAATAAAAAATGGATTAAAAACAGGACAATGTTTGATTTTTAAATATAGTACTTTTTAGCTTTTTTTGACTGCTGGGTCTGCACGTTTTGACATTGAGTAGTTGGCATCTCTGCATGTAAACTTGAAAGATCAGCTGACTATTTTTTGTTCCGTGTATTTTGTTGTAATTTGCTTTTTTAGTTTTTCAAAATTTTTTAATTCACCTTATGTTTTTTGACCAATAAACTAGATATTTTTCGAACATATTCAGGCTAGTTATTGAGTCGCATTGACGGTATTTGCAAGTTTGGGGTTCCAAATAAAATGGTTTTAAATAATCAGTTGACGAAATAAGGCCACGCGGTTATCAGTTCTCCTTGGATTGGTTGATTCTTACCTAAATCGGCTTGAAAAACGGGGGATGGTTTTTTAGCGCTTATCGATCTGCGAGGTTGATTTCATGTATTATTTGAGAAACACTTAACATATCGGCCCACTGGTTAGTAAACTTACCAGCTCATATCTCAGAAACCAACCGTTCAATTTTCTTGAAACTTGAAAGATATTTAGGCCCTAATCATAAAAAACGCAGCGCAACGCCAAAGAATAACATTGAAAGCACAAACAATGTCATAAATATTTTGTAATTTTGTTGTTGCTTTCAACAGAAATTCATGTACCGTTTTAAAATTTTCAACGACACAAGCAATGGAGCGTTTGAAATTTTAACACGCAATGTGAATTTCTGTAGGAAGCAACAACAAAATTACAAGATATTTATGACATTGTTTGTGCTTTCAATGTTATTCTTTGGCGTTGCGCTGCGTTTTTTATGATTAGGGCCTTAAGTTTCATAGGTGCTAAGTTTCAACAAGATTGGTTCAAGTTTTCGAGTATCGAGCAATATTGGGTTACAACGATTTACTTTATGTCCCTTAAAAAGCCATCAGTTCATTTTATTGCAAACTATTTCATTTATTTTTTGAAACACTTCAACCAATTTCTCAAACAAAAGGTGAAACATTTTTATTTTATATAAAACTTAAGAAAATCCTCTTTGAATAGATTTACAACTGACTACTTCAGTCGCATGAAAAATTACTTTTATCTGACAAACGCCTAAATTGTAAGTAATTGAAAAGCCATCTCACTTGTTTTATCGGAAACTCTCAATCACATATTTTACTTCTTTATAAAAATAAAAATATAAAATATACCAAAATTTCTTAAATTCCTCATTTAAATTGAATTTTTCGCTTTATTAAAGTAAATGAGAGTTCCGACTTTAGCACACTCGTTGGAGAAAGTGAAATTTTGAGTCCAAATAATTCATATGTTTCTACTTTACTTAAATATACAATACATGTTACAAATCAGGGAAAATGGTGTACATCATTCTATAGCTGAAATTAGGGGCGCGCTGAATATTTGGGTTGGCATTCGCGTTTGCGAGATATTCGCTAATGTTTGCTATTTGCACTCGCATTCGCTTAAATATATGCGTATAGAAAAGGTGAATATTAAAGACGAAAATACAATATTAATAACATCTAAAAACTCTTTAAGGAATTAAATCGTAATAAACGTAATAATACGAAAACACTTAAATATTAGCAAAAATCAAAAAGTTAACTTAAAGTCAATTTAATTTAAAACTTACAACGGACTTCTTTTAAAAGTGATCAAAAATCAAAACTTAAGCTTATAAAATGTTACTTTGTTCAATTGAACTTCAAATATTAAATACCTTATGCGCAAGAATTATGTTATCCATTAAATTTGTATTTACAGACTTACGTTTATTTCAAGCTATTTTATTTTAATTTTAGACCTTATGTTACTGACGAGGTACCCGGGTACCTCTTGCGTTTTGAAATTTATTTTATTTGTTGAAGTGAGTAAGCTCCGTACTTGAAACTTCCTAAGAGCTCCTAACTTTTGATAATTTAGTAATTTTCAAAGCTTGGAAAAAATAAATCAATTCAGAGAGATATAACAAACCAAGTTTCTTCCTACGCCCTTAACCTTATCGCAAGGTATCCGGGTAACTTTATGTGTTTCTATACAAAAACTGCTAGTCCACAAATAGTTTTTCTATTTTATTATAATGTCGCACTTGTGCAATAATAGTGAATTAACTCAACAAAGTTGTATTCATATATGCCCGCTGTAAAAATATAGTGCTACTTTGTCTAATTTTTGGTAATGAGACGGTTACCTTAAAAATCCTTTTAATATAAAATTAAAAATTTTTTTCTCCTACTGAAATTTTTAAAATTTTGAGTTAATATAGTATTGTTGAACAAGTGCGATATGCATAAAATATTGTCAAAAAGTAACGAAAATTAATTTACTGTTATATTAGATTATAAAAAAAATATTGCATACATTCAGATCGTATGATTATAAATTTTTTGTTATGTATCTTTCATTAACAACTTGCACATAATGGAAGATTTACCGAATATGAACTGCAAATAGAAATGGAACAACTGCTAAAAATTTTCCGTGATTTCCTTTGCTTCATAAGAAGTTTTGAATATATCCTGCAACTTCCTGCTACTGTACATTTAAGGTATTCGGTTTACACTGGGTTTTAACTTTTTCCATGTTAAATACGAGTGTAATTTTGCCATCCGCTTAGATTTTTAAGCACGCTGCTTTATACCTTCAATAAAAAATTTAAAATTTAGATCTTTCAAAAGTGGTAGGGATCGGTTCTAGTTTTAAGACTTTATATAAAGGAGACTTATCACATTAACATGGCGATGTCCTGGAAGGGGGTTAATAGCCACCTTTTTGACACTTTGTAACAAATCACTAAAATAATCTAAATGGACACATTAAATTTCAGTTAAAATTATACCTGTCGCAAATATTGCCCCAAATAAACTATATTTATATGATGGATATCCTTCATATACAGTAATATAACCAGATAGCATCGTCCAACACAAAATCCAGCCATCTGACTAGTTTTATGCAAAATGTCTTTCCTCTTGAGTAACTACACCTTAATGATTTTATCACCAGTTAAGTGATATGTCTTGATTTCACTTATTACCATTCGTTCCTTTTTATTATACGACTGTGTTCAGTGGTCACGGGATAAGTGCTTTAAGAACAGTTGTCACAAATTTACCGCAGGGTTGTGCAAATTGTATAAAATTCCAATTGTATGATTGGCACTAACAAGATCTAAACCCGCTTCTGTCGGAACCAAGGCAAACTAGTAGGTTTTCACAACTCAGATAAATGCTCTTTATTTGGCTTATGACTATTAACATAAGTTAAATTATGTCAAAATACCAAAAAAACTTATTTAGTGTATACACCACGAAAGGTTTAAATATACAGTATTTATTCATAATTTGCAGGTTTTTGGTGCCTTTAAGCGATACATGCATTTATAAGAACTCTCTTATATGCATATACTGTGGTTATAAGGAAAATCGCTTAATTTTATCAGCATTATCAAAAAAAAAAATGCATCTAAAGAGCATTAATACTTTCAAAGTTTGATCAAAATTAAGCAAATTTTATTTTGATGAAATAACTTTAGAGCGGGTTTTTACTGTATTTGAATCAAAGTTGAAACGATGGTAGTATAAGAAATTTTAAAATGCACTTAATTAACATTGTATTATATTGTGATGCATAAATGCGGTATACGCATATAAGGAAATGCAGAAAACAATTTCGCCTTTTTTCAATAGCAAACTGTATTTGCATAAGTTTGCGATACACAGTGTGTTGCTTTAACCGATATCTTTCTATCTTGATATTGTCATTGGCAATTTATTTTATTTTTGATTTGTTCTTCGTAATACTTGCAAAAATTAGTTTTGGTCTACAATAAGTATTTTCGATCAACTGGATAGTCTTAAAGCATTTATATTCGGAGTCTGTGGTTGTGAAAAGGGCTCCATTAGCCAACAATAATAAATGGAAAGCCACAATATAGAAAAATTAGCCCATACAATTTTCATGATATTCCGTCCCATGACTTTGGGTAGAAAAGAACTACCACCACGTATTCTTCGAAAGCAGCCTTTAACTGAAAGGCTAAACTTCTGACAATCTTCCTGAAATACAGATATCATTTTCCGCAAGAATCATAATAATGGAAGCCTCAACTCATATTTAGTCCGGTACCATGCCACCAGTAGATACTATCTCGCGTTGTATCAGATCTCTTGAGATCTTTCAACTTTAGATTTTTAGCGATTACCAGGGTTCACATGATCATACCCGGAGGAGGTAACACCAAACGATACAATATCCTTTAAAGATCCCTTCACCCCCGAAAGGGAACCAGCGTAATTAACGAAAAATCTCAATTCCATATAAAGAGTAAAGATTCAATTATGAAAATTTAACATCTTGCAAGTTGTTGTAACTAAAACTAACGAAAAATCTTAATATAATAATAACAGCAAAATTTAAATTTTGGAAATATCGTGTTTTGCACCAGCAGCTTCTCTGTATCCACTGGCGTTATATTATATGGAAAAAAAATTTTGACCAAAACTTGTATCTTCGTAGTCCATGTGCAGCGTTAAATTTAACTAAATGAAAAAAAAATCACATGCTATGCTTGTATTTTTTGTTTTTAATATTTTTGTAGCACTGATTGTGTGTTTGGCTTAATTGCTCTGATTTTTTATTCAGCAAAATTAGTTTTTTTTTCTTTCATTTCTTTCATCCTAAATCAATAAGATTTTTATTCTATTTTTCACAGTCCCTATAAAATTTGGTTTAATAGAGTATTTTTTTATTTCTAATTTTTTGTATTCTTTCAGTTTAGTATCTGTAACTCAGCTCGTGGTTTATGTATGAGAATTAAGTTACATATTCCCTTGTAAGTGCACTTGCATATGTGTATGTGTGAATATATATGAATGTATGTGTATATACCCAGGTGGAAAAAGAAGTAGTATGGATAACTTCTAGAAGGCCTCTGTACTCCTTCTTTTGGATGAACAAGGCCTGCTCTCTCCATTCCATACTCATATATTTTTACAGTTGCAAAAGAATGACAATTGGATTTAAAAAAAATGTTTCTTTTACTTTTGTTTTGGCAAAAAACAAAACAAAAAATGCTACTTCTTCCCTTCTCCCTTCTCATAGAAGCGATTGTGGAATATGTATATTAATTTTTATACGAAAGAGCCGAGGCCTTCTTTGATGCATTCTTTAGCAGTAAGAAAAGAATGGTAATTGAATAAAAAAAAGTTTTAAGCAGGCCTTTAATAAGGCCTGAGGTAAGAAGGTCCTCTGAGTTTTTCCGCTGGGGACATACTTACACATATAAGTACACCTCTACTAGTTGTATATGTATAGGTGTACTTTTCATGCATGTGGCTTTTATTGAATTATTGTCGTTGTTGTTGTTTTTTTTTTAATTTCGTTTTTTCTTCATTATTTTTTCTTTAATTTTCATTTATTTTATGATTTTTTTTTTTTTTTAATATTTTCTCTTAATAAACCTGTGGTGTTGGTAAATGGATTCATTTATGCACCACCTTTTCCATGTTACTGTGTATATTTTTTTAAATATTTGCACGCAACATGCAAATTATTATTTTTTATTTTCTATTCGTCTTCTGTTGTGGCTTTTAAGAAATTTTAATTAGGTTTTAAACGAAAAATCAATATTATTTTGTTAGTTAAAGGTACTTTTGGTTAAAAAGCTGCAAATTATTACATTTAAAAGTTACAGTTTAAAGTAGTAGTTATTTATGGCAAATATAATCAAAATTTTTCATATTAACATTTTCTTTAATATAGTCTCTATTTACACTATAAAAGCTAACGTCCACAGAGCTTAAGTTTATTGATGAGGGCTTTTTTATACCTATAAAATATTTAAAGGCCTACACGGAACCACCAGTTATTATTTAAAAATGGTTTGCTTTTGGGAAACGCTTGCTAGATTAAACATCAATTACCAGTTTCTAAATTACATTATACAATAGTCTTCTTGCAAATAAAGTTATATAAGTCAATATAAATTGTTCAAAATAGAGCCAGCCCTTTATCAATTAGCTTGTCAGGTTTTTTGGATTTTTTCGTCAAATTTTTGTTAGGTCTATAGTTGGGAGTAGTACACTTAATATTGATTTAATTCAGCACTTCACTTTCACTAAAGAATACTGCAAAAAAAAATTGTTTGCATTTTTTAACAGCTTGATGATTTTTTTTTCACTAGCACTTAAAAAATATTAGTGGTACGAAATTGATATAGTGCAAAATTTGAACAGAACTGCGGCACATTTTCTACACAGAAACAAACAAAAATTGTCTCTTATCACCAAATTTATAAAAAAAATTTATAATATCAAGCAAACAGGTTGTTGATTTTGAACGTAAATATTACTAAAATGATTAAACGTATTACTAAAAATTGTAAAATTAAGAAATATTTTTTTTAAAAAATATTTTAATTAAAAAAATGATCAAAAAACTTTGCCATTTCAAACAATGTGTTAATTTATTTAACTAAATATTGATAATTCCCAACAATAATTCTACAAGTTTAAATTATTTGATTTTAAACGAATAATTCAATTAAGATTTTTTGTTATTTAATTAATATTTTAATTAAAAATTTATTTCAAAACAACTTAAATATTAACTAAACCAAAATTATATTATTAATTTTCTTTCAACTAAAAAAATAATTTATTCAATTATCACATTAATTAAATTTAATTTTTTAAATCGATAAAAAACTTTTTTCTGTGATATACAATTTGCTGTAGAAACATTGTTGGCAATGAAGAATTGGGAAATTACAAATGCCTTTGTCCCAAATGACACAATTGCTTTTATAAAAAAATCGGCCTGCATCATCTTTTTGTTAATCCTTCTTTTTAACATCGAGTTTAATCTTCGCAGCAAACTATAATTAATTAATTTGAGAATAAATTTAATTGTGCACTAATTGTGTTTGCATTTTTAAGTGGTAGCTTAAACCTCGCAGCATTGCCATACTGAATAACAAAAATAGCAACAACATATTTTAAAATGTCAACTTTTTACAAGTGCCCTTCGCATTTTATACAGAAGAAGAAGAAGAAAAGAAATTTTCTTCTTATAATTGTTTTATTTAAGTTTTCATATATTCTAGAATCACTAAAGTCTTCATTTTCACTATAGATTGATCCATTTTTCTGTTTTCTAAAAAACATATTTTTTTTATGTATGTATGTATATTTTTTCTTTGTTTATATTTAAACAGCTGCTATTTCATACATATAAATATGTGTATGTGTCGACATTTGTTGATTAAATTTAAGCCACCGACATTGACCGCTTAAACTGCCAAATAAAAGTAATTAATCCTCATCTTAAAAACTAAAAACACAGATTCAAGATGACCAAATCTCTGATCTCCATTTTAAAAACCCACCCTTAATGTTTATGCATACAAAAAAAGGCAAGATGACCTGTTCTTGAAGGAAAAAATAAATGTAAAAAATTTCTTAAAATTCGCTGTTAATCGTTCATCAACAACAAAATTTCAAAATATTTGTGACATTGTTTGTGCTTTCAATGTAATTCTTTGGTGCTGCGTTGCGTTTAACCTGTTTAGGGCCTAAATTTTTTTTGCTGAATACTCCAAGCGTCATGGATCGGAAGTCGGCTTTAACTTTTATTATAAATATAGTTCTACATTGAAAAAAATGAGCAAAAAATACTTTTGCTATAACTTCCTAAAAATTCGTACAAAATAATTAAAATTTTGTCCATCGGTACTTTCGAACATGGAGATTACAAAGGTGACAAAATCAAATTTTGCTTAAGTCGACTTAAGCATTTTTTCCTTTTTGCCACAGATTTTGACAGTTTATTTTAAACATTATTTCTTCAAAAAATTTTCGAAAAGAAAAACTTTGCTGTCAGAAATAAATGAAAAAATGGATGACAAAGTTTAATTACATACAAATTACACATAAATCAAGTTACACATGCAAATTGAAATTACACATGATATGTGTAATTACACACGGATTAGCAGCACTGCGTAGAAAGCCGTCGTAAAATAAAATCTATTTTAATGATGAAACTGAACTGGGGCTGAACGGTGTTTTCCATACAGTTTGACATAAAATTATGCCAGAGAATGCGGTCGAGAAATAAGATAAATTTCATTTCGAAAACGTTTTTTTTAATGCTCTCATAAAAAGACAATTATTCTCGCAACAATGCTACCATACTTGCTTTCAATTTCATACATTTTGTAAACGAAGAAAAATAAAAACAAAAGAAAACGAAAGAAATGAGAGAGAATTTGCAGTTACTGTCGACGTCTTATTTATGGGCTTTAGCATTTTTGCCTGAGGTTGAAGACTCAATTCTGTTTCATCATTTATTTTGGGAACGTTTTTTCTAATGCTCTTATATGTAACCTGTTCCTTATTCTCTTAACAATGCTGCCATACTTTCATTAAATTTCATACATTTTGTAAACAAAGAAAAATTAGAACAAAAGAAACAACAAGAAATGAGAGAGAATTTGAAGTAACTGCCGACGATTTAACTGTGCGCCTTAGGATTTTTGCCAGAAGTTGAAGACTCAACTCTGTTCGAACACTTATGCCCGTAATTTCTTCAAATAGAAATCAAGCTGAGTATAGAAATCTATGGAGTAAATACTGCCAGTTTTAGAAGAAAACATAAGGTAAAAGCACGTAGTCCAAATATACGTTAAAAAAGGTATTGCTAGCTGTTAGGTACGAAAACGAGACCAGTACCCATGTTATGTAACTTTTGTGAGAACTTCTCTCATCGCAAAGATGTGAAACAAAATATTCCATCGTTTCTCGAAAAGTGAGAAAAAAGTGTGTCTGTAACTTATGTCGAAAACTATCAAAAGAAATTACGTCGTTACGTTATGAATGTCAAAATATTCCAATCGAAGCCGATATGTAATTTCAGATGTTGAGAACGCCAGTGAAACATATCGTTGACGGCGACCAACATTTACTTAAATTGAAAAAGTTTCAACGACGACGGCGAAAATACAGCCGTCGGCTATACCAAATAATGTAAAGTGCGACTTTAATGTTTGTTGTTTAAAAAATGGCTTTGGAACAGGGGTTTCCATTTCTTTGCACAATTGTGCGCACCACTACTAACACACATTTTTATACTCTTCAATTTAGTCGTCGATGTGACTTCGACAAGTGTGCATGTCTAGCGGATGCTATATTATTTTGTTTCAGCTTACACTCAAAAAATATTGTGCGGTAAAAAATGCTTTTGGTAACATCCAATGCGTTGCGTGCAATTTTTATTTAGAGTTTAAATTTTAAGACTAAAATGTAGAATAATGTAACATTTCATAAGTTAACATGCAAAGCAAAGAACTTTGTAAAATGGTAATTATTTGAGATTTAAAAGCAATTTTTAATATTTCAGATAAAAAATTTCAAAATGTCTAACAGTCCTATGTGGAAGAAGCTGATAGTCACATTTATTATAGGTTTTATTTTACATACGTTTATGGATTCGGTTCTTATAATTTTACAACACTTTTTTATTTTTTCTTATGCAATACTAAAAATTATTATTATAAATTATTATCTGATCACTAATTCCACTAACACCGTGGTAATCGTTATAAAACAGATTACCCAGTTTTGGTGTTTAAAAATATATGAAAATGAAAAAATGGATGACAAAGTTTAATTACATACAAATTACACATAAATCAAGTTACACATGCAAATTGAAATTACACATGATATGTGTAATTACACACGGATTAGCAGCACTGCGTAGAAAGCCGTCGTAAAATAAAATCTATTTTAATGATGAAACTGAACTGGGGCTGAACGGTGTTTTCCATACAGTTTGACATAAAATTATGCCAGAGAATGCGGTCGAGAAATAAGATAAATTTCATTTCGAAAACGTTTTTTTTAATGCTCTCATAAAAAGACAATTATTCTCGCAACAATGCTACCATACTTGCTTTCAATTTCATACATTTTGTAAACGAAGAAAAATAAAAACAAAAGAAAACGAAAGAAATGAGAGAGAATTTGCAGTTACTGTCGACGTCTTATTTATGGGCTTCAGCATTTTTGCCTGAGGTTGAAGACTCAATTCTGTTTCATCATTTATTTTGGGAACGTTTTTTCTAATGCTCTTATATGTAACCTGTTCCTTATTCTCTTAACAATGCTGCCATACTTTCATTAAATTTCATACATTTTGTAAACAAAGAAAAATTAGAACAAAAGAAACAACAAGAAATGAGAGAGAATTTGAAGTAACTGCCGACGATTTAACTGTGCGCCTTAGGATTTTTGCCAGAAGTTGAAGACTCAACTCTGTTCGAACACTTATGCCCGTAATTTCTTCAAATAGAAATCAAGCTGAGTATAGAAATCTATGGAGTAAATACTGCCAGTTTTAGAAGAAAACATAAGGTAAAAGCACGTAGTCCAAATATACGTTAAAAAAGGTATTGCTAGCTGTTAGGTACGAAAACGAGACCAGTACCCATGTTATGTAACTTTTGTGAGAACTTCTCTCATCGCAAAGATGTGAAACAAAATATTCCATCGTT
This sequence comes from Pollenia amentaria, assembly GCA_943735925.1. Lineage (NCBI taxonomy): Eukaryota > Metazoa > Arthropoda > Insecta > Diptera > Polleniidae > Pollenia > Pollenia amentaria. The sequence goes on along the minus strand of OX031006.1, from coordinate 238,553,596 downwards.
TCTCGAAAAGTGAGAAAAAAGTGTGTCTGTAACTTATGTCGAAAACTATCAAAAGAAATTACGTCGTTACGTTATGAATGTCAAAATATTCCAATCGAAGCCGATATGTAATTTCAGATGTTGAGAACGCCAGTGAAACATATCGTTGACGGCGACCAACATTTACTTAAATTGAAAAAGTTTCAACGACGACGGCGAAAATACAGCCGTCGGCTATACCAAATAATGTAAAGTGCGACTTTAATGTTTGTTGTTTAAAAAATGGCTTTGGAACAGGGGTTTCCATTTCTTTGCACAATTGTGCGCACCACTACTAACACACATTTTTATACTCTTCAATTTAGTCGTCGATGTGACTTCGACAAGTGTGCATGTCTAGCGGATGCTATATTATTTTGTTTCAGCTTACACTCAAAAAATATTGTGCGGTAAAAAATGCTTTTGGTAACATCCAATGCGTTGCGTGCAATTTTTATTTAGAGTTTAAATTTTAAGACTAAAATGTAGAATAATGTAACATTTCATAAGTTAACATGCAAAGCAAAGAACTTTGTAAAATGGTAATTATTTGAGATTTAAAAGCAATTTTTAATATTTCAGATAAAAAATTTCAAAATGTCTAACAGTCCTATGTGGAAGAAGCTGATAGTCACATTTATTATAGGTTTTATTTTACATACGTTTATGGATTCGGTTCTTATAATTTTACAACACTTTTTTATTTTTTCTTATGCAATACTAAAAATTATTATTATAAATTATTATCTGATCACTAATTCCACTAACACCGTGGTAATCGTTATAAAACAGATTACCCAGTTTTGGTGTTTAAAAATATTAATGTGTTCTTATAAAAAGAATTAAAACCTCTGCTAATTTTTTTATTGAGTGTGATTATACATTATGCTGTTAAAAAAATTATATATTTATTTGATGATACGTCATTTATAATTTTGTAAATAACTTAAAATTATATAAAAATACATATGTAACGTGAATCCAAATCAACAAAACTTTCAAATTTTCAAATAATATCTACATTGTTTTGCATTTAAGCTAACGATATGTGTTTTGTTTGTGAAAAAAAAATCTTTGATGCCTGTAAAAGGGTCCATTTTTCTTTCGTAAAAAAGACGTACCTAAATGCAGAAATTATTAAGAAAAAAAATAGCCACAAGAATTTGTTGGTATTTTGTGCTTGTAAAAATATTTTTGTTTCTGTACCAATCGCGTCGGTAGGTTTTTTTCTTTGAAAACACTTTTCTTAAGTAAAAATATTTAAAAAACAAGTTAAAAAAGCCTTGTTTTCCTACAATTTATGTGTAAACCTATACATATAAAAGCAAATGTGACAGCAGGTAACATTTTTGGGTAAGAAGATGTGTTTTATTGATGTATTAATGAAACTTTATTGTTTAGCACTATTTTTATTGCTTACTTTTTTATGCTACAATTATATGACCGAGTCCAAAGAGTTAACCTTACTAATTTATGGTATTTATTTAACGTAACTTTGACCTGTTACAATGACTATACATTTGTGCAGGCAAACTCAGGTGCGCATTTGGTATTTTGTAAAAAGTTATGATATACTATTAGCTAGAATTAAAATGTATGCACAGATGTTTAAAGTATGAGTAACCCAACAACGTGAATACCCTTTCTATTTTACTTACCACTATGAACCCCCTAACTTTTTACTAAAATAACTTTTTCACGTTATAATTCTCATGTAATTTATTTTATTTTTGAAAAAATAGACCAGGGAAATCCATTTCTATTCACAATTGTGTATACCACTACTAAAGGTACGTTCAGACTGGTGAAATATTTGAAAGCAAACATCAAATATTTCATTAACGTAGTCTGAACACAAAATATTTTTGAGTATCAAATAAAATAACAGCTGATTTTGAGCAAATAAAAAAATTTGTCCAATGTGAACATAGTGTGAACACAAAAAATCAAATATTTTAGTAATTTTTGAGCAAACATTTATTTGAAATTACAAAAAAATTGTAAGAGCAAACAACGACAAATAATTTTAGCCATGTTCCAAATAGAAGCAATTTTTCCTGTAAGTTTTTGGATTATTTACAATTTTAAAGATTTTTTATAATTATTAGACTTTGTATCGTGCCGCTATTAGCAAATGTTTGCCATTCCTTAGTTTTAGGCACTTTTACTAAATTTTATGGCTTGTTTGAAATATTAAAATGGTTCGCGATTTTCGCTATTTCTGCAACATTTTTTTTTTGTTTTTCCCCTACATTTTGTTTTTTAACCGATTTAGCAATTTCAAATATATTTTAGGGTTTGTTTCCAAGTTTGCAATTTTTCGCGAATTTTAGCCATGCTCGCGAAGAAGCGATTTTTTACTGTAAGTCTTTAGAGCTTTAACGATTTTTAATAATTATAAGGCGGTATGATACGCTATTATCAAATTTTTGCGAATTTCCGCTAATTTAGCAATTTTTATCGAATTTTTGACATTCCTTTTAGTTTTAGGCACTTTTAATAAATTTTATGGCTTGTTTGAAATATCTAAATTTTCCGCGAATTTTCGCTATTTTTGCAAAAATTTATCAACACAAAAAATTTTTAATTTTGTACCTTTGTGTTATACAACTTATAAAATATATTACTAACATTTTATTTCGGCTGTAAATGAACGCATTCTCTCAATTTTTTTACTCTCTGGTACTCACTAATACACAACCAAAAAATTTTTGGAAATCCCTGCTTTGGAACATCGATCATTACGCTATGCCCCCAGTGGCCGAGCACTTTTCGGGATTTTCACACACACAACCCGAATGTCACCGAAACTCACTTCAAAGCAGGGATTTCCAAAAATTTTTTGGTTGTGTATTAGTGAGTACCAGAGAGTAAAAAAATTGAGAGAATGCATTCATTTACAGCCGAAATAAAATGTTAGTAATATATTTTATAAGTTGTATAACTCAAAGGTACAAAATTAAAAATTTTTTGTGTTGATAAAAATTTTTTAGCAATTCTTTACCAATTCAATGTCGCTGATTTTTTGACTTTAAATCAGTTTTAAATATCTTATCAAACAATTGTAAAAAAATTAAAGATTTTTATGTTTTAAAAATTCATAAAAAATAAATATTGCACGCAAATCACACGTTTAATAACATATTCCGTTCCTTCCTTAAATGTTGCATACCATATTGGGCACTGGATGTTACCAAAAGCGTTTTTGACCGCACAATATTTTTTAAGTGCCATCATAAAGTTTTTTCTGTTAACCTGAAACAAAAATATGTATTGAGGTACGTTCAGACTAATGAAATATTTGACGAAAATATTTGTTCTGATATTTGCTTCAAACTGTGTAAAACAAAAATATATTTTGTTTAATGTTCAAACTAAGCTCAAACATTTGACAATTTTTGTTTGATGAAACAGTTGGCAAAAAGTGTTAAATAAAATAAATTAATTCATGTTTGCCATGCGTTCAGACTAAAATAAATATTTGCATCAAATAATTATTTAATGAAAGTGTTCAAAAATAATAATATATTTCACAAATAGTAAAAATGAGCGCAAAAGCTAATTTATTTTTTTTATTCTGTGGAGCAGCATCTTTTATAGTGTTAGAACAGGAGAATGTAAAATATAAAAAAACTGGAAGACAATGGGTAACGGGAACATGGCTTAAATTTGCGAAAAATTGCAAACTTGGATATAAACCCTTAAATATATTTGAAGTCTCTAAATCAGTTAAAAAACAAAATGTCGGGAAAAAATTTTTTGCAAAAATAGCGAAAATTCGCGAAAAATTTAGATATTTCAAACAAGCCATAAAATTTATTAAAAGTGCCTATAACTAAAAGGAATGGCAAAAATTCGATAAAAATTGCTAAATTAGCGGAAATTCGCAAAAATTTGATAATAGCGGTATGATAGCAAAGCCTAATAATTATTAAAAATCGTTAAAGCTCTAAAGATTTACAGTGAAAAATCGCTTCTTCGCGAGCATGGCTAAAATTCGCGAAAAATTGCAAACTTGGAAACAAACCCTAAAATATATTTGAAATTGCTAAATCGGTTAAAAAACAAAAAAAAAGAAATGTTGCAGAAATAGCGAAAATCGCGAACCATTTTAATATTTCAAACAAGCCATAAAATTTAGTAAAAGTGCCTTAAACTATAAGGAATGGCAAAAATTCTATAAAAATTGCTAAATTAGCGGTAATTCGCAAAAATTTGCTAATAGCGGCACGATACAAAGTCTAATAATTATAAAAGATCTTTAAAATTGTAAAGAATCCGAAAACTTACAGGAAAAATTGCTTCTATCCGGAACATGGCTAAAATTATTTGTCGTTGTTTGCTCTTACAATTTTTTTGTAATATCAAATAAATGTTTTATTTTATACTCAAAAATATTTTGTGTTCAGACTACGTTAATGAAATATTTGATGTTTGCTTTCAAATATTTCACCAGTCTGAACGTACCTTTAGTAGTGGTATACACAATTGTGCATAGAAATGGATTTCCCTGGTCTATTTTTTCAAAAATAAAATAAATTACATGAGAATTATAACGTGAAAAAGTAATTTAAGTAAAAATTTAGGGGGTTCATAGTGGTAAGTAAAATAGAAAGGGTATTCACGTTGTTGGGTTACTCATACTTCAAACATCTGTGCATACATTTTAATTCTAGCTAATAGTATATCATAACTTTTTACAAAATACCAAATGCGCACCTGAGTTTGCCTGCAAAAATGTATTGTCATTGTAACAGGTCAAAGTTACGTTAAATAAATACCATAAATTAGTAAGGTTAACTCTTTGGACTCGGTCATATCATTGTAGCATCAAAAAGTAAGCAATAAAAATAGTGCTAAACAATCACGCTTCATTAATACATCAATAAAACACATCTTCTTACCCAAAAAATTTACCTGCTGTCACATTTGCTTTTATATGTATAGGTTTACACATAAATTGTAGGAAAACAAGACTTTTTTAACTTGTTTTTTAAATATTTTTACTTACTTAAAAAAGTGTTTTCAAAGAAAAAAACCTACCGACGCGATTGGTACAGAAAAAAAATATTTTTACAAGCACAAAATACCAACAAATTCTTGTGGCTATTTTTTTTCTTAATAATTTCTGCATTTAGGTACGTCTTTTTAACGAAAGAAAAATGGACCATTTTACAGGCATCAAAGATTTTTTTCACAAAAGAATCACATATCGTTAGCTTAAATGCAAAACAATGTAGATATTATTTGAAAATTTGAAAGTTTTGTTGATTTGGATTCACGTTACATATGTATTTTTATATAATTTTAAGTTATTTACAAAATTATAAATGACGTATCATCAAATAAATATATAATTTTTTTAACAGCATAATGAGGTTTATTTCTTTTTATAAGAACACATTAATATTTTTAAACACCAAAACTGGGTAATCTGTTTTATAACGATTACCACGGTGTTAGTGGAATTAGTAGTGATCAGATAATAATTTATAATAATAATTTTTAGTATTGCATAAGAAAAAATAAAAAAGTGCTGTAAAATTATAAGAACCGAATCCATATACGAATGTAAAATAAAACCTATAATAAATGTGACTATCAGCTCTTCCACATAGTACTGTTAAACATTTTGAAATTTTTTATCTGAAATATTAAAAATTGCTTTTAAATCTAAAATAATTACCATTTTACAAAGTTCTTTGCTTTGCATGTAAACTTATGAAATGTTACATTATTCTACATTTAAGTCTTAAAATTGAAACTCTAAATAAAAATTGCACGCAAGGCATTGGAAGTTACCAAAAGCATTTTTGACCGCACAGTATTTTTGAGTGTAAGCTGAAACAAAATAATATAGCATCCGCTAGACATGCACACTTGTCGAAGTCATATCGACGACTGAATTGAAGAGTATAAAAATATGTGTTAGTAGTAGTGTGCACAATTGTGCAAAGAAATGGAAACCCCTGCTTCAAAGATTGTAAAAAACTATTATTTCATTCAGTTGTATGCTAGCTTTCAAAAAAGCAGGTCGCCGTTGCTTTTGTTATTTAAAAACAAAACACATAGTAAATAACTCAACTGAGTACTTTTATTTATCTCTCTTTTGCAGAATTTCAAATATTTTCAGTACACTTTGAATATTTTTCTACTATTGCATGTGTTCATTACAATGAGGAAAAAGAGTGGGGAAAAAGTTTTAATTTTCATCTAATATTTTGAATAAAGCTGCATACAAATTAAAAAAAAAAATACAATAAGTGCATACATGCAATTATATAACAAAAAATATGTTTAATACACAAAAAATTTGTTTTCGACATGTTTATCTAGAAATTTCTTTCAGTGCACCCAAAACTACAAACACATTTTCAACTGCCTCTCTTTGTGATTACCTCTGCTTTGGAAACATTCGTGTATTTTTCAAAAATGGCAAAAGCAAAATAATTAAAAAATGAAAAAAATCTTACAAGAACAAAATACTAACCTTTTTCGTGTTATTATTCATTGCATTTTGCATTTCTAATATATTTTTTGTGTTGAAATTTTTTCTCACCCCGTTTTTATGCATGAGCCGATTTGACAGTTCAAAGCGGGAACTTTCTCACAAAAATTTTACAGACACACTTTTTCTGTATATTGGCGAGTAATTTCCTTACGTGACAGTTATTACTCGTAGCCCGTAGAATTGTGGAAAAATTTTATGTAAAAAATCGATTTTGATTACGTGGGCCCTGGGCATTGAGCGTGGCCTATTTTTTATGAAATTTTAGTAATTTTTAACTAATCAATATAATGATCGGTGCAGAAGTTCAATGAAAAACCCCCTTTAATTGTTGCACAACAATGTATGAAACCATCCCATCGTGTTGCGTATTAGCTCTGTACGTATATATTTGCTTGTTCTTTAAGAACTACCGCTGGTGCCACTAATAGCTTCCTCACATGTTTTGAGTGGTGTAATTAACACGAGGATCTGCTACGAGCTGGAGATTTATCCCTATCTGAAAATTTTATTTTCAAAAGATTTCCATGTTGGACCAATTAAAGCGGGTTCGAACTTTTTCAAATTCTTTTGTGACCTGTACTTTGTATACAAGGGTAACGTGAACTCACACACAGCCGATAAGACTGGCATGCTCTATTCGACCGCCTATACAAACTGGAAAAATTAAATGTCTCTCATAAATTTCTTCAATCAAAAATCTTGCTAAAATTCAAATTATTTTATATTTCTACAATGATTCAAACCTTAATCCGACTACAATTTCAATAATATATTTCTACAAAGCCAACGTCTTTATTAAATTCTTGCTTAAAAATATTTCAGCTAAGTTTTCTTAAAATGAATAACAATAAAAAAATATTTAGTTCGTAATTGACATTTTTATACACGTATTTCAGTGCATTTATGCTTGTGGTAGTTAGTGGCTCATATAGAATTCTGTTGTACGTGTATTAAAATTGAACGCCACCAGCAAATTGTTGGCCACATAATTTAACGCTGCAAGAAACACGAGTTTTTTTCCTTTTTCATCTTTTACAGGAAAAAAAACCAAAGAATTGTAGAATGTAACGAAATTGATGAAAATTTCCTAAAAGCACATTTTTTATACAACACAATATGGTCGGGAAACTTTTAATTTAATGCACTGCAGTGCAGTACAGTAGAGTGCAGTGTTAGTATTAGTTAATGGCAGTAGAGTGTAGAAGTATTTAGTCTACTCTATAGTATGTATTACTTGTTCGAAGATGAATGCAAGATACGAAATTATTTGAATTTCAATAGTCATGTTGTAAAAGATTTCTCTTTTATTCTATATACATATGTTCTCGTTTTGAGTTGGAATTTGCATTTGTATTAGTGCATGTTGTTGTATTAGTGTTCGCTTTTGCTTAATATGAGCTGCAGTAGCAGCAGCGTTGTCTATTGTTGCTGTTAACAATTCCCCCATTGATAATACGAAATTTGTATTCTAATCTTCAAATTGTCTCAAAATGGAATTGATTTTATGCAGATGAGCATGAAATTGTCTCAATGAGAAATTTCTTTTTTATTTTTGCAACTCAAACCTCTACATGTTGTAGCAGCTCTAAAATATGCAATTGCTGATGGCACAATAGCAATAGCAACAGCGACAGCAATAGCGACAGAGTAAAATTAAAGTGAAAACATTTTGCTAGTGTAAATAAATGTTTCTTCATTTAGGTTTTTGTTTTCGACTCTTTTTAGTCATTTACCAGCTTTACTCATACTCTTTTAACAAACTGCCCCATCTCTGATCACAGTGACTCACTTGCACCAAATTTCCAACAATTGACCGACCATGTAACCAAATAATATAGCACAGTTTACTTTAGTTTAGTTTCGTTTATTTTCCTTTAGGTATATTAAGCATTTCATTTATTTTTAGCTTAAGTTGAAAATCATTTATTTAGCTTGCAATTTGTATGACCAAACCAACACAACTACACATGTATAGAACATTGCATACAGTTGTATATGGATGTATGTTTTTGCTTGTATGTACATTTTCAGCATACATATATGTATTTACAAATGTATGCAGCTTTGTAACTTCGCAAATAGAGCTTGCCACAACAGCAGGCGGTCCAGCCGGAAGTGTTAGACAGACAGATTGTAATTTACAACATTTTTAACTTCCTGTGCTTGTGAATATAAAGCGCGGTTTGCTTTGTATTTCTTGCATGGATGATTTTAAATCGACTTCTGTTTCTTACATTTCTTCTTTCGTTTTTCGATTTTTCTACTTTTCTTTGCCACCTCTTGCATTATCGTCTTTGCATTATGAGCAAGACAGTGGGTGATAATTGTATAAGTGCTGATGTTAAATACTGAAAGTGCTGTACTATATTATTGAAATAAGAAACGGAGAAATGAATATAATAAAATCGAAAAAATAGATTGAAATTTAGTCGTATGGACTTAATATAAAAAAGTATCGGCAGCTCAATTCCCTGACTTATACATACATATATTTTATCCCATACTTCTTATGATGAACTTAGGGTCGAAAAAAATTTGTTAAAATTGTATTAATAAACGAATACTTCCTTCAAAACCCTACTTTAAAGCTTGCGTAAATCAACTAATTTTAAAATTGGTTCGACTCTTGTTTATACCCATAGATTACATAGATATGAAACTTCCTTAAAATTTAAAAAAATATATATTTACTACTTCACACATATAGGAACTGTCTGAATTCAACTCACTTGTAAAAGTTCACCTCAATTTTTTTACAAACATTTTGTAAACAATAAACAATTAAAACACTAATTTTTTATAAAATTTTTTGATGTGTTTCTTTAAAATTTTTTAAAAGAAATTTTAATTGTTTGCATTTTATTGCATTTAAAAAAAAATGCCTAAAATGTTTTTTCGTACTATCCTTGGCGCTGGTTCGTTAAACGTAGAAAACCCAAAAGAAAAGCAAGTCACTTTCGCGCTTTTAAGCGTTTCCTATGCTAATCCCGCGAAGCTCTTCGCTTGTCTGCAGCAGACCGAAGTCTCTGGCTGGAATGGAACCCCGGCACGGATAGACCAGCTCACTACCAGCTAACCTACCGGGGGTTGTTCGTATGCGTGTTGAGGAGCTTTTTCTTTAGGCGTATGTAGCTCTCTGGGTAAAACAGCGATCTATATCTCAAGCTTATACAGTATGAAACGTACACCTTTAATAAACAGCGGTTGACCAAAGTCTCATCTGGAATTATGGTAACCAGTAAGTACGCTCACTTCACCATACGTGGAGAGGGTATTATGGGCTTGTGCTGATATGGGTTACACATAAAAATATTGGTTTTCGACCCTTATTTTAGCATACCGATCGACTTAGAATTACCTCCCAAATCGACCTAACGACGTCCATTCATTCGGCTGGCTGTACGAGTATCACATTTGTACGCAAACTACAGTTCACAATTTTACAGACAATTTGATGAAATTTGGTACAAATTATTGAATTGTTATCAGGACGAATAGCAGGAATCGGCCCGTACCTTCATAAATCCCTCATATAAACTTCTTTCCAAAACAGAGTCGTCTTTCATTTTATGCTAGGAACAAAACTGGGACGAACGACGAATTTCCCCCAATACGACGAATTTTTTAGTAAAAATTCGCTGAGTAAATTCGTCGTATGAAGCACAATAACGACGAATAACAAGCAGCTTTTACAATTGAGGAAGTTGATTGCTGTTTGTGCAAAGAGAGAGAAATAGTGTGACCATATTAAAAAAAATAGCATTTAAAAATTAAAACATAATCAAAAACACTACTAAAAACTATTTTTATAGCAAAATACTTTGTATATTTATTTTAAATGTTATACTATAAAAAAAACAATTATTAAAGTAAAAAGAAACTTTATGTACTAAAATACTTCCAAACTAAAACCAAATATGGTCACCTAGTACTGATTTGTTCGTCGTTCGCCGGCATATGAAATATAAATAAGTCTATTGCAAAGACGCCGCGTATGACGAATTTCGCCGGACGCTATTATTGTGTGTATTTTCATATTCACCAATATGTTTTATTTTTGGCGACGAATATTCGCGGCCAATAATTCGTCGTTCGTCCCAGTTGTGTTCCTAGCATTATTCTGGTATTTCGATTGAACTTGGACCAGAAATATTTTATTCCAACCTTAATCACTTAACCAAATTTGATTTGAATCGGACTATATAAGACCACAGCTCCCATATTAATATCATCTACCATTACAGCTTTTGAATGCATTAACAACCTTATAAATATTGATTTTGACGTGTAGGTCCAGAATTGATTATAGATCCCATACGAACGCTTTCAAAAAAATCTTATTCAGATGTAGATATCTAAATAATATTTGGCCCAAAGAACTCGTATAAGTACATGAATCTTAAATTAATATCATAATTTTGTTTTGGCGCGTCCATGATTGCACATAAGTACAGTACACTCTCGAAAATTTGTGCTTGGTGTAGGGTATTATGAAGTCGGGCTTTCTCACTTGTTTTTATAATTAGGTAAATATCATTAAAGTGGAGAAATATTCCCAGAAAATAGTAAAGCTTGATGTGAAATAAATATTGAAATTTAATTTAAGCCATTCTCAAATATAAATTGCTACAAAATGCTTAAATATCATTCAAAACTTATAGCATTTTCAAAAAAAAAAGAGAACTATTTGTGAATTTCTTAATAAAATTCAAATAAAATGGATATTATCTTTGATACACTTTATTTGTGTTTGCTAGGAATGTGGGGAATATATATTTCATTCTAATACAATGATAAAATTTTTACTAACGTCATATCATCACTTAAGTTTTTTCTGACAACAGACTTAGATTTTTGACAAGCGAGTTTCATATCTATGTAATCTATGTTTATACCTATTTTAAAATGATATTTTTGCTTTGTGTTGATTGTCATTTTGAAAATGTTTGTAAAAAATGTTCATTCATTGGGTAATTCCATGTCAAATCGACCAAGAGTGGGACCCGACCCCTTTCGATTTGAATGAAATTTGGTGAGAAGGTGTATTTTATCCTCTAAGGAACATATCGTCGGTTGATAATTTAAATGTCGTATGTGGATTTTTTGCGGTTTTGAGTTATGATCGATTCCTAAGGGTTTCCTGATCTTTCATTTGGTGTTATCAGTTTTTTGATACCTCATACGTTTTTCGAGATATGGAGTGTTGAGTTTGTCGTATGTGGTATTTGCTGAAGCAATTTTCAAATTAAATGTGCTCAAACTCAATTTACTCGAAACTATCGGAATCCACATACGACACCTAAATGATCAGCCGACGATATATCAACGAAAAAAATCTTAAAATGTTTTTTTCAAAAGTTATTTCATATTCAAAATGTCATAATTTCGCCGAATAAGCCGAATGTGTTGAGTTTATTTTTCCAATATCTCAAAAACTACTGCACATGCGAAGATGAGTTGTGTATCATTTTAAAGAGAATACTTGTGGCTACAAACAATATATTAAAAAAAATGTTTTTTTTTTATTTGAAAAATTTAATATCTGCAAAATATTTAATTTTAAAAATGGACTATTTCCACAAAATGAATGAGTGATGTGTAAACGATAAAAACAATTAAATTTAAACCCGTCATTTGAATCCTTTTCTTAGCAACAATAAAATCATCATCTAAATTGCACTTTAACATTGAACTCTTTTTATTTTTTAATTAATAAATTAAACATTTTTAAATTATCGTACCATAATTAATTTATAAAACAATTTTCTTCTCACACACGACAAAAAAAAATTATAGATACGAGTGTGAGTATAAATTAATAACGACGTTTTGCATAATTACGATTCAAGTGACAAATAAAAGAGAAAGTGTTGCCAACATTCAGTTTAATAATACGTACAAACGTTTATTAGTTTAAATGCTGATTATGAATACGAATTTAAAAAAAACTTTTGAAGGCTTAAACTGTATCTTTAACCTGAATTAAGATTTTTTAAGAATACGGCTGTTAGGATTAAATTGCTTAAAAAACGTTTTAAATTTTCTTGCCAAACACACGCACATACAAAGATTTTTCGTTGTTGACAATAAAATAAAAGTTTTCTTTCTTTATATTTTTTTACTGTTGTTTCAATATATTCCGTTTTTTTATTTAATTTTTAAAAACAGGCAAGTTAAACTTTATATCACCTTTTATACTCGACATATTGTAAAAATAAATAGTAACGTTTCTGCCATATTAAAATGTTATTTGCTTATTTATAATTATAGGAACGAATAAAAAGAAATATGGAAAGATATTTGTATATTCTTAATCCATACGTGCATAAAAGGATTTCTTTTAACTGTAAATGTCAAGTGGTCGAATTTCGGCCACCTGGCGGTCCTAGTTTAAATAAATTGGGGAAATTAAATTAAAATCTTTTTGTAATTACGTGTTGTACAATTTAATTTGAATACAAAGACGTATTCTTTTAAAAAAATTATAATTCCCTAAATGGAGAAAACAGAATGCAACTTTTTAAAAACTTTTACAATATTGGCAATCAGGAACTTCAATAGGCATATCGCACTTGATAATAAAAAAGGTATTAACACAAAATTTAAAAATTTTCATCTGAAGCTAAACAATTTTTTACTTAATATTAAATAAATGCATATGAAAAATAATTTACCAAAAAGTAGACATATAGCACAATAGTATGGCAGCGGGTAGATATTAGAGTATTCATTCGGTTAACCTTTAATCGGTTATCATAATTTTAAATGGGTCTTTGCTGTCAACAGCTTTTTGTTACACGTAATTTTATTTTCCATTGTGACGTGATGTGATATTTGTACGACAAAATGTAAAAAAATGATATGAAGAAGTCAAATTTGTAAAAAGTTTTTTATATATTAAAAAGCAATAAAACAGCACTATATTATATAGTGTTATCCCTTTTGTGACTTAATGTAGAGATAGTGGCGCTTTACACAACGAATAAAAAAGTCAAATTATAAATTTTTTGATAAACGATTTAAATTACTTCTGGCGTTACGTTACAAAAAGGAGACTTTTCGCTGGAACTTCCCATATGTATGTATGTGTATAGTTTTGATTTTCTTCTCATATTTTCTCATATCAAATTTTAAACAGAATTAACCCAATCAATTGGAAGAGTGGAAAATTTAACAACAATTAAAACAGGACTCTTATGACATAATTTCTCGTTTAGAGAAATTCAGGAAAAGGACTGAGAAATTAATATTCTGTATTATGGATTGCGTTCGATTTCTCCAACATCAACGATAAGTGAATGAATTTTTTCCAAGTCAAGATTTATCACTACCAAAGAAAAGAATCAGTTAAATCCTAAACATTTATCTAAAAGAATATATTTAAGGTCTCCTTAAACTATTGAAATAACTAATAAAATTATGAAAAAGTTTCTTTTTTAATTACTACATAATATTTATGTATTAATTAAAAAATATGTATTACATATTCATGAATTATGTTTTGTTTGCTCGTGTTAGTTCAAGAATTGTTATGTTTGTTATGTTATTGCTTTTTTAACTAATCTCCAGATTATTAATAATTTATGCATTTTTATGCTTTGAAATTACTTAATTTATAAAAATAAACTGTATAAATCGGTTAACCGATCAATTACAAAATTAGCCGATTAAACCAAAACCTTGGTTAATTAATCGAGCGATTAACCGATCACATCAAAAGCCCGATTAAATGAATACCCTAGTAGATATGAATATTTCGCGTCGATTTCTTTCAAAAAGCGAGAAAAAAAGTTTTAGTTTATACCTACTTCATAATCAAGTGCGATATATTTCCATAATATTATGTAAAAAAAAAAAAAAAACATGGAGAAAAGGGCAACAATATGGAAACCTGTGTTTTTAAAAAAAGAAATGGCCTTGTAATATAATGAAATATTTTTGCTAATAACAACAGCATCAACTAAATTACGAATTTTTTTCGGCAGCGCCTTGTTAATCTTAACATTTTCTGATACTAGAAATCACTCTACTCAATTTTTTGATGATCGGTTCATAAATTACTATGGGTCGAATAGAAACACCTTCCTTAAAATCGATTAAGCCCGAAATAAATCATAATATTTAATTGAAATAAGATCCAATTATGTTTTATATAAATAATCGTCCCACTGCTTAAAATCTGTAGGTCTTATGTAAGGCGTACTTTGGAATTTAACTTATTATAACTAAAACTAATTTATCATAGAGCCCATTTAATGCATTTCAAATGCTACATGTTCCGGTCTGTCAGGCCGCTGTGTGTGGAGCCTTTAATATTTATATTTGCTTAACAAATTTAATAAAACCCCATTGACTTTTAGAAATAAATGTTTTTAGTAATATAAACAAAAGTTTAAGAGAAAATACCTCTGTTACTTATGATTAATAGTTTATCATTTCAGACCTTGTAAAATATGATCAAATACTTTTGAGATAAAAAACATTTCGCTGAACAAATATTGCAGTATGGGCACCACCGTTGGTTGCCATTTGTCATGTTTTCCCGTGTTTTGCAAGTTTTTTAAGATGAAAAAAATTTTCAATTTATATAAAGTTTTTTTAAGTTTTTTGTAAATACATAATTTTAAATTTTCATTGTTTTGGGTGCAATTAAACGATCTTACTAACGGGAGGTTAAATTTTAAGGGCCGATGTTGAACGTGAACCACACCTAAACGTCAAGTTTTTTTCTGCATTTCATTTGACATTTCTCATTTTCAGACTAACTACACAATTGAGCAACGCGTTAAAGTTATTCAGGCGTATTATGAAAGTGGGCGTTTAAATCAAAATGCATTTTGTGTACCTTCGTGATTTTTTTAACCAGCATAATCGACCTCAGTCGATTCGTTAACAAGCAAAATTGCCGCATTTGGGCGAATGGTAATCCAAGAGTGACTGTTTGATGCGGTTTATGGTCTGGCGACATCATCGGGCCGTATTTTTTTCCAAAATGAGGTCTGTCATGCAGTTACTGTGAATGGTGTTCGCTATCGTGAGATGATAATGAACTTTTTATGGCCCGAATTAGAAGATATGGATGTGGACGATATGTAGTTTCAACAGGACGGTGCCACTTGCTACACAGCTAACGAAACAATGGCTCTTTTGCGCGAAAAATTCAATGGTCGAGTTATCTCACGTGGTGGCGATGTCAATTGGCCGCCAAGATATTGTGATTTGACACCATTGGACTTCTTTCTTTGGGGTAATTTGAAAGAAAAGGTGTACGTTGATAAGCCAGCAACAATTCAAGAGCTAAAGGATGAGATAATTCGGCACATTAACGGCATAAAACCTCAATTATGCCTCAGCGACATCGAAAATTTGGACCATCGGATGGAGGTGTGCCGCCAAGGTCGCGGCGGCCATTTGGCCTATATTTTGTTCCATACACAATTGAACCATACCAATATTATCATAATAAAAGGAAATGACAATAATTTCTAATTAATTTGTGTTTTATTCAAAATCAACATCGGCCCTTAAAATGTCTCTGAACTTTTTAATTGCAACAGTATTTAATCGTGTTTACTCCTTCCTACCTAAAATATCCGAGCTCTATTTTTTATGTGCTGAAGTATCTATAACACTAGATTCCTACAAGTTATCTGAAGGTGATGAAATTGACTTAAGAGTTCATTGTTGAAAGTTTTTTGTTGAACTTTGCAAAGTTCGTAATGACTTTCTAAGACACGTTAAAGTTTTAGCACCCTTAAGGTTTTTAATAAGAATTTCCCTGTAAACAAATTTATTGGTTAAAAAGAAAAAAAAATAATTTTTAATTACTTTTTTCTATATTTTTAAACAAAATGAATTCCAATTAAATTTTTAAGTATATTTTTTTTTAAATTTTTGTGTTTTCTTTTAAAATTTTGGCACTTTTATAAAAAAAAAAGTTTTTTGGTAAAAACAATGTTTTTTTTCAGATATAAGAAGTTTTTAAAAAAAATATATGGCAACGCTGATTCGCACTCATATTTTACTTTAATAAACTTAGAAACCGCTCTTAACTGAAGTTTATTGAGAATGATAAAGCTAACAGAAAGAACAATACTTTTGCGCCCCTCGTTCATAACAAAAAAAATAAAAGTCCGATAAGACGGTCTCACAGACCGTATGCGTGATTACATGAAATTTAAACAACAAGCCGCTGTCACAAAAACAAACAAACAAACCATAAATGTGGACTTTCTTATGTAAAAAATGTTTTTGTTATAAACTTGTAACGGTAACTTCTTGTGTGTATCGAGGTTAAGGTCGGATGCCTCTAAGACTTCATCAAACACTGTGTTATTTTTCTCAAACCCATATACATAAAACTTTCTTCTCAATGCCATAAAATACTGTTAAATTATTGCTTTTCATTTACTGCAAACCCTTAGATTTTCGTTTAATATTTTCCTCATTTCTTCTTTTTCTTCTACTATTTCTACGTAACGTTGAAAAACGAAATTTTCAAATGAATGTTAAGGAAAAAATTCTTGAAATTTATTACTTAAATTTAATAACTATTTGCCAAAAATTGACCTCTATCATTTAATATATTTTCTAGCTAACTGCACTATGGCATTTGTTATGCTTGCATTAACAAAAATTTCATGATATACAAACATTTTCATTGAGATTTTACTTCTCTGCTTCTTCGTCGACAGCAATAAGAAAATATGTTTCATTTTGATAAAATATTTTTACTCACTTAAAATAAATTCAAGATATTTTCATAAAAAGAGAGCTACTTTGAGATGGCATTGAAGAATGATTGATATGAGATGTTTGAAGATTTAAGATCAGAAACTGTTTATTTCAGAAAATGAAACTGGAATGAAATTAATAAAAACCCTGTTGCCCACTGGGAAATGAGGAGAATTTAGCGGCGGAAAAATCATATCTTCTAAACTAATAATCTGATCAACAATAAATGTATGGATTAGTTATTGGCAAGGATGTAGACTATAAGCTCCGAGAAAGCTTTTATTAATACAGTGGGCACTATCTGTTGTGACCCTAGGGGAAAGGGAACTAACACTAAACTTGTCACGTGACAAGTCACTTTAACATGGCGATGTCCTACGAGGGGGTTAAAGGGCACCTGTTTGACACTGTAACAGGTCACTGAAATAACCTTAATGGACACATCCAATTTCGGTTAAAATAATGCCTGTCGCAGATATTTTCCAAAGTAATAAAGTAATAGAACTAGAGAGAATCAGCCACTACCCGCACAAAATCCAGTCACGTGAATAGTTTTGTGCCAATTACCTTTCGTCTGGACTAACTACACTCTAAACACATTATCACCAGTAAAGTGATATGTCTTGTTTTCACCTATCACAATTCGTTCCTTTTAATTATAAAATTTTGCTCACTGGTCACGGGATAAGTGCTTTCAGAGCAGTTGACACAAATTTCCTGCAGGGTATATAAGACCAATATTCTTTAGTCCACAAAAAATTAATTTATGAATTAAAGGAATTGATGTACACTTAAAGCACCTTAAAAATATATTTTTAGCAAAGTTGGTGCCACATATTTTTAGAAAATAACTTTTTTGCCGATAAAATTCTTAAGTCCACAATTGTATATGTTTTATTTCTTTAATTATCTTTTTATTGCCATTGCAGTGAAAGCTTGGAAAAGTATGCTACGGGAAGTATTATGACAATATAAGTTTTATATGAAACCCAAATTCTTACTTTTTATTAACAATTTATTTTTTTAAGCAACCTTAATATATTAATTAATATTATCTTTATAAGGAAGTTTTAATTTTTTTACAACGGGAACCGTTCGGTAATTTTCGGATACTGAATATTCTTGGATACAAGAATATTAACAATAAAGATTTTACTGCTTGAGGAAGACAATCAATATATTTATATGATGTCTTTGAAAATATCGGAGAAACAATGGGATCTAAAGCATAGAGTATTAATGCGTTAATCTTTGCTTCAGACCCCATAGATCCTTCGCGGGAAATTCGAGAGACATTTTTCATGTGTGAATAATCCGTGAAGTCTTTATTTCTAATATCCATTTTAACCCTACAGAGATGGTCATATCATCACATACGTTAAAGATAATCATGCGTAAAACTGACGCATAAATTTAACCTGCTATATTGTTGTTTTTATTGAGTTATGAAGAACAAACTAATGTGGATTATATTTTTAAATATATATTACATAAAAATACCGAAATTTCAACTGTGTTTATGCGGAACAAAATTGAACTTTTTTTGTGCGGCCGGGAACTTTGTGCAATTTTTTTTTACTAATTTGAGGTCGGTGATTCCAAATCTAATCTTCATTTTTCTCTATCAGCTCCAGTTTTAGAGATATACCGTTATGTCCAAAATTAAGGTACTTTCAGCACATATATTGAAATAACATGAAAACGGTGAATCATATTCCCTTAAGAAAAAAAACCGAAATTCGCTAACAATATTATCTTTAAGACGTACTAACATTGTTTTAAATTTGGCCAGTAATTTTAGAGATATTGTTGAAGTTTTTAAAAAAACAAATAAAAATGTAAGAAAAAAAAAATTTTTTTGTTCTTTAAAAATTCATAAAAAATAAATGTGCAACAAAAATCACAGTTTGGGTCTAAAAGCATTTAGTTCAACATATTTCGAATGAAATGAGCTTTATTTCATTGCAATCGGTGCACAACTTTTGATTGTATTCACAATTTATCCATAAAAAAAACATATTTTAATGTATATTTTTTTTTTTTTTTTTTTTTTTTGTTCACACATACACATTAAAATACGTTTTTTTTTATGGAAATCGCAATTTTTATCAATTCGGTAAATTGTGAACACAATCAAAAGTTGTGCACCGATTGCAATGAAATAAAGCTCATTTCATTCGAAATATGTTGAACTAAATGCTTTTAGACCCAAACTGTGATTTTTGTTGCACATTTATTTTTTTATGAATTTTTAAAGAACAAAAAAAATTTTTTTTTTTCTTAAATTTTTATTTGTTTTTTTTAAAAACTTCAACGATATGTCTGAAATTACTGGCCAAATTTAATTTAAAATTTGATTGATGTCTGCCATATCCTTAAGTACTTTTTTCCAAAATACATCTCTTTCAAACTTTGACCAACACTTAGCTTAACTGAGAACATGCTGAAATTTGTTTTAATATTCTTAATCAAATAATAAAATTGAATATATTTTTCTTATGGCAATTGAAAAATTTAACCGTATATTTTCTCCAATTTTCTCCATTTAGTTTTATGTGTTTTTTCTATATTTTATACTTTTTCTTCGTGAAAATATTTCATTCTATTGAATACTTAATAAGTATCAAGTGTTTGTCTGTGGCTGTTATCGGTTTTCATTTGTTTGCTTAAAATTTGTTCTTCTATCGTTTACTTAGCATCCATTTTTTTTTATTTTATTTCAACAAAATTTTTTCTTTTTTATATTTTGTCGTAATTTATTCAAAGTAAATTTTTATTTGCAGACTTTTTAACATTTTCCTCCACAAGTAGTTGACTGACTGCATATATTAAGGCGAACAAACGAACATTTCTATTAAATAATATGACTTCTTGATAAAGTTTAACAAATGTTCTATTTACTATCTTTTCGTGCTTTTATTGTCTCAAAATGGAGATTTTTTTTAAAGTGGTCCCGTCCTGGTCTTTTATTTGTTTGCATAAAAAATTAAGTGAAAATGTTGTGTATTTAAGGTACATATTTTAAAAAGCTATTGGTTTTTGAAAAATAAAATAAACATGAATGCAGGCAGGTGTTTGAGCTTTTGGTCATGGTATTAAAACGAAAGTACGTTTCTTTTCAAAAAAATAAAAATTTCAATGTTTTAAATATCTGTTATTGTCTTGTTAACAACAAATGATAATTAAACAATTTGAATTCAACATCTACGTGCAAAGATAAAGCTTTCCATGGAGGCTTTATCTTTCCTCGTAGTTCTAACATATTCTAAACGTTTTGTCATCAAAAGCGTAGCCAAATCAAAAGCAGGTCTGTGCTTTCTATACATTTTTTTCAAAAATAATTTTTTGCTTCACTGCCAGGCCCACAATGGCGACAAGAACATCTCTTTCGCGTATTCACATTTAAAACAATAATAAAAACTAAATTTTTGTTTTGTTTTCAATACAAATATGGGAATTTTTAGCGAAAGGCTTATTTTTTTTAACGTTACGCCAGAAAGTTTTTTTTTTCATTATTTATTGATTGAATCTTCATATATTAAATATGAACTAACAATGATTAATCAAATCTTATACTTATACTTTATTTTTGTCCTGCCAATGCCAGACGAAAATTGTTCTCCTCACGGTGTCTATTCACATATGTAGATTTTTAGCGGTCTTCTCGTCGGATGAGTCCTGCAGTATCTCTTCTCCTTAATCTAGAGTGGCCGCTGTCATTTAAAATATTTCGAGCTAGTGGATTTAGGCGAGACTCAAGCCTTTTTAAATATTTTACTGCATACTTCGTAATAATAGTCTTTACTAATGGCACACTGATTTCCTTGTGAATATTTGAGTTTTTAACATACCAGGGAGCGACTGTGAATATTCGAAGAAGTTTGTTTTGGCGCCTTTGAATTTTTTCGATATTTGAGGCCGAGCCGGTGCCTGAATACCGTAGCACCAGATTGGCGTTAATATAGAGTTGTAGAGCAGAAGTTTGCAATCGCGGCTAAGAACAGAATTTCTTCCAATAAGCCAATTAATTTGATTTGCTTTTAGTTTCATTTGTGTAAGTTTTGCTTCTATATGTCAATTCCATGTTAAACGCCGATCTAGATGAATACCAAAATATTTTACAAGCGATTGTTAGGGCACTAATTGATTATTGATTTTAATAGGGGGACATGACTGCCGACGCAAGGTGAATGTTATATGTACGCATTTTTGCTCATTGACCTTTATCCTCCATTGTTTTAACCACTTTTCCAATTCAAATAATATATGATTCTGCAAGTAACGAGATGCTTCATGACAGTTTTCGTGTACGCTTAAAAAAGCTGTATCAGCAGCAAATGTTGAAGTTAGGGTGTGGTTATTTGTTGGCATGTCTGAGGTATATATTAAGTATAACAGTGGGCCCATGATGCTTCCCTGAGGGACCCCAGCGTCAATTGGGTGAGGAGAACTTAAAAAAGTAATTAAAATTGTTTATCAACAAATTTTACATGTGTAATTTACTTTTTTATATGTTGGTGCAAAGTGCAACAAGCTCTAAATTTAGTAACAAAAGGGATAACTTTTGAACAACATGGGCCTAAAATATAAATATCGATAATAATAGGCCACCCTAAATTAATCCTAAGTTTACCTACGTTTTAACCTACTGTGAATCGTTTATGTTTTTGAGGGTTAAAACTGTTTTTATTTTATAAAACTAGAAAACCATTTAAATCCCACTGCTAGGAACCTTTCTCTAAACCAACTCCAAAAGCGAACATGGCTTCATTAGGGAGATCGATCATTCGACTTTTTTTAATAACCGGTTTTCGAATATTGCGAATAGTTGCTATTATAAAAAACCCGGTTTTCGGTTAAACACCTTTAAAATAACCGGTTTTAATTCGAATACATAAAAACACAAAAATTAAATAAGTTTTTGTAATAAAACGTTAATTTGAATAAAAACAAAACAATTCACAAAGGTAAAAACCAACAAAATACAAATATATGACTTAAGGTGTGTTCAGACCTAACAAATATCTGACGATAAAATCCAAAAAAAAAAAAACGAGACCAGTAAATGGATCAAACTTTAAACTTATTTACCAATTCTATTTATTTACTAAACTTTTTTTGTAAGAAGATAATTGTATAATGTAATTTAAAAACTATTAAATGATGTTTGATCTAGCTAAACGTTTTGCAAAAGCATATAAAAATATTATACGAATTTATTATTTGAGATATTCTCCCAAACTTATTTTAAATGAGTCTTAATTTGTTGGTGGTTAAGCAAGTCTATATGAAATAATATACTTCAAATTTTTGAAAAGTTGCAAACAAAACCTCTGAGGCAGGATTATAAATTTCAAATTATTTTGTTTCAGCATTATAGAAACGAATAGTAATATGAACAGGCTCTTTGTAGGAAATAATTGTCAATTCATTGACCCAAAATTTAAAACCTTCCATGACATTGCCTAATAAGCATGAAGAAATGCTGGAACTACTTAAGAGTTTTTGTTCCTTAAATGGCATTCCGTCCTCGCCAACACAACGGGTTAATTTTTCACTCAATGATTAATTTTTGGCTGCGTATTTTAGTAAAGTATTATTTGTCGTCTCTTTAGAACAACTTCGAACGGAGTTAAGTTTTATTTGGAGTACATTAATGTTGAGCATGTGGACTAATTAATTAATAAGTCGTGCTGTGAAAAAACCTTTGCAACTTATCATTTTAGGGCATATCAGGCACCTAACTTTGTCTTTCTAATCCCGTTCGAAATATCTCCGCAGATAACATCTATATAAAAATATAAATAATGAAAATTTGGAATAATAAACAGTTCAAAAAAATAACCGCAATACTAATATATCTAATATTTACAATACTCTCGCACAAATTACTAGCGGAATTCACCTTTGATAGTAAAGTCCCTTGTAGACCTTGATAATCTTATAATTTTAGTAAAAATACAACAGTGCAACAACAAAATGTATTAGACTAAAATATACTACGCTGTGGTTGAAAAATCCCACAAAAAGCAGTAGTAAACAAAGTGTTTGAATTTACCAGAATAAAACAGTTGAAGAAACTTTATCTGTCTCTTTCTCTCACTCAGCAAATTCATTTATTTACAATGCATACGAAAAAGACACTCACGCTTTGAAGTATAAAGTCGTATTAAATATAACAGAGTTGTACACAAAGGGTGAAAACCGCTACTATTAACTTTTTAACTGCACACGTTTTTGTAGTTTTTTTTTAATAGTTTTTGGTTTTTTTTTACAAGAACACAAGATGTTATAAGCGATTTGTATTTACATTGTTCATTATGCTTTTTGACTTTTGTTAAATTTTGTTATGACATTCTTCAGAAAAATTTTAAGTTTGCCCCACATTCAATTAGAAAAATACTTAAATTACTGGTACATTTACAACAAGTGTAAGGAAAATGTATATAAATTACACATTATTAAAATAACCGGTTTATTATACCAAAATAACCGGTTTATTCGATATTAGAAAAATGGACATTTTAAAATAACCGACTTGGGAGAAGCTAAAAGAACCGGTTAAAAACCAGTCGAATAATAACCGTTCGATCTCCCTAGGCTTCATAGAACCAATCTTCTACGCACTAGCAAACGGCTTGTATGAAAACACGTGCTCTAATGGAGTGGGAAAATTTTTTTATTTTCATTTAGAAAATAATATAAAAAAAAATTAACAAGAAAAATCTTAAACTTCACTTTTCTGAATAAAATTTTTTGAAGCTATTCACATTAAAATTATGCGTGCCGAATTTTTATTTACTAGGACCTTTAAAATTTTAATGTGGAATAAAGCAATTATTCATAGGAATAAGTGGAAGAGTGCCCAATCCAACGTGTAAGAGAGCTTAAGTCGACTTCAAAATCACCTAAAATCCTGATATTTTAAACAAAAAACTAAATGAGCTAAGATATTTGTATAACCAAAGAATACTCCTTGAACAACCTTTTACCATACCAATCAATGCATAGGGATTTCTGGTGCGAATAAATGAAGCCTATCCGTCTATCAATTAGTGTGTTTTATCAATGTCACAAAACCACAATAATAGAACTTGAAATTTACACAACAGTTCAAAAGTGTAAACCATATTTCTAGTTAAAAATATTATTATTTGAAAATTATTTTAAGCATATGAGCATCGCAGCTGTTATTATCAGAGCGCATTCGGACGTCCAATATCGAGCTACTTTTTCGAGCATTGCATGACGTATGTCACGAATAACACGAAAAAAGTTGGCTTCTAAGGCGTCAGTTGTTACTGGTTTATTCACTTATACCGGTAACTTGACGTAGCCACACAGGAAATAATCGTGAGGTGTCAAGATGCAAGACCTTGAAGGCCAATTAAGAGATCCACTCCTCAAAATCGATTTATCGCCATTTGGAACGTAGCGCCATCCTGTTTAAATAACATCTCACCCGGATAAAAGTTTTCATACAATTTTAAACAAAAACATCATTGCACATAATGCGGTAACGATATACATTGACCGGTACATAAGCTCCGACTTCATAATTAAAAATTATGAAGTCGGAGCGTCTAAACAACATCAAAAGTACATTTTTCTGGCTGTAATAAATTATGTAGGGTGTGTTGAGGATTACCCTTACTCCTTATGCGGTAATTTTGTTTCTTAAGAACCCGGTTTCCATAAAAGTCACAAAATCGTCTATAAGTTGCGCAAATCGATGACTAATGTTCTAAGTAAATTTTAATAACTTCGATTTTACCGAGTATATCAAGAATAAATGTTAAAAAGTGAGCGCAGTATTATCAAAAATTATTTTTGGGAATGAAATATTTATTATTAATTAATTCATTTATTAATGATGTGCTAATAATCCCATTTTTTGAATGAAAACACTGAAATTTATTGTTGTGGGAAAGCAGTATGGCAGTTTATTTGACAGCCAACCTTTCGTAAGTCCTATCGGGCTTAACCCTAGGATTACCGTCTTGGTCTGGCCAGACCAAATATGTGTTTTACTTGCAATTATTTTTAAATATAACAAAAAAATTAAAAAAAAAAAACTGAGAACTGAATTCCATAAATGATATGTGCTGAATCGAATGAAACTAGTTTGGGTTCGATTGGAGCAAATAAGTGGGGTCGCAAGAATTAAAGAACTCTGTAACTGACAAAACATAAAATGTTCACCAGAGCCAAACAACCTGTATGAAAGTAGAAAAAATTCATATCACAAAAACTATAGAACTTTATAAAATGCTGTAACTATAATTATTTTTTTATGGAAACAAAATTTTAGAATTTTAAAACGCTTTTAGTGACATATTTGTTTTTTTAAGTAAAACTTAATAGCTGTAAGTTAAAGTTAATAAAGTGGAAAAAATATTTTTGGTAGAAAATGCAAAGATTTGATTACATTTATTTAATAATATAGAACTAAATACATTTATTTAATCATTTATAACTACATATATATCAACAGGACAAGCCTTTTTTTCTAAAATATTCAGTCTTCTTCATCGGTTTGTAGTAGGCAATCTGTTACTTTATTGTTGTGGTGCAGGTCCAGAAATTCTTTTGCGTAGTTATGTTGAATAACTTTATTTTTTACAAGACATTTTAAATCATTGTATTTTTGGTAAGAATGGCGTAAGTGTTAGTTTGAAAAATTTTGCTGACGCAAAAGTCTCGTAAGTAAAAAATGTACAAAAATACTAGTTTTTGTTAGGCTTACGACAAAGAAGACACTGGTACGCAGACAGCGTAAGTTTTGTTTTCATCATACAAATATTGGACCGGGACCAATCGACTCAGTATTTGTTTCTGATAAAAATTATGCAAAAAACGTACTTTCGATTTTTTTGTCAGTTACAGCGTTCTTTAGTTCTTGCGGCAATATGCTCTAAATCGAATGAATCAAGTTTAAATGAAATCAGAAAACTACGGCCCATAATGTTCTTAGTTCAATTTAACTACAAAAACTAAATGTAAAACTCGTTTTAGCTGTGGTAGATGTGACCCAGCAATGTGCGAAATTAAATACTACAATTTCGATGACTTGCAGGTGGAAAAAAATTATGAAATAATAAAATTATATAATAAGTTCGTATTTTCTAAAATAATAGGCATACGTCCAATAAAAAATTTATTTATATACATTTTATTTATTTGTGTTTGGGTAACTTAGCTGTTCTAATTGTGGTCTGGAAAAATTAGTGATATTCCGATACGAAATTACCGATAATCCTAGGGTTAAAAAGCGACCTGTATTATAGGCCTTATTATTAGTGTCGTTGTCGTAGTCCCAAGCCAGTAGTTTTTAGAAATCGGTATTATGATTGTCGCAAACGACATAAATACGAACAACTTTCTGTGTGTTTTTCATTGTCGTTATCGTTAAATTAAAGTGATACCAAGAAAAATCTTAAACGAATACTACATCGACCACGACTATCGAAATAGTACTCAATATATATATTGATTCAGCACACCAACTACCTAAATTAAAATTGTAAAGAATCGATTAAAAATACAAGTTTTCCTACGAAATAAAGGCTAGATTACACTATTATTAATACATGTCAAAAACTCAAGTAATATGACAAAGTGTGATAGTGTGAATGCAATGTGTCATGAAAATGGAAGTGTTGCGAAAAAAAATTTGACATCCCATACGACTTCATTGTTTTTTTTAAAAATTTTTTAAAAGCTAATACTTTTCATTGGATCAGGGTTGCATTTTAACAAAAGCATGTTCATGTGTGATAGTGTGACTACAAACTGTAAAGTTACATTCGATTTTTTGACAGTCGAAACAAAACTCATTTGATTTCTATCTCACAAAGTATTATGGAATACGTAAGGCTTGTGAGATATTGTAATCTAGCCTTAAGCTAGAACAATTTCTACATTCATTTAAAATTATTTTAAATTGGAAATCGGTTTATCTTAAAGTTCACCGTGGGTAAACCAAATGTCTATTTGTGTACTTGTATTAGCACTTAGTTGGTTACAGAAGACCAAAATACTTTCTATAAGCAAAGTTTTTCTGATATCGCACCGTATTTTTCTTTCTAGATGTTAGCTCGAATTTTGATATTCTTATAGTAAGAAAAAATTTAAAGCATTTCAAATATAGTGAAGATACAGCTGAAGACCTAGTATATTTAGAGGCAGCTATTCTTTTTTACTAACTTTCTCAAATATATCAGTTTTACGATTTAGTAAACTTTTTTGATTTAAGAAAATATATATCAACAGCTAAAAATTCCAACAAAACTTTTATTTTAGCGATAAAGCATATAACTTTTTATTCCTATTACGTGAGTTCAAAACATAAAATCTCACATCGATAAATTTAAAATGAAATAAAGAAATCTTACAGTAATACATATTTTAGATAACCAGGGCAAGTTTAAGTATGCAAAAAAAAAAAAAAAAATATGCATGCAAATACACTGAAAAAAAAACTTAAAAATGTACACAACGAAAATGCACGCGGAGAAACACAAGGTTATAATTTTTAATTACATAGAAAAAATGTTTTATTAATAAAAAAAATGGTTTAACAAGTATTTAAATTTAATTAATGTGTTGATTGAATCAATTATTTTTTTAGTTGAAAGAAAATTAAAGATATACTGCCAGGCCCACAATGTCGACAAGAACATTTCTTTCGCATATTCATATTGAAAATAATAATAAAAAACATTAATTTGTTTTTGTTTTCAATATAAATATACGAAAGAAATGTTCTCGCCGACATTGTGGGCCAGGCAGATAATTTTGTTTTAATTAACATTTTAGTTGTTTTGAAATAAATTTTTAATCAAAATATTTTTTAAATATCAAAAAATATTAGTTGATTTTTTTCGTTTAAAATAAAATAATTTAAACTTTGAGAATTGTTGTTGGGAATTGTCAATATTTAATTAAATAAATTAACACATTGTTTGAAATAGCAAAGTTTTTTGATAATTTTTTTATTTAAAATTAAAAATATCATTTATTGAAAAAAATTTTCAAAATTTTAAATTTTTAGTAATCAATATAATCATTTTGGTAATAGCTGCAAAATCAACAACTTGTTCGCTTGATATTATGAATTTAGTATAAATTTGGTAATTAGAGAAAATTTTTCTGTGTATTTTCGTTTGAACAAAATGAAAGAAACAGCAACATTATTCGCCATTGCATTCAAAAAAACGCTATTACCCGCACAAACAGTGAAATATCATAAATGTGTGTATGTAACAAAAAACAAAAAGAACGACTTAGCAAGTACCTGTTACTTGACAAATTTGGTCACAACTGTGATTCGTGATTTTTCAGTAACAGTGATTAAATCACAGGTACAGAAATATCGCTCATCTCTACTGTACAGTGCATTTATGTAGTGGATAACGATGTGTCTGCTTTTTACTAAACTGTAAACTTGTAACGATATCACAACTTAGACAAATCACCAACAATTAACAGGGAGTTTATCTTTTCTTACTTTCCCCTATAACTGTAGGGTTTTTTCCGATTCGAATTGTAGTTGTAAGTGGGTAAAAAGAAAAAAAAAAAAAAAAAATTAAAAACAAGTGTTTTTTTTTATTTTATTTGCACGTGCTGCTTTCGTTGCCTTTAAATTAAAAACAAACTATTGCACAACTTAGTTTTATTGTGTAAGTCACAACCCAATTGCAAATAGAGCTTTTAACAAAGCAGTTTTGTAAGGGAGAAACATAAAAGTTTAGCTTACCATATCGATTACGGAAGACATGTATTTTATATCACGAGTTCCCACTTTAAAGCAATACATTTTTGACACAGAAAGCGAATATAAAATTTGTTAATGTTACGATCAGCTTTGTACACTGAATTTTTTGTTATCGTTATTCGTTAATATGCTCCCTTACAAACCTGCTTCGTAGTAAGGGAATGTCGTTGCTCTTCAAATTTTATATATATTTTTTTAAATTTATTAAGAATTCTTTCACCTACCTTACTGCATTTCTGTATGTCTTATTGCGTAGTGCATAAATGTGTGCTTACTTTTAAAAATGTTCCATTAGTGCTTCGCAAAATAAGAAAATTTTTTATTGGGAAGTTTCGCTTACGCCAAACTTAAGCACTGAACTTGTATAGAGAATGTCTGGCATGTCCGGCAAAGTGCGACCCTGATTTTGTTTTTTTCTAAATGCATTTGACAGGCTTTCCTTAATTTTTGATATAAGTTAGCTCATGCATGTTATAGCTGGGCCTTGAAATTTCGCTAAAAAAAAACTTTGTTAAGTTTTTCAATGTATCCTTAATATTTTGAAAGTTTTCTTTTACGTGTTCTATGATGGATAAACTTTCATGTAAAGTATACGAAACAGAAGTGACCAATACAGTCTTATATATATTGAATTATCTCTTAACATACGAGCATTAAAGCCTTTTTAAGTTCTCTTGGATTTATTAAAATACATATGAATGAAAAGGCCTGTCATATATATTTTTTGTAATTGCAACAGATTGACTCAAAATCCGTTTTTTGGTTAAAAACGGCTGCCAACCTGCGAAATATTCAAATTTAAGGAAACAAAAACTGAAAAATATGCAAATTTTTTTATGCAAAAAACATAAAAAACTTGCCCTGTTGGTAACAATAAGAGAATCTTGTTAAAATAAATTCCATATTGCTTGCTGGCATTACATCAATGTAATATAATTACATTTAAGACATTTTCTCTAAATACATATTCAATGTAAAGGCACATTTTAACTCCATTCCGTATGAATGGTATGTAAGTAATGTGAATATTCTTTTTTTTAAATATTTACTTCATTTTAACTTTCAAGTGGTTTCCTATGCTGTCTTTCTGAAAACAAGAGGATGTTTATTTATTGGAAAAAAGCCATTATGAATTGAGCTTTGAAAATATTTATTGTTAGACAGGGTGACAAAGGGTAATGAAAACAGTAGGAAAATATTCGTTAAGGTTTTTAAGTCTACAAATCAATATTAGCGGTTGTTTATGTATTAAAATCAGAGAGAAAAACTTAATTTTACAGAATATCATCATCGTTACGATTCTATTACATTCCAGGTCGTTGTAAGAAACATAAAATTTTTAAATTCTGACGTAAACGAACTGCCAGAGATTCACAATCGATTTTCATCAATCAAACTAAGATCTTGTTATTAATTTTTCCTGTCACACTTTACATAAACGATGCGTTATACATACAATATTTTTCTTTGGATTTTATTTCTCGTTTTCTTTCAAGTAAAGCCATAGGTTATGTTTGTTTTATGTTAAAATGTTCAAATATATTTTAGCATAGAAAACAACGTGCATACAGCACTAAAGTATGTGAAAAATCCCTAAAAAAAAAAAATTGAATGCAGGTCTATTGCATATTTGAAGCAACTTTACACACTTGCAAAAGTTAAATGTATTTACTTGCAACACACTCATACAAATATGATAGCCCAACAAACACAAGCCAGTCGAATTTCAATTCTTAAAAGATATTTATCTGGCAACGCTATGCCTGAGTAAACGTGTTTTTATATCGGCTGTCATTTTTTTTACTGAATTTACACTTAATTTCAACTAATAATAATTGCTTAAATGTGTTGATTATTTATTCAAGTTCTTTTTTTATTAATTTTAATAAATTGATTTAATTTAAGCCGTGGTTCGTGTATTTTTACCTTCTGTAATTAATTAATTGTTGCTGCTGCTGTTTTGTTGCTGCCTTTTACTAGCACATTTCTTTTGGCTGTATACCTTGGGTGCCATTTTGTTCAAATTTGTTGCTGCTGTTACTCAGTTAAGATGCCGGTCACTAAAAGTCTTAAATGTGGCGTCTGTGATGTTGCTGTGGGTAAATCTAAGGGCAGTATAATGTGCTCTAGATGTAAGCTGTGGCTTCACCTTCCCTGTGCCAAAGTATCGGAGAAACACTTGGCTTTATTTTGTGAAAAGCCTGATTCTTTTTCGTTTACATGCGCTGCTTGCCTTAGCAATCAGTCTTCTGATGATGATTTTTCGCTTAAGGATGAAGTTAGAACTCTTAATAATAACTTCAACGAGTTTATTAAAACTTGTCAGGTGGACCGTGACTCCTTCAAGGAATCCATTACTCAGATACTTGCTGATTTCAGGAGTGAAATTTCCTCATGTGTTAAGGATATGAAATCTGATATTATAGGATGCAGTAAGTTAATTAACAATATTGATGCTGAAACCACGACGAAAATTTCTGCCTTAGAAGTTGAGAATGATCGTCTCCATCGCCGTCTTAATCGTGCCGATATTATTCTAAGTGGAATTCCATCTGGCTTGGATGATCTTATGCCGTCTGTTACGTCTCTTTGTTCTTTTTATGGTTTTACCATTACTTACCATGATGTTAATCACGTTTGCTACATTTTTAATGGAAAACGAGTTCTTATCAGATTCAATAATATCTCTTTGCGTGACGGAATCATGAGGGAGTACTTTAAAACTAGATCTCTTAAGCTTTCCGATGTTGTTGGGGGTGATATTGGCAGTCGTATTTACCTAAATGAGCACCTTTCGCCCTTGGGCTCACAGCTTCATGTTCTTTGCCTTAAATTGAAGAGACTTAAAAAAATTTCCAAATTTAAAATACTATATACGGACAAGGTGAAGGCCAAAGTTATTTTGTCTGATGGGAAGGAAGTAATCTATGATGTTGGCGAATGTGCAGCTCTTCTGAATGGCAATGCTTCTCATATTTTATAGTAAATTTTATTTAATTTATACAAGGTTGAGTATTTAGATGTATTTTAACGGATTTATCGGTGTCTCTGAAGTTTTTGATTGCCTTATTTGGCTTGTTTTATACCTCTCATAATTCGTTAAGGTGCATTTATTTACATGATTGTTTGTTTACTTAAATTCTTTATATATTTAATTTTTGCTGAGTGTATATTGATCTCATTTTTATTGTGCTTTGATAGCTGATTTATTTAATGAATTATTAATGTTTTTATTGATTTTGTATTATTTTAATTTTAGTGTTCATTGGTTCCCCACCCCAGTTTTTGCAATTTTTAGTTATGTCGTTGAATAATGACAACATTGGTCCTGTTATTAATAGCGGATCTTCTATTAGATCATCTCTTTCTAAGTATTCTGGTATGTTGAAGGTGGCTCATATGAATTGTCAAAGTATTAAACCATGCACTAAAACCTCTAAATTTGATGAGTTCAAGGATATTGTTGGTGGGAGTTTTGATTTGATTGCTATTTCTGAAACCTGGCTAAAACCATACGTTACTAATCGTTCTCTCGGGATATCTGGCTATTCGCTGATTAGGAATGATAGAGTACATAGGCGTGGTGGTGGTGTATGTATTTACGTATCCAAATCTATTAAATATAAAGTTATTTGTGGTATTTCTGAGACTGAGTCTTGTGAATCTGTATTTATTGAGGTCTTTCATGAGAATTCTAAAACCTTATTTGGCTGTGTTTACTTGCCTAGTGGTGACCTTACATCCTTTGAGAACTCCTGTACGGACCTGCTTCTGAGATACTCTAATATTATTATTGTTGGTGATTTCAACTGTAATCTTTTTAATACTGATAGAGCTAATGATGTGAGATCTCTCTGTGCTAGATGTAACTTGACGGTTTTTCATAATTCTAAACCAACTCATTTTAATGTTTCTAACCGTTCTACATCTTTATTGGATTTCTGGTTACTGAGTGATTCATCCACTATGAAGTTTTCTAATCAGGTTCAATGCCCTGGCATTTCACACCATGCTTTAATTTTTGCTGTGTTTGGTTTGGATTCGGGTAATCATGTGCAATATATTGAGTACAGAGATTATAATCGGATTGATTGGGATGGTATTTTGTTATTTCTATCGCAATTTGACACCTTGACATTTTTTCATTCCAATGATATTGATCATCTATGTAGGTCTTTGTCTTTCCTCATGGAATCTTTGTTTAACTTTGTTCCTTTAGTTCGCAGGAAGATTTCAAGGGGCACTGATTCTTGGATGAATTCTAGTGCTATAATTTTGGCTAAGTCGTTAAGGGATTTGGCTTACTCTGCCTTTAGGGGTTCCAATTCTGATGAGGACTGGAGAGTATATTGCCGGTATCGTAATCGTGCGAAAAACGTGATTCGGAAGGTTAGGAGAAAATATTTTGCAAAATTGTTTTCTGGTATTGATTCTAGTGCCATGTGGAAAGTTCTTAGGGGTAGTGGATTTACCAGTGATAATGAACTTGCACTTCAATTGAATGCTGAAGACATTAACACCCACTTTGTCAATTCTTCTTTTGCCAACTCTGATGACTTGGATTTTGGGATGTTTGTGGATGACGGGTTATTTTCATTTAGATGTATTACTGAGGATGAACTCTTTTTGGCTTTGTGTAAAGTTAGAGCTAGATCTGTTGGTACTGACGGCATCCCTATAACCTTTCTGAAATTAATTTACCCTTATATATCCCATCTTTTAATGTTTCTTATTAACTCAATTTTGATATCATCGGTTTTTCCAATGGATTGGAAGATGGCTCGCGTGGTTCCGATTCCAAAAGCTAGAGTGGTGCGTAACATAGATGACCTGAGACC
Organism: Pollenia amentaria; assembly: GCA_943735925.1. NCBI lineage: Eukaryota > Metazoa > Arthropoda > Insecta > Diptera > Polleniidae > Pollenia > Pollenia amentaria. The sequence continues at coordinate 238,519,719 of OX031006.1, read as the reverse complement.
AATTTCGATTTTACCTGCCATATCTAAGGTGGTTGAACATATTATTAAGAATCAAATTCTCTCTTTTGTTCGTAGTAATCTTGCTTCTTCACAGTATGCTTTCCGTTGCGGCTATAATACTACCTCATTGTTATTGAGTTTAACGGATGATATTCGTAGTAACTTTAATAAGGACTACCTGTCGTTACTAGTTTCACTTGATCTGACCAAAGCGTTCAATTCTATAAGTTTCAACACTATGATTAGGAAGTTGAGACATAGTTTTAATTTTTCTAAGACTGCTTGTATGTTAATTTACTCTTATCTGTGTGGGAGATATCAGTTTGTGGACTGTGATGGAACATTTTCTGATATGCTTCCTTTGTTATCGGGTGTACCACAAGGTTCGGTTTTGGGACCCTTGCTCTTCATAATGTATGTTAATGATCTTCCTTTTAGTATTGACTCAGGGGTATGTAGGAGTTTCCTTTTTGCGGATGACGTTTTCTTATTATTTAGCTCTCATAGAGATAATACTGACGTTTTGGAATCGAACGTAAATGACAGCTTGTCGCTCTTTTCTCGATGGTCATCTAGAAATTCATTTTTTCTTAATTATTCTAAAACTAAGGCAATAATCTTCGGAAATACGGACTCTGAGTTGAATATTTTAATTGATAATCGAAGGGTTGAATTTGTGAATAGCCTTAAATGCTTAGGCGTATTTCTTGATAGAAGCCTTACGTTTGAGAGTCATGTTAACTATTCTTATAGTAGAGTTTTAGGGATACTACGGAGGATTTACTCTAATAATGTGCATTTGCCTTGTAGGGTTAGATATAGACTGGCCTATGCGTTGTTGATGCCGTTTATTTTTTATGGACTTGAAGTTGTCTCTGGTACGTTAGCTTATATTTCTGCTAAATTGAATCGCTTGGTAAATATTATAGTGCGTTATGTTTATAGTGTCCATCGGCGAGTGCACATATCGGAGTACGTTAGGACATTTCTTGGCTGTAGTTTCAGGGAATTCATAAAGTTTCGTTGTTTATTGCTTTTCCATAGAACGATTAGGTTGGGTGTTCCGCGCCGTCTTTGCTCTGAATTTTCTTTTTCACGATCAACCAGGAATCCTCAAATTATTATTCCGAGAATAAGATGTAGTTGGTTTGAGAGATCGTTTATTGTTAGGGTGGCAAGAAGCTGGAACTTTTTGCCTGTCGAGCTTCGTATTTTTTCACATTCTAACAATGCATTTCGTTTGAAACTGCTAATTCACTTTTCCTCTGTTCATTAATTCTTTTGGATTTTTTTTGTATATAGTTGGTATGGTGAAGTTTTCTTTATATATATATACATATGTTATATATATATATATATATATTTTTCTATATATATATATATATATATATATGTGGATATTTTCTTGGTTTCTTATTATATTTAACTTTCCGGCAATTTTCAGATATGTTCTTTCATTTTTGGCCTTTTGCGGTGCTATTATAACATTGACTAATTTTGTTTTGTTTTGTTACTTTCATTCCTTGGGCTGGGGAGCCAATTACTAAAATTACTAAAATTACTAAACTTATTATACTTATCTTTTTGAATATAGTAGAGTTTGTATAAGTTTTATTTTTCATATTATTCAGGTTTTTTTCTGCATTGTAATGTAAATTTATTGGCCTAATTAGGCTTGTTATATTACTGGTTGAAAATAAATAAATAAATAAATATACATTGATAAGCAATTTACACGCCAAACCTATTAAGAAAGTGGTAAGAAAGAAGTATACCCGATCACGACTATTCGATACCCTACACAGCAACGAAATACAAACAATTTCGAAAGTGTACCCTGATTGGGTCCCATGGGCAAAATGGACCACGGCAATACAAAATTATGCAATGAGGTAACGATTCATAAAATAGTTTTTTTTTTCGGAATATAATCTGAAAATATATACATATCTCCATGGGATTTTTGTTTTTGTTTTATAGTGATATTAGGTTGAGGACTTGTATGGGACCTATTGCACATTCTGGACTTACGAGCACAAAATTCAGTGAAAAGTAACCGCTGTTATAAAAACTATCGTTCCCAATTTTTTAGCAACGCCAACATTTAAATGGAATCTTTGGCATTTAAAGCTATTTTGGGGAGTGGATCGATTCCGATGAATTTGGTATGAATTAGGTTGCAATATAATAATACAATATAAACACAAACGTACACAGAAAAAATTAATAATTTTCTCTAATCACCAAATTCATAATATCAAGCAAACAAGTTTTTGAATTTGCACCTATTACCAAAATGATTATATTGATTACTAGAAATTTTAAAATTTTGAAAATTGTTTTTCAATAAATGCTATTTTTAATTTTCATTAAAAATATAATCAAAAAACTTTGCCATTACAAACAATGTATTAATTTATTTAATTATATATTGACAATTCCCAAAAACAATTCTACAAGTTTAAATTATTTAATTTTAAACGAAAAAAAATTAATTAAGATTTTTTGTCATATAATTGAAAATTTATTTCAAAATAACTAAAATGTTAATTAAAACCAAATTATATTTTCTCTCAACTAAAAAAATTATTTATTCAATTATCACATTAATTAAATTTAAATGCTTTTTAAACCATTTTTTTAATTGATAAAACACTTTTTTCTGTGTAGTTCAATAGTTTATGGGCACAAATTATCACACTCAAAAAAATTCATAGAATCAAGCAAATAATTTGTTGATTTAGCAGCTATTATTAAAATGATTATATTGATTACTTATTTTTTTCAATAAATGATATTTTTAATTTAAAATAAAAAAATTATCAAAAAACTTTGCCGTTGAAAACAATGTGTTAATTGAATCATTAAATATAGCTCAGGTTGTTTTGACAATTCCCAACAACAATTCTACAAGTTAATATTATTTAATTTCAAACGAAAAAAAAACTAATTAAGATTTTGTTTTATTCAATTAATATTTTAATTAAAAATTTATTTCAAAACAACTAAAATGTTAATTAAATAAAAATTACATTTTTAGTTTTCTTTCAACTAAAATAATGATTAATTCAATTATCACATTATTTAAATTGAAAGACTTTTTTAACAATTTTATTAATTGATTAAAAAAATTACTGATAATTTTTCTAAAAATTTATAAGCAAATGTACCTCAATATTTCAAAAGTATATTTGATTAAAAATTGTCAAGGATGTTTTTAAAATCATAAGAAATACACATATTAGCTAGCAATAGTTTTTCTAAAAAATTAATATATACACTTATCAACGATACACAAAAATATGTACAATACAAAAACATCAAAAATGATAGAAACCCTGAAAACGACAAACATTTTTACAGTGTAAAATACATACCTGGCTTGACGGATAATAGACACATAAGGACAACAATAAAATCAGAAAAAATAAACTTTGCATACAAACCGAATTCAACTTTAAGTGCAATATTTTCATGAGTGAAGGCGCCAATAGAAAAACTACAACAAAGTAATGTTGTTTACGAAGTAAAGTGTAACGGAAGGGACGATCAGAATTGTGACTTAATTTATATAGGAACAACAAAACGCTCACTTGAAAAGAGAATAGGAAAACATCAAAATGACATATTGAAGAGGAGAGAGACAAGTGCATTATCACAACACATGATTTCAAAATCTCATTCCTTTGAAACAGAACAAGTGAGAGTGTTGGATTTTGACAATAGAAACCTTGAGAATACAACAAAACATAATGAAAACAATGAACCACAAGGAAGATATTGACAACATTAACGCTAGTTACAGAACCGCAATATAATTAATTCTGTAATAATAATTTTAAGTTGTGCTTTACTGTTTTTTGTTAAATGTTTTTGTGCAATTGAAGTTTATTAAAAATCTAATGTTTTTATATAAAATAATATATAAATTTTGTAAGTTGTGTTTGCTTGTTGGGAAAAATATTTTGTATTAATGTTGACCTTTTATTATTTTTATTTAAATAGACGACCCTTGAAAAAGTCACCAAAAAAGTGACGAAACGTCGGCTGAAATGTAATAAATTTGTTTCTTCTACATCAATATCATTAGGTCTTATTAGCTTAAAAAGAAAAATAAACTGAAAATAAGAAATACATTTTATTATAAAATAATTCAGCAGTTGAGTGGTTATTTTAGAAGAGATAATTTTGTTTTAGGAGCTATGAACAAGTATTTTATATTGATGCAACTTCACCATCTGACTACCATTTATGTAATAATAATTTCTTATCCCCCCTGTCGAAAATCAAATGGAAAAATTATGTTGAAAAATGGAACTTGTTTGTTGAACATTTGAAAAATTAAAAGATTTTGTTTGTTGTGCTTAATTCCCTTTTTTAATAATTGATAAAAAAAATACTGAAATTTATTGTTGGAGGATAAGCTGTTCCTATGCGCATTTCACTGGTTGCTTAGGCCAGATCATCAGGAAACGTTCTCCTAAATAATTTAGAAAAGCCAAAGCTATCAGCAAACAAAACTACAGCACAACAAACAAAATCTTTTAATAAATAATAGTATTCCCACAAACAACTTTGATAATAAATTTTAGCAAGTGCACGTGCATAAAAAACTGAACTGGCAAATTGTTTTTATTTTGATTTCTTGCGAAAACAATAAAAGCACTTTGTTTTTGATTTTAATATGTTTTTTCTTTACCCACTTACAAATACAATTAATGTTGGGAGAATTCCAAATAATTGTAGCGGGAAATGTAAGAAAAGATAAAACTCATCACTGATTTATTGTTTGGTATTTTGTTTAAGCTTTGATATCGTTGCAAACAAAACTTTTTGAGTGTTTGTAGGTAATTCTCATTCCCTCTGTAGTTTTGTTTGCTGATAGCTTTGGCTTTTCTAAAATTATTTAGGAGAACGTTTCCTGATGATCTGGCCTAAGCAACCAGTGAAATGCGCATAGGAACAGCTTATCCTCCAACAATAAATTTCAGTATTTTTTTTATCAATTATTTAAAAAGGGAATTAAGCACAACAACCAAAATCTTTTAATAAATAATAGTATTCCCACAAACAACTTTGATAATACATTTGAAAAATATTTATGCCCCTAATTTACCAAACGATTCAACAGTCAAGTTTCCACCTTTCATTAGCCAAACAGCTCTATAAGTAACAAAATTCTAACGGATCTACACTGTATAGCAATAAAAATAATTCTTTTAATTCTTAATGATATTTTACGAACCGAAAACTACCCTCCTAATCCAGAGAAATATCATAGAAGAGTTAAGGCATATAATGAAATTAAACGTATTACAAATCATCAATTTGAATTATAAAAAAAAAACAGAGCACAATGGAACACACGCATAGCCTCGTAAATTTAATTTGAATAACTCTTGAAGTAAAAGAGTATTGCTCTGCACTCTTCATTGATATTTCTCAAGCTTTTGATAAAGTGTGGCATGAGGGAATCAAAACTAAATTTACCCTTAAATACACACAAATCGTTTGAAAATTGCTATTGCAGTCGAAAATTTATTATTAAAGAAGGTGATTTTTAAGTTCACACCAATCGATTAATGTTGAAGTCCCAAAAGGAGGTAATTCAAGGCCTCTCTTGTAATTGATATATACTTCAGACACGCCAACCAACAACTCATCAACTTTCGCTTATTATACAACTTTCCTTAGCATACGAAGAATGCAGCTACTTACGGGGAAATATATTTCCATTGAAAAAATGGCTTAAACAATGAAAAATTCAAGGCAACGAAAAATAATGTATACATATAACATTTACTTTGCAAAGAGAGTCGTAAGCTCTATTAAGATAAATTACCAGAAAACACTACAACATCCGACCGTAAAATATCTCGGTATATATCTAGATCGATGTTTAAGCGGATAGAGGTAAAATGTACCCAAACGATGCTAAAAGCCATCCAAGCAAATTGGCTCGTTGGATGAAATTCTGCCCATAGTCTAAATTAATATCACTTACCTTACAACTCAATCTTTGAGGTATTTTATTACTACAGTATTCCATTGTGGGGAACTACCTCAGCCTCCAAAAGGGAGAACATCCAAAGGCGACAACACAAAGTTCTTGGAATCATCACATCCGCTCCCTGGTATGTAAAAAAACACGAAGATTCACAAAGTTTGAAATGTGCCATCATTACAAAATATTCAATTAAATATTTAAAAATTTCTGAATTGCACCCAAGTCCACTAAAAAATATAATTAAAATTATGGTGCCGGATCTGAAATGATATGGCAGGACTTTTTCTATCAAAAGAGCGCTAAACATCTCTATTGACAAGTACCGTGATTAAAAGAATTTTCGGGCGGTATTAGCACTAAACATTAACTTAAAAATATAATTAAGGAGTTTATTTTGTAAATCCTTTAACATTGCATTGAGAAGATTTTCACATACAATTTTTCGATTTTCTAAAATTTTGAATGAAAATATTTTTTAATGAGTTAAAGTGTGAAATAAGGGTGTTAGATTTGATAATGTATTATTTTTTATTGGATTGTAAAGAAGACATATTCCGATTAAGTATGAAAAATAATATCCGCCAAATGGCACCCATGGCTCTGATGACAGGCCATTACTCTCTTAATGACATTTTACATGACTTTTTTACAGAGAAGTAGCTGTTTCTCACCAATACGCGTTGGATCTCGGATTTTAGCTCAGGAATTGTTTTGTGTACAATTCGTTTCATGCGCGGTGTGGCAGCTGGCGCCGTCTTGCTGAAACGATATGTCGTCCAGATCCGTCGCGTCCAGTTGAGGCCATAAGTACTTCGTTATTATTTCGGCCTCATCTTCAATAAAGTAAGGCCCAATCATGCCGCATAACCAAAATCCGAATCAGACAGTTGCTCCTTGTGTGTACATTTATTTCTAATGGATTGTATGAGTAAGTTCCTTACCCCAAATTCGACAGTTCTGTGTTTCACGAAGCCGTTCAGGAGGAAATACGCTTCATTGGAAAATATGATTTTTTTCGAAAAACTGTCATTGACTCCAATGTGGTTAATTACCCATGGAATGAATTGCCGGCGCTTTACATGGTCTGCTGGCTTGAGCTTCTGAGTTAACTATACTTTGTACGCAAGGAGATAGAGGTCGGTTTTTTACTTATTTATTTACTATCTTCATATATAAAATATGAACTAACAATAATGAATCAAATCTTATCCTTGTACTTTATTTTATGTCCTCCAGTGCCAGTCAACCAATGTCATCACCACAGTTTCTGTTCACATATGTAGATGTTTATCGCTCTTCTGATTGGTTGAGTGCTGCCGAGTACTTCTTCTTTACCAAGTAAGGCCGCCATACTTTAAAATATTTCGAGCTAGTGGATTAGGGTGCAATATAAGCCTTTTTAAATATTTTACATCATATTGCGTTATCAAAGTTCTTACTAATGGCACATTGAGATCCTTGTGGATGTTTGAGTTTTTAACATAACAGGGAGCGGCTGTGATTATTCGAAGAAGTTTATTTTGGAGCCTTTGAATTTTTTTTTAATATTAGAGGCCAAGGCAGTGCCCTATAGTTAAATACCGTAGCACCAGATTGGCTTTAAGATAGAGTTGTAAAGTAGAAGCTTGCAATTGAGACTAAGGACAGAATTTCGTCTAATAATCCAATGAATTTGAATGGCTTTTAGTTATATTTGAGTTAATATATGGCATTTCCATGTTAATCACCAATATAGATGTATACCGAGATATTCTACATGCGAATGTTGAGGTATTATTTGATTATTGATTTTAATAAGGGGGCGGCATGATTCCCGGCGCAGGGTAAGTGTTATATGTACGCATTTTTGCTCATTGACCATTGACAGGTTTTCATGCATGCTTGGAAAAGCTCAGCCAATTGGCTGAGGAGAACTTAAACAATCGCCACTTTTAATAATGAATTTTCGACCGACTAAGAAGCTTTCTTACAACTTGTGCATGTTTCCTAGCAAGTCATGCTTTAATCTATACATGCCACCCTTTATCAAAAGCTTGCGAAACATCGATGAATAGTGCTGAGCAATATGTTTTTTCTTGAAAGGCTTTTCTTATGACATTTACTATGTTATGAGTTTGTTCAATTGTGCTGCAGTTTCTTCTATAATCGAATAGAATATTTGGAATCCAACTATTTTCTATGTGATCTTAACCTGGATTAGGTATCATGGTAAGTAAGTAAACCTCCAAGTTTTGAGGATAGTATTCAAGGCGTAAAATAGCATTACAAATAAAAAGAATAATTTTTTTTTCTTTGCGTGTAGGCTTCTAAACCATTTTATTTCTAGTCTTATCAATACCAGGTACCTTTTTGTTGTTAAAGTCACAAATAGCCTTTTCTATTTCTCTTATCTCAAATCTTAGAGGAATAGCTGCTCTAATATCAAAAAAACTAACTCAACTGCTATATCGTGAGATATATTTGGGGTAAATACGTTTTTCAAATGATTAACTTTTTCATTATCATTTCCTACCCTTTCATTAAACTTCCATTAAAGTGTCTTAATGGTGGTATAGAGATAACTGGCCTTTTGATATTTCTAGCTGCAGGACATAATGAATAGTGTGATTGTGAAGTTGCATTAAGTTCATTAAGATATTTCTTCCAGGGAAGCCGTTTTCCGAGCCTGCAGTAACTTTCTTAGCTTTTTTGTGCACTCTTTTAATACATTAATAAGTTGAGGGGATCTGTGCAATTGCAACTCTCTTCGACCTCTCCTTTTTTTCAGTCAAAAGCCGCTTGACATCTGTAGAATATATTTTATTAATTTTGATTTTTTTGATGGGTATGCTGGAGGCCTTTTGTTAAAATTCGCTGCGTAGTACTTGGTGAAATTTCAAGTTGCTGTGAACGATTCCGAAATGATGTTTTTATATTTTTGGCGACACTCTCGTTTACAGCAGCAATGTTTTCAAGAGAACGACCCGTACTTTGACGCACAGGAGTCTTACTGTCGATAACCAACACAGTTTGTTTGACCATTAGTTGCACTTTCTCGAATCAAAATTCTTCGAAGTTTGTGAGCGGTCTAAGCATAACTTTCCAAATTTGTGGAATAAGTTTTCACAATTATAACGCGTTGTGGTTTCGCAAATTGCTTTATTTTTAATAATCGGAATAAACATATGTGACAGCTACCAAATTTTAGAGTTGCCACTTGAACAAATAATTTACACTAAATGTAAAAAGTGCACTCCTACCGAGACACCCTTTATATAAAGTTTCAGTTGGGTTGTTCACGAAAAGCAGATTATCAGGTTATATGGCTATGTAGTTATATTGAAAGCAACAAAATATATTTAAAAAACATTTAAATAAATTTATTTTGTTGCTGTGAATATGACCTTATAACCTGATAACCAGCCTTCCGTAAACAACCCAAGTAAACGAATATGTAAAAAAGTATTTCATATAATTCTGGTTTTAATTTGAGAAAAATCTATATCAATTTTATGACAAACTGTATGATTGCTGGGTTAACTCAAACGCTAACTACTTCAAACTTTAATGTTTGGATGTTCTCTCTTATTGTGTGCATATGAGTATTAGGGTAGCTCCAATACTAAGAAAATCTAATCATTTTTTTTAACAAAATTCCGTTTCAAAGAGGTCTTTTCTTGCTTTACTTAGTTTTAGCAAAGGGCAACAACATTTTTTGGCGATTTGCAAAATCTTTTGTAAAATTTGAATATTGTATGGCTGTACGGATTTCTCTCCCATTAGAGCCCACCTAATGAACAAAACTGAATGAGAGTGTGAGCATATATGCAAAGTGTTTGTAATACATTCACTTTTAGACACTTTTGTATTCTAGAAATAAAATAAACCGTATGTATGAAAAAAAACAGCAACATACTTACACATAAATGTTAAAAATGCTTTTAATGCAAGTTAAGATACGACGTCAGACTAGAAAGAGTTTTGGTAGGTCAAAAAATCGAAACATAAATTTGAAGTTCAAATATAAAAAAAAAACTGTACTGTTTGCTATAGCAAATAGTACTCCAATCTATGAAATGTCTAATTTTTATAAAAACTATGATAACCAGAATCATAATAAAGTAGTTGTAGTTTGTTTATAAAGCATAATTTAATCATAATATGGTTTGCACAAAAGATTCCTGCGGCTTTAATGGGTTTAAAAATTTTCATGTTAAAAATATTTTTATCCGATTTCTTCTTTAGAGGAGAAAATTGCTCTTCAGAACACTGTATAATAAACTTTTTAGAACACTGTATATTTTTACTATAATCATATTAAATATTTTTTCTTGTATTCCAAATATGATTGCAAGATGTGTTTGCGACATTTTTCATAGCAGTATTTGTGGTGACTATAATATGGTTTAAAATTAAAAATATTTATTTTTCAAACGTTCTAAAAAAGATCAAACACTTTAACGTCTGCATCTGATTTTGCTTATTGAACAAAAAATTCTCCACACTTTTTAGGATAATTTGCAACGACTTCTTCTCTCTCTGCCTAGAGCACTATGTAAGCCAATTCTTTGAAATAATTTAAAGACTTTTTATACAGCCTGTTTATATACACATGTACTCACAAGTATGCATACAAAGGGTTTTTTTTTAAATATGAAGTGATGCTTATCGATAGTGAAATATGATATTGGATATGATGTTGCAAACAATACTTGAACTGAGCCAAAAGATCAATAAACACAGATAGTAGTCATAATTTGTTATGACAACAGAAAATTCCATTTCAATAAATTACAAAACTATATGAGATGTTATATTGGATCTATGATTATATGTATGTCCATTATTCTATAAACATATTTTAAAATTAGTAACAATATAAATGTGCACCGCTTCTATAAGTACGTATATATTTATGTAAAACAATTTTAATTTCAAATTATTTATTACACAATGGCTGTAAAATTTGTTAAAAAAAAAAAAAAAACAAAATTGAATTAATTATATAATAAAAGAGTAGATTCTAAAATCATGTATTTTCCGGAAACGAATGATTAAACGAATCCAATAAATATAATTTCAAACAACTACACAGAAAATAATTTTGGCATAAATGATATTCTAAAATTAAAAACGAGTGAAAAAGTATAGTTCGTTAAGCCCGGACAGTTTTTATAGAAAATTTTTACAGATATGGACCTTTTTCGATTAAAGAAGTTTGCATGGAGTCTATATGAAACTATGAACGGATTCCCACCCTTTTCAATAGGCTTCGTCCTTGTGATAATTAAAACGTATGAACTGAATTTTGTCAAACTCTCTGTTTACTAAAGTAAAGGTAGCGGTGATTCCAGCCCTGGGTCTATTTAAGATTGAGCGGTATTGACCCCTGGAGGCGCCACCGTCATCATAGTTTATATATTATTTTTTTTTTATCTATGTATGTTTTTTGTTAAATTAATTTTGCCTTAAACTTGTAACTTTTGATGTCGAATCATTGTTTTGGGCATTATTCGTCGGCCATAGTTTACAACCTTGAATCTGAATTATTCGGATATTTGAATTTTACCGATTAAATAATATATAATAAATTTTATAACGCTTAAGAAACAGGAAAGTGTTTAATTTTTTTGAAAGTTCCCAATTGGAGTTTTAAATTATTTTTCTTCCCTCTGCATAATATTCGCAAGTTGCCTGTGGGCAAGGCAGCTTTTTTCCACAAATCTATCAATACATACAGTCCATACCATCTGAAAACGTAATCGAGCTTTTTACTATCTTTAAATATTTTGCAGTGCTTTGCGAAGAAGGTTTACACGGACAGCCTGACAGCCGGACGGACATAGTTAAATCAAAAGTGATAATGAGTCTGAGATGGGGTAGGACCAATGTTTTAAATACTTATGCGAGTTGCCATTAACGCATTTTATTCCTTTTACTTTGGTGGTTCAGGTATACTGAACGTTAACCGTTAATCGGTTAACCGATTATTTAATACCCGATTAACTGATCGGTTAATCTAAAATTGGCTATATTCGATTAACGCTTAAACCGGTTAATTTCAGTCGATTAACCGATATAACAAAATTTTTAATTTTTTGTAGTATTATAACATATTTTTTGTGTTTTTTATTAATTGTTTCGTCTCATATACAAATGGTATGTGTTTAGAAAATTTTATTTCATACAAACAAAGAAGGTGTTCAGTGATCTTCATTTTAAATACATAAGTGTTTGCTGTCAACAGCTTTCCCAACAGACCTAAACAGAATAAAATGTAAATGAGTTGTAGAATAAGCTTATCATAAGAGATTTCCTACAACATGACAACATATATAATTGCAAATGACTTATTCTCGTTATAGTTTTGTAAGTGTTTTTGAGAAAGATGTTGTATTATTTTTTAAATTTTTCAGTCTTTGTGTTTTGTTCGAAGAGTGAAGTGTTTTAAAGTGTTTTAAGCAGTGCACAACTTAAAAAAAGTAATAAAACATTGCTTAAGTAAAAAACGTTTTGTATATATGCCATATAAATTTAAACAGAGTATAGGTAATGAATGTAATCTTATTATAGATTAAAAAAGTATTTTTCTGTAAGCTTACTCTACAATAAGACTTCTTAGCTTACATTATATAATATACCAGTATTTTTATCGCAAGGGATCAGTTTTCATTATTAAACTATTTTTAGTAAGCCTTTTATAATAGTAATAATAACAGTTTTCTAAGCCTAAGGTTTATGTTAGCTAGTTTACTACAAGTTCTTTCGAATTCGATTTGGTTTGTTGGGGTTTGTTTCACGTACTTTTTATATGTATTTGTTTTCGTATTTGTTTTTTCACATATCTTCTCATATCAATCTTTTAACAGAATTAACCGAAACAATTTGCAGTTAAAAACTTAAAAAAATTTAAGCAGGACTCTAATGGCACAATGGAAGATTTTATAAATTTAGAGATTTCCAGGAAGCGGACTGAGAAATTATTTATTCTGTATTATGTGTTGCTTTCGATTTCACCAACATCTACGATAAGTAAAAGAATTTTTTCCAAGTCAAGTTTTATCAAAACTAAAGAAAATAATCGCTTAAATCCAAAACATTTAAACCAAATTATTTTTCTTAGACCTTAAACTATTGAAATATCTTATAAAATTGTCTTACATTTTATTGCATTTTTATTTATTGAAATTACTTAGCTTATAAAATAAAACTTCATTAATCGGCTAACCAATCAATTACATAGTTTACCGATTATTAACCGAGTAAACCCCGGTTAATTAATCGAGCGGTTAACCGATTAAAGCAAAAGCCCGATTAATTGAATACCCTAGTAAATACAAAGGTTTAGTTTGTTCTGAAAACATTTAATATTGTGACAAAACAGCATAATTAACAGCCAGGCTCTCGATGTCGGTCAACAACTTAAGCGAACGACAACAAGTCACTCATTATCGTTTTCTTAAGCGGCCCACTAACTATCGACTTATCGGTCGACAGGTTTCAAGTGTCTAACGTAATTCATTTATTTATTATCAAATGACTCTATTGCCACATAATAATATCCATAAATTAAACGCAAGTTTGGAAATAAAAATCGACATAACATATAAATTAAGCCAAAACTGGAACTCTGGCTACAACCAAATCAGAATAGAAAACAAAGGAGTAAACCAGGGCGAATTCATTTTTCAGGTGGCGTTGAAAGCACAGCTGTGACTTTTTTTTTCTTACTTAGAGAGAGAAATGTCAAAAGTTGCTTGTGTTTTTGACATATCGATGAACGAATCCAACAAAAAAAAATTCATTTTTGTGTTGTTACTTGTTGTAGTATCGACACCACCGTATACATGAATTCGCCTTGGAGTAAACAAAAAACAAACAAAGCAGTAAACAAAAAATATAAAATAGAATTTTATAAAAAATATCTTAAAAACTATATAATATTATAAGTGGTGGTGTTTTAAAAAAATATTTAGTGGTTGCCTGTAAAGAAATTTTTGTTAAATAACTACAACACAAGTGACTGATTATGACATTTGTGGGCGCATAATATTTCTTAGTGGGTCGCAAATTTGTATGAAAACTGTTATGTTATGGGTCGCTTGCACTGTCGATCGACTTGTCATGCTGAAAATTGTTAGTTGGCCGCGAATTAGCTATTTGTCGCTCATATCGCGGTCGACATCGGGGGCCAGGCTGTAAAAGAATGTTTTGCTATAATTCTTCACTGAGGGTCATTCAAATATAAGGATTTATTTTAAACCAAAAATTTGGGTAAGACACAAGGTGATGCCAAGAGACGTTAAATGACATCAAAAGTCAACTTAGCATCAAGTTATTATTGGTCATAAAATATGTGTCAGTTTCGAAATTCACTTCGCATGAAGTTATATGTGAAACCCATCAGCCCAGTTTACGCCAATCAAAATATCCTATGGTCATGCTCTGTATTAGGCTAAAAGAAAAGCTTTCACCTAATACGACGAGCCGAGAAATATCCGAAAAAACGAAGCATGGAGCAGTAGTTTGAAACACAGGCAGTTAGACTACGCTTGACCTCAGAAGAGGGTATTCGCAATTAGATTGAATCGTTCTTGGTCTAAAAAAATAAGCAGATAGTGATAACGATTCCTTCACAAAGATCGCTAATCTTAGTGATGGAGTCGTTATCACCTAGTAAAAAAAATTACAAAAATGCTATAAGAATTTTACAGGTGCTCCCAAAGCATGTAAAGACTAAAAAGATTTTTTTTAATTCTATTAGTTTTTTTCCAATTTTAAATTTATTTATTAATAAAGTCCTTTTTCTACTGTCATAATTTAAAACATTATTTCTATACAAATTTTCTCTTCTTCAGAAAATAACTTTTCTCAAATAACACAATAAGCTGAATCCATATATCAACACTTTCTTTTCCTTCAAACATTTCTTCGCTAAAAAAGTAAAAAAAAACAAAATTACTTTATGTTTTCTTAACCGCTTTTTATTTGTTTATACTTCAATCCTTTTAACAGTTATATCGTTTAAGGTTTATCCTCGATTCTTTTCATTTCTTTATCTACAAATGCGCGTAAATTGTATGAGTGCAATTTGTTTGCTCCTTACTTTCGTTCGTGGCCATGTTCTATGCTGCAGCCGCAGCCACGGCTCGCCTCAAACCAATAATAAAAATAACAGTAATAATATAAAGTAGTTACTATCGCATGCAACACTCACAGCACTCTAAGGATTTAAATTGAAATCCATTTAACATGTTTGTGAAGGATAAGCTCCATATTGTAGGTAAATGCTAAATATGGTGGCGGATGGAGTTACAGATTTCTTACAGAGATTTTCTGGTTAAAATCCTGGTTGAGGTTCAATGTTTAACAGTGATTTTGTATAGTTATTTATTTTTTTATAGGGGTTTTATTTATAGAAAAAAGCTGCAGTTCGGTTTTTTTTTCTTTTATATTATTTATTAATTTTTTTAAGATTTTACAAATACAATTACAAATTATATTCTTACTTAATTAACCGAGCAATAATAACTTGGATATTTAGACCGTCTCGCTAGTAAGCCACTAACCTTATTTACTTTTAATCAGGGACCGAAAATAACTGTTATTTTAAAATTTTAAAGCAAATAAAGGCATAGAGAAGTAAATGTCGGAAAACGGATTCAAACATACCAAATTGATCGTTACGAACAAGTCTATTAAAAAATTTATGGATTTAAAGATTTTCTAAAGAAATGTACGTGTTACAATAATTAAGTTAATCTTAAATATTTATTTTAATGTGCATAAGAAATCCCCATGTTGATCATCCATCTTATATATAAATAACAGATTTTTTTGTAGTTGATTTTTAAGTAGCTCATCGTCCACCGATTTTAATGAAGGTAATTTAAACTTTAGTTTACCCTTTATACTCGAAACTTTATCACATACACATTGTAAAATAGTAAATAAATGCTTTAATAATAAAAAAATAATAGTAAATATGAAAAGACAGTTGTCATTTTCTTAAATTTAGATAGCCTTTTAAATAAGAATTGCATATTTCATACGTGCATAAAAGGATTTATATTAACTGTAATAAAAATATATATTTACAGTGGGGAGCATTAATGAGTACTTAGATGTAATTCCTGTACTTCGGAATGCATAAAAAGTGTAATAATAAAGATAACAACAAATTTTTTTTTCCATTTATTTATTGTTAAGTCGACTTCAATATATTTTAAATACAACAAAAAAAAGTATTATATATTAATAACAAAATGACAAAAATTAAAACAACCTACATGTACTCAATTTTGCACCCGTAATCTGTTCAGCAGAATTTTAAATATTTACCGTTATTTTTCCAAATTGATTGTTTAATTTGTTGTTAATTTTAATCCAAGATATTATTTTACATATTGTGGGCGTATTTTTAGACGCTTTCAAGGTCAATATAAATTAAATAATAAATAACATAAAAAAAACATTTTAATAAATAAAATTTAAGCAAAATGAAAAAAATTTCTCGCGAAGTTGAAGACAAGATTGTTTCAATGACTGAGAATGGATAATCTTCTCGAAAAATTGTTGTGGAATTTAAAATTAGCCAGTCACTTGTGATGAGAGTCCATAAAAGACGCAATGTAAAATCTTACGTTAAGGTCAGGGGGCGTAAAAGGCTTTTGACAGATGCGGATGCACGCCTTATGATGATTCATATGAAAAAAGATAAGTGCTTGACTCCAGGAAATGCAGATTTAGCAATTGGAAAACCAGTAAGCCGATGGACTGCAAGAAGATCTCTCCACAACATTGGGTATATTTCTGCAGTAAAAAAGAAAAAACCTGCTCTATCCGTAAAAAATGTTAAGGCGGGACTAAAGTTTGCACGAGAACACCTGAGTTGGACTGAAGACGACTGGAAACGTGTCATATGGTCAGACGAATCGAAATTTAACAGATTCCAATCTGATGGTAAGCAATATTGCTGGCTCCGGCCCAATTAAACCATAAAAAGACATAACGTAAAGGAAACAGTGAAACATGGTGGTGTCAACATCATGGTGTGGGGCTGTTTTACATGGTGGGATGTTGGACCACTTAAAAAAATTGATGGAATAATGAGGAAAGAGGATTACCTGAATATTTTACAGAGCCATCTTCCCGATTTTGTTGACAGAAGCGCCTACCCTGAGGAAGAGGTCATATTTCAGCAAGATGGTGACCCTAAACATACGTCCAAAATCGTAAAGAAATGGCTTACTGAACAAAAATTTCAATTGATGGAGTGGCCGGCACAAAGTCCTGATCTCAATCCAATTGAAAATTTGTGGTCAGTTGTGAAACGACGATTAGGCACTTACGAAAGAGCACCAACAAGTCTGGGCGAGCTTTGGGAGCGTGTTGCCAGGGAATGGCAAAAATTTCCTCGAGAAATAATGCAGTGTTTAGTTGAAATCATGCCAAAGCGCATGAAAAATGTTATAAAAAACAAAGGTCTATGGACCAAATACTGATATTTGTCGCGCAAATTAAAATATAAAAAATGGTGCAAAATTGAGTACATGCAGGTTGTATTGATTTTTGTCATTTTGTTATTAATATATAATACTTTTTTTTGTTGTATTTAAAATAAATTGAAGTCGACTTAACAATAAATAAATGGAAAAAAAAAATTGTTGTTATCTTTATTATTACACTTTTTATTCATTCCGAAGTACAGAAATTACATCTATGTACTCATTTATGCTCCCCACTGTATATTAAAAAATAATATATTGAAATAATAAAAATCAAAAGATAACTTTTATTTTTGCTCAAAATAATAAAAAGGAAAAAATAACTTTTATTTTATACACATTTTCTTATTAACTACTTATAAATAGCAAATTTCTTATAAATGGCAAATTGCCTATAAATAGCTCAAAAAAAATAATTTATTCGCAAAAATTTCTTTAAACACCAAATTTTCGCAAACATTCCAAAAATAGCTAATTTTTGCAAAATTTCCTATAAAAAGCATATTTTTGCAATATTTTTATAAAAAGCCAATTTCCGAAGATTTCTCAATAAAAAGCAAGTTTTTTCAAAATATCCTCAAATAACTAAATATATAGATATATCAAATTTTACAAAAAAAAATCCTGTAAACACCAAATTTGCACAAAATTTCCTAAAAAAAAAATAATATACTTATTTGCAATATCCTATCCTATCCTAATCCCATGAATAGCAAAGTTTAAAACGTAATAAAATTTTTTCTAAAATTCCTCAAATAGCACATTTTGGCAAAAGTGCCTATAATAAGCATATTTTTCATAAATAAAATATTTTTGTTGAATTTCCAATAAATAGATAATTTTTACAAAATTTCCTATTGAAAGCAAATTTTCACAAATTTCTTAATGAAAACGTTAATATTTTCAAAATTTCTTATAAATAGAATAATTTTGTAATATTCTTTTATATAAATTAAAGTTGTTTTTATTCGACCTTTCTACCCGTATTTATAAATAATAATGCTTTTATTTCGAGCTCGCGGGTAGTATTGAAAATAAGTTTTATTTTAATCTTTGCCGATATTTCGATACTTTTTGCGTATCATCATCTGGGCTTCTCTATAAATATAAATATAAGAACAATATAGAAAACAGACAAAAAAATATAATAACAATCATAATTAACCACATAGAAAAAACAACAATACAATACATGTCTATATTAATACATAAAACAATTTATATTAAACACCGACTTTAAAACTACTACTGTTTTCTTTGCATCATCTATTATTCAACTGAACTTTAAAACTAATTATTGCATACACTCTTCCCCTTGTTTATTTAATGCTTGTAGCTGTGAGAACAGTTCTCCACATCAATCTTAAAATTCATTTTTGTCGTTGGTATGTTAATAATGTGTAGCTTCTCTAGCAATCACCGTAGTTTATAATTTTCTCTCACACATGTGCACTATCAAAATCAGGAAAATGTTTATTCCCAACACAGTGGGTTAATGCAGTTTTTTAAATCGATTTTTTTCTAGTTTTAAATTTATTTTTAAATACCTATTCCAATATACACTTTCTTACACGTTTCAGTTTCAATACCAATACAGGAGATCTGATTACTACATTAGCTTTTTCCATATTTTGGATTTTGTCTTTTGTTTTACTGAAAATAATAAAACAGAATAAAAGAATAAAATAAAATTTATTTTCAATACTGACCTCGAGCTCGAAATAAAAGCATTATTATTTTTTCTTTTATATACATAAAATTTTCATAAATATCTTAAAAAAGCAAATTTTCGCAAAAATTCCTAAAACAGCCAACTTTCGCAAAATTCCTATAATAACAAATTTTCGAGAAATTTTTCTCTTAAAGGAAGTTTTCACAAAATTACGCGTTAATAGCAAATATTTCGAATAAAACCCTAATTTTCGCACAAGTTCATTTAAGAAGCTAATTTCCGCGACATTTCATGTAAAAATGATTGTGTAAAACGTAACGCAACGCCAAAAATTACATTGCAAATATAAACAGAGTCAAACATTTTTTAAAATGTTGTTGTTGCTTTCTACAGAAATTCATGTTGCGTCTTAGAATTTTCAACGCCACAAGATATGCAGCGTTTGAAATTTAAAAATTCATTATGCATTTCTGTAGAAAGCAGCAATAAAATAATTTTGCCGTTTTACAGAATTAGGTCCCTTATTTGCCTTGAATTCCCTATAAAGAAACACATTTTTTTTTCTTTTTTTTCAATAAATTAGAAATTGTCGTTAAACTTCAAGCTTTTATTTTAAAAATTTGTGTCTCTATCGTTTTTAAACTTAATTTTATCTTTTATTTTTAGAGACTGCAGAGTTGTACGTGATCCACAGACATTAAAATCAAAAGGTTATGGTTTTGTGTCGTTTATTAAAAAATCGGTAAGTCTGAAACGAATTTTGTTTTTTTTTTTATCCAACATAAACTATAATCTCCAGCAAATAATTTCCATGCATTAAGACTAATTCACCGTTAAGTAAGAAATTTAATGTGCCTTTTATTGCAAAAACAATTGGAAATAACGCAGCAAAAGAAATAATCATTAATTTAACTTAAACTTGTACTTATGTGTGAGTAAAAACACAGAAAAATCAGCAAAAAGTATTGAATGAAAATTCAGAATGCCACATGTGACATAAAGCGTAAATAAGCCGCAAAGTAAACAAAATTACGGTATATGACATCGAAAAAAGATGTACAAGGGAATAAAATATACTTAAACATGCACAAGTAAATACAAAAGCACATAAACATAAATTGACATGGATGTATGTGTGCATAAAATATTTAAGTATTTGTATTAAATTACACACACACACACACATACATGCATTAAGCGTTGAGTAGATGCATATAATAACGATGATGATAATGTTTTTATATATAATGCTCTTATATACTAAATTTTATGTATAAATAAATATCCTTATTCAAACACTCACACAGATACAGGCTAAGAACGGTATAAGTGTCAAGGATTAAGTTGTATTTACACACTGTTGGTTAACACGTTACTGATTAAGATTTCAAAATCAAAATTCGTATTTTGTGTGTATCGGTGAACATTTTAAATACAAATACGTTTACTTTATTAAATATACTTGCAGATATTTGTTTTTTGGAAAATGGCTACATATAGTAGGGTTAAATGATAAAGGGAATTTAAGAAAGCTAAAATATAAAACAAAACCTTATCGAAGCCATTTAACTTAATTAATATTGGTAAATTTTCTTAGCAAAATTTTGCAAAATCGGCTAATTTGGAAAGACATTTATGAAGAGAAAGAGATCATTGTACTGCCACCCGAACTGGAAACAACTTTGCTGGTCATTGTAAAGTTCGCTTGGTCTGCCGAAGAGACATGTTCTCCTGGCTGATAATTCCGCTCGAGGTCATTGTCTGTGACTATCGCGAGATGACCTTTTTGCCAGCCGAAAATGTATCACTTTGAAATTCAATACTTGCAGCGGCCACATTATTGTTAGCCTGATGGGTGACATCTCCGGCACGCAAAGAGAGAGCTTCCTATAAAAAAAAGAAAATAAGCACAGAAAATGATTAGATAATAATTTTTAGGAATGATCTTAAGAAGGGAAAACTTTTAAATTAGTTTGAGAAAAGGTCTGTTATTTGAGAAAATGTTACAACATATAAATTTCGAAAAAGTGGTATTTATACGAGGATGATATGCTTAATGTAGAAATTATTTAAAGGTTTTTTTCTAACGTTTCAAGGTACTTTGAGCTGGATATGCTAGAGATCTGCGACGGTCGAAGAAAAAGGTAAAACCATGAAGTTTTTGATAGGAAAAGATAATTAAAGTTATTAGAACAGGAACGAATCTTCTATTGTTTGTAGCAATAAGAGTCATCTTAAGTCTTTTATAGTTTCATGAAATATTTTTTTCCGGATTTTTCCCCTACATTTAGCACAACATCCCCTTTTTGAAATCCTTGTATCCATTCTAATATTATTTTGTTCAACTTCTATGAAAACTTGTATATTTTTTAAATTTACTGGCGAGGAACTTTTTGGTATGGGTGCTTGATTATGATGATTGTGCACTGTTGTGGAGGCTGATTGCTGTTATGAAGAGGAGGAGAAACGGTATTGTTGGAAATTGGGATGTAAAGAATTTATACGTAGAGACTGCGAGGCACTGCTCACAGAGGCTGAAGATGAACTAGAGGCGAGGGACGCTTGAGACATTTTATTTCGAGCCGATGAAGATGCACTTTGCGTAGATGATGAGGATTGTGACAATGTTGTGGCAGACTCTAAAGATTATGATGGTTGTCAACTTTTGCCACAACTTGTCATACAGACAATTGTTGTCATTATGGGTCCCACAGGACATTGTTTTACTTGTATCGGCTGGGGCGGAGAAGAGAGCGGACAATTGTTGTCAAAACAGCTTAAAGAAGATGCTCGATTGCTATTCATTACTCGAGGCGGTGACAGTGGCATTTCACAAATGGGGATGGGTGAGCGAGTAGATAAAAATTCTGATTGACCACTCAAGCGGAAAATTCCTTTGCTTTAGGATTGGCCATGATTCCGTTTTATATATTTAATTATTGATGATTGTCGTTTCTGAATTTTTTCAATCTATCTGAACGATAAAATTATTTATGTGAAATTGTATCTTAAACTAAAAGAGCAGTTAAATATATGCTGAGTTTCTATTTAAAATTTCAAGCAAAAACAAATAATTTTTTTTTATTATCAAAAAAGTTGTTTTTGGGAATACATAATTTTTTTCGTTTCTTACATTCCCCACAAAAATTAGTTGGAATTCTCCCAACATTAATTGTAGTTGTAAGTGGGTAGAAAAAAAAAAACAAATTAAAAGCAAAAACAAATTGCTTCCATTGTTTTCACAAGAAATCAAAATAAAAACGAAAAAGAAAAGATAAACTCACTGTTTTGTGGTTGGTATTTTGTTTAAGCTTTGATATCGTTGCAAACAATATGTTTTGAGTGCAGGTAATTCCATTCCCTCTGTAGTCTTGTTTGCTGATAGTTTTGGCTCTTCCAAAATTATTTAGGAGAACGTTTCCTAATGATCTGGCCTAAGCAACCAGTGAAATGCGCATTGGAACAACTTATCCTCCAACAATAAATTTTAGTATTTTTATCAATTATAAAATAAGGGAATTAAGCACAATAAATAAAATCTTTTAATGAAAAACAAATAATATTTGCTAAAAAAAATATATTTTTTTTTATATAGAAAATTTTGTCTCAGCTTTTTCTCCTTCAAGGTTTTCTCTATTTCTGAATAGAATTTATTGGGGACTTATCATATTTAAGCAATCGATATCTGATGATAGCCAAATTAATATACTTAAATATTAATACTTAAAGTATTTAAATATTAAACATGCAAAAGTAGATATTTGCGATTAAAAACATTTACATGAATACATGTTTTAGCTAATGTAAGTAGACTTATCTAAGTGGTAAATGAAATTATCAACAAAATTGCTTATCATCTTTATATACAATTTAAAATATTGATTTTGAAAGGTACGTGCGTATCTTTAATAAGACAAATATTTCGTAATGAATATTAAGAACCTTTAAATATTCAATAACGAGTAGAGTTAATTATAACAAAAAAAAAATTTGAAAATACGTATTGAATAAAAGATTTGCTATAAAAAATTTTGAGGGATTTTTGTTTATATATATATTAAAAATTCGGTTAATAAACCTTTTATTTACCTGTTTTATTTCTTATGAATAAGGTGTACATTTAAAAAATGATTTCATTTATGACATTTTTTCAGTGTGAAGGTCTTCGGGTCAAATTTGGCGTGAAATTTAAAGACCGAATATTCGGTACGTCAAAGAACATTTGTAATAATAATTTACAAATATTACAGCCTATATTTGCTTGTTATAGCTATAAAAAATAAAAAAACTTTAAAATTTAAACAAAAGTAACGTAAATTATTGTATTATGTAAAATTTTCTATTTGTTTGAAAAATGATCCGAAGGCCGTTAACGTTTGCAACTTGACGCATCGTGTTTACCCATTCTAATTTTGTTTAATATATATTTTCATTTTTAGTTTAGTTTTTAAATAATTTTTTTTCTTTCGTAAAACCTTTTTTTTTTTGTATTATTGTGTAGTAAAATGTATATGAAAAAAACTGAGTTCTTTCCATATAAATTTTACTACACGTTCAATCACATGTGTGTGAAAACAGCACATAAATAATAAAAATTAGTCATACGCTCAGTATTAAAATCAAGCTCTGAAAAATATACAACATTATTTTAATTAAATCATTAGTGCAGTTTACTGAACGTATACTTAGAATGTAATTAACACATTGCTCATACGCTTAAGGCAGTGTGGAAGTGCCCTAAAAGGTATGCTGTAATTTCTTACATATATATTTATTTGCACTGGAAGGCGTATACTTAATATTTAAATAATAAAAGTGTACGATAGGGGTGGGCAATAAATATCGATGTATCAAAATATCGATATTTAAAAAACTTATAATCGATATATATCGCCGATATTAAAAATACCCATGTATCGATATAACGATAATTATCTACGACTATCGAATTCGATATTTTTAAGATCTCTCTATAATACAATTGAACATTTTAACCGTTGCTCAACAGCTTACAATACTATTGTTTTCTTTAAAATTGCATCATATGTTTTTTAACTACTATTAGGAAAATAGCGGCGCTTTTCCACTGTACATTTTCAGAGATTACACAGTTTAGTTTTGACTCGGTTTTTTAAGAGATGACAGCAAAAAAATAAGCGCGGAAAAAATATTCTGGCAAGGGTTCCTAGAATTATGCAAGGAATCGCCTTAATTATGGCGTATAAGCAGCAATAGACTCATGAAAGTTGGAATGTAAATAATAAAAAAAAAAATTTTGCTTTTTTTATATTTGAGCTTGTTCTCATATTTTAAAAATAAAATATTGCACAGTTTACTTGTATAGTATGTGTCACACGTTTCGTTTACCGGCAGTATATAATCCGGCATTATATAATACCAATTAATTTTTTTATTAGATTTCATATGGCGAATAAATTAAAATTTTTTTGTATTTACTTTTTTTTGAATTTTTTTTTATTGTAGAATTAACTGCCGGTCCCTCGATTTCAAACGAAAACTTCGTACGCATAACTTACCTTAAAAACTTAATTTTAAAATTGGTTTTTGTTTTAAATAAAAGTTAAGCAAATGAAAGTTTCGTTCGAAATCGAGGGACAGGCAGTCAATTTGAAATTAAAAGAAACAATAAAAAGTTAGAATGGAATTACATGTAATATGTTTTTACATATGTAAATATGTTTTGACATAAGTATATTAAGTTTTTAAATTTGGTAATAATTCCAGC
This sequence comes from Pollenia amentaria, assembly GCA_943735925.1. Lineage (NCBI taxonomy): Eukaryota > Metazoa > Arthropoda > Insecta > Diptera > Polleniidae > Pollenia > Pollenia amentaria. Next base: position 238,494,808 of record OX031006.1, on the reverse strand, counting down.
TCAATACGTTCGAAACATCGATTTATCGATATTTTTAATTCATAAATATCGATAATCTTAAAAATATCGATATATTGTTTTTTTGTACGATGAATTTTTGATTAAAATCAGAATTAAATAAAAAAGAGTGATATAATCGGATATGATGAATCTTATATATATGAATCTCTCCAATTTGTGTATCCCTTCCAAAAAATAGGATTTTTCGAGTTCCATAAAATTTGATTGACAAATAATGTCATTGTTGAAGCTAAATCTCTTTCCACCGAGCCATTTCTTTAGGTTCGGAAATAGGAAATAGTCGTTGGGCGCTAAATCCGGAGAATATGGCGGATGAGGTACCAATTCGTAGCCCAATTCATGTAATTTTGCCATTGCGACTGCACGCGTGTGCACCCGTGCATTATCTTGATGAAAAAGAATTTTTTCTTGGCCATATGGGGTCGTCTTTTTTAAATCCTCGTTAAATCGGTCCAAAAAGTTGGTATAATATTCGCCGATTATTGTTTTTCCCTTTTGAAGGTAATCTATGTGGATTATCCCGCGTGCATCCCAAAAACCTGTTGCCATCACCTTTTTGGCCGACAAACTTACCTGGGCCTTCTGCGGAGCCGCTTCACCCGGTGAAACCCATTGTTAAGACTGTTGCTTGGTCTCCGGAGTGTTGTAATGGATCCATGTTTCACAGTTACAAAATGCCGCAAAAACTCATTCGAATTGCGTCCCCATAGTATTTATCAAGCCTTTCTTTGGTTTGATTGACATGTTTAGCTAATAGGCGGCCCTATATTAAAGTATTAAAGAATTAAATATATAAGCTCAAAAATCAATTTTTTTGAGTCGTGACTCTACTGCAGCAAAAGCTCTATATGTTTTACTTTTGAAGTATTTTTCTTTGTTTAAAGAACTTTTAATCATGAGGCACCAGCAGAATGGCCCGATATAGTTTTCGTCATTATTCTACTTTTAAAATTTTTATGTATTTAACTAAATGATTTAAAAAATAGAAATCGGGAACTTTTCCTTCTTTTTATTAATACAAGCTTTTTTAGGCTCTATCGTTGCGCTCATAAACCATCGCATTATGTAGTTAAAATTAAATTTGTACAAGAAAAATTTCCATCCTACTAAAATTTATCTATATTTGATAAAAATTTCACAGCCAAAAATATCTTTAATTGCCATAACATCTGTTATCTTTTAATGCCAAAGTTCGTGTTAGAAATTTGGTAGGTCCAGAATTGACCATTGGTCATATATAGATCCCCTGCCTTAACCATCGGTCTCAGCCAGACCCAACAAAATTTTCATTATACTTAATTTGAAAAAAAAAAATTTTTTGTTTTTAATTAAATATTATATTATACACATTTATAATTTAAAAATAAAATACGAATTAATATGCGTACATATGCATTTTATTTTTATTTATTATAAAGAAATCAAACATATTTTAAGCTATCAAAATATTTCTAAAAAAAAACTGAAAAATAAAGTTGCCTTCGCTTTTATTTGCGTTTTCAAACGGAATTGCTTCAGGTTTTATCGCCTCGTCTTCACAGTATTTTAAGAAATGGACAGTTAAAAGTAAAATGACACATTTATTATTTTTTTGGCACATATGTTGCTGCAAATTGAAAAAAAATCTCCATGAAATCCAAACAGTGTGATAATAGGAATAGAAGGTTTAGTAGTGTCTTACCAAGCCTTCTAATATGAAAAAATAACTGAAAAAATTGTGCGACCACTATTACAGTATGACTTTGAGAGTTGAAAGATAACATTTTCACTTTGAATGATTTTCAATCAAAAATTCCATATGACAATTTAGTGCTGTTTTATCATCAGCAAGTCCACGTTCGTATGTTCTTCCATCGTCAAAGTGTTGAAAGTGATGAAGCGGTGATAAAACATAGCTCATCTGTAAGTTGTCTGAACGCAACAAATTCTTAGAGTACTGTTGTAGGAAATTCCAACTGCCAGCAAAATTGCGATTATTGCATCTAATATACTCGAGGTCAAGTCTTCCTTAACATTTGGCTTTGTATCAACATCAGCGGTTTCGGTTTCATTTTTGCCATACCAATTTATTTTAATGATGATTATAAATGCAATATTTGGTATGCAAAATCTCTTGAACGCCTTAATTGGAATAGAGTATTATTCTACCATTGGCCCAACTTTAAAACGCATATTTTTTTGACGCAGCATATACCAACATCTGCCTGCTGCTTATTCGAAATAAACATCGGCAGAGTTTGGTTGACTTTTTTGTGGACGAAGTTCTTCTTCATAATTCAGGGAATCATACGGTTCATTCGGTTTAAGGACATAATTATTTTTAGTATTGGATGAACGGCTGAATTTTAAACACTTCTTCATCAGCTTTCTTATATTATAAGCCATTAGCCTCCACTATTCGCATGTGAATATGAGTTACTAGTTATTGTGTTTATTGGTTGGTTTTACAAACTGAGAACTTGATGAAGCGATTCGTTTGTGTGTTTAATAGATTTGAATAAATAATAATAGATAATTGCACAAAAAATAACTTAAAACAGCAACAAATGTTAAAAATATACGAATATCTATAGAAATTTTGTATACAGAACTTCTATTAAAAAATTTATAAGAGAATTTAGTAAAAAATTTTACTTAGTTTTTCACACTTTTTTAAAAATTTTTAAATTTTTCAATTAGGGTATGGGGCCAAATCGGATGGATAAAATTTTTTTCTCTTAAAATTCTTATTCACTTTATGGTCTTACTTGTATAATATTTTTAGCTTTTCTAAAGTATTTGGAAAAAGTTTCCTGAAGTTCCCCACAATGATAAATTTCAGTGTTTTCATTCAAAAATTGGGATTACTAGCACATCATTAAAAAATTAATTAATTAATAATAAATATTTTATTCCCGAAAATAAATTTTTCTCATTATTTTGACAATTTTGTGATATTTTTCAGTACACTTCGAAAAGGCCTACGTGTTTAATTTTGAAAGCTTTTTGATTAATCATTCAAAGGACCCCTATTTTTAATTTTTTGTTCATAACTTTCTTAATAATAGTTCAATTCAAATAGGATTATTTTTACTCAAAGTGTTTTGATTAAGATTTTGGATTTAAAATTTTAGATCGTGTTTTTTAATATTTTTATTTTTAAATGTAATTTAAAACTTCTATCTACCCAACAACTTTTAAATTCGGCTCTGAGGTTTGCCTTCCATATATACTAGTTTTTTTCGATTTTTGAAAATCAAAAAAAAGATTTATGATTTTGTAAATTTAAAAAACCCGAAAAAATTGTGGTTATAAAACGCGCACAAGCGGGCCGGGCTTATATTTTATTGGGTGTATAGAAGCTTAAAAAATATCCAATTCGGATAATGGTCCGAAAAAAAGTTATGAAAGGAAAATTAAAAAAATTCATTTGAAGAAGCAATCAAAAAATTTTACATTTTAAGAAAAATATCCCGAAATTGGGAAAATCAAAAACAAGTTTTTTTTAACCATCCGATTTGGCGTGGAATGCCACATATATTTTCAATATAACTCTTTTCATAAATCCATAAAACACGTTTTATTACAATCATTTTACACAGTTCTATTTGTCTGCTTTATAGAATTTCAAATAATTTAATTTAAACACAATACAGTTTATTTAGGTTTATTACTCAACTTCATTAGCTCTTTGTAAGTTAATTTTCATATTCAATAATCATGAAATTAAAAGTTCCATTTAACAGCTTAAATCCAACCATATACAATAATAAAATTACGAATATTCGTAGAAATAAAAGGGAAAATATTTGTTGTTTTGTTTTCCCAGCATATTGCGAAACAGTAAGTGGTAAAAAGGATGAAAATCCTATTAGGAAATTTTCTACATTTTAGAGCAACAACTGCCATATGAAATTTATATTTCCTATAGTTATAACGAACCCTAAAAATACCTTCCCTTCGTTACCATTGTAATTTTGCACGTAATTCTCTGTATTTAGTCATGACATTGTTAAAACTAAAACGCAAATATAATTTTGTAGACATTTCCTTTACTTTAGTGATTATTTATGATTATTAGCTTTTTATATGCTGCTGCTGCCGCTAGACCTTTTTAGCAGCAACAACAACAAACAAATAAAATGTATTTAATGAAATGAACGGAAGAACTTCAGAAACGAAAAGGAGAACATTTAAATTTATGCTAAAAACCAACTTGAATGGCGAGACTTTTTCTATTAAAATTTTATGATGAAAGGAAACTGATAACATAAACACACACACACAACAAACATAATAACATTACTTTTTTTCAATTTATAAAATTTTATTTAATTTTTTTTTCTAATATTATGTAATAAAATCAGAAATTAAGGATACACACAAGTATTTCTAATGAATTAGAAGCACTCAACTTAATATTTCCCATTAAAACAAATACATTATGGTCGTCTGCCATGATTTTTGTAAAATTTAAGGAAATTAGCTAAATAATTTACTAATTATTTTATTGTTTTATTTATTACAGTTATAAAAAACCAAGTTTAATTAAAATTTATTGGTTAAATTAACATTAGGTTTGTAAAGCAATTAGCAACAGGGTAGGAGGAAAAGTTTCGAAAAGAGAAAATATCAAAAATTTGAAAAAACAAATTAAATACAGACCTTAAAAAGGAAATATGGAGACAGTGAAAAATATACTTGGCCACACAAGACAACGTGATCTCTTTGACTTAAGTAGCGAAATTTTTTTTCCGTTTCATACGTTTTAGAAAGCTTTTCAGAAGTCCACTTTATATCGAACCTTTTGTGATTTTTGGACCGATTATCACAAATTTGCATGGTGTTATTTCTGTTCAATTAAAGCTAAATTGTACAACATTTTACCACAATATCTATATTTGCTACGGTGTATGTAAATGATTTCCCAGAATGGGCTTATAAAGGCCCTATTATAAATTCTGGACTTATGTTGAATTCCCGTTTAAAATTTAGCAGGCGGGACATATTTGCAAATTGTACACTGAAATAGAATCAATGGACCCCGACTACTGCTTAACCTAAAAAATGTTTTATACTTTGGTTTTCAGATCATTGTATAGTCTGTTCAACCGAAGAAGTTTTTACTTTATTTATAGTTTATTTTAATTCCTTAATCTTGTTTCGGTATCTTTAGCGCCTTAATAACTGTATGTTTTGCAGCAGTTTTGCAGGGTTTTTGATATTATAATTATTTATTTTATTTAAAAGTTTTAGAACTATAAACGTGGTATAAATGAATTGTTATTTTATTGTTTAACTATATTTTTATTTATTTCTGTTTATTAATATAATAAAAGTATCAAACCAAATAGACATGTATGTTTTTCCCATTGGATAAAATTACTTGAATTATTCGAATTATTCGAACATATTACAATTCTTATTCTATTAATCGAGCAAAATTAAAATTTAAAAATCGATTAATTCCTTACTCGACCAAAACCAAAATTCAATTACTTGGATACTCTACTATATCGACATATGTATACATACAACCGAGCACGATTTCTTCTTTATGTTTTTTCAATAATCCATAATTTTCACAACTTCAACATTGATATGTTTAAAATGTTCTTCTGATAGATTTTTAAAGTAATTTTTATCAATTTCTAATACTTTATAGAAATATGAATTTGTTTGTTGTGTTTTATTTATTAATCAACTGTCATCTTAATCATATTAAATATAATGTAAATGGCTTTGATTAACTTAATCAACATTTTGGTTAAACGCGTTTAAAACCCAAGTGTAAACAGAGCATAAGATAATCTTTTTAATTTTCGCGCATGGTTGAAATTAACGTTTAAAAATGATGTTTTCTATTTGTCATATTTTCTCCCTTAACAACTCTTAAAATAAAAAAAGATTGAAAAATATTAATTTATCTTTAAATTACAAAAGAACAAATATTTAATGAATATTTAATAAATTTAAACATTTGTTAAATTTTACAGAAGTCTTTGAGAAATAACTTCCATTTCATAATTTAAATAATAAATCAAAATTTTATAACATAAAATTTTAACTAACTTTAATTTACCAACAAATACGAATTTTATGGTAAATATTTACAACATTCTTCTTCTTAGTTAAACAGAAATGAGAGAACATAAATGAATTTTAAAGGAAATAAAACAAGAACAACAACGAGAATTTTGATTTTTTTTCAGTTTTTTTTTATGTAACTGCCTTAAGGCTCTTTAGAGTTTTCTTCAATGGAATTCTTTCTTACTTTTATAACAATAATGTAGTATATACAAATATTTGTGTGTGTGTATGTATATGATCACTCATACAGTGTCACATGGAACAGTTACAGACATATTTTTTTTATTGATAGATATCTTAACATCAAACATACAACCATTCATCCATCCATCCAGCCATTCATTCTTCTACTTTTTTATGTACCCCCTAAATCTTAATAGTGGATAAGTGAGTGTGAGCAAAAGGCTGTATGATATTAAAAGAGGGCAACATTTCAAGTGTGTAACCGATTTGCCACTTGAGTTATTTGATAAAAATCAAAAAATCATATACTACAACAACAAACCTGTATGTACGCACACAAAACAAACTTGTCTTTCTTAAAAGTACTAACAAATATGTTGCACGTAGTGTTTAGACATAAAACTTGAGGGCAGATGTGACTGACTACCACTCCAACAATAACAAGATAAAATATATAAAGAATCACAACAACAACAGCAAAACAGATCATAAGGAAACAGAAGTTGTCCTCCTTATGATGGCTTTTCTTTTTGAACAATGATAACGATTTTATTCTTATTACAGATTTTGCAATGAAATAAAAAAAGCATTTAAACTTTAACAGAAAATGTGTATTATATGAGATTAAAAAAAAAGATTTATAAATAAAAAACATCTTTTTGAAAAAAAACAGTAAAATAACTTTAAATAAGGATTTAAGTCTTGAAATTTTTCGAGAAGCAACAAATTTGTTTTAAATCCATATTGAAGAAATAGACCAACAAATCTTAGAGTTTATTAGGGATCACCTCATAAATATATCAGTCTCAATGAAATTGTACCTTTCTGTTATTTATTTTTTTAATTTTTTTTTAATAAAACAAAGTTAGAATGCTATATAAGACAGTGCCGAAACCTCCACGATAAATAAGAATTTTTTAAATATATTTTTAATTTAGTTTTTTTTTTGTCCAAAGTGTTGCATTTTATGTTTCAGATATAATTTTTGGTAAGGTACCTGGGCCCAAATTTTTTCGATATAAATTACAAACACATTTAATTAAATTTTTTTTGCCAACTTTTCGTCAACTCGAAACTCGTGAATTTTAATATCCCGAATTATGGTACACTTTTCGTTTTAAACATCGCACGATAGATAACATGGTTGAGCGTTTGGACGTGTGCAAGGATTTTATCCTCTATGGTAGACCAAACACCGGCTTCGCTTAATAAAGTATATCTGCATGGCCGGCATTAATTTTGATACTATTCCTAAGAATTTTTATTTAAAATTTTTTGAGGTCATTTTTCATTTCTTACAATTTACAATTTATATAAGTATATGAAAAATAGCCCCAAAGTTAATTTTTCATTTCACTTAAAACGGAAAAACGCCCAAACGAAAAAGTCCTTTCAGATATAAAACGAAAAAATAGCATAATTTTAATGCACATAAAAAAAGTTATATGGTGACTTGTAAATGAGCTTCGTCGATTCGACGAAGAGTAACCATTGGGGCTTAAAAAAGTCTAAATATAGCCCGAAAAGGGCTAAGCTGGCATCACAGAGTACAATAACCGTTTGTCCTGATTGCTCCAGAACCCTCTCACCAGATTGCAAATTGGTTGTTTCGTTTTTATTTAAAAACGTTAACATTCATTTTGCCATTGAATCCATAATTTATCAGAAAGAAAAAATGCCATTGATAACGATTATTTTGAAAAATATATAAATATGACAAAACCGATCATAACTGTAAGCAACTTATTGTACTGTTGAATGCCTTTGATTGAAGTAAAAAAAAATTCAAGAACATTTTGTTGCGATTTCAAAAGACGGTAAAACACTAGGCATATAGAATCCTTCACTTTGTGCGTCGCCTTTTTAACTGCTGCTTACTTAACAACGGTGGTAGCGCACACAATGAATACTATGATGAAAAATATTTAATCAGCCATTTCTGAAACAAAATTTAATTAAAATGCACACATTTTCAATGGAATTCATGGATATATTGAAGTTTTTTAAAATAATTTTTCTTCTTAAAGGCTTAAGATCTTGGGCCAGGCCGCTATATAGAGACCGAGACAAAAAGATTGATTAACATTTTATTTATTTACTTAGTTTTAGTCAGGGACAGTAAATAACTGTCATCTTCAGAATTGAAACAAAAAAACTGTCAATATTATAGTCAACGGCGAGCTTTACTGTCAAATACCAATAGATTCGTTTGAAGTGATATTTCAGAATTTATGGTGATGTTGGAAAAGCGATTTGAACTCTACAGTAAAGACTTAATTTTCTTCGAAAAATTAACAGTTCGGATGAAACTTTTTTAAGTTGAGTTTTGTTTCGCTGTCCTTAAATAAAACACTTTTGAGGAATTTTATTTTTCCCATCATAAAATAAAATTCCTTTGAGGAGTTATATTTCTTCCGCCTCAAAAAAAAACTCACTTCGCCGTCAACCAACCTTCTACTGAGTTTTATATTTTCGTCTAAAATAAAACGCATTATGTTCATTTATTTTTTTCAATTTTTTTATTTAATTGCAATATAAGCTGATTAGATTACACTGCTTTACAAATTATAATGATCTGACCAGCGGCAAGCTTTGGGTGTCAATTAACGTAAAATGAGTTTTATTTAATGACAGGAAAAATCAAAATCTTCAAATGGGTTTTAATTTTTGATGGCTAAATAACACTCTCTTTTTAAAAGATTTATTTTTTCCGCAACGGATTTTATTTTATGACGGAAATAATAAAACTGCCCAAATGAGTTTTATTTTATGATGGCTAAATAAAAGTCCCTGTTTAAGAGTTTAATACGACCTTTAATTTTTACGTTTAAAAACAACTGTTTAAGATGCATTTTTTGTTTGTTTTTAATTCAAGAAATAACTGTTATAATATAACTTTTTTGATATCACTAATAAATACAGTTGCCAATTTTGAATGCTAGATCTAGCATTTATTTAAACTCATTTAGCATAAAAAAAACGCTTCTAGCATATAGCACTTTTTTCAGCATATTTCCAAGATTATTTAGCACTTTTTTTTAGCATATTTCAGTTTAAGTGATAAATTTTTATTTTTTCCATTAATTTTTAGCTTTTTACTAGGTGTGCAAATATGTACATGAAAATTAATACTGTTTTTTTTTCAGATATTAAATTATATTGTTATTTCCTATATTTTAGAAATAAATTGTAAACGTAATGGAACTGCATTGTTTTAATCAAGTTAACTTTTAAATGTGATTCAATATACATTTTTTAAAGCTACGTAATTTTTTTATTATTTTAATATCAATTTTTCCATGTTAAAAATGTGATTTATTTTTGTTGCAAAAATTAACAAAACTTAAAAGTTGTGACAGAATGTACCGATTCTCATAAAATTTTGGACAAATTCGTTGTATATGACTGGAAATCGCACTTAAAATTTATGAAGATGGGTCCATAATTTACCATAGGTCGAATTTAAAGCGTTCTTCCTAAAATCATTAAAAAAGCATTAAATTCTTATGAAATTGTATTAATGTATTCGGTATAATTTAAGTTTTTTTTTTTATATTTTTGATAAGTAAAATCATTAATTAACGATCGATTCAACATAAAATTTGCCGTAATTCATATAATTTTATATGAATGCTTATTATTTTCAAATAAATGTCAAACTAAATCGATTTTCTTAATAATTCATTTAATTAATGATGTGCTAATAATCCCAATTTTTGAATGAAATCACTGAAATTTATTGTTGTGGGAAAGCTAGTTTCTATGCGCATTTCGCTGGTTGCTTAGGCCAGCTCGTCGGGAAACTTTTTCCAAATACTTTAGAAAAGCTAAAAATATTATACAAGTAAGACCATAAAGTGAATAAGAATTTTAAAACACTCAGGTCTTAAATGTAACAATATCAAAGCTTCAACAAAGACACAACAATAAACCGTCAATTTTTTCTTTCTTACATTCCCCTACAATTGGCTAGTTTTTTTCCAACACGAATTGTAGTTGTAAGAGGATAGAAAGAAAAAAAAACAAAATTAAAAAAACAAGTTGCTTAAATTTTATTTTCTTTTTATTTTTATACAATATTTTTAGCACTTTTTAATAATTTTTTTTGGCATTTTTTTTAGCATTTTTTCACAAAAATCTGGCATTTTTTCTTCATTAAGATTTGGCAACACTGCTTATAACGGGTTATAACTGGTCCTGGATTTTGGTTTCTTTGTTTTCTTTTGTATTTTATTTTGTTTTTGCTAAAACGCACAATACAAAAAATAGAATTAAATCAAAACGCAAAACAAGCTGATAGATTTCGATAATTCAACAAACGTTAAAAGTTTAATAACTTTAGTACTCTGAGTTAACGGAGAAGTACGATATAGGACAAATCTCATAAGAAAACCAGTCTATCTAGGGATGGGCAAATTGAAAAAATATATCGATATATATTGTATCGATATTTTTTAATAGTATCGATATTTATTAATTAAAAATATCGATTTATCGAACGTATATACCTATATCAATACATATTTACATAAGTACAAACATATTACATGTAATTCCATTCTAACTTTTTATTGTTTCTTTTCATTTCTAATTTACTGCCTGTCCCTCGATTTCGAACGAAACTTTCATTCGCTTATCTTTTATTTAAAACAAAAACCAATTTCTAAATTTAGTTTTTAAGGTAAGTTATAAGAACAAAGTTTTCGTTTGAAATCAAGGGACCGGCAGTAAATTCTACCTTAAAAAATTAAAAAAAAAAAGTAAAGAATACAAAAAAAATTTTATTTATTCGCCATATTAAAACTAAAAAAAAAAAAAAATTGGAAATATATAATGCCGGGTTATATACTGCCGGTAAACGAAACTTGTGACACATGCTATACAAGTAAACAATTTAATATTTTATTTTTAATATATTGGAAGATGTTCATATAAAAAAAAAAACAAAATATTTTTTTTATTATTAACATTCCAACTTTTATGAGTCTATTGCCGCTTATACGCCACAATTAAGGCGATTCTTTGCATAATTCTAGGAACCCTTTCCAGAATATTTTTTCTATGAAAATGTACAATGAAAAAGCGCCGTTCTGTTCTTAATATTAGTTAAAAAAAACTATGATGCAATTCTTAAAAAACAAGCAGTTGAGCAGTTGAGTAAGCGGTTGAGCAACGGTTAAAATGTTGAATTTTATTATAAAGAGATCTTTAAATATCGAATGCGATAGTCGTAGATAAATATCGATATATAGTTATTTTTAATATCGGCGATATATATCGATTATAATTTTTTTAAATATCGATATTTTGATATATCGATATTTTTTGCCCATCCCTAGTCTATTAACTTAGTTGTTAGTTAAAAAAGCTTTGTATTAAGTACAAAAGATTCTAAGGGACTTGATCTTAATAAGTTAATAAAACACAATCAACTTTAATTTCCTTGTGACCATTTCGATAAACTTATATTAATTTTCGTGTCCATAAAATTCACAACCACCTTTTTTTCCTAACGGATAGACAATGCCAGACTTTTTGATTCTGAGATTATTGTACATTTCCCACTTAAGACGGTAGGGAAGTAATAAAAAAACTGTGCAGATATAATAGAATTTTTTCGATCTTAATGTTTGTATCGTATTTTACATCAAAACAACATGTGGCTCTTGCCAAACATTTTAATTTACTCCTGGCATTGTAAAATATTTAAGGAATGTGTTAACCACTAGGGCTTTTAAAGAGGGTTTGCATGCGTTTGGTAATGTGTGGGTTTAACAAATTTATTTTTTTCTTTAATAAATACAAACGTTCTTATTACACAGACGTATTTAAACATGTTTATTTCCTTTAGGTTTTCATTTTTGTTCTAACTTATTTTTTACTTTCATTTTATAACAATGCAAAAATTCTTTAGTTACTTTAGATATGGTTTGTTTATCTTTTCTATAAAAAGGGAAAACATTCTTAACCCACAAAACATAAAAATGGATTATCCCTTTTTCTTTTTTGTTTGACTTTGCAATTTCGTTTCTGGTTTTTTTTTTTTTTTTTGTACTTTTCTGAAGCATCTTAAGTACACAATAAGGAAAGTATACACAAACATGTTTAGCTTTAATTTTAATGTATGTAGTACATACAAACACATTCATACAGCTAGAGATATTGGTAGTGGTAAATACTTATTCCGAAACTCACAAAAAATACACTTTATGATGGTTTGGACCCTTTTTTTACGTTTGCATTTTACTTGTTCTGTTAACAACAAAAAACCAAAAAAATAAAACCCATATTCTCCTTTTTGTTTTGTTTTAATAAACAAACTAAATGTCCTTTTAATACAACTTAGTTCTTTTATATTTGTGTTGATGGTTAAGTTGTTGTTTGTATTTGAGGTATATGAATGGAATATAAGATCGTGAAGTGAACATATAAAGAACAGAAGAAAAACCTTTTAAACCACTTTAAAATTGTTCGATTTCTTTCATTTTTCCATTCTTTTTTTCCCCTTCTAATGAAGGCATTTGGTTTCACCTTTATTTCTTTCAATCAGGTTTTTTTTTTTTTTTTTTTTTTTTTTTTTTTTGGTTTTTTATATCCATATAAAACTGAAAATATTTAGTTTTTTAGTTTTCATAAAATCTGATATCACAAACACCTATAAAAATGCTTGGAAAAAAACTATATACTTATATATTATACTTTATTTAAAATGCTTGCATGTGTAAAGATTTTCGAATCCTTTCAATCTTATATGTAAAACTTATCACTTTGTGATTGAGGACATGGTTTTCCAAAAAAAAAGAGAATAAAAAGGAGAAATAAATCAAAATCTTTTTAAATATATTATTTTTTTTTTTCATATTATTTGTATTTGCTTAGTGGTTTTTGAGGATTTCTTTAATTTAAAATATTATTGAAAAAGATAAAAAGAAAGATTGATTTTCATTGGAAAATACAAGAAGTTAAAACTAAAACCATTTTAACCATAAGTGTGTGTATGTTTTTATTTGTTAAATCTTAAAAATGCTGACAAAATGAAATTTATGCAGGGTTATTAAAGTTTCGTTTGGGTTTTTTTTTTAAATTAATAATTTAAATTTTAATTCAAACCAAAAGCCTCAAGGTATACAAGCATTAACGATTTATTTAAGTACATTTTGTCCATATTTTATACCAAATATATTGTAACGAAAGTAAATTTATTTAAGAATTATCCTTAGTTTTAGTAATAAGTTATCTTATTAGTTTAAGATTGCTATGCATAACTGTATTGTAACCCCAGTGTATGGAATATACTAGTAATGGAAAAATATTTGTTGTGCCTAGAAGCAGACTTCAGATTTAAATGTACCCAGGAAAAAATTGACTTACAATGCTACTTTTAATGACGTCTTGAATTCATTACTTTGTAGCTTTATTTGCAACTTTTTGCATTATAAGTTATATATAAAATAATAACTTTATTATAATATCTTAAATAAGTCATAATTATACATTACAAAAAATTCTTTGGTATAATGACTTAAGTAAGTTATTAGTATAAGATTTTAAATAATTTTTTAAATCAATTTGCAATATATTATATTAATATTTGTTAGATATTCGGTAATATTATAAAATTTTAAGAATAATTTCTATGTGAAATACATGGAAAATCCAAAAATCAATCAAATGTATGTATTTTTTAACATAAATATGTTCCAAAATTACCAACGCAATATATTTTTGCTATTATATAACTAATAGTGCTATCAATCTAATTAATGTTAACGATGTTTTTTTGAAGAACATAGTCAGGCCTGTCACAGAAATTGTTCGGAATGGTTTTGAATCCGAGTTTTAATTTCGATCGATTTTCGTAATTCCGACAAATTTTAATTTTTTTATTTTTAAGTTAAATGTGCCAACGAAAACTTTTTTCGATCGAAAAATTAATAGTGATTTCATTCCGAGAAAATTTATCGGATTTCGTTTTCTGAATAAGCTTTCTCGGAACTAAAAATACTTTCGATCGAAATAGATTTTTGCGACAGGCCCGTATATCTACATATATTAATACACACATTGTTATTACAGTGTTAGAGCTATAAATGATTTTGTGCAGCAAAAGCACTATTTATTAAATATTTTCTTACATATCGAAATTTTTTTTAACATAATTCCATAAGAGCAATTTTAATAAGTGAATATTAACCTTTTTAAAGATAATTTGAAAGTACTTATTTCTTGTCTCTTTTGGTAACTAATATTTTTATACAACTTTGAAGTATAAAATAAAGGTATAATTTTTTAGGTGGTAATTGCCCAAATTATAATGGATTCTTTTTGGGACATCGCGAACAAAAATAAGTACTTTTTCTAGTAGAAAAATAAGTACTCTGTTTCTCAAGTTCTCATAATTTTTCTGCTTATTTTGTAAGCAAAGTTTTTGCTAGGTATTAACCGTTAAGAGTATGCCTTGGACTCGAGGGGCATTTTTTCACTTTTTACAGTTTTTTTTCAAATAATAATTGAATATATAAGAACACTTATTCCTCAATCAAAGTGTTTTTTAGAGGCAAACGAGAACAGGGTGTAGATTTAAAGACCGCGGGCGTGGCAATTGGCCTAATGAAAAGGTTGTGTATATTGTATTCACATGGGCCTATTATATATCTACTGTAGTCAATAAAATCAAAATGAAACGTTTCACAAAGCATACACAACAGATAATAATACTTTCTTTACTTTTATTTCGAAGAATTATTCTAGTTGACAACAAAATATTCTTGCTATAGCCATAAAGCCCAAGTGGTCCCAGGCAGGCCCAGTAGGCAGTTTGTAACACACAAATTAGGTGTATACTTAAGAGTTAAAGTTATTTTGTAATAATTAGTACAGCAAGTTTCAACAAACTTCTAAAAAGCATGTTGGCTATACTGCCCTCCTAAGAAAGAAAGTCACATCTCCAATTTAGTAGTTTTGAGCAGGGTAGGAAAAAATTATACTCGCGATTGCTTGGCGTATGTAATATAATTAGATGTTTGTTGACGTACGATGTAGATACGCTTCTACGTTTGTGTGTCTTTATATATAAGATATTAAATTTTTATTTGAAAACGTATCAGTGTACATCATATGCTTCTACGTTCAAATAGTGCAACTGTGTTCCTTCGGTATAATTGTAAAAATGTGTTTTTTTTTGTGAAATTTAAACACCAAAAAAAAAATACAATAGGAAACCTTTAAATAATGAGATAGTTTAAATTGTTGCTTGCCTTTGTTTTCATTTTCAAAGCAACAAAATGTTCATTAACGTAAGAAGAGTAGTTGAATTATGAATATGCCGCGAGAACAGCGCCATTCGCATTCGTAATTCAAAGAGAAAACAAAATGGCGTGCGAAAATAGCATAAGACAGTTTTATGCAAACTATTAAAAATATTTTAAAGCCAAGTTTTATTTACATAAATCATCTCATGTAGCGGCCATATGCTTTGATTTATGTAAATAAAAATTATAATTCCAGTGGTTTATTGTGTTGAGGTTGGCTGAATGTAGAAATCGATTCGACTCATTTTCCATAACAAACAAATCGGGTACCAAAAATGTTTTAGTCAAATGTACGATAAAGCATACCAATAGACAGATAGAAATAACTTCATCATTTTGTGTTGGATTATAATGATTTTATTAATGTGTTGCCACTAGAATTATAGCATTTTCAGTTTAAATAAAACCTATTTCAAATTAAACGAAACCTTTTTGAAATCAAACGAAACCTTTTTCAAAATAAACGAAAATTTATTCATAATAAACAAAACTTTATTCAAATACATTTAAACATTTTTCAAAATAACTTAAACCATTTTTTAAATTTTATACGGAATGTGTTTTTTTTTTTGCTTTGCATTACTGATTAATGAAGAGCTTGTTCACTCGCCGCCTTGTTCACACTGACTATGCTACGATCAGTAGTAAAATAACTTAATGGGCTTGAAATTTTAACTTCTAAAATGTATTCTCTATCGGGTTCCGCATACACGCAGAGAAAAAATATGTTTAGATATGGTCACCTCCAACAAAACTATTTTTAGACAAAATTTTAAACATATTATGTTTAAATTTAACCATATTATTGTCACCGACAAACATATAATTGTTAAATTACACAGTACAACACATGATTTGCCAACTCAATTCTGTGAACTGTATGTGAAATTAGACCCAAAAAGAAGAATTTCTGCATCATTCGTTTTGTCTTCTTACCTGCGATTTGAAGTAAGTATCGATTTGAAGTTAGTACTATCGTATAGGGGAATTTATCACGTTTTAGGCCCTGTTGTTTGACATAGCTCGACAACCCCTAGCCCAATTTAGTTGAAATAAATTTTAAAAAATTAAGAATTACAATTCCCTTAATCTGTTCATATATTGTTTTCCTATACAAGTAACACTTTCGAAGTTAAAAATGAATGTATGAAGGGAAAAAATTATTTTTTGCCTAAAAATTTAAATTTTTTTTTTTAAAAATACATAAAAAATCCAAAATGGAAAAAAGTTTCAAGTCTAGTTATTTTTTCGCAAAGTCACATAACCTATGAGCAAAATGAGACAAAGATCATAAAAATCGATGCACGCGTTTCGCTTTTATTCGCAATTGAGTAAAGGTATGAATTTCAAAAATCAGTTATAGCCACCACCCTTAAAATAAAAATAAAAATATAAATTAAAAAATTATCATGCATAAAAAAACTTTATTTATAAAAACTTAATGAAAATAAAATAATATGCAATTAATACGCAATTATAATATGCATAAAAACAAAATTTAGAACATTTTTTCAATTATTGGCAATATCCATCCTTGTAGAAGTTGACGCTTGTGTTTCTGATGATCTTGTTTTCTTCGTAGGTTGTTCATATTCATGGTCTGAGTCTGTATCGTCATCCGAGATACACATACTATTCAAGGGCGTGTTTCTTTCACTGTGTCCACCAATTTCAATGTCTTCATCTTCGGTGCTTTCTTCAAACTGCATAATTGTGGAACTCCACCAACAAACCTCCGCAAGCAATGCATCCAATTTTTTGCTTTTTAACCGCTTTTCAAATGGCATGGTCACCTGGTGGAACCTCTCTCCTTGTTCGTCTGATTCCTGAGGTGATTGTGCCAAAAAAGTATCGAGGTGGTGGTGCAAGAAATGCAATTTCAGCGTCATGGATGCACCGATTTTTTCGAAATAAAACAGCAACCTATCCACTCGTTGCTGTATCTCTTCTCGCTGGACACGGTTCTTTCCTAGAACGCCTTCTATTACTTCTTTCAATGCGTTCCATGCATGTTGGTGGTCGTGATGCTCTGAAAGCAAATGTGTGAAAGAATCACTTTTGATCAATTTCCGAATATCAGGTCCATTGAGAATACCTGTTTTAAATACACAAGAAAAACGAAAAAATTATTGGTAATGCGAATGTATAGAAATTAACAAATTTAGATATGACAATATTGAAATACAGAGTACGATACGTACCGTTTTTAATTTTCTCATCACTGAGTTTCGGAAAGATGGATTTCAAACAGTCAAAGGCGCCGTTAACTTTTTTGACCACCACTTCAACGAATTTCCCAGCTATTCCCAGTTTCATGTGGAGCGGTGGCAACAAAATATCATCCAGGTCCTTTATCATAGGTTCATTGCGTAATTTTAATTGTTTGTTGAGCTCGGGAGTTCTTCCTTTCCAATCTTTACATTGATATTGATTTCCTTTGTATCGTGAATCCCAATTACAAAGGAAGCAGAAGTATTTTGGATATCCGCCCTTTTCTATAATCCCTTGTAGTATGTTGACCACCTTCAGATCGCAACAAATGTTCCATTTGTGTTCATCGTATTTGATTTTCTTCAAAATTTCGCCCAATGCTTCATACGTTTCCTTCATAGTTGTGCTGAATCCCAATGGAATGCATGGTTTTTTATTTTTTTTGTGCAGCAGCACAGCCTTCAAACTAGTAACTGAACCATCGATGAATAAACGCCAGTCGCCAGCGATATAATCCATTCCCAATTTTTTCACTAAACCTGGGATATCATGGCAGTACGTGAACGTATTTGCTTCGTCAACGGAATAAAATTTCTGAAAATCAGCTTGGCGTTGTCGGTATGATGTTGCGCTGACATTTTGCTATGTGAGTTTTCTTCTCTTCAAAAATGATGTCAGCCATTCGGAGTCGTGTTGTGATAGTCCCAGCTTGGCCACAATGTAATCCATTTCGATTTGTGGTAGCGGTTGTGGTGCACTATTTTCAATATCGGGTATCCAATCAGCATCATCCAAATCGGTCGGATTGATGAAAACGATTTCGGCTAGCAGGGACACAGTATCCGCACTCGGAGGTTTAGGTGCATCGGTATCAGCAGGGCGTTGCACTGGAAGTGTGGCAGTAAATGCAGCAGTGTATACTTTTGTTTTCAATTGTTGTCTGTTTAATCCAGGACGAAAATTTATGCATGCATAGCACCTGGATTCATCATGTCCAGTTGTGTCTACCACCCAAATTACTGGCTTCATAAAAGATAACTTTCTACTTTTTCCGTGAATCCATTTTAGAAGGGTAGTATAACAACTGTTGTACACTGTGTTCGGCGTAAAATTTGCACCACTTAAATCTGCTTCATCGAAATAATTACAATACGCGGTTTTGAATTGCTCAGTAAACAAATTTTTTCGATCTTTTTTCTGTATTTTTCGGACGATATGACCACAAACGTAACAATATTCATCCAAATATGGGCACTTGTTGTTTTCCATATTGATATATTTTATGTTTTGTTGTTATTCACTTTTAAAAAACTGGAGAAAAATCACTTTTACTGTTCGCGTTCGTCGGCACTGGCTGAATGCCAAAAATCGATCAATGCACACCTATAAATACTACGTATTTTTGAATATTTTACTGCCAGGTACTTATAAATGGGCGCATATTTTAAGGGCGGCTGGCTATATACCTGATTCAGCACTTGTACGTTTCAAACTGTGCAAAACTTTCCAAATAATGACCACCCTTAAATGTGGGTGCAATTTCTGTAAAAAAATCATATAGGTAGCCACCGGAAAAACCCAAATAATAAAAAGGTCCACTTTCCGTTTAATTGTCCACGTACATTTATTACCGCAATCATAAAAATCAAATAACCTTTTGTTTATTCCTTTTTTTTAATTCTCAGAATCATGAAAAAGGTGTCAATGTTTTCTCCAAATAATATTGTGCATATCTCGAGCAAATTTTTGAAATTCATACATTTACTCAATTGCGAATAAAAGCGAAACGCGTGCATCGATTTTTATGATCTTTGTCTCATTTTGCTCATAGGTTATGTGACTTTGCGAAAAAATAACTAGACTTGAAACTTTTTTCCATTTTGGATTTTTTATGTATTTTTAAAAAAAAAAATTTAAATTTTTAGGCAAAAAATAATTTTTTCCCTTCATACATTCATTTTTAACTTCGAAAATGTTACTTGTATAGGAAAACAATATATGAACAGATTAAGGGAATTGTAATTCTTAATTTTTTAAAATTTATTTCAACTAAATTGGGCTAGTGGTTGTCGAGCTATGTCAAACAACAGGGCCTAAAACGTGATAAATTCCCCTATACGATAGTACTAACTTCAAATCGATACTAACTTCAATTCGCAGTTAAGAAGACAAAACGAATGAGCCATAAATTCTTCTTTTTGGGTCTAATTTCACATACAGTTCACAGAATTGAGTTGGCAATCAATTAACTGAAAAATGTTGTACTGTGTTAGTCCTCCATCAAGAAGCCACGACCATATTATGGTTGCCTCTAAACTTGTTATGGTTAAATATGACAAAAATTTGTTTTTAAATTAACAATAGTATTTTCCTCTTTTCTAAGAGCAACATGCTTTGGTTGAAAATCAACCATGCTATTATAAATGTTAAACATATTTTAGTTATTACTAACCAAAAGATGTTCGGAGGCAACCATAATATGGTTGTGCCTTCTTGATTTAGGACTGATTTAACAATAATATGTTTGTCGGTGACAATAATATGGTTAAATTTAAACATAATATGTTTGCAATTCTCTTTAAAAATAGTTTTGTTGGAGATGACCAAATTTAAACATATTTTTTCTCTGGGTGTAGGAGAATAAGATGGTAAAATTTTAATGTACATTCACTATTGTCCACCATATGCCATATTTCTTGGGATTCTGGCATTATCCATAATTAAAAATGAGATTTCTAGAATTGGGCTGCATCCAATTTTATCTAAGAGGTCCCAAAGAAATACTTACAAACGGGCCGAATTCACAGTAGAAACAAAAATAACTTTATTTTATCTGTCGTAGCAATTAAAGTAATGCTCCTTCTCCTTACGGTTAACAACATGAGCTCTTTCACTTTCTTTAGCAAAAAAACTAAGCCCTTAAAAGATTCTAAAAATGGTTTAATTTAATTCGAAAAATGTTTAACTGTATTTGAATAAAATTTCGTTTAATTTGAAAAAGGTTTTGTTTATTTTGAATAAAGTTTTATTTATTTTGAATAAAGTTTTTTTTATTCTGAAAAAGGTTTTGTTTAATTTCAAAAAGGTTTCGTTTTATGTGAAAAAGGTTTTATTTAAACAGAAAATTTTATATATAATCAATATAGCCTTAATATTTATGGTGATGGATAAAAAATACTTTTATTTATAACGCTTATCCCTTTGAAGACCAAAGTTAAACCGCTTGTAAATTTAATTTTTTTTTTTTTTTTGGGATTCATGTTTTTGGACGTATTTTATAAGAAAAATTTTACTCCTTATTAAAAAAAAAGCATGGGACATATATGTCCCATTGGTCGGTAAGTGTAGAAAGTCTGAAATTTTTTTTGCACTGAACAAAGTGAAAAAAACTGAACAAAGCGAAAAATATTCTTACGCTCTTGCATTTATTCGTTGTTTGGACAGCAACGACAGCAGTCGAGCGCGCATGTATGACTTTTTTTCAACGTTGTTGTATTTTTTCGTTTTAAGCAGTCAACTGTGTGTATGAGTTTATACTCAGAGGCGTTAACAGACGCCTCGTATCCACGCTTTTCAAAACATAACTAGTACAATTAATCTTTAGCTTCTTCTTTTATTTTATATATCATTTTATTAAGTTATGCATGTAAATTGGTAACCACAAACTTCTGTGGCCTCTCAGCATATTCTTTGTCTTCAATGTGCACCATTAAAGCATCTAAATTAATCTTCGCGGGTTGTTTTGGTAATCCTTATAATTTACTCTGCATGAAAATGAAATATTACGGTGTTACTTCAGGCTAGTTTACGCTATCACACAAGTCTTACGTATTCCATAATATTTTGTGAGATAGAAATCTAATGAGTTTTGTTGCGACTGTCAAAAAATCTAGCTCAGCATCTTAGTTTATATACGCACTATCAAACAGGAACATGCTTATGTTAAAATGCAGTCCTGATCAAATGAAAAGTATAACTGTTTCTAAAAATTTCAAATAAATAAAAAATAAAAAAAAAAACAATGAAGTCGTATGGAATGTAACTTTTTTTCGTAATACTTGTCATTTTCATAACACATTGCATACATATGCATTAATCCAAAGTATTATAGTGTAAACTAGCCTTTAGTATTATTGCCATTTGTCTTAATGTTTCAGTACAAAAAAGGTATACATCTAAGATTTTAAGTTGCAAATGCAAAATTTCATAAACTTGTTACTGTAAAATAGATTTTTAGATATTTTTTTATGCTTAAAAGATGCGAGTTTCCCTTTCGAAGGTAAAAACTTATAAAATTGATTGGATAATGGCTGTACTATTAAAAACAAGCAGTTTTTACATAAAATCATATGAGCAGTAAGGCCAATATGAGCTTCGTGATGTATTTTGGACCAACTGCCAGCAAAGTTTCTTTTTATTTGTGTGAAATACGAATTTCTTCCATTCTGATCTCTAATCTGTCTTTTGCCAAATTTTTTATTGCACTCCAGCTTTTTCTTGCCGATTTTACTTCGACTTTAAACATTATTCTCCAAGTGTGGGCTGGCCTTCCTGGTCGTCAACTGCCTTGTGGGTTCCATTCTATTGCCATTTCGTGCAATATCTTCTGGTGGTTTTCTCAGAATATGACCCAGTCAATTCCATATTCTGTTTAGGATTTCACTTTTCAAGGGTGTTTGGTTCGGCTTTCTCCAGAGCTCAATATAAGATATTATCGTTGGCCAGAAAATACGAAGAACTCTTCTAAACGATTTGTTGACGAAAACCTGTAGGTTATTGATCTGGCGTTGAGATGTGTTCAAGTATTCGCATCCATACAACAGACTTGATTTAGTACTGAGAAGACCTCCCTACTAGGCTAAGGGCACCAAATGCCTGATTTGCCTTAATTAAACGGCTTTTTATATACTCGTCAGATCCCCCTGAGGCTAAGATGATGCTGCCCACATAGCAAAAGGTATTTACTTCCTCCAGTTCACTTCCATTTACTTGAAATTTTGATGTATTTCTGGTATTCATTCGCATAACTTTGGTTTTGTTAAAGTTTATCTTTAGGCCGACTTTCCTTCCTAGTTCTTGAATCATATTAAGTTCCATCGACATTACCTCAAAGTTGTGTGAGAGAAAGCATATATCATCAGCACAATCCAAGTCCTGTAGACCCCATGTTATTCCTCTTCTGGCAGCCTTTGCACGTCGCATCACAGTATCTAATACAATGTTGAACAGGAGTGGGGTTAGAATGCCGCCTTGTCGAACACCAACATTAACAGGGATAGCTTCGCCTAGTTGTCCTTCATGTAAGACTCGACAACAAGCAGCTTTGTAGAGCACTTTCTTAGTAGTTTCGAAATATTTTTTTTCTACAATTTTGTACACTTGCCTTCACAGAAAAAATGAAAAACCAACTCCAATTAACATATTAGTAAGAAATTTGTACTATTCATGAAATTCCGTACCGATTTACCGCCTGCAAACATACTGATCGTATAAATAAACAAATTTGTATTTTTGAGCTTTTATTGCTGTTGAGTTTCAATCAATATGTTATTGAAATATGACCACCAGCAAAAGAGGCTATATAAAATCAAAACATTTTTTCAATGAACACAGTCAATTGATACAATTATAAAATTGTTTAAAACTTTAATAAAATACAAAATACTTTGAAGTTTGTGTATATGTTTTCATATTTGCAAATATAGACACAAATATTATAATTTTTTTTTTTCAATTAAGGCAAATTAATTGGAACAATTAAAAAAATTATTTGAAACAGCATTACTTGATTTAATTGAAGAAATTTTGGTGAACATTTTTTCTGTGCTAGTTGTTGTTTACAATGAAAATTTTACTCCATCTACAAAAAAACTTGAACTAAAAATTTCTTTATCAAATATCATGACAATAAGAAATTTACTAGATATTTTTAAATTTGTTATTTTTCGATTTGTGGTCGAGTTGTTTAATAACAACAAATATGTATAGAAATATTATAAAGTATATTGAGACAGGAAATGTGTCATCATTTTGGCAAAAGAAATTAAATTTTTCCAATGCATTTATATCCGTATGAAAGAAAAGCAAATTTAAGAAATAAGAGCTACCGCATATCAAAAGTTTTAAATGTATATAACTTTGCACACACACACACACACGCATAGATACACATATGTATAGATATAATATAATTTATAATTTCATATATGACAGATACATACATTTGTAGTAAAAAATAAAAGAAAACCAATTTTGTTATTTCTACTTAGAAACGGAATTATGGAAAAAGTATTTACTATATTGTATATAAGCAATTTATATATATGAGAGACTGGCAAAGGACAGCGGGCTTAGAATTAAATTGAAATTATTTTAAAAAAATAAACATATAAACAAAACTATACCAGGCGTAAGACGTATGATTCCATTTACATTTTCTGCCTGTTTTTAGAAAATGAATACACAATTTCGTGTGAGAAATAACATTAAAAACAATAATAAAATACGGAAATTGGCTTTTGTTTTCAATATAATTTATCACATGAAATTTTGTTCTTATTTTCTAAAAACAGGCCATTAAAATATTTATATTTAAATCATAATTCAATATAATTTAGTTAGAAAGTATAGTCGGTCAAGCATGACTGAAACCACAGTATATAAAGACAATTTTTTTTGCGGTTACCCTATATGGAACCCATTGGCAATCATGGACTCAAAAAACCAATTTATGTTTAAAATTAATATAAAAATTCTTTGTGACAAAGATTATCTAGAAATGGAGGGCTCAGAGCTGAAGCGAACTAAGTCAAAAAGGAAAATTCGAAAATATATTGAGTTTGAGTAAGTGAACTCTCATAAATTACGTGAGTCATTTACTTGGGCTTATTACCATTTGTGTTTAAACAGAACTGCCTCAAGACCAAATACAAAAACAAAAGAAAAT
The DNA here is from genome assembly GCA_943735925.1 of Pollenia amentaria. NCBI lineage: Eukaryota > Metazoa > Arthropoda > Insecta > Diptera > Polleniidae > Pollenia > Pollenia amentaria. The sequence continues at coordinate 238,470,067 of OX031006.1, read as the reverse complement.
AGAAAATTAAAACAATAAAATGGAAGAGAATTTTTAGTTACTGCCGACGTTTTAATTATGGGCGTTAGGTTTTTTTCCTGAAAACTCAACTCTGTTTGAACACTTTCCTTTAAATATAAACTCTTTTTGATTTAGTTCATTACAGAACTGGATAACGTTAAACTTTGCTGAGTGTTTCGCACCAGTTTTGAAATATCTTTATGTTCGACATAGTTCAGATCAGCTCTGAGCCCTCCATATCAAAATATTGAAAATCACTGTAAGACAAACAAATCTCAATTTTGTCTGAATTTGGGGGCGGGGTTTACCTATGGTCAGTTCTGGCTTAAAGGTATATAATTTTGCTATGATATATCTGTGGTTTTCATAGGTAACCGCGTATACCCATTTTTTTTTTTTTTGTTTTGACATGTTGATCCCATATTGTTTAATATTAAACGCTCTTTACATGGCACTATAGGTCAAACGATCGATTTCACTGGCCAAAAGTCAAATTTCGCACATTGTGTTATCACTTCTTTTGTGTTACAACCTTATAAGAAACACATCAAAGCAAATAAAAATGCATTTGGTTTTTGTAACAACAATTATACAGCTACATGACAAGCTGTCAAATGTGAATTATTGAAGTGGCATTGAAAACGTGTTCATGTGGAGTGTTTACTTTTAAACATATAAAGTGAAAATAAAACCAAAGTGTTAATATGAATAACGAATTAATAAGTAAGTATTCGATATTTTTTATCAAAAAATCTGTCTGCATCGTTATTTTTGTGTATAAATCGTAACATATTGCATGCTGCCTTAGATCGGTCGCCGAAAATGTTAAATTTTGAGGTTATGTAAGCTTTTAAAGAGTAGGCAACGTTGGGCAATTGAAAGGAAAATTGAAATTTGTTTGTTAATTCGTGCTGAACCTGGAAAATATCATGTGGTTTTGAAGTTTTCTAATTCTACCACTTTTTTCAGGTAAACACATTATGCCGAATATTGATTTATTCGAAGTCTGGGTTAAACCACGCACCAAAGAAAAAAAGGCAAGATGCTGTGTAGTGATATATTGCTAGCCAAATTGGAGTCGATAACATTCCCACTACATGCGTAATGATATTCAATAATTTACTGTATTAATAAAATAAAAATAAAATCCATAATACATACGTTATTATATATATGAATAAACTAGTTTTGGTCCCCAAAGGGTGAAGGGACCTGTAATGCATTAAGGCCCTAAACTGTTAATTTTTTTTCTTCAACTTTGCCAATAATCTGAGTCTAGAAAGAAAATAAGTTAATAGGGATGTTTTTGAGAAAAACGGATTTTTACAAAAAAAGTGAAGTAATAAAATTTTTCCCCCAATGGGTTAATAAAAATTAATATATTTATATACAGGTTTATAGAGTAAATTAAATTAGCCTTATAATGATACTAACCGGAACCTGATCAGAGCATAAATAGCTGAGATATAACCGATTATATACTCAAGCTTTAATGGCCCATATCTCAAGAAGTTGGACCGAGCGCCAAAAAAAAATGTTCGACACAGCACAGAAATCTATGCCGCTGGTAAAATTTTGGTGTAGATCAGATTGTTGCAGGTATTCCGTATTTATGCGGCTTTGTCTCCGAAGGGCTAAGGGACGTAAAAGGCTCAGCGGCGCCAAAAAGGTTAAATATTTTGTTTAATTTTTTCACTTTTTTCCTCACAAAGCATTCTGAACACATTCCAGTTAACATTACCTAATATTTTGAGTTTTATGACTTTTGGCCAGTGAAATAGCTCATTTGACCTATAGTGCATGGTTTTAAAAATGTCTGAAAAAAGTTTCACCAATACCGATATTTTAATGTAATAACCAACTTCAAAAAGATCAATACCGACTGCCTGGTTTGATCTAGAATGGTCCTTCGGCTCTCCTGAAAATTTTATATTAAGACATACGCGATTGCCCATGAAAAGCAAATATATAGTCTATTATTATCCCAAAATCTAAAATTAATAGCAATCAACATTTATAAGAAAGTTATTGCATTAAAACAATTTCCGGGAGTAGTATTTGTATGGGAGCTATGAACAAATATGGAAAATTGGTAATATAATTTAGATTGCAATAAAATAAAATTTAGTCAAATTTAAACTTAACACCAATTTAATAAGATACTTTATGGGCACAATGACTGTTTTCCGAAAATAAGATTGTATGGGGCCATGCGAAATTAAAGACCGCTTTCACCATTTTCAATAGGCTTCGTCTTTATGACAATTGAAACGTATCTACAAAATTTCAGTAAATTATCTTCAAAATTGAGATCTGAACTTTGCCTATAAGGTATACGTGGACAGATAACCAGTGGGATGAACATACATAGTAAGATCGACTTATGAAGTGATTATGGGTCAAACGGTATACTAAAACTCAGAACCAAACAAACAAATTAACCTTCGACTTACCAAAGATTTTTACGTACATCATTTTTAAATACTGCACAAACAGTAATAGGCGATGAACAAGTTATCGTCATACACAGAACAAATTAAAAATTGTCTATAATCACAAAATCCATACCAAATTCATAGAATCAAGCAAACCATTTGTTGATTTTGCACCTATTATCAAAATGATTATATTGATTAGTAAAAATTTAAAATTGTGAATTTTTTTTTTTCAATAAATGATATTCTTAATTTTTATTAAAAAAATTATCAAAAATTTTGCCGTTTTAAACGATGATTGATTTCATTTAATATAGCTCAGGTTTTGACATTTCCCAACTACAATTCCACAAGTTTAAATTATTTTTTTTTTTATACGAAAAAAATCATTTAAGATTTTTTGTTATTTAAGAAATATTTAAATTAAGAATGTATTTCAAAACAACTACAATGTTTATTAAATCAAAATTATATTTTTAATTTTTTATCAAAACAATTGTTTTTGGGAATACATAATTTTTCATTAAATGATTTTATTTATTGTGCTTAATTCCCTATTTTTATAATTGATAAAAATACTGAAGTTTATTAATTAAAACAAAATATGAAAAAAAATTAGTTTGTACCAAGAAGAAATTATCAGCAGTATTTTTACCAATTAAAAAAATTGTTTAAAAAGTATTTAAATTTAAGTAATGTAATAATTGAATCAATCATAGCTTTAGTTGAAAGAAAATTAAAAATATTTTCCATTAACTGAATTTGTTTATTGTGCTTTATTCCCTATTTGTTTGCAGATAGCTTTGGCTTTTCTAAAATTATTTAGTAGAACGTTTCCTGATAATCTGGCCTAAGCAACCAGTGAAATGCGCATAGGAACAGCTTATCCTCCAACAATAAACTTCAGTATTTTTATCAATTATAAAAATAGGGAATAAAGCACAATAAACAAATTCAGTTAATGGAAAATATTTTTAATTTTCTTTCAACTAATGCTATGATTGATTCAATTATTACATTACTTAAATTTAAATACTTTTTAAACAATTTTTTTAATTGGTAAAAAAAAACTGCTGATAATTTCTTCTTGGTACAAACTAATTTTTTTCATATTTTGTTTTAATTAAGTTCATGAATAAAAATTATCTTTTAATTAAAGTAAATTTAAGGATTAAAATTTTAATTAAGGAGTAGTAAGATATTAAAGAAATAAGTCCGAAATGGTAACCCAAGTGGGTATTGGTAAGGCGAAGGCTAAGCAAAAATGAAAAACATTCTGAATAACATCTTTTTCAAAGTTAATCAAAATATCAAATAAATCTCTTCAAATACTTTTCATACAGCCTTTTTATGTAAAAGCTTTTGTTATGCTATTGAGCAGAAATAAATGAATTTTTTTTTTTTTTTTTTTTTTGATAAAATGCATTTGTATACACTTGATTTGAAGCAAATTTTATTTATATGAAAAGTTTTATTATAGTTCTGAATACTTGTCTACAAAAACACACATAAACGCTGATACGCATATAAAGTAACATATTACACAAAAAATCTCAGTAAGAGTTCATACAAACTGTCCCCACAAAAACAAAATCACAAAATGACACAAAAAATGCCAAAAATTTATGAGAGTAAAAGACAAACATTTTAAACTTGGTTACAGGAAATTAAAATATTATAAATGAATTGGCAACAATGCCAAGTAAATCTATGCATTATTGACTAGTTGTAAAACTACCAACATACGATTGTAAAGACTGTGATGGTGGTGAATGTGGTGCAGAATGAAAAAACTAGAAAAAAAATTTAAAAATTTGTAACTTTGATAGTTGCCCTTAGAAAGCAAACGATATCTTTTATCTCCTTATACTTTAATATTTATAGCAGTTTCTATTTGTTTATTCGTTGGATATGAAAAATAACCCTATTCAACAATAATCACAATTTAGTTTGCATAGGATTTTTAATGAAGTTTTCAAAATGTTTTTTTTTATTTATTAATTTAAATCATAAATTTCTAAACGGAAATGTAACAAAGTTAGTGTTAGATAACTATTGTAAAGTGCATCATGTCAATACTATTTTCCAAACTTTTGTTGAAAAACACTTTAAAATAGTTGAATAATTTGATTTTTATATATCGCACTGATTGCTTTAAAGAGGGATTACTAAGAATAAACACATAAATTCTTAGTAGGCACAAAAGACTGTTTTGTTTTATTTTGGAATCTTATATCACAAAGAGGGTACTATTTTTTTTTTTTTTTTTTTGGCGAAAGAGTAGTGATAGTGATGTAAGATTTGTACAGTAGGTAGATATTACCGCTGTCCATCGTTTATTTTTTTCTTTGCATCCCAGGAAAAACTTTTTGAATTTTGTTAATAGGTAGTTGTTATTTCATACGTTACCTGGTAAGTAGTTGTCATTGCAATTGTCTTTATTCCGAAAACCTCAATAAGTACTTACTAATAATGATCTGAGTAACTACTTATTGCTTCTATTATTTTCAGTACTGAATATTCTCTTACTAATATTCAGCTCAGTAACTACTTATTAGTCGTGTTGTTTTTAGTACTCAATATTAATTAACTGGTAACGAGCTCAATAACTACTTATTGGCTCTATTAAATTGCGCCAATTTATAATTTTTACAATTTAGGAAATATAAAAATATTAGAATTAAGACTTTTACTATGCCAGTGGGTCTGTTTGACTCTTTGACTAACTTCTGACTCTTTTGAATTAGTGGCAGCTAAAAAATAACAAGTACATATTGTAAGTACTTACTGGTAGTTAAATAATAACTAGATATTTTTGCCTTCTAGTAAGTGTATTGTAATCACAGAAGTCTGTGGACAACTCGAACAAAATTAAGTAGTTATTCAGCCGAAAACTGAGTAGTGTTCATTTGTCTCCAACATTACTTGCTAACCTACCAGGTAAGTAAAGTTTTTGCTGGAATATAGTGAAAATTTGTAACTTTTTCTCCTTAAGAGGATCCGGTATGATGTGTAGCTCAGGTAAGCAAATTAGATTTCCGCCAGAGACTGTTGTCTGTTTCACCAAATGGATGGATTTTGAAGGCAAAAAAGACAAAAATGCAGTTCTATAGAGAAATGATTCACTAAGATAAGTCTGTTATAGGTATTCGTTAAAAGCCACATTTTCTGCTAGAAATCTAGTGAATACAGTGAACTTACTCAAATATTTTACCAAGAAAACTGATGAAAATTTTTATGCAACGCAGTAGTTTATGCGTGTTAGTTATTTGCAATTATATCCTTTTAATGACGTTTCATTGAAAAACAGAGCCTTCTTTTAAATTAAAAAAATTACTTAGATTGAATATGCAGGAATTATTAAGGAATTTGTAAAGTGTTTTAATTTTTATAAAAATCAAAAATAAATTGATTAGTTTTTCAACATTGTATTTATAAAAAAATTTAATTGCTGCGTTTTTATCCGATTCAAGGTAAAAAATACGTTTAGATATGAAACCAATGGAAATATTTAGTGTAAAAATGATCTACCTTCAGAATTATGACTTATTCATCTCAATTAAATTGTAATTTAACCTTTTGTTTTGAATTTCATAAATTTTTATAGACTAACCCGCGATATCTTAGGGAGGTCTTGTAGAAGGTAATTTCAAAATTATGCATATAGTATTGAACCAAATGCTGGTCAATTACATAGAAGATGAAATAATGTCGCCTCAGTTCCAGGTTCTCTGCAGCTGCGCATTCATTAAAATGGAGACCGAGTCTCATGGCGTGCTCTTCCGTGCAGTGACTAGTAAGTATGTATACCAGTCTCGAAATGTCCCTTTCGAAGAAAATACCAATTTTGCCGCTGATGTTCATTACTATGCAGCGTTTTACATACCTCTCTTATCGCCAGTATTTCAGCCTGAAATACGCTTGCCTCATCCGAAAGACGGAAAGAGAGATTTAATTACTGCTTCTCCGAGAAAACCCCAGCATCAGCGCAGGTCATCTTTCACCCATCAGTGTAAACCCTCGTACGGTTTCCTTAGCCAGGATTCCCCTACTCCATTCCCACCAAAGTCCGTTCGGAGTATCTAGTAGTAGTCCGCTATATTACATAATTTCTGACATTTGGTAAGTTTTATATATATTTTATAACTTTAAAAGATTTCAATATGTAGAATAGTATTCAGTAAAGAAAAGGTGGAGTTGTTACGATTTATTACGAACCTCCTCAGTTAATTGTGCTGTATTTCGTACAAAAATTTTTTACTATAATTCAGAAATGAGTTGTAAAATCACTTGAAATGTATAACACCTTTAAAAAACGATAAGTTGCAAATCGATCAATTTTCATTACATATTTAAATAAGAATTAATTCTGCAAAAAAAAAAAAAATTTAAAAAGCATAAGATTTTATAAAAACGATCAATATACTGCTTTTGACATGGCTCTCCGACATTTTTTGTGGTTGTTTTTTTTTCTATTAAAAATTCAATTATTATAATTATTTACTATTCCTGAAAATAAGTATTGCATTGTGATCCGGATGATAGGCCTTTAAAATTTTGGAAAAATAATCTTTTTGACATATTTCCTATTTCTTAGGTAATTAGAAACTTGTTTGCAAAGACCAATGCTTATACACAAACATTTAAAATAACTTGTTTTTTAAATAAAATATGAACTATAATGTATCTTATTTAATTTTCTTTACTTATTCCTTCTCGAACAAACTAAATATGAGAAATATTTAACACCTCCTAAAATTCTACTTTAAAAAACAAACTAAAACGAATAAATAAATGACAGTACGAATGTTGGTAGAACATATACTATGTCCGCTTAAAATACGTTGGCATTTTACACAGTAATAAACAAATTCGCTAGTTGTTATTATATACATATACATCCATAAATACTGTTGTTATTATTGTTTTCTTTTTTACAAACATCTGCACACATTCTCATAAACATATAGAAAACACGCGCTAAGTTACGCCATTGTGTTTGTTGATATTGTTGCCTTTAATGTATCGGTGGTTGGCTGCTAAAAGCAGTTATTTTCTAGTTGTTGTTTTTGCTATTGTTATTGTTGCTGCTTATGTTAATTCCGGAAGTTTATGTTACCGCTTTAGCTTTAACTACAATTGCTGTTACTACCAACACATGTATAAATTTAACGCACACATTTAAATTCACATACTAGTACCTTAAATGCCTTTATTGCTGTGTGTCAGCGTGTGATGAATAAGTGATAAGTGTGTCTGTCTGACTTGGAGGAGGAGAGAGTCATCAGTGTATGACAGGTTTTACTTTTGAATTTTATTTTTATCATACACATGATGTCATTATTTTTGCTGCTGTTACAGCTGTTTGTGTTTGTGAACGTAGATGTGGTGTATCGGTATTTGTGTGTGTGTGTGTGAGTATGTAGGTGTTAGTTGTTACTGTATTATTATTATTGTCTCATGACGGATATTAACATATTATTGCTGCTACTTTCCGCGCTCGCTCACATTCACATATGCCGAACATCTATTAAAACGTTCACGTGCATACTCTCTTATACAAGCAAAAACTCACCTTCACACATAAATTTATTGTGCACCTTGTTCTATGAGTTATGACAACAATAACGTATGACTAAAGCACATCAACACAAGATACATGAGAAGAGAGCTACTCGCAACATATTGCATTGCTTACATCCGCACTAACCTTGACTTCCTTCCTTTCATTCTTTCTTGTGCTGATAATGATCATCATTATTATTCTATGTACTATTTATGCTTTTTCATATGTAGATATTTTTTCTTTATAACTATTTTTTTATTTGTATTTATGAGTATAGGTGGCTTACCTAATAATGGTTTTCAAATTAATGTGGATTTATTGTTGCACCCAAATATTTTAAAACATTTCATTCCCCGCGAAAATCCTTAAATTCCACCGAATATCCTTTAAAGATCGCTCGACTTAACGGATTTGGATTATTTTCTCCACCTTCATTGAAGTTATTGATTTAACCTTATGTCAATACAAGAAAAATTGTACGTAAGTCAACTGCAGCATACCTGGGTATGCTCATAAATTTTGTATGAGAACTTTTTTGTTGTTCTGATTGATGTTGTTGCCAAAGTCGTTTTATTTTGGTGATTCCGTGTGATTTCGTTTCGGGCGGCGCATTAGTAACGTTATGATTTAATAAGTGAATAAATTTTTTGTTTGCATTTTTTTTTTTTTTTTGGTATTTTTTCATCTTAAACACGGGAAATTTATGATGGAAGGACTTAGCACGGAACAAAAAACTAACGCTGTTCAATTTTATTTTGAAAGTCAGCATCAAACTATTCAGACCTAACAATTAAATAAAATGTAAATAAATATATTTTTTATTGAACGTATGCATATTATATTCGATTATACGAATTTATTATATCATTTTATTATTTCATTATTTCACATGCAAGTCATCGAAAACGCAGTCTTTAATTTCGCACATTTGTTTTTCGCATCTACCACAGCTAAAACGAGTTTTACATTTAGTTTTTGTAGTTAAATTGAACTAAGCGCATAATGGGCCGTCGTTTTCTGATTTGATTCAAACCTATTTCATTCGATTCAGAACATATCATTTGTAGAATTCAGTTTTCTGCTTTTTTGATATGTTGTCCTATTTGAAAGATATTGCAAGCAAAAAACAAATTTTATCGGGCCTGACCAAGAGGGTTATTTCATAGAATTTTACATAAAAATGGAATTTCACCCGACCTAGGTTGCTCCAATCGATTCTAAATTAGATTCATTAGATTCAGAACATATCATTTATAGAATTCCTTGTTTTTTTATTTTTTGTTTTATTCTAAAAATATTGCAAGCAAAACACAAATTTGGTCTGGCCAGACCAAGACGGTAATCCTAGAGTTAGGGTTTATTTCTATTTTTTTTTTTTCTTTTTTTATTTAATTCCAATTTCCGGCAAGTAATCATTAACATTGTGTATAATTTAAACAAATCTTTGACACAGACTATCTTAATAGTGGTGTCACCGTGACCTAACGTCGGAAATTATGTACCGAAAAATAGTGTCGGTAACTTAAGATTTATTCCAAAATTTTTTTATAACTCGAAAATGTTTGCTTAGAACTTTTAGTTAGAATTTTTTGTAAAATGTCATTTAAATAGGAAATTTCCGAAAACGTTTCTTAAAAATCTATTTTGCACAAAAATTTGCGTTTAAAAGAAAATTGTCGCAATATTTTCTTTAAATGGAAAATTTTCGCAAAATTTTCTCTAAATAAGATATGTGACCTTCTCGGAGAAAAGGGACCTAGTGTGTCAAAAATCGGGTTTGGACTTAAGAGTGGATTCTGTTACCTAAAAGGGTGTAGAATAAGATGAAATGAGTTAGATTTCTGATAAAAATTTATTTACCCCATAAAAATATACAAAACGAACTTGGGAAAATCGATAAAAAAGAGAAAAACATTAAAATTTTAAACTTTAAGTGCGTTTTTCTCATAACTTCATTTTCACACACTAGGTCCCTTTTCTCGGAGAAGGTCATATATGCATACAAAATTTTCTTTAAAATAAAAATTTTTGCAAAAAAAAAAATATGTTCGCAAAATTTTCTATAAATATTAAATTTTTGTAAAATTTTCGAAAAATTGTGCTAAACTTATTTTCATTATAAATTTTTGGGAAATTTCATATAAATAGCAAATTTTAACAGAATTTTCTATAAGTAGCAAATGTTCAAAAAGTTTTCATGAATAAAAATTTTTTTTTAAAGTGGAAAATTTTGGCAAAATATTTTTTGATAAAATTAACTAAAATTTGAAATTTTTCCTTAAGCCATTAGATCCCAAACATCCTTAAAATCAGAAATACTTATGTTATTCAATAAAAACCATCTTATTGGATATCATTTAAAGCATTACATTAACAACACAAAAAAATACTATTTTGAAAAGGTGTTTTTTGGGCTGTACTTGTGCGAATACAATGGGACAATGGGGGTGTGTAATAAAAAGATTTAACTAACTATATTTAAAAACAATTATTATTCACATTTAAAGAATTTTTTAGTAGCATATAAGATTAAAAGATCAATTTATTATTATGTATTAATATCTGTATGTGATTTGGTATGGAATTGTTTTAAAAGCAGTATTTTTCTACGCAAAGTGCAAAGTTGCAAAGCTCGCAAATCCACAGAATTCTACCGTGACAAACTTTGCATCTCTCATTGATTGTAAATGGGTTTTGGGCAGTGATTGCCTGCCGATGTTGCAATTGACGATGTAGTTGTGCGCCTTGGTTCTACTTCAACTCTCATACCTAATAGTAAGTGTTGCCATTGTTTTTCAACTACTTTGGCGCCACAATAAGAGTCAAACTGATACAGACAGTCACAGCTACTGGTAAGCATCCAAATTTTAAAACCAAACCTAACTGGATTTCTTCTAACAAATTGTTTGACCGAGTGGCTTCCAAAGTATTTGATCATGGACTCATCCACCGAGAGATTTTGGTGTATGTATCCAAACTCACAAAACTTTTTTCATAACATTTTTGATAATGGTTTGATTTTCGCCATTCTATCGCTCAAATTGAGTTCTGAGTTGTCGGCAAGATGTATATAACGTTTTATTTCTTGAAAACGGTTACGTGACATATTGTTAGAATTAAGTGGAATATGCGTGTCCTCGTCCAACTGCCAAAACATACATTCCCTCGGTAAAGAATGATAGCCGCTGAAGAGGATAATTCCAATTAACACTTTTAGCTCTTCCACAGTAAGGTTTAATCTGTGCATGGTGTGTTGTGGGTATTTCACCGTTTGGTCAACTATTAGCTGCACAACATCATTATCAAAAAGTGTTTCAGACACTTCAATTGGAGATTTTCCTTCTAGTGAAGCGTTCATGTTATTTTTAAAAGATTCAAAAAATCTAGTACTAGGCATATCCATGTTCGTGGCTCTTTTCCTTCACTTTATTTCCGATGGCACTAATATCGATTTTCTTAAATTAGCTAATGGAATATCTTCTCTGTATCTTTCTCCAAACAATTCTAATTCCCCTGGAAGGTCGTTTGGCAAATCATTCCGTAATAATTTTCTTTCGTCAATTTCATCGTCATCTGTTTCTTGGTCGGCATTAGGAGGAAATATTGTAAAATCAAAATTTTCACGATCATTGATACTAGCATTAGCAAATACGGCAACAATGTTTTCAAAATTTTTACCATAAAAGATTTTAACATCCATCGCAAATAACTAAAAAATATTCAAACATTTTACATACATTATCCCATTGTACTCGAACGAGTTCACTAATTTTTATTCTTACCAAAAAATACTTCTTTTAACATTTTCAAATAAATTTTTTTAATACTTTTAAAATTTATTATGTTTAATTTATTTTTCACAAAAACTCATCAGCACTCAACTTATTACAAAAAATATATAATCCGAAATGTAACGATAGGTAAAGAATATTGAAAAAACGATAAACAATGTTTATGAAAAGGAGAATGATAGTTTACCTTTAGACATTTTTTGCTCACTTTTAATAAATATTTATTGTTTACTCTCTTAAGTAATATTTAGAAGCAAAAACTATTAAGCAGTAAAGAGATTTTTAACAAAACTTTGCAATTTTCTCTATTAATTGAAAAATTTTTTATAGAATTTTTTTAATAGAAAATGTTAATAATTTTTTTTTAATAGAATATTTTCGCCAAATTTTTTTAAAACCAAAAATTTTTTTTGCAAAATTATCTATAAAATAGGAAATTTTGGCAACATTTCCTACAATAATTTTTCATATTTTATTTTTTCCATTCGTGAGTTTATTTAATTGAAAACCTACCCACGTTTTCACGCTAAATGATATTTATAATAAATTCGCTGTTGTTATTGTTTAAAAATTTTCTTCATTCACCATGAATTATAAACAAACATTCATCACCATCAAATGCAGCACATGCTTTATTTAACCGACACCAACGAAAGAAAAAAAACACGTTGCAATCTTCAACTCATATTTATTTATTTTTTTGGCATATAAATTGTCTACTGCTCCCGTTTTTCTTTTTTTAATACATTTTTATCAAAGTAATTCGTTGCTCTTTTTAACACATTCTCACTCATACACATTATTCATAAACATATACATATATTTTTTTTATATTTCCTTCCGTTTAAAATGTTTTCTTGCAACTTATGGTTGCTTTATTATATTTGCTTCATTCCTGTACTTTTCAATATACTAAATATGTGGCTGTTGCCTTTGTGTTACTGAGTGTAAGTGTGCGTATATGTGTCTATTTGTATGTCACATAATGTTGTTAAATTTATTTAAAAGTTGCTTCTTTAAACTTTACTCTTCGATAGCTAGTGTTTATGTTGCTGTTCTCTTGTGTAGTAGTGCATCAATGATAATTTGTTGCTGCTACACACTTGCCAATGTATTCATATATGTATGTGTATAAAAGAATGTGTGTAGTTTTGTTAACATTACTTTAGCATATTTTATAAATATAAAAAAAAAAATGAAAGATATACGTTCGTATATTTCATTTTTTAATATGATTTTTCATAATGTATTTTCCTTTCTTCGTTGTCGTTGTTGGTGTTGCTACTTTTTTCTCCATTTGTTGCCGCTGTTATTGTTGTTATTTCTCTTATTATTATAAAATGCTGTTGTCATTTTCCTTAGTTGCATATTTACCATATTTATACTTATTACGCCCAACTACATATGGGTAAAAAAATAAAATACACTTGCATAGTATTAATTATACAGTGAGCGGCAAATTGTTCGTTTATTAGTTGTATAAGTTTTAACAATTCTAAAGGATTTTTGGATTAAATAGAGAATCTTTTTACTTTTCTATTACTTGCAATAGCCTTTTTGGTGTCACAATTTCTTCATAAATATCTACCAATTACACAATTTTGCTCATCACAGTTAATGTAGATCAAACATTATACTAACATAACTTTAAAAGTTTATGTGTTTTTATGTTATGAATGTATGTATTTTAATAATACATGTAGATATATGTATGTAGAGATGTGCGAGTGTAGTTTTTAACTTTAGCTGCCAATGATATTGCTGATGTTTGTTAATGTCATATTATCTATAGTGTTTATGTGGTGTGTATGGCTTTTAATGTAAAATGCTCGTAAACAGTTTTGTTTTACTTATTTCTGTTTTTTTTTTCTTTTTGTTAAGTATGACTAGGAAATTTTAAAAAATTATTTTTTAATGCATGAGTTATGGCTTATGCATACATATTGTGAACATGCTGTAAATGTACAGATATGAGTGTTTTGAATTTTAAACGAATATGCTTAATTCTGTGGAAAAAGATTTGTAAAAATACTTTTGAATGCATTTAGAGCTTTAATAATATTAAAAATATGACATTTATTTTAAAGCATATATTTTAAGGTTGCAGTTTGTAACCTTATGACTACTTTTAACCTCTGTTAAAATAGTAAACCTGCACGAGTGTGAATATGATTATCCTAAGCACCTGCCAAATGGGCTAATCTTGTGGTTAATCTGAAGCGCTAGTTGATTAATTAATGCATTTACCAAGTACCCGCGTGTGGGCTTAGGAAACATTCACACACAGGTCGCAATTTTAGTGTATAATCCTTGTTTTGGATGCTGGAGCTATCTAACCTCTACTGTTGTATAAATATTGAGCAGCTTCTATTTAATAGCAACAGTACCTAGGCATCCCTTTACAAGCCAAACTTTTCCCCTAAAATGGAAAATCAGACCTTTTTGTGGAAAAATCCATTCCTGCGGCCTTGGATATACAACGAAATACCCGAAAGTATCCCTTCTTAAGAAAGATAAGGCTTTTGCAAAGACAATCATCCTGAAAAACTGGAAGCATTTCTTACAAGAAATATACTAACGGGAGCCTCAACCTATAGTTAGACCGGTCACTGCGCACAGCCGCACTATGAGATTTCTGCTGCAAAAAAGGCATTTTTTGACTATTACTTTTAACAAATCTAATGATGCTATTTTATAGAGAAGAGTCTGGCAAACAAAAATCTGCATTTCTTTTAAGATATATGTATATATATTCTTAGAAAAGATCGGTTGAAATCAGATTAATGTTGTGAAAGGGAAATATATGGTAATTTTGTTAAAATTCAGAGATTTATATATCGAAGATGTTTCGAGCGGAAAAATCTGAGTGTCGATTTTATTTAAGTCCGAAGCCTTGTTTTTAATTTAAAGGAAAAGGAAAAGTTATTGCGTACATAGTTAAGGAGATATGAGTGCATCAAAATTGTCCTTAAAAATTCAGCATTGGCTGTTTTCGTTGGAGAAAAAGTCAGTTAGCTCGGTTTACCTCCGTGCTCTCAGTATAACGAAATGAAAGGTAAAAGGCTCTTCTTTCGAATTAGTCAAACAAATTCACCAACTTTTATCAATCTTTTAAAAAATCCAAATTTAGTAAAAAAGTCACGAATATTGAATCCTAGTATTTGTAATAACAAAGTTTTGCATACCTTTAGGGGTCAACCTTATAAGAATATTTTTGAATTGGATGATGTAGTTAAAGAAATGATAGTTCAAGAATAAAATGCTTACCAACCAATTTTTAGCATTTCTCTAATTAAATATTACTAGTATTTTCAATGAGAATTATATTTATGCGAAATTTGTTCATTCAGGTTACATACAAGACGACGCATTTCAACCAAAATTGTTAGATTTTTCTTTTATCAATTAATAGGTGTGTGCCAAATTTAATAAAATTCTATTGAGAATTGCGCCCTAGGCATTGAAGGAAAGTAGCCTAGGAGTCGACGGATTTCAACTAATGGACGGACATCTGCTAAATTTTATCAAATTCCGTTGCGAATTGCGGCCCATACGTTGAGAAGAAACATAAGCGAAAAAATGGGGGTCCAAGGACGGTACCCCTAATAGTAGATGGATTTCAACTAAAATTAGCAGAACTATCTCTTGTATAAATTTATAGATGTCTGCCAAATTTCATCAGATTATATTTAGGATTACGGCCTATACACTCAAAAGAAAAATAAGTGAAAAAATTGGCGGTCCAAGGGAGGTACCCCTAGAAGTCAACGGATTAAAACCAAAACAAGTCAAGCTCTTTCTTGGATCAACTAATAGACGTGTGCCAAATTTCGTCAAATTCTATGAAGAATTGCGACCTATACATTGAGGACAAAAATTCTTGGAAAAATGGCAGTCCAAGGGAGGTACCCCAAAGAGTCGACGGATTAAAACCAAAATTAGTAGAGCTCTTTCTTGGATCAACTAACAGACGTGTGTCAAATTTCGTCAAATTCTATGAAGAATTGCGACCTATACATTGAAGACAAAAATTCGTGGAAAAATGGCGGTCCAAGGGAGGTACCCCAAGAAGTCGACGAATTTAAAAAATTTTTTGAAATTTTCTTTCCCACCTAAAATTGAACAAGTGTGGAAAATTTCATCGTTGTAGGATCACTCCTTCAATTTTTTGCAGTTAAATGAATGAAGAAATACCACTGTGAGCCGCACCAGAGTTTAGTTCTCTGATGAGACTTAAAACTCATGAAATCTGAAAACTTCATGTGCCCTGTCATTTGGATGTTTGGCGCATTCCAGGTTGCCTAGACTAGCTTCCCCAGTAGATGTAATACCAAGAGGACGATGTTTTCAATAGCCTTGCCTACGCCCCCTTGAGAGGCGCAGCACATCCCCCAAAGAGAAATTAAGTTGCACAATCTGGGAGACCAAAAAAATGAAATTTTTTTATTACTTCATAAAATGTTTCCTGTAATAAGACTTGACTTTATAAAATTCTTGTTTGTATGTTTTTGTATGTATTTTGTATGTTGTATGAATGGTAACAGTAGGAGTATTCAAACTTGGTACAAACAGCTTCGTAACCAATGCACGAGACCTGTATTTAATAAAATGTTCTTATTTTATTTTAATTAGGGTAGCAAAGCGCACTGATCATATGAAATATTTTTTACTAACAAGAAAACGAACGAGTGGTAAAAATAATTCCATGAAAATAATACGTTAATTTTGATGTGGGGTAAATTTTTTTCTACTAAATGCTTACGCTAACGTGGTGGTAAAATATTTTTAAAGAACAAATTACTTAAATGATGACGAGTGGTAATTTTTACACCAGCGTGTCCGTAGCTCCGTTCGCGCTAAGTCGAGCTCAGCCAAAACACAAGTGAATAACGACGAGCACGAAAATGAGAAGATACTAAGAAAATTAAATTTATAGAGCGCAATGGAAGAGAGTAGTTTGAAAAAATGTAAGGAGAGGGTACAATTTACCAATAGCTCCACAGTTAAAGGTTAAAAATTATTTTTAAACATTTATTCATATTCTAATATTATCGTAATTTTTCTTTTGTTAATGCTAAAGCAAATTTTGTATTTCTTAATATTCCTTATCTCACAGATCGAAAGAAAATTTCAGTTTTTATATCAAATGGTATTGCACATTAAAAAAGGATAGAAAGTAATTTTTCTATAAATTCGTGAAAAATCGAAAAAATAATTGTATTTTGCCATGTGTACTTTTATACATGAAGATCTCAAGGGTACCATTAACTTAAATTTAACTTAACTTATCTAAGTACTTTTTCCTTTTTGAAACAGATACACACATTTATGCAAAACAAGTTAAAGTTCACATTAGTTAACCAAGACATTAACTAATGTGAACTTAAGGGGAATAGTATTCGCCACCTTAAATGAAAATGCATTTTCATTCTAATAAAATAAATACACTCTTATAAAAAATTGTATATATCAATCACCAACTACAAAAACCAACCAATTCACGAACATTGTTGACTACTTCAGCATTCAAGCAATTACAATTTACCAAACTTAAATATATTTGAATAATAATCAGGGTGGAAACAATCACTAAATGTTACAAAATTTGTTTATGTTTATTAAATTCTTAGAATTGTTCTTAAAACAGTTTCTCTCTCTCTCTGTTTTTATATTTCAATCGAAATTTTGAAGACTTTTTTTGTATTTAAAGAGGCAATAGCTGGTTTTACTATCACCACTACGACTACTGATATGGTTATTGATGGTGATGATGATGATGATTATGATGATGATGATGATGATGATGGGGGTACAATCACGAAACACATTTATACATCTACACTCAAACACATGTGCTAGTGTGCACCAATTCAGAAAGCTGTAAAAAAAAGACGGAAGAACCATAACAAAGTCAAACAAAGTGTTTGCCAACACTTTTTCATTTATACATACTCCTACTCGAATGCAACAACATTGTACCGAGAGAACAAGTTGTGTTGAAAAGTTGTCATGTTTATTGTGGTTGGAGTGTGTTTGTACCCGTTTGAATATACATTTTTTTGTGTGCATTTTTAAGTTTGTGTATGCATGTGTTTTTCTACTTTTACGGTTATGATTACAAATGTGCACCATAAACAATCACACAAAAATTGTGAATCGTTATTGTACATACTGAATGGTGTATGCATGTGCTATAAACAGTGGCAAATATATAAGTAAGTCCCATTTATTGACTTTAACAGGAACTGCTTAAAAGCATGGCTTCAGGTTAAAAATATTTGATTCTGTTTCTATCACAGTTAGCCAGATTTCCGTTGAGGACATCATCACCAATGATGTATACATTACTTATACCCTATCATTTAGGTTTTTAAGGGGACAATTTAAAGTAAATCGTCGTATACGACAGTATAAGCGACATTGCCTTATAAGTTGTCTTCTATTAAACTCTTTGTGAGACAGTATGAGCGACATTGTTAAATTAGTTGTCCTTTTTCAAGCTCTATGTAAGACAATATGAGCGACTTTATCTTAGAAGTTGTCTTTTATCAAACTCTACGTGGGACTGTTAGAAAGACATGGTATTAGATGTTGTCTTTTATCAAAATCTATGTAGGACTGTACACTGATAGAAAAAGCGTCATAACGCTGATGTATTTTGTATCAATACTACACATCGGCATCACAGAAGCGACGAATCAGAGTCAGTTTAATAAAGCAAGTCGTCAGTGCGATGACTCTGTAACATGTAAGAAACGACTCAAACGAGAGAATATTATTATTTACTTACCCGTTACACATATTTGTTTCCCTTTTGTTGTATTCCGCCCTTTGTATGTAGAAGAACTCTCAATTATAATACATCAGCAGCATGCCCGATATGATTTTCGGAATCATTCTACTTCGAAAATATTATGTATTTAACTTAATTATTGAAATAAATAGAATATGGGAATTTTTGCTTCTCATATTACTTTTGAAACATGAAAATAATGTTAATAATACACAAAATATGGCATCGAATTAATGTCACTGTAGTCATAGCATAGATGACGCATAAAATATGACAACATTTTATGACGACGTTCGTCGTTGGATTGAAGTCACTTGTTGCCTTATTGATGCCATTTGTGATAACATTGATTTCGCAATTCTGATGTTAGGGCATTATCAATATGAAGACGCATTTCTCTATGAGTGTATAAGTGATATTATCGAATAAGTTGTCTTGCATTAAAAGCTATTGACGACAAAGTTTTCTTCGTTGATAAATGATTTTGAATCACTTGGTTTGCTTAGAATTCTCACATTTTTTTTTAATCGTTGGTTAAAATGCCTACGTAAAATTTACGAATTAGCACAAACCAGTAAATCAGAAAACATGCAGTTAATAATTCTCTGTCAATTTAAGAACTTCTTATAAAAGTCGAATATATGTATATGTGGTTTTTATGGACAACCGCGTATGTCCATTTTTTGGATATTGTGATGTTGATGGCATATTGCTTAATAGTAAACGCTCTTTACATGGTTTTAGAAATTTCTGAAAAAAATGGTCCAAACCCAAATTATTAACGTAATAGCGAAATTAAAAAAAATGCATTCAATACCTATAACATTAAGTTACATAAAAGCCACAGATATAACACGTAAAATAAAACAGACGACATTGTCATGCATGAAGTCATTAAAGGCAAAGTAGGACATATTGTCTTGTGTATAATATTGAATATATTGGATAGGAGATATTGCCTTGATGTATTCGTCAATTAAATTATTAAAGACATTGTCGCTCATCTCGTCGTGTGTGATCCTGCCGCCATTTGTATAAAAATCTTGTCCACGATCTGTTTTTAAAGATGTCTGGGATGTTAAGAACAAAATAAAAAAGTATATTGATTAAACAAATCACTAACATTTATTAAATAATATTACTAAAACCGACACCATAATAGTGAAAAAGGTATTATGCGTTTGAGCTAATGTTTGTCATACCTTAAAATATTGGTCCTATACCACCCTTTAAGTATAGCGATCGTCTCAGTATCACATTCTGAGTCTTTCTTATGATGTCCGTCCGTTCGTCCTGCTTGCTGGCTGTCCATGAAAACACTGTGCGCCCAGTACAGGTCGCAAATGATGAAATTCGGTACATTGGTTCTTATTGTCACAAGGACTGAGTCTATTGCAAATGGGGCGAATCGGTCCACTATTTCACAGAGGCCCCATACAAGCTTCATTGCTTCATTTGTACCCATTAACTATATATTTTATTATGTGGGTATTTATATTTAATCAACTTTAAAATTTTTAATAGAATGGCTCCATATTTCCATATTTTTCTTGCAAATACTTCTCCAAACAATAGCTTTTAATGCCACAACTTTCTTATTAATGTTAGTACTGGCATTAAAATTGGTGACAGTAGCAACTAAGTCATGACAAAATGCTGTGCTGGTAGTTCCAAAATTAACCATAGTTCCTATATATCCATCTTCTAAAATTACTTACAAAGAATTTTTACTTGAATCTTAAACTCAATTATATTATTTTGTTTTGGAGGGTCTATGATTGCCTATCGGTTCCAAATAGGGAACACTCTCGAAAATTTGTGTTTTAATACTGTAGTCTGACCGACTATACTTTCTTATTTATTTTACTTGACTTAAAAAAATTTATTTTGCTTAACGCTTTTATCCTTAACTGTCGATCTGATGATAAGGCAAGCCACAATAACTAAAATAAAATTTCGTTACGAGTGTCCTTGTTATTCAAACTGTCATACAACTTTGGTAATAATTTTCCATTTGGTTATGAGTTAAAAATATATAAAATTAAACTACAGCTACAGCTACTTTTGTGTATGCAATATGCATGTTTAAAAAAACATTTGAAATTGTGTTCTGTATTTCAGTTTGTTTTTTTTAACTATCTCATGTTGTTCTTTATGCATCATAACTCATAGAGTTTTAAATAAAATCATTGAATGTCCTTAAAAAAAAAATAAAATGAAAAAAAACACAAAATCGATTTATTTATTCCTTCTTAAACTTAAAATTTTAATTTATCCCTGGTTTTTGTGGTGCCACAGACAAAAATTCGAACATATAGAATTTTTTCTTCAATTTCAATTTAATTTTTTTTTTTTTTTAACATTTACTTAAAAATTTAGTTTTATTGATATTGACAGAAAAAGTTACATTGTATTAACTTTTAAAAACCACAAAAAATGAAAAGTTTATACCTTCACTAACACACAGATATAAAAACGTCTAAATTGTTTGAAAGTAAGTGTGTAGTTGGCTGATGTGTAAGATTTTTTTTCGAATTCTTTCTTCTCGATTTTATTTGTATTGAATGTGTCAAATAATCAGCAACAATGTTAGTGAAAGCGACACATCACATAAACTCATCGTCATCATCGTTGCACAAAATGTCAATTGAAAATAAAATTGTTACACACATACATATATATACTGATGCATTCACTTGCATATCTTTAAAATAACGAGGACAAATTAAAAAGTTTCTTAAAGCACAAATTATATCCCAACGAAAGCTAATCTAGTTCTTTCCATTGCGGTTACACCGGTGGTGCCCTTAATGCAATAGACTTTTCTATTCCTGAGAACATATTTAATTTATCTTCTATTCGTGAGAGCTTCCGGAAATTCTTTTTACATAATAATCAAAGGAAGATATTATGGAGAACTCGCCATTAGGGATTTAGGTAACAAAATATGCTTAATTAGAAAACACTGACCAGTTTATCTTATTCGAAACAAGTTCGGACAAAAGAAGTCGGGTAATTTTGTCTTTGTGTTGTAAAATTCAAAATCTTATGCTGGTGAACTTGTTGTTCGCTTCGCCCAAGGTCTTGGAAAAAAATACTAAAGAAAATTAAAAATAAAATGGATAATGAACGATATTCAAAATATTATTAAGAACTTTCTTGCCAGCATCAATAGCACAAGGAAATAAAATTGAAAATTTTTTGTGTTGATTGGAAGTTGGATACAATTTTTTTTTTTTTTACTAATTTGAGGCCGCTGATTTCCAATCAAATTTCCCTTTTTCTCCATTAAAAAAATCATAACTACTCCGATTTTCGAAATTTTTTTAAAGATGTAATACTTATTAGCTTTGAAAACCCGTTAAAAATGGCTGAGTAATGGTTGTTTATGTAAAAAAAAAACAATACAAATATTTTATTTTTAAAAATCATGAAAAATTCAAAACGGGAAAAAGTTTAACTGCCTGTTTGTAGAACGCGAGCGCAAAAGTGACTCGATATAAAAGGAAGATAAATTTTTCAGATTTTCTTTATAACGCATTTTATTATAAAACTTTTTAGTTAAAATTTTATATATGTTTTTTTTTTTATTTCATCATTTCTTTTAATTTTACACGGCTAGAAAGTTTTCTTTAGAATCTCACGAAATACGCTGTGAGCCACTCGACCACAAGTTTTACGAATTTTTTTTCTCTCAAAATTTATCGATGTTTGCAAGTACCCATGCTTCGGCACGATTATTAAAAAGTGGTTTCGTTTTCCTGGAAATCGCTTTACTTTTGAAATGCACGCTTAGTCCAAAATAACAACTGTTTGCATACAATATCTTTCGTTTTATATCAAGGCTGATGTTATTTTCCTTATTTAGAAATTATCCAAGGTACACAGAAAAAATTATCAGTAGTTTTTTTATCAATTAAAAAAATATTTTAAAAAGTATTTCAACTAATGTGAAATTTTAATCAATTACTTTTTTAGTTGAAAGAAAATTCATTTATTTTTTTATTTTATTAACAGTTTAGTTGTTATGAAATAAATTTTTAATTAAAATAATAATTAAATAACAAAAAATCTTAATTCACTTTTTTTGTTTAAAATAAAATAATTTAAACTTGTAGGATTGTTGCTGGGAATTGTCAAAACCTGAGCCATATTTAACTAAATCAATTTACACATTGTTTGAAAAGGCAAACTGTTTTGATAATTTTTTTAAGTAAAATTAAAAATATCATTTATTAAAAAAAAGAATCAAAAATTATCAATAAAATTTTAATTAATTTCATGTTGTAAAATTCCTGGCTTCATAAAAATAATTTAATGAAAATTAAATTTAATGAACTTAAGCCTAATTAAAATATCTAAATTTGGATTAAAAAAAAAATATTTAGAATTTTAAGTTTTTACAATTTTTAGAAATCAGTATAATTATTTTGGTAATAGGTGCAAAATCAACAATTCTATGAATTTGGTATGAATTTTGTGGTTAGACGCAATTTTTATTTTTTTTCTGTTTAGCCTAATCCTTATAAATAGTAACTCGGAATTATAACTGCTGGCTTGCACTTCGTCGCCATATTAAAACTGCGCTGATTTTCTCTGCAGTTGCATTCAATATCTTCTTAATGTCCTCGTTTATACACAGACCACTTTTAGCTGAATCCTTTGCAATCTTCTCATAAACAGCAGTTACATCTCGAATGAGTCTTTCAAGGATTTTTAATATCATCTGCATAAGCGAGGAGCATATGATTGTTGTCTTCAGCGTTGCCCTTTTGAAGAGGATTTCACTAAATTTGCAATTAACCAACCTTTTTCAGTAAAACTATATTAAAGAAGTCGTATGAGTATTTTCATATACATATGTATAATGGAAATCACACAACTACATATATACAATAAGTCTGGTTCAAGCTTTTATCTATACTTTAACAGCAGTCAAAATCATACACAACTTGTAGTTTAGATTGAACATACCACATATCTAAGCATACCGACAAAATGTACAAGCACACAACTACACAGATATACTCAAATAAATACAAACTTGAATTAAGCTAAACATTTACAAAAGTACGCACACACACATGCATGCATTAGTATATGAGTGTGTGACTATACTTGATCATACCCAGCGGGCAATAGAAGTAGTTAATAGGCCTTTTGAAATGCTTTTTTCAGACATATAAAGTTTTGCTTTATTCCTAACATTCACGGGGTGTCACTGGAGATCAGTGCATTTCCTTATAGCATCTACTTTGAAGGCTTCTAGAAGGTATTCTAAAAATAACTAAGAGTAAGTTTTATATAATATACATATACAAACCCAGCTAGCATTGTGTATCATAATATAATCATTTAGGAATCATTTTCACGAGCAAAATACCCGTATATGAGCTAATTTTTCAATCATAAATGATACTCTCGTTATGAGAAACCGATGAATCATCCGAAAGAATCATTTGTGATACAATTTTCTGATTCCTTTTTGATCAATTTTATGGTAGTTTTTATAATTATTAGGGAGTATTTTTCGGCTAACTTTTCAATCGTTAAATTTATAGTTTTTGATTATTTCGATATTTTAACTAGGCTTAAGTTCATTGAATTTAATTTTCATTAAATTATCTTTATGAAGAAAGAATATGTAAATCAATTAAATAGGTTATCATTCATTTAAAGCAAATTTCGATCTACCAAGGTAAAATACCATTTGATTTAAAGATTGATGTTTGACTACTGATGTCATCCGTCTTCAATGGCGGTGAGTTTAAAACGGCAAACCCCTCCAAGAGATTGTGCGCTTACAATTGAAACTAGTCAGGGCAACATGTCCGTGAAAGCCTGGGTTCAATTCTCAGTTCAGTCAAGAATGAAAAATTATCAATAAATTGTAATTAATTTCATGTTGTAAAATTCCTTTCTTCATAAAAATAATTTAATGAAAATTAAATTCAATGAACTTAAGCCTAATTAAAATATCGAAATTTGAATTTAAACCCATTAACAGTTCACTAAAATAACCACAATACTAATTATTGTTTTTGATTATATTTCAAATCATGTTTTAATCGCTGTCCTAATTGCTTAGGAGACCTTTTTTGATCACTTTGCAATTGTACTCTGTTTGCTTGCACGTCTTTCGCAGCTAGTATTTTCTATCATTATCGATTCATTTATGAATCATTTTCACGAGCAAAATACCCGCTCATTCTTCCATGATAATTGTTATTCTCGTTGTGAGAAAATGGTGCCCTACCGAGGAATCATAATTATAATTTTTTTTTTTTTGTTTAATAAAGTTTTTTAAGTGTTTATTTTAAAAATGTTTTATTAATAATTATAATGAAGTAAAAACAGTTAACAATTAACGGCCAATGTCACCAAGTTCAGTTAAAACTTACTATTAATTTAACTTCGAGTTAATAATATGTTTTGACAGCTATAACGGATAGTTAATTAAAACTGAACTTCGTGAAATTGGATGTAAGTAAATAAAAGTTGAAAAAATTAATTAAAAAGTAAATAATAAAACCACGAATAATAACTATATTAATAATTATTCTAATAAGAAACAGTTAACTATAAAGTAATTTGGTAAAATACCGCTTAGTTTCATTCGTCAATTCTTTAATTTTATTTTAATTTGTGACATTTCCGTTTTTAGGGAGTTAGTTAAGCTCCTCAACTAAAATGTTTTGATGGCTGTACTAGAAAATTTCATTAAAAATAAAATGCATATGCAATAAAGGTTGCAATAAAATTTAAATGTATTTCTACTTACTAGTCGTTAAATTATTGGATGGGGTGTACGGAAACTCTCCAAAAGCAAATATATTATTCTGCGACATATTGAATTAAGGGTGTGAAAAAGCAACTGTTGTCTAAAGAATCACGTAAACATATAAGATATGAAATTCAAAGTAATAGTATTCCCAAAAACAACTTTGATAAAAAATTTTAATTAATTTCATGTTGTAAAATTCCTGTCTTCATAAAAATAATTTAATGAAAATTAAATTCAATGAACTTAAGCCTAATTAAAAAATATCTAAATTTGGATTAAAAACCATTAACAGTTCAATAAAATAACCACAATACTAATTATTGTTAACAGCTAAGGCACGAGCTATGTTTACATTTGTCCTTCAAGTTGTGCTGAAAAAGGTCATCAAGAAAAAAGAAAGACAAAAACATCAAACATAAAAAAAAGAAAAAAAAAATTTACTTTGGACTTCAAGAAGAATTCTTGACAAAAAGTACGAAAAAACAGAAGTTAGGAAGAACATGTAAATCAATTAAAATAGATAATCATTCATTCAAAAAGCAAATTTCGATCTACCAATGTGAAATATCATTTGGTTTCAGGATTGATGTTTGACTATTGACGTCGCCCGGCCTCAATAGCCGAGTGAGTAAAACGGCAAACCCCACCGACGAGATTGTGTGGTTACAATCGAAACTAGTCTGGGCAACCTGTCCGTGAACGCCTGGGTTCAAATCTCAGCGCAGTCAAGAATGAAAAATTATCAATAAAAAAATTTTAGTTAATTTCATGTTGTAAAATTCCTGTCTTCATAAAAATAATTTAATGAAAATTAAATTCAATGAACTTAAGCCTAATTAAAAAATATCTAAATTTGGATTAGTTTTCAAAAATATTAAAAAAGTTGTATTGAAGTTTTTTATCAATTTAAGTTTTTATTATGACTTAGACAATACGAAGGAACAAATTTTCAATGTTTTAAAAATACGTATTAAAAAAAAATTTTATTGAAGATTTATAAACAATTTATATTTTCTCCATGACTTTGACGATACGAATGAAAAAAAATTAAACTTTTTTGAAATATTTACAAATCAATCGGTTAAGTAATAACTCAGTTTTAAATTCAAAAAATTTAGAAATTATTAATTAAACCATTAAATGAATCATATATGAATCCTTTTTCTATCGCTTATGTGATAAATATTTATTTGTGTGACTTTTACAAACAATAATCAGCCAAATGGTAGGCTGGGCATACATACATACATATTATGTAAGAATACATAATTGCTGTTGCATGTAGTGCAAAGTGAAAAAATGACTTAATGTTATTAATTTAATTAATGTGTTAATTGAATCAATTTTTTTTTTAGTTGAAAGAAAATTAAAAATTTAGTTTTGATTTCACTAACATTTTAGTTGTTTTGAAATAAATTTTCAATTAAAATTTTAATTAAATAACAAAAAATCTTAATTGACTTTTTTCGTTTAAAATAAAATAATTTAAACATGTAGAATTGTTGTTGGGAATTGTCAATATTTATTAAAATAAATTAACACATTGTTTGAAATGGCAAAGTTTTTTGATCAGTTTTTTAATTGAAATTAAAAATATTATTGATTGAAAATATTTTTGCTTGATATTATGAATTTGGAATAAATTTGCTGATTGGAGAAATTTAATAATTTTTTCTGTGTAGTTAGTGGTGAGCCAGCCTACAGTGCGGGTGTTGCGGTTTTGATTCCCGCCATAGACTCTGTTATCCTGCAGACAAGCGTAGAGCTTAGCAGGATTAGCATAAGAAAAAAATTAAGCAAACAGTAGCAAATAATATAGCAATAAAGTATCATATGAACTAGCAATAGAATTACTAAGAGGATAACTTAGAATGGAAATTAGAATTTGTAATATATATATATATTTATATATAAACGTTTGTGCCGTGTATGTGCTCCTAAAACTAAGGAACCGCTGGACCGATTTCCACCAAACTTAGCAGTACATTTGTTTAGTCTGGAGCCAGGTTTCTGTTAAGTTTAATCCTGATAGTTGACGCTGTTGTCGTGATATTTATTTATTTTTTTGAATTTGTGGAACGATTTGGCTAAAATTCACAAAATATATTTATTAAACAAAAATAAGTTTCCTGATAAAATTTCGACCCGGTAGATAGCGCTGGGGGCAAGTTATTAACAAAATTCTTCATTTCAGTCTAATTTGCCGGCAAGAATGGTATGAATGGTCCCGATATGTGGCGCGATGGTGATGCTATTTTGATATTCATATTTGCGGAGACATTTTACTTAAACGCAGAATGTATGTTTTTCCTCATTGCAATATGTTTTATGGACGTTCGAAAACAGTAAATTTTCAAAATATTAAACATGTTCTTACAACAAATTGTTAAAGAACTTAAATTTCCATTAAAAATTCATTTAAAATTACAGCAAATTCCCTTTCCTTTATAATAATGCCGACCGGAAATATTGGTCAAAATTAAATTTATTGAAGAAACAGATAAGCATATTATATATTAAACAGAAAGCAAAAAAGACTTAGTTTTGTGGAAAATATTTTCAAAAAGCATGAAAAACAAATAATTTTTCCAACATTTTGCTTCATAAGCACCACAACAATTTAATTGTTGCATAGGTCTCTAGCAATAATTTGGCCTTTACAGATTTAAAAAATATCAATTAGTCGACGAGTTATAGGCAAAAAAAACCAAATAAACAATATGCTGAAAATCGGCATTTGACTGCAAAGGTTGAAGGTCGATTAAAAAAAAATTCGAACTAACATATACAAACGCCGCGATACGGGTCTTCTAATTTAACCTCTATTTTCACCCATCACTCTCAGAATCGACCTAACTTTTGCTAGCCTGAATTTGTTCCACAGTGTTATGGTGTAGGTATAAAAAGCATTTAAGGGTAAGACACCGTTTGCCGGGCTCAGCTAGTATTTCATAAAAGGCATTGTAAAAGACCTTTTTTAAAAAGTAGACTGAGTAAAAGTTCCTTAAAACAGCAATTGTAGACATTTCTAATGGCCCTAAAAGTGGAAGCACTTGCATTTTGTCCCCCTGAATACATTTCATATATAAATGTACATACACATGTTGGTTGTCAATATGGTTTGTGATATTGCAACTGACTGTTATATTGCAAAATCCTGTACAACAACTACAAAAAACAAAGAAACAACAGCAACTAAACGCCAACAATTGCAAACAAATATGTGTGTACACCCAGCCACACACACACAAACTCACAGCCATACAAACAAACAAACAAACAACTACACAACATTGCCATATCAACAACATCATTCTCTTTAAAGTTGAGTACACACTTGTATTTGACACGACAACGAACATTGTAACAACTATGGCAACGAAATCAGCTACAACAACAATTTCAACATAAACTAAACACTGAGACCAAGCAGGTCAATTTATTTTAGATTTCTTTCATCCTGCTTTTCAATAAATACTTACATACATACTCACACATCATTGTGTTCATGTACGAGTGGCTATGAATTTGTGCAGATAGTTTTTTTTTTTTTTGATTTTTCTTTTTTTTTGTGAATAACTGCAAACAGAAAAAAAATCTATTTAACTGCAGTAAAAGTTTATCAATCATTTAAAAAATAAATTGCTTAGAAAACATGTTTAAGACATGTTGCACACATACGCACAAGCATGTTTATACATATACAAATATATAGAATTCTAGTGGCTGCAGCGATAATATGAAAACAAAAATATTTGGTAAAATTAAAGTATTTAAAGAACATCTTTGTTTTTTAAATTTTTAAAATAAACTTAGCAAAAAATTTCTAAGAAATAATTTTATAACGTCAATGCTGTTTAAAAAAAGGGATGTAACGATACGCCTTTTTACCGATACTCAAAAAGAAATATCGCCGATACCAATACCGATACGAATATTACATTTAAATTCCAGCTAAAATTAACAAAACTCAAGTAGAGTAGTTTCTTTATTAACACAATTACAGCTAATATTTAAAATTTATTTTAAACAGAAAAACGTGTTTTATCATTTAAAAAAAATTGTTAAGAAAGCATTTAAATTTAATTAATGTGATAATTGAACCAATTATTTTTTTTAGTTGAAGGAAAATTTAAAAATTAATTTTGATTTAATTAACATTTAAGTTGTTTTTAAATAAATTTTCAATTAAAATTTTAATTTAATAACAAAAATCTTAATTGACTTTTTTCGTTTAAAATAAAATAATTTAAACATGTAGAATTGTTGTTGGGAATTGTCAATATTTAATTAAATAAATATCATTTATTGAAAAAATTTTCAAAATTTTACAATTTTTAGTAATCAATATAATCATTTTGGTAATAGGTCCAAAATCAACAAATTGTTTGCTTAATATTATGAATTTGGTATAAATTTGATGATTATAGAAAATTAATAATTTTTTCTGTGTATTAAGATTTAAAAAAAACGAAATGAATTTAAATTCATGGTAAAATTAATTTATTTAAAAAAAAAAAATCTGTGTAAGAAATGATTAATATTTTAAATCAATATTAATAAGATTTTTGTTTAATAAACAAAGAATTCTCAACTTTTGCGCAGATAATTTCGCAACTCAGTTTGAAGCAGATCTGCAGTAAAAAAGCTTTTCTCAGATGAGACTGAACTTATTTGAGAACTTAAGTATTTTTGCGCCATGGTCTTAAATTTTGAGTATAAAATTTAATAGCGTCAGTAAACCACAGTATAGGATAGACAAAGGACAATCCTTCTCGAAATTTTCTTATAAGATTTTCTCAAACGCTCCAGAAGTCAGCTCTTGCAGACTTATTCAGAACTTTTACTAGGTTTAGGGTTGACCGTGTCTTCAACACTTTTGGAATGCAGAGTCATGTTGAGTAGCTCAATAAGACGTTTTTCGATTTCTTGTATTCGAAATTTTCTAAGTTTGTATCGAAGGTCAAGAATTGTAGATAAACAATAAATTTCATTTTTCTCTAAACACTCAAATCTTTCATTTAGAGCTAATGCTTAGTAAATCGCCAATTTTTGGGAATCTGAACCATTCAGCAAATCAGTTTATTCATTTACCGTATTTTCAAATAATGTTCGAAGACTGTTAACTAGCGAAATAGCGTCAGAAAATGTTGCAGTGGGTTTGTTTATGGATTTTGAGGTCTCTTTAAGTAATCCAAAATTTGTAGCGAAATAATTTTTATTTTTACAAAAACCATTAAAAATTAGCAGAAAATATTTACGTACAAACGTACAATTACATACATGATTTATCAATGGGAGAACGTTTCACCATTATGATGCAAAATAAAACGGCCGATGCTGCAGGTCCACACCAAGTGTACAGTTTTCAATGCGTTTCTGCATCAGTTCAAAAAGTTGTAATATGAAATTGTATTGACAAGTTACATCCGACCGACATCCGGCTTAAGGATTAACAGCCAATTTACTACTCTGTTTGATTTTTTGCTATTAGTTGTTATACAAAAAATAAGCATTGAAAATCTAATTGTTTGTTCAAAAAAACTATAACAAATCATCGACCTATCGATAGTAAAATATCGCTGATACCAATATATCGGCAAACGTGAAGTATCGCCGAATAAGTTTAAAACATCATTCCAATCTTAATAATCCAAATTTAGATATTTTTAATTAGGCTTAAGTTCTTTGAATTTAATTTTCATTAAATTATTTTTATGAAGATGGGAATTTTATAACATGAAATTAATTAAAATTTTATTGATAATTTTCCATTCTTGACTGCGCTGAGATTTGAACCCAGGCTTTCACGGATAGGTTGCCCAGACTAGTTTCGATTGTTACCACACAATCTCTTCAGTGGGGTTTGCTGTTTTACTCACTCGGCTATTGAAACCAGATGACGTCAATAGTCAAACATCAATCTTTAAACCAAATGGTATTTCACCTTGGTAGATCGAAATTTGCTTCTTGAATGAATGATTATCTATTTTAATTGAATTGCATGTTCTTCCTAACTTCTGTTTTTTCTTTTGTTAAAAATTCTTCACCAATCAATATTCAAAATAATATTTGAAATACTAAAACTGGAAAATATAAAAGTTAATACAAAATATAAGAACAAAAATAATATAAACTAGCATTGAACCCGCTACTTCGTTAGCATATCCTTTTCTTTCGTGGACATATTTTTACGCCAAAGTTTATGGTTCTCGGTTTTAACCCGCTACTTTGTAATAGGTACGATTTTCACCTCTTAAACGTTCGAATTTCGAAAATGTACTAAATTTTTATTTTTATTTTTTAGATACGTTACGAATGTGATATTTTTTTTTTCAATGTTTATTGGCTTAATAGATAGATTGTGTGGCAAAAAAGTTTTAAAATACAGGTTTTACCCGTTTACTCCCCAAAAGGGTCGAATTTCAAAAAAGAACCAGACATCTATCCGCTTATTTTTTTGACGAACATGAGATTAGGGAATTTACCCGTTTTCAGCTTTTTTAACCTCTAACCATAAACATTTTCAAAACTCCCATTCTAGGGAATTTCAACATTTTAGCTTCAGGCGTTTAGGATGTGCGATGATGAATCAGTCTTTACATTTTTATATTATATAGGGAGATGAAGAGAAATGTTTTGAAACAAAAATAACAGAATTAGGTGCGATTTCACCCCTTATTTGTATTTTTTAGATAAGTTATGAATGTGATATATTTTTTATTTTAATGTTAATTGGTTTAAAATATAAATGGCATAGCAAAATAGTTTTAAAATACACGTTTTACCTATTTACTCCCCAAAAAGGCCGTATTTCAAAAAAGTACCAGGCACCTGTCCACTTTTTTTTTATTAAACAACAATAAGTACTAAATGTTTGAATAAAAAAAAAGTTTTATAAAAAAGTACCAAAAATAGTTACGCTTTTTACCCCTTAAACATCCGAATTTCGAAAAAGTGCCAAATCCGTATTTGGATTTTTTAGATAAGTTTCAAATGTGATATAACCCTTATTTCTATGTTTATGGGTTTAAAAGATAGATGGGGTGACAAGAAAGTACCAAAATACAGGTTTTACCCGTTTACTGCGTTAAAGGGCTGAATTTCCAAAAAGTACCAGACACCTGTCCGCTTATTTTTCTAAAGAACAAGTATTAAAGTATTAAATTTTTTTTGTATCTCTTTTAGTTTTAGAGATATAAGGTTACCGAATTTACCCGTTTTTATCCTTTTTTACCCCCTAAACATTCAAATTTCCAAAAATCCCTTCTTAAGGGATCGATTTGGGGAGAGACCAATCCCTGGTCCAAATTTCAAGTTTTTACCTTCAGGCGTTTAGGCTGTGCGATGATGAATCAGTGCGTGAGTGAGTCAGTAACGTTACAATTTTATATATATAGATGTAGCTTAACTCGGTGTAACGCTTTTTATGTTTTATTCCGACATTTTGTTTTCAACCGATTTAGCGATATCAAATACATTTTAGGGTTTGTTTGTGAAGTGATTTTTTCCTGTAAGTTTTCTGATTCTTTAGAGCCTTTACGATTTTTAAATAAAAATAAATATTAAGGCCGCTTTATCCTACCGTAAATGTAGAAATGTAAATGTAATGTAAACAGCTGATCATTTATGTTATATGGAAAGCAATACACAGCTTAACTGACTGTAATGTCACTTAACCGTAACGTGCCAACATATATAAAATAGAATTTCATTACGAGTTACGTGACAGCTGTAGGCAGTGATGGGCTGCTTGTATTTTAAATGGAATGCGGGTAAATTCACTCTTTTTTGGGTACTTTTTTCAGTAATAATATCTGTGGACTTTTGATAAAATAACTTATTATACATACATTTTATCATTTATACAAATATATGTTTAGATGTAAAAATAAAAAAATGCATACATATACACAAACCATAAAAACTGTGTTTTTTAACGGTATCAAAACCTAGTTTTGTGTATGCACATTTTCAAAATAATATATGTAATCGTGTATGTATATGCTACAATACATATATGTTTATTGTAAATCTATAATACAAATAACAAATATTTAATAATTTATGTATTTATACATAAAAGAAATACATTTTTAATGCCATTTAAATCACTTGGTTCTTTTCCTGCAAAGTGGTCACCATTTGAACATTTTAAATTCCCATCACTGTGTGTGTTGTTTTATGTATACTAATGCTTTTAGGTTTATGTTTTTGAAAAATCGATGACACGTTCTTACATGTTCTATAAGTGCACAAACGAGCTTACAGTACGTTACGGTACTTTACATTGCATTTCATTACATTTACGGTCGGCTAAAGCGGCCTTTAGCCTTTGCCATCATACCGCTGTTACCAAATTTTGGCAAGTATGGAAAATTTTACCGAATTTTCGCCATTCCTTATGCTTTTAAGGATTTTTAGTCAATCTTATGGTTTGTGTTAAATATTAAAAATGTTCGCGAAATTCGCTATTTTTGCAAAATTATCTGTTAGAAAAAAACCCAATATATTAACCCAACGTCACATATTTTACAGGGCACTATCAACTCTCTCGATTTATTCGCGGCGAAATGTGCAATTCCTTATGCCATAAGTAGGGGTGAATGTTTTAGATTAAAACATGCTTCCCTTTTAGAGAGCAAACCATTTTTAAGAAACGAACACCAAATTACATTTTATAAATAAAATGTGAGACTTTTTTGTAAAAAAGAGAATACCATTAGTCTCTATTAGCCATCAAATGTTATGAAAGAGCTTTCAAGACAGATTGCATTAGAAATCACTTTCACATTATGAATATATGTATCATGTTACGTATAGATTCATAATAAACACTGGGTGTAACGGAGCATACACACAACCTCATAATCAAGTAAGCCAGATAAATTTGCAGAAAAGTGGTCCACTTCGTACTTGTTGCATGAGGAAAATTTAACCGTCAAACTGTTTCTTTGCTATTTCGGGGACAACTCTTATTATCAGTTCGTATACAAATCATACTCCAGTATGATTGGCACATTAATTTAAATTTATTCTAAATCAACTACGTCTGAAATGTTGTTAATATCCATAATTATGTATAAGTATAAGCTAGGGTGTTCAGCTGATTAATTATTGTTCGATTAATCGAACAATTTTAGACGATTAATTGTTCCATTAATTTAAAATTGCTGATTTCGATTAAAGGATTAATCGAAGAATTTATGTATGTCGATTAATCGAATAACAATACATATATGGTTTTTTGTCAAATGTATAATTTTTTAAAGTTTTAAGTCAAATAAACAAACCAAATGTATGTGTCCGTTGGAATTAAAAAAAAAAACAGTCATGTTTAGTTAGTAATTCACATACATGGGCGTACTGCTTACTGAAAAAGTTTTGCAGTAACCAGTAAATTTTTACTAATTACTGAAATAATGCAAAAATCCGTTAATTTTATCTTATTATTGAAACAAATGCAAAAAAACATTTTTTACCCTAGAGCCACACGTTCAATAAATCACTTCGAAGATGTTCACAAAAACTGCTCGTCGAAACTTGTTTGAATTGCCAGCTGTGTCACAGGCTGCACGCAATTTGATAATCAATTTCACTTTAAAAATGCCGGCGACGAAGAAACAAATCAAAATAGAAGCATGGCTCAAAGTATTTTGTAAAAAAGCACAAGAATTTTTTAGAACACAATTTTTTTTAATCAAGCACATTTAATTTTTAAGAAATATATTCTTTATAAAGAAAGAGCCAAAGTTAATTTGTGGTCAGTTGTTAAATTGAAGTAAAATTGGCAAACAAATGGAAAGCCAGAATTGATAGCAATCTCGTGGTCAATTTCAAAATAGCGTATAATAGGGTATAGCAAATTAAAAGGAAAGACAAAACTTGATCGTGTGGCTTCCAAGTAAAGCAAAACATTTAAGCAACATTTTATTTTTAAAATATAACTTTAAAATATCTGTTTAGTTGCTTGTACATTTAAAATTATTTGATCTACACACATGTTTTATTTTTTTTATCATTGTAAAGGTTTTATTAATTCCCAGCAAAAACTAGGTAATGACAACTTAGTTTTCAATGATTACTACATACCATATGCATTACATAGAAGTAGTTAAGAAATGGCTGTCATATAATCTGATACATAAGCACTTGTTTATGAGTTGATTTACGAAATTTATAATTAATTCATAATAAAATACATCTAAGGTTTTATTTATTCAAATCTGATACAAATTGATTTTAAATACGTATTTGTTCTTTAAATTTGTTTTTTTTATATGTTATAAATGAAAAAGAATTTGAATATGAAAAATGTTAATACTTAATTGATTTTGATATGTTTTTTAAAATTAAAATTTTGAATAAAAACTACACTAATCAATCAACCAAACGATTTTATAACGATATCGTCTAGGTGATATAAATAATAATAAATTGTACATTTCCTTATAATATCGTTTTTCCATGAAAATATTATATCGTTTTTGCAATTATATCGTTCTCTGGTTTATTGGGTATGAATATGTCCTTGATGCAGGGTAGTAAAATTTTGCATCAGAAAGAAAATTAAATTAAAGACATAATTTGTTTGACAAATTCAGTTTTGTTGATAACAATGTGAAATGTCTATTTGCAAGCAAACGTGGCAATGACTTATTTAACTCCCTACTTGTAGGCTAGGGTGGTGAGTACTTTCCTCCAATGACATCACCGTGTTAAAATAATGAGTAAAAATGCCAATGAATAAGTGGTGAAGAGTATTTATATTAGCTTTTTAGCTCATTGCTTTGCAATGTAAGTTTTTGCTGGGTGAGTATGAATTGTTGTTTTTTTTTTTTAATAAAATATTAAAATACTTGTTATTAATAATCTATATTTACCCAAGTACCAACTTTTTCTAAAATTATCGAAAAAATCTCTTAATTTATAAAATTTCTGGATTTTGGATTATTCGATTAATCGAATAATTTTAAAATTTTATTTGTTTAATCAAATAAGTGAAAAAAGCCGATAAATTGAACACCCTAGTATAAGCGCAAGAAATTCTGAACTTTGATTAAACCCTACTTACTATTGAATACTCATTGCGGACCTCTGGTAGGTATCAATGAATTGAAGGCGACTAATGCAAAAAGTCTCGCTTTTAGTAAAAACAAGTGTAAAATTCTTTACAACAACATACTAAAACAAACAACCAACAATGGCGTAGGAATTATATGATCAGGCTTTAGCAAATAAACTTTTTATTAGTTTTCGAATGCGCGGTTTACATGGTGACGTATGATCAATATGTATTAATTTTAACACTAGTGGAATTCACCCTTGATAGTAAAGTCCCTTGTAGACCTTGTTAATCTTATAATTTTAGTAAAAATACTAACATTTACAACACTTCAACAACAAAATGTATTAGACTAAAATATACTACGCTGTGGTTGAAAAATCCCACAAAAAGCAGTAGTAAACAAAGTGTTTGAATTTACCAGAATAAAAAAGTTGAAGAAACTTTATCTGTCTCTTTCTCTCACTCAGCAAATTCATTAATTTACAATGTATACGAAAAAGACACTCACGCCTTGAAGTATAAAATCGTATTAAATATAACAGAGTTGTATACTTAATACAAAGGGTGAATACCGCTACTGAATTATTTGTGTTAAATAATACTAAAACAACGTAACAAAATTAGCAACGAATGGTCTGCAATTTCACGGAAATTTTTCCTATCTGAAAACGTATGAGGTTTAGGATTAATTTCGAATAAAATAATAAAAAAAAAATTTTTTAAGAAACGCTTTTCTTTACCTTAATATATTGATCAGTTGTGAACACAAAATGAATATGAATACTATAAAAATCGACTAAAAGTCAAAAAATAAGAACATTTCAAACAACATAAACTTTTAAATCAAAGTGGAAAAATTTCACACATCCCTTAAAGAAAAGCGTAAATTTAATAATAATAAAATTTAAAGGTAAATTTTCGCTACTCCCATACAAAAAATTTTCTTATTTTGCGAAGCACTAATGGTATATTTTAAAAAGTAAGCACACATTTATGCGCTACGCAATAAGACATACGGAGATGTAGTTTAGTAAGTGAACGAATGCTTAGAGGAGCCACGACATTCCCTTACCACGAAATAGGTTTGTAAGGGAGCATATTAAGGAATAACGGTAACAAGCAATTCAGTATGCAAAGCTGATCGTTAGGTTCACTAATTCTTAATTGCGCTTTCTGTGTCGAAAATGGGAACTCGCTTCAAAGTGGAAACTCGCCATATAAAATTCATGTCTTCCCTAAGCGATATGGTAAGCGAAGCTTTTACGTTCCTCACCTGCTTCGTTGGAAGCTCCATGTTTTCTTTAAGAATGGAAAAACGAAGTTGTTCCGTTTTAATCTTTTTTCTTGTTTTTTAGTTACATTAGTTACTCACTCCTTTGGGAAGGAAAAAAACTTGTTCTATCTTTATAAATTTTTTTTTTTTTTACGTAAACGAATACATATATTGTTTCGTTTTCCTTACCAAGCTAATGAATAAATAGGTACTCTTCATAAACGGGTAGTTGCTTTGCGGATGAACCTAAAAAAATTCAAATGTTTTTCCGCTTTTACGTATCAGATGTTAAAGAATTTTATATTTGTTTGTGTTTATTGATCAAGCGAATCAATTATATAACTTTTGAAAAATTTTCTATTTTCATTTAACGCATTTTTACACGTTAACGTTTTTTTTCGTTTCGTTCCCTTTTAAAAGTCCTTCATCTGAAAGCCTTTTAGAGTTCCTGTAAGAAGAATGTAGTGTGGAAGGGCTTGCTCCCAATGAAAACATGAGTAAAAAATAAATAAGTAGGGAATCCGGCGAGGAGTGGTTGTTTCTGCTTAATAGGGTCTTCTATTATGCCTTTTTACTCATTCTGTTTACCGCGGGGTTGTTATATATAATATAGTGAGAGTACGAGCATATGCTCTACATAAATATTTAAAAATATATATATATTTTTTATATAAAAATATAAATAAAAATTTGGTGAAATGCCTAAAAATAGGATTAGTTATTTTTGTTTTTTTTTTTTTTAATTTACGATAAATTTATTGAGGATCAAACAGATTATAATCACATTTTTACCAAAATATCTATATTTTTACACTCATTTAATGGATAAAATAGCTTTTTTAAATATTTTAATTAACTCTTTACCGTAAATACAAATAGAACTTGCATCTACTAAGATCTTACTGTAATAAATAAAACTTTTAATATTTTGCTTCTTTACAAATATTTTTATATATTAATTTTTTTTATATTATCTATAACGACAAGCCGAATGGTGTAGCGGGGTTAGACAGGATGAGGCCTTGAGATTGTAGATTGAAGTTTGCATATATTTTTATTCTTTTTATCTTTAGAAAAAGGATGCATGAGAGGTACATAAACCGACTTTTGTGAACCCGAATTTTCGCATACGGTAACGATATACAGTAGAATCCCAATAATACGTAGTCGCCGAGGACCAGCCATTTTTTACGAATTACGTGGATTTTCGATTTAACGGGATTTCCGTTTAACGAGGTAAAAAATATGAATGAAAAATACAAAACCAGAACTATCTTTCAGTAGATGCTCCTTTGTAAATCCAGAAAAAGAGTTAAAGGTAACTTTCAGATTTTGACTAATTTTTTGCGTTGCACTACGAGTTATACGATGTTATCAACAGCCAATTGTTAAATAGATTTTTTTTATGAAAAAAAAAAAATACCAATTAAAGAGGTGACCAAAATGTATGGAATTATTGCAATTTTTTGTGAAATTTTCAAGTGACCAACAGTTTCTTACGTATTATTTATTTTATTATAGATTTTACGGGGTACGAACTTCACGATTGTACTGTATATTGACATGGAAATATTTGTAGTCTATGACCACTGCTTCTAAATTTGTCCAATTTTGTTAGAAGGCAAAACAGTGTGCGTCATCCAATCTTAATTAAAATGAGCTGGTGCTCGACCCAGTCTAGACTTAAGGACAAAAAAAAGCTTAAGATATTGTATGTAAAAAAAACAAATTGGTTATCTTTTCCTGACAAATCTTTTTCTTAGCACTGATTTTGGAAGACAAAAGATCGAAACAATTCAGCTGGGTTCTTTAGAAATAGTTTTTCGCTTAAACTCTTGTCAATAGTGATAGTTTATTAATGTTTTTCATGACCGCTACTTAGCCATTGATCCCATTAAGAGTATTACCCATTTAAAAATATTCATCAATTACTGTGTGGTTCTTTGTTACTTATAGGAACCACATGACATAACAATAAGAAAAACACTTTGCTAGAATTTGACACTCTTTTTTTGAGAAAAGTGGGGGACCTATCGTTTTAACCTAATTTGGGTACGCTGAATCCAGTGGTGCTAACCGTACGTGTATGTATTTCTAGTTTGTTTAGAAAATTGTATGGGAGACCCCTTAAGAAATGGAGATTGCGGATAGGTATGTTAGAAATAAATGATGAAGGTAAAAAATTAAGTGGGGCTTGCCATACATTTGACCCGTCTAGGAGCAAATACGCGCTGCAGGGGCCAAATTTAAGAATTTCATTAAACCGCCAAATTTGTATGGTTGAAACTATTCCATTTTGCCCCTGCAGCGCGATAAAATGTATGACCGACCTCAATTAGATTTTTGTCCTTAACATTTTTCCAAAACATGCCCTTTATCACCTCTTCTTAGGGGGCTCCCATACAAATATAGCGTTTTATGAAATTCTTAAATATAATTAAAATTTTTGGTCCTTTGTGAATAAAATCTAAAGTTTTTAACAGATTTGAATCTTTTATGGCTTGTTTTATATGTCTAGAAAAAATTACAAGCATATAAATGCCTGCGCATATTAGAAAAAAGTTTAACCTTGCTTAAAAGATATTTTACTACGGAATTTCGGCTTTTTAGTTCGTTCAATAAATTAAAACGTTTTTGAGTTACGCGAATAAATGTTGTGCAACCTCCTTCATATTCAAAGTACGCTTATCTATAAAACAAAAGCTAACCTACACCCGAATAAGGTTAAAACGGTATGTGCCCCGGTTGTCGGTTTTTTCAACTAGCAAAGTGTAATAATCAAGAATTATAATTCTGAAACTAATTACACAGTTCAACACAAAAAAAAATAATAACGGGGCTCTGACAACGGATTCTGGTAGAGGAAACTAAAAATAAATAATGAAAATACATGTGTCGGCGTTTTGAAAGCTCGCATTGGAATTTTATTTTAGAGGCGGTTAAAGTTTCCCAGCTTTGGTCTGGTCTTGCAGCATATCGATATATAAAACTATGTTGTCTTCATCTGAGCTAAAGGGCAAGCTTAGCAACTTTGTAGAAAATATCGAGCCATAACCGCATAAACAGCTTAAGCGACAACATTTTCAATTTTCGTTTTTTTTTAATAAATGAATTTATTGGCAACACTTGCATCATCTTCTAAAATCTCATGGTCAGGGAAGGTACCGTTTTTATGAAATATAATAAAAAAAACCTTCTCCTGTAAAATTTTGTTTTTGTCGCTTGAGCTTTTTTTGTGGTTATGGCTAGATATTTTGGCAATTATTTTTGTGGAATTTATTAACCCTCTACTCCCCCTTATAACGGTATTTTGGAAGAAGTTTGTAATTATTGTACAGTGTTATTAGGCTGACAAAAATAATCAGCGAAAGGTGTCAATAATTTGTTAAATGGGTGCTAACTTAATCAGTTAACTCCTTAAACGTCTATTTGTTGTAAATAATCCCATAATACTCATGAGTACAATTTTAAGAACGTAAAAAATGTTAGCAGTGTAAGTAAAAATTTTACTTAACGTAAGTCTACTTTCATGTTCCATTTTCATCAGTGTTATTAACTAAAAAAATTTTTGTTATTCACTTTATGTATAAAAACAAATAAATAGAATTTTAACCGGTTAAAGCAAGGCGAATTTACTATAGGTGGCGGCGAGACTACAACAAGTCAACAACACAAAAAACAACAGGGTGTTTTATTGTTGCTTTAGTTGGTCGGGTTGTCAATAAACGTAAACAAGGCGAATTCAATTGTAAATAACTTGTGACATTTCTCTACATAAGTTTGAAAAAATAATAAATAATAGTAATAAATAAATTTATCTCATAGTGTGTATTAAAAATTGCAAGTTTATTTAAAACTTATTTAATACTGGTATGTTTTAATCCTTCACTACTTATTAAAGGTGGCTCATTGGGCTGTCGCTTATTTGTGCTACAAAGTAGCATATCCAGACATTATGCAGTCACTTTAGGTAAGCTTCTTGTTACATGAAGCCAATGGTTTCATTATAATTTGTATATATTACAGGTAGGACCACCGTTTCAATAAGGTCCTTGGTTCAACAGGGCCACATCAAGGCAATACCCATTAAAGAGGAATTTGTTCGCATGCACTAAGAGCAAAAAACCCATGGAGCTGCTATTACGGCAGAAAAATAAAAAGAACAGCAGAACTAAAAATAAATTATTTTGTGATTTACAACGCAAATTAAAATCGAACACAGCAAAAAATTAGTTGTGTTAGAAAAGAAATAAGTTTTGTGTAATCGTAAAATAAAAGTTTTTTTAACATGGAGCCAACAAATATTTCCAAACCCCCATCATCTTGATTTTTCCCTTTAGCAATATAACCACGATGTTACAAACAGAATGTATTGCATACGTTTTAAATTTTAAAGCATGGAGATGGTTGTCTATAACTAGAAAGTTTTTACTTTTTCTTCCTTTAAAAATCATCTTCATTAAGCTGTGTAGATAATGAATATTTTTAAATATATATATATATATATATATATGGTTGTTCATAATCGAAAACTTTAGTTTTTTTTATATATAATACAATAAATACAACAATAAAGATAAAACGTTATATGAACTGAAACGATTTAATGAATTAGTTTCTTCTGGGGCAACAAACAAGTAACTCAAGGCCATCAATATAGTAGATACATTGATAGAATAATAATATGTTTATATCAACTTTTATATTTGAGCAGCATCGTCCGATTTGATTTGCTACCGTAACACTTTTTAGCCAACACTTTTTATTATGTTTTATAAATAAATAAATAATTTATACAATATGTACATATAAAATATTACTTTTATTTTTTATTTACAATAATAAATTTTTCACTATGACCTTTTCACGAATCATTTGGGCGAAGGGCATAACACGTTTCATAAACTTTTTTAATTCTTCCCTTTTCTCATGGAATCTAGCACACAGCACTGCCAAGGTGGATAGGTCTTGGCAACCCAAACTATAGCTCTATTTGGTTTAACTGAATCAGGATCTACAGCCTTTTCCTTGCCACCTTTACCTTTGACTTGCAAAAGATTTTTCAAATTCAATCGGAAGGAATTCCGATAACTGCGAGCACATAATATCAACTTCATTAATGGCACCTACTTCGGGCCATTGAGCATCAAGTATAGACTGTTTGTTTCCCAACAAACCCCAAACATGTTCAGCCACATGGGGACAAATGGGAGCCATAAGTAAAGCTTGACGGCGTATGAATTCAAATACTAATTCTTCTTGAATGCCTTGAATACCGCACAGCTCACAGTATTTATCCCTGGTCAATTGTAGCTCGCAGAAACCAGTACACAAAGCTTCCTTAAACAACATTTTTTTATAGTGTTAATCGGTTTATTTTGTTTTTAAGTTCATTTCACTAATGAAAACCTTATCGTTGAAGGTGTGTTTAGATTCTTTGCGCATG
The DNA here is from genome assembly GCA_943735925.1 of Pollenia amentaria. Classification (NCBI taxonomy): domain Eukaryota; kingdom Metazoa; phylum Arthropoda; class Insecta; order Diptera; family Polleniidae; genus Pollenia; species Pollenia amentaria. The sequence continues at coordinate 238,426,911 of OX031006.1, read as the reverse complement.
GCAGGACGGGCAGCTATCATTTCCTTGACCCATTCAATGAACGTGTACAACCTTAAGATACCAGCATCGGCGGTGCTTTCTACAAAATTGACATCCTCTACACTGTCGCCAGCATCGGCCAAACACAAGCGCGTGCCGTCAGCAGAGAAGTTATCCACGGCTTCATGTAGTGTTAAGAAATTGCCATCAGATTTAGACATTTTGGCGGAGTTTAAAAGTAAATGACCGTTGACACATACATACATAGTCCCATACCTCAGGAGTCATATCCTTGGCTTTGGTGCCTAAAGGACTGGGTTTTTCACCACGGAAAGAACCAGCTTGTAGCAAATGTACGACGGTGTAGAAGGCCATATAAATGGTGGAATCAGATAAAGATTCTATGAGCCATTGCTCATCCCAGGGTAATTTGGTGCCCAAACCGTAAGTACGCGAGCAGGCATATTCATGTAACCAAGTCAAACAATTTTCGAAATTGTTACGGGCCTCTTCCTGATAAGTTTCCATATCTGCTAAAATCTTAAAGGCCTGGGCTTGCCATTCTGCTTCGCCATAGTATCTTTTAATTTTTTTACTTTTTAGCAACCACTTTTTATTATTTTTTATAAATAAATAAATGATTTATACAATATGTACACAAAAAATATTTCTTTTTTTATTTATAATAAATTTTTCAAAAACTTCCGTTTACTATGTAAACATTAACAAATTTTGACATTTCTCTACATAAATATGGGGAAAAATGTAAACAACTTTTGACATATCTCTACCCAATTATGCAAGAAAAAAGTAGCACAGCTGTGTTTTCAACGCCACCTGAAAATGAATTCGCCTTGGGTTAAAGTTTATTTTTTCTCCTTTCAATAAAAAATCAAATAACCAAAAAAAAAATCTGCTACACTTTCCCATAATGTCATTATAAAAAATTAGTACTCAATTTTTTTCGCTTTTTATTTTCTTTTCTATAAAATTTTCACTTATTTCTTGGTATTGGTGTTTTCTTTATTTTATAAGTATTTTTTTTTTTTTTTTTTTTTGGTTTTTTTGTTCCCATTTGAGCACAAAATTACTAAATATGAAAACTATTTTATATTATAGAACACGCTCACGTAGAGTACTTCCGCCGACGATTTTGAACAAATTTGCTGAAGCAAAGAGAGTTAAAGAGAAAAATAAAAAATAAATTTCCCAAAACAAAAATAAAATTACAAAAAGCCAAAAAAACGTAAGGAAAGAATTTGAAGTTGCAATGAGTTGCAGCCCCTCTGTATTGCACTGAGAGAAAAATACGTAAAATATGGCTTTATATATAAGAAAGATCCTTTTAAGGACTTTGAGCAAGCTTAACAAATTGTGCTATATGGTCAAGTAAAAGTGGTATATTCGAATGTGCCAAATCTTTCTTATCCTACACCGGGAATTCGGAATCTATAAATAATGAACAAGTCTTTTTAAAATATGACCTCATAGAATTATAAGCGGAATTTAATAATTCGAAAACTTGTAAGAAAAAAAAATTTGTCTTGTAAATCTTGGTAGAAAAACACAACAACAACAAAATGCTTTCATTTTAAATATACTTTGTTTACGCCATCTGCAATACTTTAATTTAAAATGAATGCATTTTGTTGTTATCGTGTTTTAAGTCAATATTTGCAAGGTTTCTAAATATTACTGCAAAAATTGCTGTAAACTAAAATATTATTCTTGGCATTTCCGATGAAATTTATTGAAATTTGTAATTATTTTTCAAAAGATATTTTGAGATTTAAGGATCTTGGAAAATTATTTTGAAACTCCTTTTTATTGAAGTATTTACCGAGGCGAATTCATACAGGTAAATTACAAGTAGAGTTCCACTCGCTATCTATTATTTTTTAAATACTATGTATTTTTTTTTTTTTTTTTTGTAAAAAGTAAGATAGAATGTCAAAATTATTTATTGAAAATATAAAATAGGAATTTTTTTGGTATATAAAATATACTCAATTGGTTTAGAATGTTGATATTACTCCTGTATTGCAAATTTATTGTGGCTCCACTTATCCCTTACGCATTTTAAATTCCTTGTGCTTATGTTTTATATTCACCTTTTTGTTTTATACAATTTAAATTAGTTGTTTTTTTTCAAGTACTTAAATTTTTATTGAGTTATAAACTTCAACTGATTTTTACAAAATGTAAACAAAGCTTGACATTTAGTATACACAGAAATAAATAAACAATAAACAGATGACTCAAAAATTTCACCTGTATAAATTCGCCTTTGTATTTACTTAATAACTTTATAAATAAACATGTCATTGACAAATGTACATAGAGACAAATTGAGTTTAATTATAAAAATTTGCGCAAAATTATAAAACAAAAATTTCCAATAAGTATTTAAAACCATAAAAATTTGCCAACACACATAATTGTTTAAAAAGTTAAATTGCAGGCATCTGAATATCTGTGTGAAAATCTAACTATTCCTAAATCTTGGAAGTTTTTTTACTTTAATTTGATTTTATAAAATTTGAATTATTAAAACATAATTTCATACAGTGTAAATCTTTAAAAGTGCTTATTTATTTATACAAAAATACACAAGTACAAACACATTCTTACTCTCACCAGCCCTTTCAATAAAATGTCGTTGTAATCTTGTATTTATTGTTGTTGCTTTAAATGCAATACCTATTTCTCAGATCCTTTACTTTTACGATTCATACGTACACACAGACATACTTAAATACATTACCAATACACTTTCATATACAAAAATACCCAGTCAGTATGTGGAAGATTGCTTTAGCAAAAATCACCAAACTGAGTCTTTTAAGACTACTAAAGATGATCAAAAAATGATTAATCAGTTGTGCGCTTAAAGCAACACTCGAAAATGATTCCCACAAATGCTTAGAAAGTGGCTTGTTTTAAAACAAAAACAATATTTGCGCTGTCTTAAATTGATCATGCAGATGATCGAAATGTGAACTCTCTCGAAAATGAGAGTGAAAGAGTCATAAAATACTTTTTCAGAAAAGCCTCGGGTGCGGTATCATTTTCTCCCGAAAGAACAGACATTTTTACTCAAAACCAAGCCCAAAAATTATTATTTTAAACGCGTAAAATAAAAAAAAATCGAATTTGATTAAAAATTTCTAAAAATGCTAGCTGGGCAATTGGAAATGGAAACAAACATATACATTAACATTCATTTGTATGTGTTTAAAAGTAAACATGTACATACATACTAATGCAGTAGGGGGATGCAATACAATTTTCTATGGTTATGGCACTTGCAATCATTTTAACATGAATCACGTTTGATTCGCACGAATTACCTTTTATGTGAAATTGAAATTATAATTTTCGATGCCCTTGTATAAAATGGCAATGTATGAAAACGTTTCGTTGTGCTCTTTAATATGTATTAAAACCACAAGCTGACACACACACGTACCTCCACAGACGTACAATCACACTCGCAAACACACACACATTATTTTATACACAAATGCACAATTGCTCGAACCAACACAGTGAGACAAGCATACAAAATAATGCATAAAAGGATACAAACAAACAGATTTTATAACGTTGTTGCATTTGTAGTTGCAACTGTGCTGCAATATCATCATATGGGGTATTAAAGATTCAATTTTGTGGTGATTTGTAAATTAAATATTTTTACTTCCAATATATTTAATTTGCCTTTTTTATCATTTTTATTTTTTTATTTATGGCTTAATTTTACTTCTTATTATTTTATTTGTCAATCTCTTAAATCAAATAAGTTTTTGTTTGAAAAAGTTTAAAGACCCTTAAAGTTATGTGGCATATTTATATACTAAGCCTAGTAAAGAAAAAGGGTTTCATTCTGCCATATGTAAATAGCTACATGCCTTAAAAATAACATCATTTTGCATTTTATACAGATCAAAAATGGACCCAACCCAGTAAATTTTGTTTCAAAGGTTAATATGGTATTTGGAAGCGATTATTATACAAACTTAAAATGTAAACAGAACAAAACCATTTTTAACTAAAACTTTTTAAATATATTACGGTTACTAAAACCTCGTTATTATATTCAATGCCACCATATTCTGATTAAATTAGTCATCCATCAATGATACAACCATATTATAGTTGCCTCTGAACAGGTTATAGTAAGTTATAACAATCATAAGTTTATCACTTGTTGTTTATCAATCATAACATGTGGCTCTTGGAATATGGCAAAATGTTATTGTTAATAAATAACTAGGCCAAGTTAAATATGCACATAAATTTTTAAAATATGCTTAGAAAACTGCCAAAAAAAACTTGAATTTATGCACAAAATATGCACGCGAAAAAATACAAACTTATAATTTTTAATTACTTTTAATTGAACAAATGGTTATTACAAAATAAAAGGGTGAAATCACGAGGTTTGATTATCAATTTGATTTTTTACAGCTCGCGCATAACTCATATCAAACTGCTTTGTCACTTTTGTTCAATATCGTTTGACAAGTCATCATGGAAAGACTCACACCACAAAAGCGTTTCCAAATTGTACAGCTGTTTTACGAAAATCAATCAATGAAAATCCGGAGTTTTATCGTGAAATTTTCTTCAGTGATGAAGCAAAAAATTTACATATTCGAACAACCCGAAGAGTACCAAGAGATACCATTACATCCATTAAAAACAACGGCATGATTTGGTTTATGGGCTGGTAGAATTATTGGTTCATATTTCTTTAAAAATTAGGAATATCAAAATGTAACCATCAATGGTAACGGTTATCGCACCATGCTAACGGACTATGTGCTTCATGAAATGCAAGCGCATGGTCTCGGTGAGCTCTGGTTTCAACAAGACGGCGCTACGAGCCAAACAACGCGTGAAACAATAATCTTGTTGAGAAATCATTTTGGTGAGCATTTAATTTCACGTTTAACTACGGTTAATCGGCCACCTAGATCGTGCGAGATCACACCTTTGGACTATTTTCTCTGAGGATATGTAAAGTCTGTGATCTTGAGGCATAAGCCCACTACGATTGACGCGTTGGGAGCCAATATTACTCGTGCTATTCGCGAGATACCAGTCGCTATCCTCGTACGAGTCGCCTTAAATTTAACCTCCTGAATGGACCACCTCAGAAAAAGTCATGGCCTACATTTTCATGATATCATATTCAAACAGTAAATGCCATACAGGGGTTTTTAACCGATAATAAAAATGTTTAGTTCACTTTAAAATCTATGTGTTTTATTTCTCATGCTATTATAAATCAAACCTCACGAGGAATCACCCGATATAAGCAAGGTGGAGTGCTGTCCCTTCTATTATGGGACTTTTGCATAACGTGGTTGTAAACACTTGGCCACATTATCCCGTTGCATGGAATCTGACTGTGGCTCACTTACTCTGCTAATGCCCCGGTCTCGGGGCTATTGGGAATAGGCATTTTGTGAAACCAGAATTGTGACGTTTGGACGCTCTTTCTGGTGTAGAACTAAAATGAATCTCTATGTTTTGCAGAGAGTCGTGGTGGTTCGAGGATGCAGTGATGTCGGTGGATACTGGCTGATTCTGGTCACTGGCTAGGGGTATCACAAAGGGACCGCTTTAAGGAGCCAAGTGAGCCATCCCCGTATCGGCTGCCCATTAATTCTAACATATCCTAACCTTAACTCAGTCAACGCTTAAAGACCAAAGGCCCAACCCTAATGTGCATCACCTGGCTTAAGCAACTATGCAAATTCGTGTTAATTACTTGTGTCAAACTATATTGAACGTTAAGAAACTTTTTATTTAATTTCTTTGAAAAGGTTATTTGCTAAAGATAGAGCTTAACCGATCGCACAGTTCATACCGAATCAAATTTTTATTGATTTCGTATTTTATAAACAAATATTGAATTTCGTTAGTTTTTGGTAGCTTAAGCTAGGTCAAGGCGAATTCAGCTACAGGTGGTGGCAAAAGCCACATGATTTCGACAGTTCGAACCGATTTGTTTTGGTTTTGTTAGAAATGGTTGACTTTTCGATTCGTAAACACTTGCAATGCAAAGCAAAAACCTCTGTTGTTTTTGGATGGTTATAGTGATGCCAACACATGTAGTTGTATTCGCATTGATCTAGATCAAGCATATTATAAGTGGGCCTTACCATTTTAATCAAAAACATTGTTGTGCTTTTCAAAATATTTTATTCTTTATATTTTAAACTTATTCTTTTACGTTTTCTATTAGAGATAAATTTCATGTAAAGCACACAAGATAAAACGGAGTAACCAACTCTTCAAATTCCCTTTTTAAGTCTCTTCTGGCATTTTTAAATAAACCAATACCAAAAACAAAACATAAAAATATAATTTCGTTAAGTTCTTATTAAAAATTTTGATATGAAGGAAACATACCGATATATTTTTATATTCTAGCAGATTGACTTAAAAGCAATTCTTTTGTTAAAAACGGCTGATAACCTTCATAATGTGCAAATTTATGCAAAGCAAATATTTTTGGGAAAATACTTTAAACACATGCAAAAATCATGAATTTCCCTGTTTATATTTATAATGTTTTAATTAAGCTAGCCGTTCCCCATAATTGGTTACGAAAAACGAAGCGTAGAGGCCGTTTATTTTAAATATAGCCTCTGTGTTTCTTTATGTCGACGCCAAGACAGCCGTCTATCCAAATACCAAGTATACCAAGGTATGAAACAAAATTCGAATGGTGTATTGCAACATTATTAAGTGTGACAGGTGGACAATTTCTTCTATTGAGTGTAAGCATAACCGGTTTACTATTTAACTCTTTAACTCGAATGCGCCAAATTTTCAACCAAGTTTCCACCTGAAGAGAAGCCACTTGCGGGTTCACATGCGAACTTGGAAAAGCTGTATCATCCGCATATATAGAAATGGTCAGTTTTTCATTTTTATCTTGTATTCTCTTGTCCCATATTCTCTATTTTGTACCGTAGATAAACGGTTGGATAAATAAATCTCTAGTAATTTGTGGCAATCTCATGGCATTGTTATTTTGGAGGCAGCACTTATTTGATTTTAAAATCCAGAACTTATCCAAAATATGATTAACTTCTAATACAACTACTGGGCAATATTTTTTTTAGTTCAAAAAATGTTTTATATCGTTATTCTTAACATGATCTATAAGTTCCGTGATGTTAACGGAAATATAACTGGTGGTGCGGGATAATATTCCTGTCGAAAATGATAAGCGCTTTCACAATAATGTGGCTGCATTGGAGAGGCAGTTCAAGATAGGTGGGAGCCTGCTTGCTCGCATATTACTGTTGGACCCTTTTTAGAGATTCCGTTGAATCCCAGTACAAGAGAAAGGGCATCGACTTTTTAAAAACCTTGCAAATGAAACTGAAAAAAAAAATAAATAATTAATTAATTTTAGTCATTTTTAATTAGGCTTAAGTTCATTGAATTTAATATTCATTAAATTATTTTTTTATGAAGACAGGAATTTCATGTTGTGACATACTGCCCGTTCGCCGATATCGAACGTTAACGTTCGCATAGTAAATAACATTTAAAACAAAAACAAAATTTAAAAAATTGTTTTGGTTTTAAATGTAATTTTCTATGCGAACGTTAACGTTCGATATCGACGAACAGCCTGTTAATATATATTTATAAACTCGTGCCTTAGAAATTAGCTGTTTTTCTAAAAGTAGTGTTTATTCTTTTATTTTTATTATATCAATGGCAGGGAATAATAATCATGTACCCTTACCTATCCTTTGGTTTGATTTGTGTCTCTTAAGCTGGGATCACACGATTGCCGTAATGCACCAATTTTCACACTTTTTAATACCCCAATCGTATGACTGTACATTCAAATATCTCATGTACCTATCGAGGACAATATTGTGCTTACTTTTACCAATAAAATGCAACCCTGGTGCGGCAATCGTGTGACTACTTGATATGCAACCGCTCGTCAATAAAAATAACAAAAATATACCAATATTTATTGGGTTCTTGTGCGGCAATTAGCCGTACGATTCACAAGCAGCAAAACTCCTTTAATTTCATAACCAGGTACCCGGGTACCCGAAGTAGGTTGTTTTGCGTTTATTGAAATAAAATAATATTTTCCTGTAAATATTTTTGTTGTTGATTATATTTTGCGTTCTCAACTGTACAAATTTGATATTTTGAAAAAAAAACTGGTTTCTGTTCGTATATAAGTACCTAAAGCGACACAAGTAGGCAGAAACTGGTTTTATGTAAGGGTTGTTTATTTGCTTATTTTGCTTATTTTCGGTACCTACTTGCTTAATTGCTTTTGAATTAGGTAGCAGATGTTCATTTGTGTCGTAAAATTGAAATATTTCATTTGCTTCGCCAGTCTGTGTTGAATATTTGAACAGTGAAGTTGGTGAAAAATGAGCCGCAACGACCGATATTTGTCTACAAGGGAATACTGGAATTTGAGTGATGAAGCAAGAAGCACATATATTCAACGTTTATTTGAGGAAGCGACTCAAGATGAGGACCTTGAAGTGGACCCTGTGGAAGACCAAAATGAAGAAAATGTGGCCTATACTGGCGAAGTTTCGGAATCAGAGAATGAAGATTTGAATGTTGACAACGCAAACGAAATTGCAGCTGCTATTGACGCACCAGAGGAAATTTTCTTTGATGATGAAAGTGAAGATAATGCATAATATGCAAGAAGATGCACCAACAACAAACCCAGCAGACTACATGACTGCACTTGACGGCACACAATGGCAGCGAACACCACGTAGTTGCCAACAAGTGAGAAGCCACAATATATTCAGAGACCGCTGTGGTCCAGCGCGGATTACTGAAAATATGACGCCTTTGCAGTGTTTCAAATCATACCTCACAGTGGAAATAGTGGATATAATAGTGCGCCACACAAATAGAAAAGCGCATGCCACATATAATGCGTACAATGAAGCGAATCCCAATAGACGTCAGTTGAAGTGGAAAGACACGACAATCAACGAAATTTATGCGTTCATTGGAATGATTTTGATGGCTGGCACAAATCATTCTAATGACGAAAACGCAAGAGATTTGTGGACGACACAGGCTCACCCAATATTCCGCGCCACCATGGGAATAAACAGGTTTTTCGATTTGCTGCGTTTTATGCGGTTTGACGACCCCAGAACACGGGTAGAGCGGCAGCGTCAAGACAAAGCGGCGCCAATTCGCGATATTTGGATAATGCTCAATGCAAATCTTGCCAGATATTATGTGCCATCAGAATATTTGACCATTGATGAACAATTATATCCATACCGTGGTAGAACCAAATTCACCCAATATATACCCTCGAAGCCAGCAAAATATGGCATAAAAGTATGGTGGATTTGCGATGCCAAAAACTCATATCCACTTCATGGCCAAATATATACTGGCAAACAAGAAACTGGTCGTGAAGTTGATGTTGGCGAAAGAGTGGTGAGAGATTTAGTTGGGCCATACTACGGTAGCGGACGAAATATAACAATGGATAATTTTTTTACGACGCTGCCGTTGGCTAGGCAACTAAAAGTAGAAAAGCTCAGCATTGTGGGTACACTCCGCCGCAACAAAGCTTACATCCCTGCGGAGATGAAAGAAGACAAAAAAAAAGACGTTGGTTCAAGTTTATTTGGCTTCTACGACAACGTAACACTGCTCTCATATAAGCAGCGGAAGTCCAACTCGGTCATCCTTCTTTCTAGTATGCATGATGATGCACAAATTGACGAGAATGGGAAACCAGAAATTATAAATTTTTATAATCAAACAAAAGGTGGGGTGGACGTAATGGACCAAACGCTCCAAGAATACACGACCCAGCGACAAACAAGAAGATGGCCGATGGCATTTTTCTATAACATCATTGATGTGAGCGCATTTGCATCACACATCATATATTATGGAAATAATCCAACTGCACGATACACCACGACGCGCAGGAAGAATTTCCTGCGTCAACTGGCAGAAAACCTGTGCATTCCTGTTATAGAAAATAGAATTTCAAATGTGCAAAGCGTGCGCCAATTTTCAACAAAAAATGCAATTGAAAGCATCATCGGAAGGCCGTTGGAGAGTGTGCTTTGTGCTGCAGGTCCGTCAACATCTCCGTCAGCACGACAAAGGGGCAGAAAAGTACATACGGGCGTGTGCTGCATGTGCAAACTTCTTCCAAATAAGCGCAGAAGAAAAACTAGAAAAAATTGCAGCATATGTAGCACGCCGATATGCGATGAGCACGCCATAACAATTACTAAATGCTACAATTGCCACAATAACAACGATAGTGATTCGGATGAATTATAATATAATATATATAAAATATGATAAAATAAATAAAAAAGACATTTATTTCCAATAAAAACAACACAAAAAAACGTTTTTTCATTTACATGTCAGGCATTTACATAGGAATTGCATTAGGGTACCCGGGGACCCGGTTGTGTGTTTATGGGGGTAAAACATTTAAAATCATTTTTTTAAGAAAATATTGAAAATATTTTGAATTTTTTCGTATTTAAATCTTAGTTTAGCCAAAATCTCTCATGATTCGGAGTTTTATGTCCATATCTCAAAAATTATAGGCACAGCAGCACTTTAAAGTCAAAAAAGGTACACGGGTACCCGGTTATGAATCGTAGGGTTAAACAACAGAATACGCGCCAATATTTGCCTTTTTTTAATAAATTTACTTTTGTGTGTTTCTCTTAGTAGGAATAAATATGTACGGGTATATAAACATATTTATTTATTTTTCATTATAATTAGTGCAATATTTTTATTCAGGATATTTAATAAAATTTAAATAAAACAGAGCGATTCTAAAATCTATTTCTGAATTATATTATAAAGTCTTAATTTTTTTCAAAACATAGTTTTAATCTACATATATATTGTTACGAAATTAGATTTGTCTAAGAATTATTTATGGTTTTAGTTATAAGTTATCTTGTTAATTTTAGTTTTATGTCATATAAATTACTATTTTTATGAACGCAACTGTAACTAAATTTTCTAGCAATTGTAATTGTAGACTTTAGACTTAAAATAATTCGAACATAATTTTCTGGAAAATACTAGACGGTTTTTGAATCAACTAGGATTTGTTTTGAACTATAAATACAGGCGGACTCATGAAAGTTTAGTTAGTTTGATTGGAGACATTAAACTGTTCAAATCGATACTTACAATAGTGTTTAAAATTTGTGAACATTATAATTAATTTCAATAAAGTTTGTTAAGTTGAATTCGCGTGTGTATTTATTTTTATTTGCAATTAAAAGAACTCAAAGGTTTATTATAAAGGGAATAAACCTTAACGCTTTTTATTAAGTAAAAACGTAACAATATATAAAAGAAAGTGGCGTTAGTTACTACGTTTATAACTAAAGAACGGCTGGACCGATTTCGATGATTCGTACCAATTCGGAATGGTCTCTGACCAAGTAAGAAGAATAGCAAAAACCCAAAATAGGTGGCGCCATTGAAAATTACTCAGTATGAATTATATCGCAAACACTGCATTTGACGATGCTATGATGTTGAGCATGAGCCGGCGAAGGTTTATAAGTTGCTATGACCAATTTCAGACAGGTGGCGCCACTGAAAATGACTCGAAATGAGTTAAATCATAAACTGTGCATTTGATAATGCTATGATCTTTAGTACAGCTGTTGAGCATTAGCATACAAAGGTTTCTAGGTTGGTATGACCAATTTCTGATAGGCGGCACCATTGAAAATTACTCAAAATAAATTATATCATTGATCATGCTATGGTCTTTAGTAAAGTTGTTGCGCATGAGCCGGCAATAAACGGGTAAAACCTGTTGATTGATCGCAATATATGAAAGCGATTGAACACCAAAGGTTTCCTTTGGAGTTCAGATGTTTGTTTTTGAATTGTTACGAGTTAGCCCAGGTAGAAACACCATGTGCTAGTTAATATTAAAAATGAGCCTGGGTAGAAGCACCGAGACTAATCAAGCAATCATCAGAGTTAATCTTAGTTTGCCTAAAGTTCTTTATTTTTAATTGCCTTTTATACAATTTAATTTCTTAAGTCTAATTAACAGTAACAATAATAATAATAACAATAATATTTAAATATGCGATTGCAATTATAATAAATGCTTTAATTGCATTTATGGTAATATTACACCTTTTTACGGGTTGATTGACTGAATTTAATAAACATTTAAAGGTAAATGACTTACAGTAAACATTTTTAAGGTAAATGACTGAATTCTGTCATATAAGCATTTCTGTGTTTTTTAATAAGTTAAGCTAAATAAGTAGGTCATGGTTTTTTTTTGTATAAATTTGTATTTCTTTTGAAATTTTAGATTTTGTGTTAACATGTGTTAACATTCTCCGCCGCGTTGAGCGAATGGCGAAAAAAAAATGAACAAATTAATTAAATTAAAGTAAATTAAATAGTAATGGATATGTAAATAGCTATTTTTAAACTTCAGAGTTACGCTGGCGTGGCGTAGGCTGTGGTGGTGTTGGAGCCAGGTTGATTGATGTTCCTTTGCAGCGTTTAAGTCGCCATCCTATTAGGGCCACGGTGATTAGAAATGACAGAAGTAGAGCCACAGAGCCGATGTACGGATGATGAAGAGCAGGGTACTTTATATCCCTTGGAAGATTCTTTATCTCTGCTAGTTGCCCTTGGATGTTCGTGAGTTCATCCAATTTAGTGTCTAAATTAATGTTTGGTGCTAAAAGCCGCCTTACCTCGGACGGTTTACCAATTGCCGTGATATTGCCAACCATGGCATATGAATTATGAAGAGTAGTGACACTAGTTTCATGTCCATGGATAGCCAGTATATTTCCCTTTATGATGCAAGTCGGGTTCATGTACAAGAGACCAGAATGTTTGATATGGAGGTGTATGATTTCAGAGTCGCAGACTGCAGTTATTTCTAGTGGATATGTTGTTGAATAAAGCCAATGATTGATGGTGTTCAGTGCGACAAAGGAGACCTTAGTCGGGATGTGACCGAAACTACATTGTGGTGATGTTTTGTTGTTGAATAGAGCAATTTCACAGGAAACGCTGCTGGAGTCTCGAGTGACGCTGACTGGTAACATAGAGCATAGGTATATATCGCTTTTAACTAAATTACATTTATTGAATTGAAGTGCATTTAGTGTCAAATATTCATCGCGGTGATGGTTCGCAGCCAGGTATTCACAGTTGGTTGTTATAGCAATAGTGTTGTTGTTTAGCTTGGTGGGTATAGGGATAACCTTGAATAGTTCAAAATGTTCTTGATTTACTAAAGGCAGTTCAATAATGAACATAACACTTCCCTGGGCTACTGTGCCTTTTATAGTCATGATGTTGTATAATTCTAACAAATCGGTATCTTCAACTGGTAATGCGCGACCCTTGGGAAGATGTCCCTTAATTTTAGAAATTTCTGCTTTTAACTGCTTTGATGTGAGGATGAGTGGACTTATATTCCCGTGGTTCGTATGTGTGAGGGCAGCGACCAGCTCTGATTCAATTCTTTGTAGATCTGACGCAAGTGTATTTAATTGAATCGCCAAAGATATTAGATTCTGGACTTGTCGTAGGTTTGAGTTCTCATTTTTGACTGTGTTTAAATCATGATAGATGCTTTTCTTCAGATCTGAAAAGCGCACCTTAGTGTTGTTCTCGGTTTGCTTGAGAATATTTATTGTCGAGTCTATTACTGAAGTTTGGTTTTTTAGTAACAGATTCAGATACTCCTCGTTTTCCTTTACGTTGGCTATAGTTTGAGCCATTTGTTCTGCATAATCCGAGTCAAGGACTCCGAATAAAGCGTGAGCTATGTTTCCCATGATATCTAACGGAGCTCTCCGCCTTCTTCTTGGAATAAGGAGGTCTGATTCTTGAATAAGGGTGTCCCAAGTGTGCTGAAGTTGTAGGAAGAGTGTCTCACACGATTCAATGGCTATTGATTGCTTGCAGAGCTTTGAAATTGATGTTATTCCGGCTTCCAGGACCTTGTTCCTATCCCAAATTGGTGCTAAATCGTAATATATGATAAATTTCCAGGTAGCTGTTATTAACTTTGTTGATCCTACGCCTTCGAAATACAATCCTGGATCGGTAGAAAATTCTGTAACATTTATTGGAGAAGCTAGTATTATCGGCAGCAGGAGAAGTGAAATGATAATTGTACTGAAAACTCCCAATGAAGCATATTGTACTGTCTTTCGTTTTGGTTGTATAGCATCACCGTCTGATGAGTGTTGCCTCTTTTGTGGCGTTGGAGTTTCATATTCGGGATATTCAATGTGGGAATCGTTAAACAACGGAGCCAATCTATGAATTGGCCTCTTGAAGGTTCCCTTTGCTGTTTTGACGTCGCAAACTCTAATAAGTCCATCCTCTCCCTTGTAGATTCGGTTGATTCTGCCCAATGGCCATTGTAATACTGGAATGTTATCTTCTTTGATGATAACGAGCATGCCTTCAATGACGTTTGGTGAAGATGATTTCCATTTCCCCCTTTGCTGTAGCTCATGTAAATATTTTTGTGTCCATTCCTCCCAGAATTTGTGTTTTATTTCTGAGGTTATTTTCCACCTTGCATTTAATGATAATTTTGGTGCTTGAGCATTAGCATCTACGGCTGATGTTAAAGGTTCGCCGACAAGAAAATGACCCGGTGTAAGAGCTTGGAGATCATCATCATTTGACGAAAGTGGAGTCAATGGTCGGGAATTTAGAATGGCTTCTATTTCAACTACTATAGTTTCTAATTCCTCGTAGGTAAGTGACGCCGCAGAGACGCTTCTCAGTAAAAGATGTTTGGCGGATTTGACTGCCGCTTCCCAAAGTCCACCGAAATGCGGGGCTCTAGGTGGAATGAATTTAAAGGTTATGGATTGATCGCTGCATATCCGTGTTATTTTTTCTTGTGCTGATTGTGAATATATTGATTCCTTTAATTCACTCAATTTATTGCTTGCTCCTACGAAATTAGTTGCGTTATCGCAGTACAGGGTTTGACAGTGACCCCTCCTGCTGATAAAACGTCGTAATGCTCCTATGAAGGCTTCTGTCGATAGGTTGGACACGACCTCCATACGGACGGCCTTGGTGGCGAAACAGCAGAAAACTGCGATATAGGCCTTATCTGGTCTTTTCCCTCTTATTTTGTGGTGGATCCAGATAGGCCCAAAAAAGTCCACTCCTGATGTTATGAATGGGCGCGCGGGTGTCACCCTGGCCGCTGGCAGATTTCCCATCAGTTGTTTGAACAATACTGGTCTTGCTTTAGTGCATCGTATACACTTGTGGACTGTGCTACGTGCTAAAGTCTTTCCATTCGTGATCCAGAATTGTGCTCTGGACGCGGCTAATAATGCCTGTGGACCGCAGTGACGATTTTCTACGTGTAGCATGTGCATTAATAACTTTGATGTGAAGTGATTGTGAGATAAAATTGCGGGGTGTTTTGCATTAAACGTTAACATTGATTGTTCTAGTCGGCCACCGACTCGGATTATCTGATGTTCATCTAAAAATGGATTTAATGATGCCAAAGAACTAGATTTATGAACAGGTGTTTTACGTAACAAGTTTTTCAGTTCTTCTTCGAATTCTGTTGCCTGAGCGAACTTGATAATAACGTATAGAGCTTCTTCCATTTCGTGAGCATCGAGCGCCTTGTTGGTTGAACGAAGGTTATTGGTTGTTTTTGAATTTTTAATGAACCGTATTATATAGCCGATTGTGCGCTGAAGGGTTTTCAATGAATTTCGATGATTAATTCGATCGATTATGCCTTCACCATCCTGATGCGTTGTTGCTATTGCTAAAACTCGTTTCGTCAATTTCCGTTCTTCATCGCAAGGTATGTCATTGGGTTGAAAGACTTGGTTTGACCATCCATCTTCGAATCCAGAGAGAAATAATGGACCATAAAACCACATTGAATGTTGTGTTAAGGTTTCTGGTGATAGTCCTCGGGAAATTGCGTCAGCTGGATTTTGTTTGGAACTGACGTGTTTCCATTGACTTGGACTGCTTGACATTTGAATTTTTGCTACCCTGTTGGCCACGAAGGTGTGAAAAGATGCTGCTGGTGAAGTTATCCAAGAGAGGACAATTTTTGAGTCTGACCAGAAGAAGTTTGCTGCATTTTGTAGACTTAAATCTTTTTTCACTCTATTTGTTAATTCCACCCCTAGCACCGCGGCACATAGTTCTAGTCTTGGTAGAGTTTGTTTTTTGATTGGTGCAACTCGTGACTTGGAGCAAATCAATCTAACTACTACAGTATTATCTTTGTATACTGAGCGTATGTAAATTGCCGTTCCATAGGCTCGTTCAGAGGCATCAACAAACGTGTGAATTTGTACTGATAGCGCTCCTTCATGTTTCAGCACGAATCGGTCTATCTTAATGTTGTTTATTGCTTCTATATTTTTTCGGAACTTATTCCATTCGTTTTGAAGATTTCTGGGTAATTCATCGTCCCATGAGATTGGTAATTGCCATAATTCTTGTAAAAATATTTTTGCCTTCACAATGACCGGTCCAAAAAGTCCTAATGGATCAAAAATCTTTGCCAGTTCTGAGCTGACTATTCTTTTCGTCACGCTCGTGTTTGCTGAGGTTTGCGCTCGTCCACATAACTGATCCGACCTTGGCAGCCATATCAATCCGAGTGTTTTAATTGAACAATTGGAGTTTTCGTCCAAGTCTAGATTGACCTCTTTATCTTCAGGAGCAATACCGCTTAGTAGTTGAGGATGATTTGAACACCATTTCCTAAGCTTGAAACCAGCTTCTCCCAATAATAAGTTTAGTTGACGTTGTGATTCTAATGCAGTATGGATAGAATCAGATCCGCTAAGGCAGTCGTCTACATAAAAGTCATCGCGTAGTGTTTTAGCTGCTAAGGGGTATCTTGTGATATTTTGTGACGCTAAGTGTTGAAGGCACTTTGTTGCTAGATATGGTGCTGACGAGGTGCCATAGGTTACCGTTTTTAGACGATAGTATCGGATATCTTGATGTCTGTTGTACCTCCAAATGATCAGCTGGAACATCTGATCAGCATCGGCTACTTGTATTTGCCGATACATTTTCTCGATATCTGCCGAGAATACAAATCTGTACATGCGAAAACGTAATAAAATTGAAAATAGTTCACTCTGTACGGTTGGTCCGGCATGTAGTATGTCGTTGAGGGAGGTGCTGCTAGATGACTTGGCCGATGCATCGAAAACTACTCGTAGTTTCGTAGTAGAGCTTTCGGGCTTCAAGACACAGTGATGAGGCATAACGTAATGAGAATCCGGAATATCCTCTTCCTGAATTTCTTCCATGTGCCCCAAGGATTCATATTCCTGCATGAATTTGTTGTACTCTGTTCTAAGTGGGGCATCGTTGTTCAGCCGCCTTTCAAGTGATAAAAATCGATTGAATGCCATTGATTTTGATGTTCCGAGAGTGATTGGGTTCTCGGAAAATGGAAGGCGAACAATGAATCTACCTTCTGTATTTCTTCTTACATTCTGAATGAAGTGCTCTTCACATCGTTTCTCAGCTAGAGACAATGTTCGTTCAGTATCATGTGTATCTTCAAGCTTCCAGAACTTCTCAATTAGTTGATTTGTTGTTTCTTCTTCTGGGCTGAATACTGCACAGGTAACTACGTTGCTGCTGCCTCCTTGTAATCTGCCTGTTACAACCCAACCTAGCACTGTGTTTTGTAGGATTGGTAATTCGTGACTGATTCTTATTTGTTCTGGGCGCATCCATTGATGATAAAATTCTGCTCCAATCAGCATGTCAATTTTATCCGTACGATTGAACCATGGGTCTGCCAATTTAATATTTTCAGGAATATTCCATTCTGATGTATCGAATGAATTTGTAGGCTGTGGTGACACTATGTTTGGAAGCACAAATGCTTCGACCCTTGTTGTATAGTTGCTTGAACATGCTTGAAGCTCGAGATTTACTCGTTGGGATACGTTGTGGATTTTGCGTCCTATCCCTTCCACGCACAGGTCTGAATCCGTTGACTTCAGCGATAGTTTATTTAGTAACCTGTTTGTTACTAAATTGACTTGTGATCCGGAGTCCAGAAGGGCTCGGAATGTACATATGCGGCCATTGGTTCCAAACACCTTTACCCTTGCTGTGGCTAAGACTGTGTAGCTGTTACCAGCATCTTCCTTGTTTGCAGAAGCTACGACTGGGGCATTTTTATTTCCGTTTGGAGAGGACTCTACGTTGGTCTTTTGAGGGTTTCCCCCCGAGGATGGTGATGGCTTTCCGTTTGATGTTTCTAAATGCAATAACGTATTGTGTTTCTTATTGCATTTTAGGCAGGAGCGTGAAGTGCATGCCTTGGCGACGTGACCTGATCGGAAACAGTTAACGCATAGATTTTTTCGTTGTATCCATTGTAATCTTTCAGGTGGCGGCATTTTTTTAAATTTTTCACAATAATATATGGGATGCCCTGTTGATCCACATATCTTACAATTGGATGTTGATGTAGTTGCTGTGATCAATTTTGTTCTATTCACACCAGTTTCTAGAGTTTTTCCACGCGTTTCTAACGCTTGGAAACGGTGCTCTATAAATCTAAGTAACTCGCTTAGACTTACAAGGTTCTTATTGTCCTTAAGAGATTGCTCGAACAGTGTTTGGGTCGAGGAATCAAGTTTCCTCAGTAATATATGGACTATTATGGCGTCATATTGATCCACTGGGAGGCCTTGTGCCGACAAACCATGGGTGCATTCTTTTGCGAGGTCGTGGATACATTTGAGTGCTTGTGCTGTCTCATTTTTAATTTGTGGGTGTGATAATAAATTGTTCAATAATGTGGTCACAATTAGTCTTTTGTTATCGTATCTGCTCACCAAGATGTTCCATGCGATTTCATAATTTGCTGATGTGATCGGTAAGTGTTTTATTAAATTTTTTGGCTCGTCTACCAAGTGTGTAGTTAAATAGAACATTTTTTCCACTTCGCTCATTGTCGCGTTGTGGATCAGCTGGATGTAAAGGTCTTTAAAGGCTACCCATTGTAGGTAACTGCCGTTGAATTTTGGTATTTGGATCTTTGGCAACTGTGGTTGACAATGTTCCCTTCTTCTGACGATTTGTGCAGTAGCTTCGTTGGCGATATTGGCACTCTGTCGTAACACACCTTGTATGTTGTGCACCTCCGCTTGCATTTCGTAAAACTCATCCAACGTATACCCGTCAATTTGCTCTTCAGATGCTAACTGCCATAAGGTGTCGTTGTTGTACGAGAAATCGTGCATATATTTGTCAATGAGCGTTAATTTGCTCTGACAATACCACTCCTCTCGATTTTCCTCAGACTGTACCTCTTCGATCATTCGCCTTAGCGCTCTCATTAGAGCCCGTTGATTACGAAGAATTTTGCTTGTGATTTTGTCAGGTTCTGGTTCTCCCTGCTTACCGCCATTTGCACCTTCTGTATCTATGGATTTTCTTATTGATGGTTGCGATAATTTTCTTACTTCGGATTCAAACAATGCTTTGTATTTAAGTGTGTCATCCGAAATGCGTAAGTATATCTCAGTAAAATACTGGTGATGCAAAGGTGGATTTGATAGACACCTTATTTTGTTGTCAATGTTCTCAAACTCTAGCCATTGTGTGTCAAGTCGTTTTATACGTTCCAAATAATATTCTTTTGTTTTTCGTGTAGCCGGGTCCTTTTTGACGTTGCGGATTATTGTGTTTATTTTTTCCGCCGTCTCCTGTTGGATAGCTACCAATTCTTCAAAGGATTCCATGGTCTTAATTGCTGAATAGATTTAGATGCGATGATGATATGTTGTCACTTGATTAGAGTTCTGTGGATCCTAAACTGTGGTTAGGAACACTCAAATGTATATACCAAATGTTGATGTCGCCCCGTTATGACCTCAGGACTGAAAGTTTTAGGACCGCTGGATTCTGATGATACCTGTCTCTTGTAACAGGCGCGTTGGTTTCTGATGAGATCCTGTCTCTTGTAACAGGACCTATAGGTTGACGAGATCCTATCTCTTGTAATAGGATCTTTGGGTTGATGATGAGATCTTGTCTCTTGTAACAAGACCTTTGGATTGATGAGATCCTATCTCTTGTAATAGGACCTTTGGATTGATGATAGAATCCTGTTTCTTGCAACAGGACCTTTGTGTTGATGAGATCCTATCTCTTGTAATAGGACCTTTGAGTTGCGTTTACTGATGATATCCTGTTTCTTGTAACAGGATCGTCGGGTTCACCAAAATGATTGGTGCCTGTTGACTGCTGTCGGTTGCTGATGAGATCCTGTCTCTTGTCACAGGACCGTCGGGGTCACCAAAATGATTGGTGCCTGTTGACTGCTGTCGGTTGCTGATGAGATCCTGTCTCTTGTCACAGGACCGTCGGGGTCACCAAAATGATTGGTGCCTGTTGACTGCTGTCGGTTGCTGATGAGATCCTGTCTCTTGTCACAGGACCGTCGGGGTCACCAAAATGATTGATCGCAATATATGAAAGCGATTGAACACCAAAGGTTTCCTTTGGAGTTCAGATGTTTGTTTTTGAATTGTTACGAGTTAGCCCAGGTAGAAACACCATGTGCTAGTTAATATTAAAAATGAGCCTGGGTAGAAGCACCGAGACTAATCAAGCAATCATCAGAGTTAATCTTAGTTTGCCTAAAGTTCTTTATTTTTAATTGCCTTTTATACAATTTAATTTCTTAAGTCTAATTAACAGTAACAATAATAATAACAATAATATTTAAATATGCGATTGCAATTATAATAAATGCTTTAATTGCATTTATGGTAATATTACACCTTTTTACGGGTTGATTGACTGAATTTAATAAACATTTAAAGGTAAATGACTTACAGTAAACATTTTTAAGGTAAATGACTGAATTCTGTCATATAAGCATTTCTGTGTTTTTTAATAAGTTAAGCTAAATAAGTAGGTCATGGTTTTTTTTTGTGTAAATTTGTATTTCTTTTGAAATTTTAGATTTTGTGTTAACATGTGTTAACACCTGTATTTTAAAACTTTTTTGCCACACAATCTTTCTATTAAACCAATAAACATTGAAATAAACAAATATCACATTCGTAACGTATCTAAAAAATACAAATAAAAATTTGGTACATTTTCAAAATTCGAACGTTTTAGAGGTGAAAATCGTACCTTTTACAAAGTAGCTGGTTAAAACCTAGAAACGTAAACTTTGGCGTAAAAATATGTCCACGAAACAAGAGGGGACGCTAACGAAGTAGTGGGTTAAATGCTAGTAATATATATAATAAACAGTTAAAAAAAAAAATTTACAGGAAAACGGAGGAAATTGTATTGAAATTCTTTAAAGCGAATTTATTTTATATTTTTTTAACAAATATAATGTGATAATTGTTTCTTTTTAATATTGTATTATATTAATCATTTTTAAAAATATTTAAACTTTGACGTTTTTACCTTTTTACCGATATTTGTCGTTAATATTTCTTAAATAAAATAATTGTTAACTTAAAAACGAGAATAACACATTCGTTAAAGTAACCGCGATTTCTCGATACTTAACGATATCGGTAGTAAAATTCAAAAAGATTTGAGGTACTGGTATTTAAATAATTTTACTTAAAACCGATATTTCAATCCACTTAGGGGGTACAAGTATTTTTAATTTGCATTCTTAAAATTTGAATAGAAATATTTTCTATTTCTTTTTATATTTTAAAATAGAATTTTACTTTGTTTAATTTTTGGAGTTTCATATATTTTCCTTAACAAATTTCAAATAAAACTATTAAAAAAAATTTGTTTAAATATATATAAATATTTAGATATTTTAATTAGGCTTAAGTTCATTGAATTTAATTTGCATTAAATTATTTTTATGAAGAAAGGAATTTTTACAACATGGAAGATTAATTAAAATTGTTATTGATAATTTTCATTCTTGACTGACCTGGGATTCGAAGCCAGGCTGTCTGGCGTGTGATTCGAACCCAGGCGGCTGGTTACCCTGACATGTTTCGACCTCAACCACTAGGTCTTCTCAAAGGGATTTGCCGTCTTACACTCGCAGCCATCGATGACTGCTGACGTCAGTAGTCAAACATCAATCCTTAAACCAAATTGTATTTTAACCTTTGGTAGATCGAAATTTGCTTTTTGAATGATTATCCATTTTTAATTGATCTCACATGTTTTCCTTACTTCTGTTTTTTCGTACTTTTGTCAAGAATTCTTCTTGAAGTCCAAAGTACATTTTTTTTTGTTTTTCCTGTTTTTGTCTTTCTTTTTTCTAGTTGACCTTTTTCAGCACAACTTGAAGGACAAATGTAAACATAGCTCGTGCATTAGCTGTTAACAATAATTAGTATTGTGGTTATTTTATTGAACTGTTAATGGTTTTTAATTCAAATTTAGACGTCAGCAGTCATCGATGGCTGCGAGTGTAAGACGGCAAATCCCTTTGAGAAGACCTAGTGGTTGAGGTCGAAACATGTCAGGGTAACCAGCCGCCTGGGTTCGAATCACACGCCAGACAGCCTGGCTTCAAATCCCAGGTCAGTCAAGAATGAAAATTATCAATAACAATTTTAATTAATCTTCCATGTTGTAAAAATTCCTTTCTTCATAAAAATAATTTAATACAAATTAAATTCAATGAACTTAAGCCTAATTAAAATATCTAAATTTGGATTAAAAACCATTAACAGTTCAATAAAATAACCACAATACTAATTATTGTTAACAGCTAAGGCACGAGCTATGTTTACATTTGTCCTTCAAGTTGTGCTGAAAAAGGTCAACTAGAAAAAAGAAAGACAAAAACAGGAAAAACAAAAAAAAATGTACTTTGGACTTCAAGAAGAATTCTTGACAAAAGTACGAAAAAACAGAAGTAAGGAAAACATGTGAGATCAATTAAAAATGGATAATCATTCAAAAAGCAAATTTCGATCTACCAAAGGTTAAAATACAATTTGGTTTAAGGATTGATGTTTGACTACTGACGTCAGCAGTCATCGATGGCTGCGAGTGTAAGACGGCAAATCCCTTTGAGAAGACCTAGTGGTTGAGGTCGAAACATGTCAGGGTAACCAGCCGCCTGGGTTCGAATCACACGCCAGACAGCCTGGCTTCGAATCCCAGGTCAGTCAAGAATGAAAATTATCAATAACAATTTTAATTAATATCTTCCATGTTGTAAAAATTCCTTTCTTCATAAAAATAATTTAATACAAATTAAATTCAATGAACTTAAGCCTAATTAAAATATCTAAATTTGGATTAAAAACCATTAACAGTTCAATAAAATAACCACAATACTAATTATTGTTAACAGCTAAGGCACGAGCTATGTTTACATTTGTCCTTCAAGTTGTGCTGAAAAAGGTCAACTAGAAAAAAGAAAGACAAAAACAGGAAAAACAAAAAAAAATGTACTTTGGACTTCAAGAAGAATTCTTGACAAAAGTACGAAAAAACAGAAGTAAGGAAAACATGTGAGATCAATTAAAAATGGATAATCATTCAAAAAGCAAATTTCGATCTACCAAAGGTTAAAATACAATTTGGTTTAAGGATTGATGTTTGACTACTGACGTCAGCAGTCATCGATGGCTGCGAGTGTAAGACGGCAAATCCCTTTGAGAAGACCTAGTGGTTGAGGTCGAAACATGTCAGGGTAACCAGCCGCCTGGGTTCGAATCACACGCCAGACAGCCTGGCTTCGAATCCCAGGTCAGTCAAGAATGAAAATTATCAATAACAATTTTAATTAATCTTCCATGTTGTAAAAATTCCTTTCTTCATAAAAATAATTTAATACAAATTAAATTCAATGAACTTAAGCCTAATTAAAATATCTAAATTTGGATTAAAAACCATTAACAGTTCAATAAAATAACCACAATACTAATTATTGTTAACAGCTAAGGCACGAGCTATGTTTACATTTGTCCTTCAAGTTGTGCTGAAAAAGGTCAACTAGAAAAAAGAAAGACAAAAACAGGAAAAACAAAAAAAAATGTACTTTGGACTTCAAGAAGAATTCTTGACAAAAGTACGAAAAAACAGAAGTAAGGAAAACATGTGAGATCAATTAAAAATGGATAATCATTCAAAAAGCAAATTTCGATCTACCAAAGGTTAAAATACAATTTGGTTTAAGGATTGATGTTTGACTACTGACGTCAGCAGTCATCGATGGCTGCGAGTGTAAGACGGCAAATCCCTTTGAGAAGACCTAGTGGTTGAGGTCGAAACATGTCAGGGTAACCAGCCGCCTGGGTTCGAATCACACGCCAGACAGCCTGGCTTCGAATCCCAGGTCAGTCAAGAATGAAAATTATCAATAACAATTTTAATTAATATCTTCCATGTTGTAAAAATTCCTTTCTTCATAAAAATAATTTAATACAAATTAAATTCAATGAACTCAAGCCTAATTAAAATATCTAAATTTGGATTAAAAACCATTAACAGTTCAATAAAATAACCACAATACTAATTATTGTTAACAGCTAAGGCACGAGCTATGTTTACATTTGTCCTTCAAGTTGTGCTGAAAAAGGTCAACTAGAAAAAAGAAAGACAAAAACAGGAAAAACAAAAAAAAATGTACTTTGGACTTCAAGAAGAATTCTTGACAAAAGTACGAAAAAACAGAAGTAAGGAAAACATGTGAGATCAATTAAAAATGGATAATCATTCAAAAAGCAAATTTCGATCTACCAAAGGTTAAAATACAATTTGGTTTAAGGATTGATGTTTGACTACTGACGTCAGCAGTCATCGATGGCTGCGAGTGTAAGACGGCAAATCCCTTTGAGAAGACCTAGTGGTTGAGGTCGAAACATGTCAGGGTAACCAGCCGCCTGGGTTCGAATCACACGCCAGACAGCCTGGCTTCGAATCCCAGGTCAGTCAAGAATGAAAATTATCAATAACAATTTTAATTAATCTTCCATGTTGTAAAAATTCCTTTCTTCATAAAAATAATTTAATGCAAATTAAATTCAATGAACTTAAGCCTAATTAAAATATCTAAATTTGGATTAAAAACCATTAACAGTTCAATAAAATAACCACAATACTAATTATTGTTAACAGCTAAGGCACGAGCTATGTTTACATTTGTCCTTCAAGTTGTGCTGAAAAAGGTCAACTAGAAAAAAGAAAGACAAAAACAGGAAAAACAAAAAAAAATGTACTTTGGACTTCAAGAAGAATTCTTGACAAAAGTACGAAAAAACAGAAGTAAGGAAAACATGTGAGATCAATTAAAAATGGATAATCATTCAAAAAGCAAATTTCGATCTACCAAAGGTTAAAATACAATTTGGTTTAAGGATTGATGTTTGACTACTGACGTCAGCAGTCATCGATGGCTGCGAGTGTAAGACGGCAAATCCCTTTGAGAAGACCTAGTGGTTGAGGTCGAAACATGTCAGGGTAACCAGCCGCCTGGGTTCGAATCACACGCCAGACAGCCTGGCTTCGAATCCCAGGTCAGTCAAGAATGAAAATTATCAATAACAATTTTAATTAATATCTTCCATGTTGTAAAAATTCCTTTCTTCATAAAAATAATTTAATACAAATTAAATTCAATGAACTTAAGCCTAATTAAAATATCTAAATTTGGATTAAAAACCATTAACAGTTCAATAAAATAACCACAATACTAATTATTGTTAACAGCTAAGGCACGAGCTATGTTTACATTTGTCCTTCAAGTTGTGCTGAAAAAGGTCAACTAGAAAAAAGAAAGACAAAAACAGGAAAAACAAAAAAAAATGTACTTTGGACTTCAAGAAGAATTCTTGACAAAAGTACGAAAAAACAGAAGTAAGGAAAACATGTGAGATCAATTAAAAATGGATAATCATTCAAAAAGCAAATTTCGATCTACCAAAGGTTAAAATACAATTTGGTTTAAGGATTGATGTTTGACTACTGACGTCAGCAGTCATCGATGGCTGCGAGTGTAAGACGGCAAATCCCTTTGAGAAGACCTAGTGGTTGAGGTCGAAACATGTCAGGGTAACCAGCCGCCTGGGTTCGAATCACACGCCAGACAGCCTGGCTTCGAATCCCAGGTCAGTCAAGAATGAAAATTATCAATAACAATTTTAATTAATCTTCCATGTTGTAAAAATTCCTTTCTTCATAAAAATAATTTAATGCAAATTAAATTCAATGAACTTAAGCCTAATTAAAATATCTAAATTTGGATTAAAAACCATTAACAGTTCAATAAAATAACCACAATACTAATTATTATATATATATATTTTTTTTCTTTTTTTGTAATGACCAAACCAACTAGAACGGCCAAACAAATAAAAAAAAGCTACCACAACAGCTGTTTTCGCAGTTGACACAAATAACAACAAACGTGTGACTATGCTGCGGCAATTATTGCACCCATTTCGCTTTGTACCAACTAGCGGCAATTAAATTTATGTAAAACAGTTCTGTAACTTTGGTGAGAACTTCTCGCATCGAAAGGATGTGAAACACCGTTTTTATGCGTGAGTTTATTTGACAGTTTAAAGCGGGAACTTTCTCAAAAAAATTTTACAGACACACTTTTTCTGTTAATTGGCGAGTAAATTCTAATATAATAATACTCGCTAAAAATGTTACAGGCGCAGTTAATTAAGAAAAGCGGTTGTTTGTTTTAATTTATGGCATTTTTGTTTCATTTCTCGCATTTCAATCGAAAAGTTTATCGAAGCGAGAGTTGCAGAACATGGGCACAGGGCAATCGTGTGATTTCAGAATATTTGATTGAGGCAATTTCATTATTGTGCGCCAATAAAGCAGAATTAGAATTGTGTCATATTGGTGCATTTGTGGCAATCGTGTGATCCCAGCTTAAGTTTGAACGATAATAAAGGAATTCTTTAAACAATAACGAAACCAAACCAGAAGAAATCTTTGTCAAAGGAAAGAGTAAAATAATAAAAATATAATTAATTCTTCGAAGGGTCAAATTATATATATGTATAAACCCTTAACATATTTAAGCCAAAGCTTTATTATTCTTATAATACGATGAAGAGAACTAAGAAAATAAACTTTCTAAAAACGTTAAATTACATACGTTTGATTTATATAAGAATGCAGATAATATCTTTAATAAACACCAGGAACCCGAAAATTTTATCAGTCTATTATCGTTAATCTATTTTATACTCTTCTCTTAATATCTAACTCTTTTTTTTCCCTCTTTACTAGTGAAATAAAGTTTTGCCCCTTGAATGGTCTTTCATTCAATTCCATCTTACGCCATAGCAATAATCTTATCTTGGAATATTTTTAAATATTAAATTCACTAAAACAGAGGGGAAAATAAGAAAAGAACAAACTTAATTTTTCTGTTCTAAAGATAGATTTGCCATATAACAAAACAATCGTAATCTGCTTTTATGAAAATAATCCCATGATGGTCATTAAAATCAACATCAAAGACAATGGATCCCCTTAGGTTTCCTATTATGTATAACATTTTATTTATGTGTAAAGATATTTTGTAGCCATTGTATATGCTTGTATATGTAAGTATTTGTACTGTTTTTAGGGTTACCACTTCTTTTTTTGGGAAAAAAAGCCAGGCAATTCGACCCAAAAAAGAGGACAATTTTTTTTTTAAATAAATTGCTTAAGAAAAGAGCAACATCATGGAAAATATAAATAAAATTTATTAATTTTTTTAAAAAAAAATTACTACGGTAATAAAAAAAGCAAAAAAAAAAAATAAAATCATTCTGCTCCCAAAATTAGTAATACATAAATAAAGAGAAAGAAGACCTAAATGTCCAACTATAATATGCATAAGCTGGCTTAAGCAACTCTGGTAATACATTCTAATCATAGGCATTAAACCATATTAAACTTAAGAAAACTTTTTGTTACGATTTATCAAACTGTTACTTGCTTAAACAAAGTGCGAAACTGATCGCACATTCCGTACGGAATCAGACGTTTTTTAAATGGGTTTTGTTTTTTTTTATGCATTTGAGAGACTTTCATTTTAGATCATTGATGTCAAAAATAAAATTGTAGTTGTATTTGTGAGTAAAAAAAAATAAACTACCCAGTTAACCATTCCTTAAGCGAGACGTAACTGATCTGGAGAATGAGCTTTTAAAAAAAAATTGTTTTTATGTTTACTTACACGTGTGATCATAAGCTTACATTGTCATCTTCGAGGTCGTAGGTGGTAGCACGTTATCTTGAAAATATGGATGTGAGTAGTTTTTTTTCAGACTGTCTCGTAAACTATATGGAATACGAAATTTTGCTAACAGCTTTTTTATAGATAAAAATATACTATAAATCTCCCTCAAATATTGTTCTTAATTGTATAATTAAGAAGTTATAGAAAGAAATATTACAACTTTGGTGATTTTTTTTGATTATGAGAAAAATAAAAATGCCTTTTTAATACATACTCTATTCTTTCTTTAAATGTTTTGTAAAATAAAACACTTTGAATGTTTCCAAAAGCATTATGCATCATAAAATATTTTTCTCATATCATTTGTCTTTTGGTGGTTATGGCTTGTTGGGTTGTAAAATAAAAAACAAAGAATTCATCCGCCATACATGTTTAATCGTCGCTGACAAATCGACTACTGAATGAAAGAGAGTAAGATGTGTGTGATTTATTTTAGCAAGCACAATTGTGCATTAAATAGAAGGAATTTGACATCAATGTTTAAGACAGTAGCTTAAGCTACCTGATGAAAATTTCACTTGGGCCTTTTTAATTAAAAAATTCATTGCATATATTTCGGGCTTGTATATAAATTTCAATAAAATCTTAAAACTGTCAAAATTATCATGTATATTTTTCAACGCTTGCAATTTAAATCAATATATTGTTGACGCATATCTTTAATATTCATTAACCTTCATATTACCCCGCTTTGATCTGTGAGACCGACGAAATTTTTTTTTCTATATATAATTTATTCCAGAAACGCCAGGAAGTTGAGTCTTAAATTATCTTCAGGATTTATTACAAACTTAATATTAGTGCATACCACGTATTTGTCGAGGAGTACGTATTGGTGTAGCCCAGAACATTCGGTTTGTGAGACCGACGCGGGTGGATTACGGTTTGTCCTGATTTTCATTTTGAGGCTGATGGCTAAGTTAACCTGTGATTTATATATTGTTCGTGAAGTGTTTTTTAGTCTGCAAAAGTTAATTGTTGTTTTTTGAGGAGAAAACAATGTTTTACTTTTGTTTTTGTAGTTTCTTAAAAGTAGCCATCGATTTTGATATCTGTTTTCAATAAAAATGTAATACAAATAAATTTAATGAAAATATATATATTGAGTAGTTTAGTTTTTTTTTTTTGATATACCTTGAAGTTTAAAAAAAAAATTGTATCTGTTTAAGTTTTGTTAAAAAAAAAAACTATGAAACAGGCGCTCAAACTTTCGGTCTTTAATTCTTTCCGGCATCCACTGCATCTTGAATTAAGAAAATATATTTTCTTATTTGGTATTTTGTGCTGCTAAGTAAAAATGAAATTCAACCATTTTTTTATTTCAAAGCAAACATCGTTTTCAGTATAAACAGTCCCACCAAACCTTGTTATCAGTCATTTTAATTGATTTTAAGTGGTTTTACATATCGCTACTTTCACTCGTAATAGAAATAAATACATATTAATAAATCCTAGTACTATCCTGTACTAGTCTGTAGGGAAGAACTAGCGTGAATCATTAGTTCTCAATATTCTTTTAATCTGTTAATGCAGTTTTGTTTTATTGTGGACTCCTTTTTGCCATGCAAAACACGGACAACTAAAGCTAATGGATCTTTATTTTAAAAAGATGTTTGTGACTTTGCGCCTTTTCTGTTAAATATGTTATACTTTTTATGACTTAGCACTTTTTATTTCACTCGTTTTTAATTTTATATAATATAACTTATGTGTATTAAATGAAGAATAAAGTATTACTATGCTTATATTTCATCGATTGGAAATGGGGACTCAGGCCGTCAGAAGTGGGATGTATATGCACATCAATGGTATATTTGGTGGGATGCAATGAGGCTGGCAAGTTGGAGGAACCTTCTGTCTAAGGCTTAGAGGTTTGCTTCGGTCGGCATGAAAGGGGCCATAAGAAGTACTTTTCAAGCGGCTTTGAATGTTATTCTACATCTTTTGTTTATTGAGCAGAATGTGATGGGTATTGCAGCCAAAAGTCTTCTAGAACTTGGAAACTTTGACTGTTAGGAAATTTCGCGATAACTTGCCTGCGGATCTAGGATGAGTTTGGCATAGATGGTTGTTACCTGGGCACGTGTGAACGAGGGTTGACTGGCAAATACCCTGCCGAGGTCGGAATTACCGTCAAGAAAAAGCTGGTCAGCTAGGGCATATTGTGTGGAGGATTTGCTATTTTACTTATGGGAAAGGGGCACGGGTGCAGCGATCTTCCTTGAGGATAAAGATATTAGAAGGGATTTGAAAGTCCATAGAATCATTAGGGGGTAAAATTGCGGGGAACTCGAAAGTCACTATATATGTGACCAGACAGGTGGCTCTTAGGGCTTTGATGATCTGTTTGGTGAATTCCAAGCTAATGGATGATTATATAAGAGCTCTTAGGGAAATTGTAGGGGAGTATGTAGTGAGGAACCGAGGACACTGCAATATCACCACTAATGGAATGGCCGATGAGTTGGCGAGACTTGGCTCGGAAATGGGGGATACTGACTGTGTAGATATAGTCAGACCTCCAATATGTTTTTATTTGTGGCAGAATAGAAAATGGGTTCATAGATTCACATATGGCCATATAGTCAGCGGGGACATTAATTTTTCATGGCCTTTCAATTTACGTCTGGCCAATGTCTGCTCAAGAACTATTTTATATTGGACTAATACACTTAGCAAAGCATTGTTCATCACTCATCTCTATAAAATATGATGATTTTTGGATAAAGTAAGCCTAAATACGTATTCGTGAGCACTTGAATAAATAAAGAATCCCAGCTAGCATTTTCAATTGTCTAGGAGTCTACTGGTAATCTCATGACGAGTGTTTTTGATCGTCGACGAGCTCATTTTTTAATTGTAGACGATTCCTCGCACGGGAGAAATTGTTACACGTGCTGATTCGTATGAGAGATTCTTCCACAACACAGCAAACGACTATTATATTAATCCTAAAGGGAATCGTTTATGATGTATGTAGGGATTATCTAACGAATCTTTCAAAAAGCATGCCAAGGGTCGTATGAGACTCACGTAGTGATTATTTTATTACTCGTGAAATGCTCAGCCGTATAACTGAGCTACCTATATAAGGGCATTAAGCGTGTTTTTTTTGTCAAAACTTCTAATTTTCATACAATTTATATCAAACAAATCTTAAGGTCGCGAAATCAACACCATCCTGTCGGAAAATCTTATTTTACAGATCCTTAGGTCGGTTTGTTTTATTGAAATTGAATTGGCAATAGAATTTTCATATTTCAAAAACGCTCTTATTTAGGTAGCTCAGTAATTCTTATATGACTCTTACAGATAATCGCAAAAGGTTCATTCCAAGATTAAAAAACGAGCGTGTCAAAAATAAATAAAAAAGTAATAAATAAAAAAAAATGTAGATGTTTTTGTTTTTGTAGCTCGTCAGATAATCATCAGAAGACTCTTTTAGGAGTTGTATATTGAACATAATCGTCTAACAAACAGCCTAGTCTAGCTGGGATGTTAGTCAAACACACAAACTATAAAAAAAATATCAAAATTGGTATATTTTTTCTTAAAGATCCGAACAAAAATTGTAGTTTTATAATTTGTAAAAAATACTAGATTTATGTTATCTGAGTTATTCAAAAGTTAACACCCAACAACTGTTGATATTTTGTTATAAAATTTCATATTTAAAGAGGACTTAGCATAAACAAGTATTTTTTTGTGTTTACTCTATTGAACTGAATCAAAAACTGAGTTTTAAAAAGTGTGGACTTGGCTCCTCTACGAGTAAAGGTAACTATATTTTATCAGTACATTAAAAGCAATGTAAATTTCTATTATAAATTCAACAGACTTTGGTATATCAGAGCAGTTAATAGTACCAGCATTTTCAAAACATAACCAGTCAAAAACTTCCAAATGTGTAAGAACCCTGCGGGAAATTTGTGTCCATTGCTCGAACAGAACTGGTACTAGGATTAGTGAAAATTTAATAAGAACAAAAAGAACTAATTAATGACATGGAAAAGAGAACTAATCACTTAACTGGTATATTAAGTAATAAGAAAAAGGTATAGTTCTTAATTTTGTATTAATTTTGTTTTAATAATTTTTTTTATATAAATGATTTTTTATTTATTTATTAGGACCGCTGTTGTAACAGGCTCAGTATCCACATATGGTGTGATTCATTTCATTGGGGCTATTTAAAAATTTGTTCTTAAAATTAATTTTTTGACTTTTTTATTGGACTATCATTGTAGTAACTAACACTTAAGTCGTTTATTGAGAATAGATGTCTGACTGGTCAAATGGTGGCTGTTAGGTGTCAATTAGCCCGGTCTCTGCCCGGTCCTAGTCACGTGATTAGTTTAGTGTCAATTTAAATATGTAATGTAAATACAGTTGAAAAAAAATATCTAGAGAAAGTTTAAAAAGTAAGACAACCCCGGAAACTGACTTAAAACAAAGGAGGACTGTCCTGAACGCCCTAGAATAAAAGGACAGTGTACGAAGAACAGAGGACGGGTGGCAGCCCTGACTGTATTGTATATATTAATACTAATACAAAGAGTAAACATGTGAGGATATTTTGTGTTAAACACTTTTCTCTACTATGACCTTCAAGACAACAACCTTAACTATTGCATTAGGGTAATAGAAGTGTGTGTGTGTACTTGGACGTATGTGAAAGTAGAAAGGAATCCTTTGTATTACTATCACAACATTGTTTATACATATTAAAAGATTTGTTAAAAGGATAGAAGTGACCAGATACTATTTTTTTAGAGTCTCTTAATTTAAAAGGTGTTTCCAAATTTATAAGGTTTAATTTTTTCTTATTTAATTAATCAATAAATTTAAAATAACATTATTTTAGATTAAAGAATAAATCTGTTTAAAAATCATAACAATGCACAGAGGTATATTTTGCTTAAAAATATAATAAGGATTTTTTGATTTTTAAAATGATATTGATGCAATATTAGAGCTAACACTTCAAAACATTTAATTACAAATTTTGATCACGATGCCGAGACTACTTTGACTGTATGATTGTCGCATATTTCGTTATTAGTTTTTAATACAATTATTTTGACAGCATCGTTCAAATAAAATCTGTGGTGCATAACATTTTCTAGTAGAATATAACAGCAATGAAAATTACAAAGTTTGTTTAGATGCAAATTATTTTTAAGTTAAAGGGCCTTACCCGAGAGTTGTATTAAGGCTTAAGGTTAGTGCTATAAGTTTCACAACCAAGTCAGGCAAAATTTTTTAATAATTACGTTTTAAGTGATTCCTATTATTAAGCATTTACAACTTTTCAATGGAAAGCATATAAAATTAAAAAAAATGTATGAAATAGTT
The DNA here is from genome assembly GCA_943735925.1 of Pollenia amentaria. Taxonomy (NCBI): domain Eukaryota; kingdom Metazoa; phylum Arthropoda; class Insecta; order Diptera; family Polleniidae; genus Pollenia; species Pollenia amentaria. The sequence continues at coordinate 238,393,259 of OX031006.1, read as the reverse complement.
AAACTGGGTAGTCGGCGCCGAAAACGAAAACTGAATCTTAAAAACATTGCTGTTCGTCACCGACTCGTTTTTGAATCTTTTCTGTTTCAGTTCGAAGCGTTGCAGCATAAAACAGAACTTAAAACGGAATTTTTGTGCGCAATGTGATTTAGTTGTCATTGTTAAGTAGAATATTGTGAATCAAAAAAAATATATATGCTTTATATACTAAAAAATATTGCAAATTACAAATTTACGAGTCAAATCGTCGAATTATATCCTGTTACATGGCGCAGCAGCCATATTAAGAAGATGTGTTATTGCTGTTATTATGGAAAGCGAGAAAAAAAAGGAAATTATATTCAGAGAAGGTACAGAGAAAGTGTACACAACATCTTAGTTGACCGATATTTGGTAGATGAGGGTACGAAATTGAAACATTATTTTCTTTGGAGACATTATATTTTTCAATCTGAACTGGAAATGATCAAATCGAATTAAATGAAACACCTACCATCCGGAATAGAGAACTTATTGCTATTAAAAATGTTAATCACAAGCGATTCTTTCCTTCATTGTCACGGAATTTTAGATGTCGAACATTGAACAGAATTTCATTATTTTTGCCAAAATTAATTATGCTTTACTTTTTGAAGAAAGAAAATTTCGTTTTTGTATTAATTTTGGAACTGTATTAAATAAATTTTCTTGAAAATTTGAATAAAAAAATTATTTGAATAAATGCCGTACGATGTTTGACTTTATATGTTTTAACAATAAGTAATCGGCACCGTTACGCTCCTAATTTTGGTCCTAATTATGGAATTTCGTTTTCAGCACCGATTTTGGTGTACACGGATATGTAACATAATAGTTATTATGGAAAGCATCAAGCGAGTCTTAAAAACTTAAAGAAAAACATATTTAGTTTTTTTGTATTAATATTTTTTTGCACGAATTAATAAATATTAAAATGTTGTTACATATAAAAAATTAGTTTATATGAAAATTAAAGAAGATATTGTATTGTAAAACTAATTAGCGGAGAAATATTGGAAAACCAATGGTGGCGTAATAGGCATTTAAGCATAAGGGGCGATATTTGTGGGCGTGTCGAAAATTTTAAAACTTTATTAAATCGGTCTTATTAAAGAAGACACAACTGGGTACATTTAATTTCGTCGTAAAGTCTTTAAATGTCTGTACTTGACGATACTTACTCTCAAAAATAACCAAACATTTATTAATCGATGCTTGAGAGAGATGCTTTATGTATATTGGCTTGAATTGGATTTTATATGAGGCGCTGTGACAGTCGAGACGGAAATGGGCATGGATCGGTCATATTCTCCAACGACCAACAACTGAAAATGCTGTAGCGGCTCTCGAGTGGAACCCTCAAGGACAATTAAGACAAGGATGACGCATTGTAGATGAATATGCTGCACCAGAAGAGAATCTGCACGAACAATCTGGAATCAAATTAAATTTCTCGTTGGAGACTGAACGAAATGGAGAGAATTCGATGACGGCTTCGTGGACTTTTTTATTTAATCCCCCATTGTGCCATATTGTAAAAAGAAAAGAAGAATTGTTAAATGCAAGCAAAAGCCAATAATTTTAATAAAAATATATTGTTGCCATATTGCTAAGTAGATTGTTGACTCAAAATAAAGAACATGATTTTTAATTCCAGGGTAAAAAGAGCAGTAATAAAATATGTTGACTTCTTTAAAGCATCTTTATTAATTTATAAACATTTTGGGACGGGGTAATTTTTTTTATGTAATTCCTCAAACTGAGGAGAAAATTGAAAAACACAACACACTGCCTCCTTTTCATTTCTCGTTAGTAAATTGTTTCCGAGCAATTCCAAATAATATTTAGAACTCATTTAATTTCTTGGAGATGTAACGTGACAAAAAGTGTACATTGAGCAACAACAAAAAATGCAACAAATAAACATAAGCCACTTTATCAATGTCGTTACTTTTTAACACCTAAAATCACACAAATCAGATTTAATAAATACTTATTCTTCAAAATTACAATATTAAAATTTTATTTTAGAATCATTTTTTACAGGTTGCAAAAGAAAAAAAAAATATATCTTAAAAAAACACCTCCTTCAAAGTTTCAGGATTTTTTTTGAGGAATTACACAAAAACAAAAAAAAATTAGGTTTTTGACGAAGTCCATTTTTAAAATTTAATATTTTTTTTACTATACTGCTACAGTATAGTATTTTCTTTAACATGACATACAAATCATTTTCATATGTGCAGACGTATGTGAAAGTAGAAAGGAATCCTTTGTATTACTATCACAACATTGTTTATACATATTAAAAGATTTGTTAAAAGGATAGAAGTGACCAGATACTATTTTTTTAGAGTCTCTTAATTTAAAAGGTGTTTCCAAATTTATAAGGTTTAATTTTTTCTTATTTAATTAATCAATAAATTTAAAATAACATTATTTTAGATTAAAGAATAAATCTGTTTAAAAATCATAACAATGCACAGAGGTATATTTTGCTTAAAAATATAATAAGGATTTTTTGATTTTTAAAATGATATTGATGCAATATTAGAGCTAACACTTCAAAACATTTAATTACAAATTTTGATCACGATGCCGAGACTACTTTGACTGTATGATTGTCGCATATTTCGTTATTAGTTTTTAATACAATTATTTTGACAGCATCGTTCAAATAAAATCTGTGGTGCATAACATTTTCTAGTAGAATATAACAGCAATGAAAATTACAAAGTTTGTTTAGATGCAAATTATTTTTAAGTTAAAGGGCCTTACCCGAGAGTTGTATTAAGGCTTAAGGTTAGTGCTATAAGTTTCACAACCAAGTCAGGCAAAATTTTTTAATAATTACGTTTTAAGTGATTCCTATTATTAAGCATTTACAACTTTTCAATGGAAAGCATATAAAATTAAAAAAAATGTATGAAATAGTTAAACTGGGTAGTCGGCGCCGAAAACGAAAACTGAATCTTAAAAACATTGCTGTTCGTCACCGACTCGTTTTTGAATCTTTTCTGTTTCAGTTCGAAGCGTTGCAGCATAAAACAGAACTTAAAACGGAATTTTTGTGCGCAATGTGATTTAGTTGTCATTGTTAAGTAGAATATTGTGAATCAAAAAAAATATATATGCTTTATATACTAAAAAATATTGCAAATTACAAATTTACGAGTCAAATCGTCGAATTATATCCTGTTACATGGCGCAGCAGCCATATTAAGAAGATGTGTTATTGCTGTTATTATGGAAAGCGAGAAAAAAAAGGAAATTATATTCAGAGAAGGTACAGAGAAAGTGTACACAACATCTTAGTTGACCGATATTTGGTAGATGAGGGTACGAAATTGAAACATTATTTTCTTTGGAGACATTATATTTTTCAATCTGAACTGGAAATGATCAAATCGAATTAAATGAAACACCTACCATCCGGAATAGAGAACTTATTGCTATTAAAAATGTTAATCACAAGCGATTCTTTCCTTCATTGTCACGGAATTTTAGATGTCGAACATTGAACAGAATTTCATTATTTTTGCCAAAATTAATTATGCTTTACTTTTTGAAGAAAGAAAATTTCGTTTTTGTATTAATTTTGGAACTGTATTAAATAAATTTTCTTGAAAATTTGAATAAAAAAATTATTTGAATAAATGCCGTACGATGTTTGACTTTATATGTTTTAACAATAAGTAATCGGCACCGTTACGCTCCTAATTTTGGTCCTAATTATGGAATTTCGTTTTCAGCACCGATTTTGGTGTACACGGATATGTAACATAATAGTTATTATGGAAAGCATCAAGCGAGTCTTAAAAACTTAAAGAAAAACATATTTAGTTTTTTTGTATTAATATTTTTTTGCACGAATTAATAAATATTAAAATGTTGTTACATATAAAAAATTAGTTTATATGAAAATTAAAGAAGATATTGTATTGTAAAACTAATTAGCGGAGAAATATTGGAAAACCAATGGTGGCGTAATAGGCATTTAAGCATAAGGGGCGATATTTGTGGGCGTGTCGAAAATTTTAAAACTTTATTAAATCGGTCTTATTAAAGAAGACACAACTGGGTACATTTAATTTCGTCGTAAAGTCTTTAAATGTCTGTACTTGACGATACTTACTCTCAAAAATAACCAAACATTTATTAATCGATGCTTGAGAGAGATGCTTTATGTATATTGGCTTGAATTGGATTTTATATGAGGCGCTGTGACAGTCGAGACGGAAATGGGCATGGATCGGTCATATTCTCCAACGACCAACAACTGAAAATGCTGTAGCGGCTCTCGAGTGGAACCCTCAAGGACAATTAAGACAAGGATGACGCATTGTAGATGAATATGCTGCACCAGAAGAGAATCTGCACGAACAATCTGGAATCAAATTAAATTTCTCGTTGGAGACTGAACGAAATGGAGAGAATTCGATGACGGCTTCGTGGACTTTTTTATTTAATCCCCCATTGTGCCATATTGTAAAAAGAAAAGAAGAATTGTTAAATGCAAGCAAAAGCCAATAATTTTAATAAAAATATATTGTTGCCATATTGCTAAGTAGATTGTTGACTCAAAATAAAGAACATGATTTTTAATTCCAGGGTAAAAAGAGCAGTAATAAAATATGTTGACTTCTTTAAAGCATCTTTATTAATTTATAAACATTTTGGGACGGGGTAATTTTTTTTATGTAATTCCTCAAACTGAGGAGAAAATTGAAAAACACAACACACTGCCTCCTTTTCATTTCTCGTTAGTAAATTGTTTCCGAGCAATTCCAAATAATATTTAGAACTCATTTAATTTCTTGGAGATGTAACGTGACAAAAAGTGTACATTGAGCAACAACAAAAAATGCAACAAATAAACATAAGCCACTTTATCAATGTCGTTACTTTTTAACACCTAAAATCACACAAATCAGATTTAATAAATACTTATTCTTCAAAATTACAATATTAAAATTTTATTTTAGAATCATTTTTTACAGGTTGCAAAAGAAAAAAAAAATATATCTTAAAAAAACACCTCCTTCAAAGTTTCAGGATTTTTTTTGAGGAATTACACAAAAACAAAAAAAAATTAGGTTTTTGACGAAGTCCATTTTTAAAATTTAATATTTTTTTTACTATACTGCTACAGTATAGTATTTTCTTTAACATGACATACAAATCATTTTCATATGTGCAGTAGTTTTTGAGATATTGAAAACATAAACTCAACACATTCGGCTAATTCGGCGAAATTATGACATTTTGAATATGAAATAACTTTCTGCAAAAAAAAAAAAATTAAAAATTTTTTTCGTTAAAATATGTTCCTCATAGGAGGAACAAATTTCGTTCAAATCGAAATCGGGGTCGGGTCCCATTCTTGGTTAACATAGAATTAACCAACAAGGGGATGCGAACTTAAAATTTTTATTTATTTACTTTTTCGAAAAAACCGACATCGAGAAATTGATAAAAATATATCTACCCGCTGTAAAAATATCGTGCTATTTTGTCTGCTTTTTGGTAATGAAACGGTTGGTTTTAAAATGGTTTTTCTTTTGCCTTCAATGTTATATTTAAAATTATTTTGCTTCTACTGAAAATTCTTAAATTTTAAGTTAATACCCTTTTTTTTGATTAAGTGCGATATCTGATGTGTTTGCACTTAGTCATTTAGCGGAATAGTGTTAGCAATAACCTTTTTTTTTTTTTGCTTTGCAAATGTCGAACTTTGTGCCAACAAAACTATTTTTGCTGGTTATTTCACTTTAGTTTTTTCATTTGCAATAAAGTGCCCATATTCTGAATATATGCTATATCGGTTGTAAAAATGTGATTATAACATAAAAGACTAAAACTGTCTAGGTCAGCCAATAAAGTTTCAAGATGCTGGAGTTATTACACAATGGGGATTCTTGTTACAGTCATGAGGAATTTGCACAGTCCGTGGGAGCTACTCCAGCAGAAATACTAATGCAAAGTAAGCAATAGGATTCATTCAAAAGCATGGCAATTGATTATCACACGAGTTCAAGCCGTAAGATCGTGTTGGAAAGGCTGCTTTAACTTCATAAAAAGAAGTCGCTTTTGCATCAAATCATTATCCATTGCAGCTCAAGCCGCCAGAAATTGTAAGTAAAGCCCGATAAGTTAGACGAATGTACGCCAATGCCGAGTACCTTTGATGCCAATGGAACGCTATATTTTTGGTGAGATAGGAAGGCTCTCCAGTACTATTGGCTACTGAACTCAGAGCGAATGATTGCAGAGACGTGTAGAAAATACAATTAATTCGTTTGAAGGGAGCAAAGAAATATAAGACCAGACATGATTTCGTTATATTCTATAATTATAACTCTCGGCCACATGCTTCAGTAGCAAATAATAAAGATTTAAAAAAATATTGGCCCGAAAGTCTTGCCTCACGAGCAGAACTCTAGACGGTAATATGTTTCAGTTTAAAACAGTATATCTTAAATTGGCTTGCTAAGTTCTTAGTCCCAAAAAGTAAGTCGTTATTATGACACGGACTAAGTTTGTTGCCAGATATATAGAACTAGCGATCGCTAATAGTTCACATAAATTTATATTGGTCCCATGTTTGGAAATAATTTCTTGAAATTTACCAAAACCCTAAATTTTGAAGTTGATAAAATTTAAGTTATACGCAAAGAACTGTAATTTTAGCAGTTACGCTGAATTTGGCAAAATTATTCCGGATATTAGCGATTATTCCCTCAATATTTCCAACATATTCGTTAATAAAAAAGTAAACATATTTAACTTTTTTTTAGAAAATTTCTTAAGCTGGAAAGATACACAATCGAGCTATGCGTTAAAGTTATTCAGGCTTATTAACAAAATGGGAGTTAATATCAAAATGCAAATCGTGAAAATCATCTTCAGTGATGAGGCACATCTTCACCTCAGTGGATTCGTCAATAACCAGAATTGCCGCATTTGGGCGAATGATAATCCAAGAGTGATTGTTGAAAAACCAATGCACCCACAAAGAGTTACTGTTTGGTGCGGCTTATGGGCTGGCGGCATATTCGGGCCGTATTTTTCCGAATTGAGGCCAGTCAGTAAGTTACTGTGAATGGTGTTCGCTATCGAGAGATGATAACGAACTTTGTATGGCCCGAATTGGAAGCTATGGATGTGGACGATATGTGGTTTCAACAGGACGGTGCCACTTGCCACACAGCTAACGAAACAAAGGCTCATTTGCGCGACAAATTCAATGGCCGTGTTATCTCACGTGGTGGCGATGTCAATTGGCCGCCCAGATCATGTGATTTCACACCGTTGGTCTTCTTTCTTTGGGGTTATTTGAAAGAAAAGGTGTACGTCGATAAGCCAGCAACAATTCAAGAGCTAAAGGATGAGATAATTCGGCACATTAACGGCATTGTTAGCCTCAATTATGCCTCAGCGTCATCGAAAATTTGGACCATCTGATAGAGGAGTGTCGAGGTCGCGGCGGACATTTGGCCGATATTTTGTTCCATACATAATTGAACCATACAAATATTATCATAATAAAAAGAAATGACTATAATTTCCTAAATAATTTGTGTTTTATTCAAAATCAACATCGGCCCTTAAAATTTGACCACCCTTTACAATTAGCATCTTTCAAATAAAGTTTGGTTAATCAATTGAAACTGTTAAAAATAAAGCTATAGCTTGATTAATTTACTGGAAACGTTTTTTTAATTTTTTTCGTCTAATATTTGTTAGGTCTTTTTTAAGCCCTGACAATTAACTGATCTGCAAATTTTGTATAATTTATTTTAACGTCTGGTCATCTTTTTTTTATATGTGTACACTCTTGGCAACAATTACCGCTTACATAAATAAATAAGAAGACATATTTAGCTGTAAATAGATACGCATGAGAATTACTTTAGCAGAAATAACTTTTATCCCAAATACAATTGTTCAGTTTATCGATTTGATATTAAGTCAAAAACGTATACAGAGAATAAATTCGTATAATATTAGTGAGTGAACACATACATAAATAAGGATGGCTCCAGAGAAGGTTTTTTTATTAAACACGTAAGATTTTGTCTATTTTTAAATCCAAATGAGTTCATCAAGTGAACTTAATTTTTTTGCCAAATTAATTTTTTCCGACCCTTTTTTTGTTTTCATTCGATTACAACAGACAGACGGATAGACATCGCTTAATCGACTTATAATCCTACAAGCGTCCAAAAAAATGTATGTACTTTACACGGCCTCAGATGGTTATTATCTGAGTGTTGTTACAAAAGAAATGAAAAAATCAATAGGGCGTTGAATTTCTTGGTATGGCCTTTTGACCAATCGGCTCAAATATGGCAACGTGTTTAATAATTCAAATTTGTTGAACAGATTTAGACAATTGTCTGTTTAAGTTTTAAGGGCGATTTTGGAATTTGTTGCAAAAATCTTATGCATCAAATTAGCTTTTCGGTGTTAAAACTTACATGAGACTTATGGTTAAAACACAATTGGGACGCATGACGAATTGTTCGTAACGAATATTCGTCATTAGGAAGAAAAACCAAATTTGTGTTTATGAAAATATACACAATCAGTACTCCTCTTCCATAACGAACTTGTGCATAAAGAACTCTGTGAAAGGTTTATTTCTATTTCTACCTTCCAAGTTGTATATCACAATTTTGTTAATTTTATTTTATATAGAATTAAGTTATCATGGTGAGTAACATTTATTATAAATTTTCATATTAATTCGAATGTGTATTCTAACTCAAATTACAATTTATAAGTCTTTCATACTTTAATAGATTTATTCCTTCAAAATTTCGAGGAATATTTTCTATGCACTATTTTTACAATTTTATGATCATTCGATATTTTGCAAAAAGTTAACCTTTATGGTAACATCGTACTTAGGTTATGATATAAAAATAATTATGTCATGAAAATAATAAATTTTTAAATCACTACATCTGAAAAAGTAATTATCGGATCGATATGAAATTTTATATCCTTAACAATGGAGTTCTACTACATTTCTATATCTAAGTGGATATGGACAAGTTGGGACAGATATATAGCCATTTTTCGATTTGTTCCCCTTACGTCAATAGCTGCATACCTGGGTTTGTTTAGGAGAACGTACGAAAATATGTAAATATTGCAAAGAGAAACTAATTTTTTGATGCAAGGGAAGAACAAAACTGATATTAGTATTCTATATGGTCGAAATTTAAAATTAACTACACAGAAAAAATTATCAGTAGCTTTTTATCAAGTAGGAAAATTATTTAAAAGTATTTCAATTTAAATAATGTGCTAATTGAAGCAATTATTTCTTTAGTTGAAAGAAAATTAAAAATCTAGTTTTTATTTAATTAACAAGTTAGTTGTTTAAAATAATTTAAACTTTAATAAAATAAATTAACAACTAAAATGTTAATTAAAATAAAATTAAATTTTTGATTGGAATACTTTTTAAACTACTGATTTATAATTATAATTATGTCGCTCACCTTACCAGCTATTATTAATCTGAATAATTTCAGAATGAATAGACCTTATAACGGGTCCATAGTTTGCAGATCTAAATATGATCTTTGCTTTTAAAGTTTTCTTCACTTTTACACTGTATCACACCAAATTCATTATCATCTTCAGTTTCATGATCCAGGAAATATTTTGGCATCTACATTTCTTCCACATCGGAGAAATTTGAAGTTACAAAAATATCGCATTATCTTGTCTAATTTTGGTAATGAAAGGGTTGTTTTAAAAATAATTTTTCATATGCCTTCAATGTTAAATTAAAAATTGTTTTGCTGCTACTCAAAATTTTGAGTTAATACTAGGGATGCCAAACGGGAAATCCCGGGATTTTTCGGGATTGATAAATCCCGAATCCCGGGGTTTATTTTTATGAGTCCCGGGATTTTTAACATATCAACTTTTATGTACAAAAATGTTCGTTTTTTTTTTTTTGAATTTTTATACTCTATACAAAAATATTTTTTAAAAATTATATTTAAGTTTATTTTTATTGCAAATAATTCTTATTTTTGAGTTTAATTTTTGTTTTTGGAACACAGCGAGTATTTAAAATTTTAATTTTTTGCTGGTTATATGACGACTATTTCTGAATTGTTGTATTTTGCTTAATAAAAGCCATTATTTTAAGTAGAAACGAAAGTTGCAGATTCACATCTCAAGCCTTTTTTTACAGTTACGTTTAGCAAGTTCAGCTTTGGCTTAAGACATAATACGAAAATTAAAATGATTATTTTTATGCAAAATATAGAAATCAATAAATAATTTTTATATATCAAGCCATTAGAAATCAATAAATAATTTTTATATATCAAGCAAATTCATATTCCTTCCGGTCCAATAATAAAAAAGTTGCTTAAAAACATACGGTAAATAAAATAATTTTTTTATAAATAAACACTATCTGACGTATTCATAAAAAAATTATTTAAACTTGAAATCTGTTTTAAGAAACATTTGTATAAACATATTGTTTTAAAATAAATTTCAAACGTACTTAAATTATTGATTATGAATCTCGCCCTCAACCTGAAGGTGTACTGCACTGCAGTCGACACAGTGTTACAGTGTTTAGTTCAGCTATCGATCTCGATGAGGGACTACACTTTGCCGTGTATTAATGTCGTCACAACTTAATTCACATTAAAAATTTAATTGCTGTTAAAAAACCGAAATGAATTGATCTAGAAAAACTAAGAGATACGTATATTTTTTAAGCTTTTTTCAGAATCTGATCAGTTTGATCATGTGTGAGGCCAGTGTTATAAACATATGTATTAACTAATTGGTTTTGCTGTTTTTTTTTTTTTTAAGTTTAACTTATGTATATAAAATCTTTTGAATATTCAAAAAGTGCTGTTTATTTAAAAAAAAAATCTTATCTTAAAGAAACACATTGTTCTCGAATCCCGAATTATGGGATTTTCAAAAACCAGGTCCGATTGGCATCCCTAGTTAAAACCCTCTTGTTGATTAAGTGCGATATGTGTAAAGTACCTGGGTAAAGTGGTTCGTCGTTGACATAAGGGACACTTACCCCAGCAATTTTTATCAGAGACTAATGTTGAAATATTTTTCAATAGCAACTATTTAAATAAACAATTTCTTAAAAGAAAATCATATAAAAAAAAAATAAAATAATTTGATTTGTTTTATTTACCTTGTTAGTCAAAATTAGCAATTCATAATAAAATGTTCAAAGACTTAAGTTATTAAAGTAACAATTAAACAAAAATAATTTTACAAACAATTACGTACAATAGAGCAAGAATAACAGCAAGGATTTAGTACAAAATAGAACAAAGTGAAATTGAAACCCCATGACTTTTGTTTGAAAGAAACCGGATATACGTTTTATACAATTTATTCATTCATTCGCTTATTTATTGCAATTTTCTTTTTTTATTTTTCTAGATTTTCTACTATTATTCTTTTCTTTAAAGTACTGGCTATTATATTCAATTTTTTTCCTATCTTTTGTGTGTGTTTTTCAGGAAGCGGAAACCGCCATCACAGCCATGAATGGTCAATGGTTGGGTTCACGTTCGATACGTACGAATTGGGCAACAAGAAAACCGCCAAACACCAAACCAGACGGTTAGTATTAATGCATTTTAATTAAATTGTATTGCAAAAAAAAAAAAAAAAAAAAATTATATTTTTTTACAAAAAGGGTACCAACACAATAGAATATGAATTTTTTTGTTTATTTTTTTATTTTAAATTAAATTTATGAATGTCTATAATAAATCAAATCATTGCAGCCAATAGCAAACCTCTAACATTCGATGAGGTCTACAATCAAAGCAGCCCCTCAAATTGTACTGTGTATTGTGGTGGCATGAATGGCACGTTGGCTGGCTTCCTAAGCGAGGAAATATTACAGAAAACATTTTCACCATTTGGTACGATACAGGAGATACGTGTATTTAAGGACAAGGGGTATGCATTTGTAAGGTAAGTTTTGCTTTCAGTTTATTTTAATTACAATCAGGTAATTTATGTGCAGAAAAAAATATTTAATTAGGATTAGAACTTTTTTTTTGGTGCAATGCCAAAAGAAAGCTACAGCAGATTTTCAAATTAATAATTGTCATATTTTAAGGACAATGTAAAAAAATTTTAAGTGTTTAAATCAAAATTCTTTTAAGTAAATTTCAAGCTTTATTATTGATAGGAAATTTTTGGAAAATTGGTCATTGGAAGACATAATTTTCTATTTATAGAAATTTTTTTGATGATGCAATTTATAGAAATTTGCAGGGTTTTTGCTATTCATACTTAGTTAGGATATGTGTGAAACGGTCGCAAGGTACTCATGGAAGTAAAGTTTTGAACAGGTGAATTAAATTGCACTAGCCCTGGGGACTTGTATAAATTTTGACATTACCGTAGACATTTTTGACAATTTTAATTCTCGATAGAACTTTGCAACCATTTCACACCCGGAGAGGATATTTTACGAAAAAAATAATTTTTTAAAGAAAATTTTTTAAATTTTCTCTGTTTAAAAGAAAAATTGTGATTTTTTCCCATTTATATAATATATTCAAAAATTTACTATCTATAGGAAATTTTTTTAATATGTTTTGTTTAGAAAATTCGTTTCAAAATTTTCTTCTCATAAGACGTCTGTTTGAAATTTTGCTAATCAAAACAAATTTTTTATGCATTTACTATTTATAAGAAAATTTTAAGAGATTTGCCTTTCATAGAAAATTTTTAAAAATTTACTTTTTAGTTCGCTCGTCACTTAACAACTTCTGGCTTTTTCTATAAAAACTCTGGAACATAAACATTTTTCACACATACATATGTGATATGACTTAAGCAAAAAAATTTTCTAAATAGAAACTATATGTCACACTTTTCTGTCAAACGTAAAAGTCACTTATAAAGGGTACTTTACACAACTATACAAGACTTACGTATTTCATAATACTCTGTACGATAGAAATCTAATGAGTTTTGTTGCGATTCACACTATCACACATAAAACAATATATTAATAAATTGTCGAGCTTGAGGTCTTTTTTAAAAAAACTTTAAGCTTTTATTCAAACCAATGTTTCGGCACTTTTTTGAGTGCCTTCTTCAGGGTGTTTTTCTTTTCTTTTATATACATTTTCAACAATTTGTAACAAATTTAACAATAAATGACATATTTAACAATAAATGACATATTTAACAATAAATGACATACTTAACAATAAATGACAAATTTAACAATAAATGACATACTTAACAATAAATGACAAATTGTAACAAATTTAACAATAAATGACAAATATAAAAATTTTTAAATTAAATACAAAAAAATATTTTTCAATTCAAACTTGATCTATTACAATATAAAAAAATGTTTAACTTCCGTTTCTATTTTTATAAATTAACGGCCATATTCATAAAAAGTTCTTATTTTAAGTTTAAAGTATGAAATAACTATTAAACAATTTTTGTCTTATAAACCTTTTATAAAAATTTATATTCATAAACGTACAATAACAGCTTTTTAACTATAATTTGTTTGTAGCGATTTTTTGTTTAAGTATGGCTACTTTATTTGCGTTTTGTTGGCTTTTTATTGCTAATGATACATGAAACTTCTATTCGATTCACATGATATTCTATAATCCATACATTTTTTTATAATTTAAGATCTTAAAAAATATTCTTATAAAATAAAAATTCTTATTATTTAAGTTTCTAAACAAGAAAGGTATTAAAAACTGTTTGCTTGAAACTTTTTTTTAAAATACGGTAAGAAAGTATTCGATTAAAAGGTTTGCTTACTTTTTATTAACATCACTAGTATTATGATTTGTTTATTTATTTTTTTTTATATTTTTGAACAACAATTCGTTGTTTAAAACCTAAAACCTAAAAATTTAATAATTTAATAAATAATAAAAAAGAATATCTGCATTTGCCCCTGAACATTTAATTCATTTAAATCATATAAAATATTTGTAAAATATTTAACAATATAACTTTAAATTGGCTGTCTAAATTAAAAAAAAAAAATAGTTAAATGTATTAAACATGCCCATATTAATAAATAAGTCCTTTTTTCCATTATTTTCAAACATATTGCCCAAAATAATATCATTAGATACAAACATTTATCAAAATGGCGTTTTGTTTTTGGTTTAAAGAAGGGTCAATCCAACAATAAATTTTCTTCCACAAGAATGCTTTATTAAAGGTTTAATAGGCTATTTTTCGTTTATGAATACAACTTTAGCACTTTTTGCTTATAAACGGTTAATTAATCATAAATAAATTTTTATGAATATGGCTGTAAGTGTCTATAATTTTGTGTTACATTTCCAGTGTCATTCTGTCTGTCGCGGTCGTTGAAGATAGACGTGTTTTCTAAACTCGGCATACGGTTTATTTTTTTTTGAACAAATAAAGTATAAAAAAAGTAAATACAAGAAAAAGAAAAAAAAAAAAATTACATGTATGTACATACATACATAAACACACATTTTTTCATTATCGGTGTTGATAAACAATAACAAATAAGAAGAGCACAACTGTAAACAGTAAAAGAAAAAAAAAAAAAAACTCTTATGAGTGCAAACAGTAGAAATGCATATATCACAGTGAGTGTTAGCGAAAAAAATACAGAAATAAAAAAAAGAATCGATGATAGCAAATACCTAACGGCTAAACCTATTACTCGTACGCGATCCCTCTCGCCGTCTGTATTTAATAACACGGTTGATACAATAACAAATACAAAACCTGCTAGCGTTGCCTCAACAGCAAAAACAATTTTAATAAGTGATGTAAATATTAACCCCCAATCAGGCATAATAGAAAACTCAGTATCACCTTCGGTGTCTAATAATACGGTTGATATTAATACAATAAAAAATATAAAACCTGCAAGCGGTGCCTCAGCGGCAAAAACGATTTTAATAAGTGATGAAAATATTACCCTCAAATCAGGCATGATGGAAAACTCAGCTCCACAAGTAAAAAGTGGTCAAAAGCCTCAAGTACAAGTTGGTATGGACAGGTACATAACAGTGCTTAAACGGGGTCGCAGCCCTACCTCTGCAGCAGTTGCTTCGGCCTCAAAAGTACCATCTTTTGATAAAATAAATTCTCAAAATCGATTTGCAATTCTGGAGGATGAATCCTCTGAAGCACCAAACGTCATAAAATCGTCCAAGCCTCCCCCGATATATCTTAGGGAGCAAAACTCAAATGAGCTCATAAAGAGTTTGATATCGGTGATAGGTGAAAATTCGTTTTACGTAGCTGCTATCAAGCGTGGTAGTATAAACGAGACAAAAATACAAGTCAATAATGAGAATGATTTTCGCAAAATTATAAACAAATTTGAAGTACTTAAAAAAAACTTTTATACATACCAACTGAAAAGCAGTAAAGGTCTCCAGGTAGTGATTAAGGGAATTGACTCATGTGTGGACCCAGAAGAGGTAAAAACATTCCTCGAAGAAAAAGGCTTCAAAATAAAACATGTAGTAAATATAAAAAATAGAGAAAAAAACCCCCAACCACTTTTTCGAGTGGAGTTTGAACCCGGCGACGTAAAGCTTAAAAAAAATGAAACGCACCCTATTTACAATTTGAAATATATTCTCTATAGAAGAGTAACTATAGAAGAGCCACACAAAAGAAATGGTCCCGTTCAGTGTTTAAACTGTCAAGAATATGGTCATACTAAGGCATATTGCTATTTACCCCCTGTTTGCGTAGTATGTGGTGAATTACATGGTACAGATCTTTGCGATAAGTCTAAAACCGACCCCAACGTAAAAAAATGTAGCAACTGTGGCGGTAATCACACTGCCAATTATAGAGGATGCCCTGTATATACCATCGTCAAGCAGTCAGTTGGACCGAAAACTAATCCCCCTCAAATGCAGGTAACAAATCAAGTAAGCACTGGTGACATTCAGGCCCCGCAGCCTAGTAATAACAGAACCTCTTATGCTAACGTTGTAAAATCAAACCATGCGCCAACGCAAGGTGCTGCGCCAAGTAATGATGAAACTCCAGTTTCAAATTTAAGTCGTCTAGAAAAAACCATGGAAACATTAGTGCAAACAGTAACAAATTTTACGAACACAATGGGTAATATGATGCAGGAAATTCTTAGAATGCAATCGATGTTATTGCAATCTGTACTTAACAAGCCATGAACTGTTTAAAAATCTGTTTTTGGAACGCGAACGGCATCCGCCAACATAAAAATGAATTAGAATACTTTCTTAAAAATAAACAAATTGATGTCATGATGGTTTCTGAAACTCATTTGACCTCAAGAAATACGTTTAACATCAATGGTTATATACTATATGATACCAAGGACCCTCGAGATAGAGCTTGTGGTGGTTCTGCCATTTTGATAAAAAATCGAGTCAAACACTACCTAATGTGTGATCATCGTGAGGATTATCTCCAAGCAACGAACATTTGTGTTGAAGAGCTGAATCGTAGCATTGTAATCTCATCTTTATACTCTCCACCTAGATTTTCAATATCAGAAAGCCAATATTGTGAATATTATAAATCACTAGGACCCTGTTTCCTGGCCGCTGGCGATTATAACGCTAAACATACCTTCTGGGGGTCACGACTAATAACACCAAAGGGTCGTGTTTTGTTTAATTCAATCTCTAAAATGAATTTAAA
Organism: Pollenia amentaria; assembly: GCA_943735925.1. Lineage (NCBI taxonomy): Eukaryota > Metazoa > Arthropoda > Insecta > Diptera > Polleniidae > Pollenia > Pollenia amentaria. The sequence continues at coordinate 238,376,525 of OX031006.1, read as the reverse complement.
TGTTGTCGCGAGCGGCCAACCAACATATTGGCCTGCTGACCCGCAAAAAATTCCAGATGTCATCGATTTTGGCGTGGTTAAAAACATCCCCACAGAAACGATTCACGTTGAAGCTTCCCTAGAATTATCTTCCGACCACACACCTACAATTGTTACTATAATGAACCCCAATAGAATTGTATCTCCGACTGGTTACCTAGCGACGTCAGCCACACAAATAAATTGGTTAATATATAAAAAATATCTCAGTGCCCATTGCACAGAAAATATTCCGCTCAGTACACCGGAGTATGTAGATCGCTCTATTGATAATTTTGACAGTTTTCTGAAACTAGCTGTTCAACATTCCAATATTGCCCCCAAAAAAACAAAAACTATTAAAATATATTCCACAGATGTCGAGCGTCTCTTGTCTGAAAAAAGGAGGGCACGAAGAGAGTGGCAATTGCACAGATCTCCTCAACTTAAGAACTTGCTAAAAGAGTGTACAAAAAGATTAAGAAAGTTATTGCAGACTCAGAAAACGGCTTCTCTGGAAAAATATCTTAAGGAACTTGATGCAACTCCACAATCGGACTACTCATTATGGCGTGCAGCTAGAAACCTCAAAAGGCCAGTTGTCTCTAAACCACCATTAAGAAACTTGAATGGAAGTTGGGCAAGAAATGATGTTGAAAAAAGAAATCTGTTTGTAAGCCACTTGAAAAACGTATTTACACCTAATATATCTCACAATATTGCGGTCGATTTACCACCTGTTGCTGCTAGAGCAGCTATTCCCCTAAGATTTGAGATGAGAGAAATCGAAAAGGTTATATGTGACTTAAACACTAAGAAGGCACCTGGCATTGATAAGATCAGCAATAAAATGCTATTAGAGCTACCTCGCGTAGCAAAGAAAATTATTCTTTTTATTTTTAATGCTATTTTACGCCTTGAATACTTTCCTCAAAAATGGAAGGTTTCCTTAGTTACCATGATACCAAAGCCAGGTAAAGATCATACGAAAGTTGAGTCTTATAGGCCTATTAGCTTATTATCAAATATGTCAAAGCTATTTGAGAAATTATTAGTTTCAAAGTTAACACCGATTTTAAGTGAAAATAGATGTATTCCAAACCATCAATTCGGATTTAGAAGAAAACACAGCACAATTGAACAAACTCATCGAATAGTAAATGTCATAAGAAAAACATTTGAAGAAAAAAAATATTGCTCAGCACTCTTCATCGATGTTTCGCAAGCTTTTGACAAAGTCTGGCATGAAGGCTTATTACACAAATTGAAGCAAAATTTACCAGCAAACACACACAAACTGTTAGAAAGCTACTTAGTCGGTCGTCAATTTATTATTAAAGAAGGAAATTCCTTAAGTTCACCTCAGCCGATTGGCGCTGGAGTCCCACAGGGCAGCATCCTGGGCCCTCTATTATACTTAATTTATACTTCGGACATGCCAACAAACAACTACACCCAAACTTCAACATTTGCAGACGACACAGCTTTTCTAAGCGTCCACGAAAACCGTTATGAAGCATCTCGTTACCTACAGCATCATATATTTCAACTAGAAATATGGCTAAGACAATGGAGGATAATGGTCAATGAGCAAAAATGCGTACATATAACATTCACTCTGCGCCGGGAATCTTGCCCCCCTATTACAATCAATAATCAAATTATTCCTCAACATTCGCATGTAAAATATCTCGGTATACATCTGGATCGGCGATTAACGTGGAAATGCCATATAGAGGCAAAATTAACTCAAATGAAACTAAAAGCCATCCAAATTCATTGGCTTATTGGAAGAAATTCTGTTCTTAGACTCGATTGCAAGCTTCTACTTTACAACTCTATCTTAAAGCCTATCTGGTGCTACGGTATTCAACTATGGGGCACTGCCTCGGCCTCTAATATCGAAAAAATTCAAAGGCGCCAAAATAAACTTCTTCGTATAATCACAGCCGCCCCCTGGTATGTTAAAAACTCAAACATTCATAAGGATCTCAACGTGCCATTAGTAAAAACTATGATTACAAAATATGCAGTAAAATATTTAAAAAGACTTGAACAACACCCAAATCCTTTAGCTCGAAATATTTTAAATCATGGCGGCCACACTCGCTTAAGGAGAAGAGACACTGCAGCACTTACCCAACTAGATGAGATATAAACACCTATATAAGTGAACAGAACCCGTGACGAAGAAAATTTTTGTCTGGCACTGGCAGGACATAAATAAAGTATTAGGTTAAGATTTGATAAATTATTGTTAGTTCATATTAAATATATGAAGATTCAATAAATAAATAACGAAAAAAAAAAAAAAAAAAAAAAAAAAAAAATTTCCAGTGTCTGACTTAAAATTAATTCTCGACATTGTTGGAAGCTGCCAACATAATTCTACGCTTATTATTATTTTCTGTGTTTAAAAACTGTTGTATTTTTTGGATGATGGCTTAGATTAGCACAATGAGTTGATAAAGATGTTTTTTGTAATGAAATATTTCTATATTTTTGATCTGATTTATGTCCTGCTATCCTAGTTTTTAGTTTAGTTTTTGTTGTACCTATACATACCTTATTACACTGTCTACTTTCATTACCCTTAAAAGGTATTTTATAAACAATATTTGAAATCTCCATCTTCTTTATTTGTACTTTCATTTTAGTAAATAGTTAACCTACTGTGTTAAAAGATTTATGAGCTATTTTGTATATTTTGCTATCATATATTTTTGATTTTTCTAATCTTTCTGAAAATTTTGGTATATATGTTGCCGACTTATAAATCCTCTGTTTTATAATACTATTTCGCTTATTCATTCTACAATTATTATATTGTATTAATAAATCTGTTGTTAATTGCTTAGGAAAGCTTTTATCAGTTAAAATATTTGAAATCTTCCTTTTAATATCTCTATAAAATTTTGGATCACTTAGTTTCTTCTATAAAGTTTTAAGATGCATTAATAATTACTCGCTTCGGATGCTTCATGAAATAATTAATAATTCTACCAGAAGATGTTGGTTTTTGATACCAATCTATTAATACCCTAGTTCCTCTTCTAATTATTAAGGTGTCCAAATATGATAGTCTTGAATTAGATTCCCTTTCAATTGTAAATTTAATATCTGAATGAAATGAGTTAAAAATATCTAACATTTGCTCTATTCCTGATTCAGAAATTAAACAAAATAAATCGTCAACATATTTTGTCCAGATCTTCGGTTTTATAACTAATTTTTCAACACATATATCTAATAATCTTTCCATAACTTTATCTGCTACAATTAGAGAAGCTAGCGAACCCTGTCATTTAAATATATATATATTATTGTTTAATTGAAGATACCTACTACCTTTTATACAAAATTTGAGAATAAGTAAGAATCTTCTGCTATATTCGTATGTTCCCTCAACAATTTATTAATACTTGAAAATAATAAAGGTCGAATAAAGAACATATTATATACATGAAACAATATATTTATTTGCTTTTGTTAAAATGCAATATTAATCAAATGAAAAGTGAAATTCTTATTCACTTTTTGGTGTTTCCTGACGAGCTGGCCAAAGAAACCAGCGAAATGCACATAGAAACAGGCTTTCCCACAACAATAAAATTCAGTGTTTTTATCAAAAATAAAAATTGGGAACGTCATTAATAAATGAATTAATTAATAATAAATTTTGTATTCCCGAAAATAACTTTTGAATATAATTGTTTATAAACATTTCAAAAATCTATGAAGTCGTATGGGATGTCTAATTTGTTTCGTAATACTTGTCATTTTCGTAGCACATTGAATTTAAACTATTTAACACTATGTTACACTATCAAAATAAAAACTCAAGTAATATATAAATTACTTGAGTTTTTTACATGTCATAATGCAAAGAATAATAGTGCAAAATAGCCTTAAGTAAAATTGGTGTCACATATATGAGTCACTAAATGGTTTGATTCTCATAAGTAAAATTTAATCAAAGTTTAATAAAAAAAAAAAAAAAAAAAAAAAAAAATGTATTGCCATTTATGTACATGTGTATGTATACATTTGGTTAACTGTGGCAAATTTAAAAAACAGGATATAAACATAATCCAATTAATTTCCCATCCTAGTCTTTCTAGAATTCATATATCTGTGTTTTTTATAGGTAGCCGCGTATGTCCATTTTTGTCGATTTAATTTTAAACGCTCTTTACATGTTTCTTAAAATTTCTGGAAAATTTTGGACCAATTCCGATTTTTTTACGTAATGACCAATTCCAAAAAGTTCAATACCTAATTCATAGTTCGATCTAGAATGTCATTTTCCGACCTCCTGAAAAATTTGATTTTAAAACATACGCGGTTACCCATGAAAACCACAGATATATACTAATACCTCAAAAGATATCTGCAAAAATATTAAGGCTCCACACCATTTCTGAGTTTGTAAAGAATAAGTTTTTTCCACTTCCGCTCAGTAATTGGAATAACGCAACTCACTCTCGATGGAGTTCAAATTAGTTTTCTTGTAATAATAAAAAAATCTTCAAAAAATATTTATCTATAAATTCTTAAGGAACTGAGAAAATATAGGATTGTAAAATTCGTTAAATACATATCTCGTGTATTGATATCGAAGATATTTGTACTAAATTTAGAAACTTGTTCTGTTACCGTCGCTCTCTAAATAAATATTATTATATACTGCCTTTGTTTTGAAGGTGCGACAACGACTTCTTCAATCCAGCCCACTTTGACAGATGTTTTGTATTGAGGACTTAGCTATGTGTATCAAATTTCTAAATTTGTACTTTGACTGCTCTCCAGATAAACAAAAATGTATGTATCTCTGTAGTAAAGGTGCCATGCCCACTTGGAATTTTACAAATATTTATCTGGCCTATAATCAGTGCCGGTTTGCCATGAAAATACTTTGATTTCAGAAAAATCGGTGTTGTAGTTCAGGAGTCTATAGAAAACAATCGCATTTTAATTTTTATTTATTTTCGGAAGCATGAATATAAAAACTTAATACTTTTATAAAATGAGTGCATATCTTAAAGTTAGTTTTGATATAAAATAAGGCATAAAAATATAAATAAAAAAAAAAACTTAGCCTATTGGGAAACCATATCACAATATAACAGGGATTCAAATGTTCAATAAAATTTACCAACAAACTTTTAATAAATTATAGGTAAATACCAAGGCACATTAAACAAGGAAAGCTCGTCGCGCTCTTTATTTGTTTCTGTTTACAAAAATTCTAAATTTATAAGATTGTCCTACATAAAATTTCGCTCTTATGGTGAATTTTTTAGATTGTTATGGAAATATTTTTGTCATTTTAAACTCTATTTAAGTTAATTCTTTAAGCTTTTAGACATTTTGTATATTATTTCAATTACTAAAATTAGAAGATCATTATTATTATAATAAAGCAATTGCAGCTGAATTATTTACCATCCATTTAAGTCAGCTATGCTAATTATCATTTAATCCCACTACCATTTGAATTAATATCGTAAAAGCGTCAATGAAAATAAAGTGATGACTTTTTCCTTCTATCGATTAAGGTCATTCTGGATATTTAACAGAAAAATACTTCCTATACTAACTTGCCATTCCTTACATAAGAGCTCATTGCACAGCACACATGCACACCTACAAGTATTTCAACATACATACATACATATTTGCAATGATTTTTAAGTTAAATTCAATGAATAGTTATTTGTTCGTATGTATGTATGTATGTGTTTATTTGTTAATACATATGAATACAGTTACTGGTCACATCTTATACAACATACTCACATTTTGCAGATATTCCACGAAGGAAGCGGCAACACATGCAATTGTTGCTCTACACAACACAGAGATAAATCAACAGTTAGTCAAGTGTGCGTGGGGCAAAGAAAGCGGGGAGCCATTACATATGGCTGCCTTAGCAAGTCAAGCACTTGGACACGGATTTCCGTTTGGTACAGCAGCAGCTACTGCAGCCTATGGACAACACGTAACCGGATATTGGTATCCTTCAGCACCAACAGCATACCAAACAGCAGCAGCTGCTGCCGCCGCCGCAGCACCAACAGCACCAACAACAGCAAATGCTTTACAACCAGGTCAATATTTGCAAGGAATGCAAGGATTTACAACATTTGGACAGTTTGGCGGTTATCAGCAAGGTTTTATGGGGTAAGTAAGAATGTGTATGTTTTACGTTTTTTATTTTTATTGCAATTTTTTAAGAAAATTTATTGCTTATTAGTGAATAATGTAATAGAAAAAAATTGCTGAAAGTCACTTTAATAAAATAAAATAAAAAACTTTTTCATAGTTTAGATTCAAATTTTTTTATTTTTAATTTCCTAACCAAATTAAATATAAAAATATTTTTTTAAAAAACTATCTACAAACAGCAACCTGCCAAGCAATTTTTTAAAACTGCAACTTCTTAAAAAATTTGGCATATAAAGCTTAATACGTTGTGAAATTTGAAATTTGAAAAAATGTTCAGCAGCATCTATTATTTCATACGACAAATTTGACATGTGCGAGTTTGCACAATTTGACGTTTTTAATCTTTCAAAGTATGCGACATTGTTCTTCGTATGTAAAGAAAATCCACATGTATTTTACTTAAAAATATTTTTTTAAATAAAAATTAAAGTAAATATGGCTGCAAAATGGTTACCGGTTGTGTTAAATATGTTTATTTCTTTCTCATTTAATATTAGGTTTAAATTTTTCCATTCGCTTTAAATTCCAGGTGAAATAAGTGCAGCCAATATTATTTCGCAGTTGTAAAAAAATGTTGCCAGAAACATTTCGTAAATTTTTCACAAACTGAACAGAGTCCAATTCTATCAACTTTATTTCATAGAAATTCCGGACAAATTCTTTCATATGAGTTTTGCCAGTATTTCACGTGAAATGTTGAACAGAGTACCAGGCTTAAGTCGTCAATTTTCAAAAGTTTTACTATAAAAAGTAAATTTTCAATAAAAATATCCTTTAAATAGATAATTTTTGTGAAAAATTTCCGTCAACTTATTAATTTTTGAAAAATTTTAATAAATAGTTTATTTGTAAAAAAGTTTCTACAAAAAATTTATTTTCCGAAAATTTTCTATTAATAAAAAATTTCATACAAAAAAAAAATTGTCAAAAAAAAAGTTTACAGTTTTTGCAAATTACATTTTTTATTAAATTGACTGTAAATCGAAAATAGTCAGGGGAATTCACAATGTGAACAACAATTATATTTGCAAACGCGAAAATTTTCAATGAAAGTAATAAAATATTTATTTTCAATACATATCAATTAACTTTTCATCCAAAACTTATAAAAAATTTTCATAAACATCCTTTATAATTTAATATAAACTATGCAGTATTTTCTAGAGTATCCACTCAATTAATCGTTGTTCGATTAATCGAAGAAAATGTTCGCCATTATTTGATCGAATAATTGAAATAGCCAATTTCAAATAAGGAATAATTCGAACAATTTATGTCAATTAATCGATTGAAATTAATTTCTTAAAAACGCTACTTTTTTGATAAAAAAAAATTTTTTTCTTACATTTCTAACTAATAAAAAACATAACAACTAAATAACATGTTCTTATATCCTGTATCTATTGTATTACTCGCACTTCTGAACATATTTTAGTCCATTTTTAGATGTGGGTGTGTGTGAGACAAATCATGTAATAAACGATTACCTACTAATCCCATACGTAAAAAATATCGCTTTTGCATATTGAGTTTGACGTTCATTGTAACAAAATCTGTCTGTCAGATTATGGGTTACCTGTTTTTATCAGACCAACAATTTCCTTATTGCCATCCCAAAAAGCTGGATGAGTTTTGACATTTAAGGTATTGTTAAATTCGTCTTAAAACCTGAAGTATCCTTAGACAGGTCTTAAAACCTGAAGTATCCTTAGACAGGTAGTTGAAAACGAAATCAAGGGTTGTTGGCGCAAAATAGTAATTCTTCAAAGAAAGAAATTACCAAACCTATCGAGTAAAGCTTTAAAATGCCATGTTCGGTAAATCGAATACACATGAGTAAAATTTAAATAGAACAAACTTTGAAAACGATCCAGTTTAAAAAGTTTCTTCATGCTTTGAGTTCTTGTCCTAACCAGAACTTATCTTATAATCAAGAATAATACGGTGTATAAAAAAATTATCTGAGAATCTCCATTGAATTTAATTTGGCTTAATTTTCAGGAATAATAAATTAGTTAAATTGAATTACGAATAATAAATTTGTTTAAATACGCTGGACCTCTCATAAAAATGACGCGATAAAAAATCTAAAATACAATAAATAATTTAAAAATAATTTATAACAATATGAGATGAAAGCCTATGTTGAATTCCCGTATTAAGTATGGCAGGCGGGGCATAATTGCAAATTCTCTGAAATAAAATTAATGCAACCCAATTGCTGCTTAACCAAATGCTTTCAGATCATTTTATAGTCTGTTCAACCTAAGTAGTGTTTACTTTGTTTAAAGTTTTATTTTTTCTTGAATTCTGTTTCGGTCTCTTTAGCGCCTTAAAAACTGTATGTTTTGCAGCAGGAGTTTTAATTTCTTATTTTATTTAAAAGTTTAAGAACTATGTGCGTAGTATAAATGAATTGTCATTTTATTGTTTAACTATATTTTTATTTTACTGTTTTTTTTTTCTTCCGTTTATTAATATAATATAATTATCAAATCAAACAGATATGTACGTTTTTTCCTTTAGATACAATTATTTGAATTGTTCGAGTTTTTCGAGTTACTCGAACATATTGAAACTTTATTCGATTAATCGAGCAAAATTAAAATTCAAAAATCGATTAATTCCTTACTTGAACAAAACCAAAGGTCAAATAATTGGATACTCTAGTATTTTCCCAGTTGTCGAAATTCGACTATAATTATTTATGTAAATATGAAGAAACCATACATATGAGTATACATATCGCACTTATTCAGCAACCCAGTAAAAAAAATTTGTGTTTTTTGAAGCACTTAAGAGAAAAAGCGCATAATCGATCGCTTCGATTAGAGAGCTCTTATACAGCAGTAAATGATAACGAATAAAATATACAAAAAAAAGCTGCTATTTTAGTGCTGACAACGAAGAAGGTTTTAAAGCGAAAAAAAATCAAAATATATTATGGTTTACAAAAGTGCTTGAAAAATGGCATTTAAACCAGTAAAAGCAAAACATTAATAAATATGTTAATATACCCAGCAAAAACTTGGTAATGACTTGCAATTACTGAACAACTTACTTTTCAATGACTACTTCATACCATCTGCATTACATAGAAGTAGTTGAGTAATGGCTGACATATAATCTGTTACATAAGTACTTGTTTATAAGTTGATTATGGAAATTTATAATTCATTCATAATAAATTGCATCTACGGTATCATCTATAGTTAGCCCTTAAAAAAGCCCTTTAGGAGTGCTTTATTTGCATGTTTTATTATGTTAAAAGAAGCGCCTATTGTCAGCAGAAAATAGTCCTCCAAACCGGGAACACCCCATACAAAAATCAGGCATCCCATCAGCAGCTTTGAAGCGATTTGAGGTATGCATTCATATATAAAACCTGCTCCTTTTGGAGCACATTTTTTACTGGGAATAGTGTATTAACTCAAAGTTTTTATTTTTCACTATTTGGAAAAAAAAATCAACACGTAGTATTCATATCTTACCGCTGTAGAAATATCGAGCTGTTTTGTCTACTTTTTGGTAATCAAACGGTTGGTTGAAAAATTCTATTTTATATGCCTTCGATGTAAAATTAAATTTTGTTTTGCTTCTACTGAAAATTTGTAATTTTTAAGTTAATACAGTATTGTTGAACAAGTGCGCTATATAAATTTCCATGCGTCAAGCATTTGTTTTTTTTCGTCTTAGTGGATCGATTTGGCAAAAGACCAGCCTCCGGTCAATATGATATTTTCCACTCAAGGCCGTGAATGTTTAACCTTCATGCTAACACATGAAAAATTATACTTACGCCAACAGCAAGCATACCCTGGTATGCAAGCACATTTTATATGCATTCACACGTTATACTTTTTGTTGTTGTTTTTATGTTATTTGTATTTTGTTTGTGTTGTTTCCAGTTTATTTAATTTTATGCATGAATTGTTAAAGTAACGGGAGTTTTAGCAGACTTGTGAAACTCTTAAATCTTATGAAACCAACATGCAATATTATTTTTTTTTCTTTTGTTTTCATAGACATACACATATGGTAGGAATGAAGAAATAATCCAGGTTTTGGTCATTGAATTTCTCAGAGATACAGCGTTTTTGAAATACAAAACATACCCGGGTATGTAGCTGTTGACATAAAGGGTAATTTAATTTTGTATGTTCAATAACATAAAAAAACAGAAAGTACCAATTGAAAAACAAAAGGTACCAAAAATTCTCTTTTTTAAGTTTCTTGGAGCAGTAAAAATTCAAAAAGAATCAGTTAAACAACGAAAAAATACCAAAAATATGCCTGGTACAGATTCTTATTCCCTCAGGCCCTTGCATGTTTAATTTTATGTTTCTAGGTCCAATACTAACGCAAATTGAAAAAATACCAGTTGAAGAACAAAAAGTCACCTTGTGTAGATTCTCATCCACTTGGTTAATTGCATGTATAATTTTATGTTACTAGGTCCAGTATTAAAGAAAATTCAACAAGTACCAGTTGAAGAACAAAAAAGTACCAACAAGTGATCTCTTATAGTTTCTTATGTACTCAAGACATCGCATGTTTAATTAATATTTAATATTAACCAAAATTAAACAAGTACCAGTTGAAGAATAAAAAAGTACCCAAAATTGATCTCCCATAGATTCTCATCTACTCAGTATATTGCGTGCTTAATTTTATGTTTTTAGGTCCAATATTAACGTAAATTCAAAGGATACCAGTTGAAGAAGAAAATTGTACCAAAAATACCCTCTTATATTATGTTTCTTTTTGTTTCTACGTCTAATATTAACGAAAATTCAATAAGTACCAGTTAAAAAAAAGTACCAACAAGTGATCTCTCATAGTTTCTCATCTACTGAAGATACTGCATGTTTAATTTATATTTAATATTAACGAAAATTTAACAAGTACCAGTTGAAGAACAAAAAAGTACCAAAAAGTGATCTCCCATAGATTCTCATCTACTCAGTATATTGCGTGCCTAATTTTGATGAAGAAGAAAATTGTACCAAAAATTTCCTCTTTCTTTATGTTTCTAGGTCCAATATTTTATATCATTTTATGTTTCTAGGTCCATAATTTTTCATCTTCTAGGTTCTCATTTACTTTTTACATTATAGAAAACTTTAAAATTACCAAATGCATCACGGAAAACTTAAAGAAAGAAATTTTATTTCCCATATTTCCTCTTTTTGGTACTCTTTTTCTCCTTATTGGAGTATCAGAAATTCCAATATTGTACTAGGAGCCCTTTACTTAAAACGTAGTGTATGTCAATGAATTAAGGAAAATGTTTTAGAAAAAAAAAAAACAGAAATAGGTACAAATTTTACCTCTTAAAGGTTCGAATTTCAAAAAAGTATCAAATGTTTATTTATATTTTTTAGCTAGGTTCCGAATCTATTATAATTTTTATTTATATGTTTATTGATTTAAAAGATAAAGGGGTAAACAAATAAGTTTCAAAATACAGATTATATATATTTACTCCCGAAAAGGGCCGAAATTCAGAGAAACGCCAGAATCGGTTGCCAAACACAGGAGAAAAGCGTTCTGAACTGTTTTGCCTTTGGCGATTTAAATAAAGATTGTTGCCGCAGTATAAGTAGATTCCATTTTTCAACAAAACTTTAGTGACATTTGTGTACTTTAAAACGAATTTATATGAAACACATTGGAAAAGAATAAGACAAATGAAGAACGAAATTGTTTCCTTCATTACGAATGAGACTTTTGAACAATTCTCATAAATTTTGCTAAAAACCTAAGTAAAAGTGCTATTGGCTATGACCAATCTTCGATATCCTACACTGAGAGTAAGAATATTTTATGAGTGGTCTTTATATAGAATCTAAACAGACTGGTTTATAATCTTTATAAAAATTTAATTCACAGTATTATAATTCACTGAATTCTTTGGCGTATTAAAGTCTTTACCATAACAGCGCTTTACATTAGGTCTATGGTAAATTGTAGACCGATGGTTCTATAAACCGAATTATTGCAACATCCTTTATCAGTCCGGGCATTCGGCCACCATTTATATCAGTTTTTATAACAGAATTATCAACTTTTTAGGCTGATCGTTCAACATTTGGATTCATCACTTTTATCTTGTTGAACAGGTTTTGATGACTTTCAATCGCAAATTGCTTAGGATAACTAGAAACAATTTAAAATCAATTTTGTACTCCATGTTTGATTTGTTCGAAAGTGAGTGTGTTTTCAAGACGGATGGCAAAATCGACTTAGAATTACTCAAAGACCCGGAATATACATATCGCAGTTGATCATCAAGAGTGTTTAAACCAGTGTTTAAAAATGCTTGACTATTTTTAATGTTTTTGTAATTGCTTAACTTAACTTAAGAAAAAGAACACAGTAAAAGCAAAAAGCAAAAGCAAACGCAGAAAAAGTGAGAGTAAATAATTTATTTATTCTCACCATGTTTATGTTCTCAGCTTAAAAAGCCAGCCAAGCAACCACTTGAAAAAAAAAATTGCTGTTGCTGTAAGTAATAAGTTTTTGTTTATTTTTTTTTTGCTTTGGCTTAACTGTAAATTGATGTGCTTAAATTCAGCGAGTATTAACTTCTTTGCTGTTTTTGACTTCATTGCTGTTGCTTGCTGTTGCAGGCGTTAGTTTCCTAGAATATATACATAATTACATAACACAAAATAAACAAATTAGTTTAAAAAAACGTGTAGTTTCATTTACGTATGTATGTACCTATTTATTAAAAAAAAAAAACGCAAAATACCAAAAAAATTCGAAACAAATTCGACAGCAACAGCAAAGAAGTTAACTTGCTGACTTTAAGCGCATCAAAAGCAAAAAAAAAACAATCAAAAACTTAATACTTACAGCAACAGAAAATTTGTTTTCTTAAGTGGCTTCTTTGCTGACAGATTAAGCAGAGTACATGCACATAGCGAGTTTAAACAAATTATTTACTCTCTTTGTTTTGCTTTTGCTTTTTTGCTTTTGCTGACTCGTAATCAAAGAGTTAAGTAAACACTTAGACACACAGTTTTTTAATTTGCTGCAAAAAATGTAAACAAAGCAAAAATGTGCGACTGTTGCTATTTTAAAGCAAGCAATTTAAACACTGGTTTAAACACGAAATTTTGAACTTTTTCACTTTTTGGAAAATCGACTCGTAATATTTATATATCGGCGATAATTTCTTTCGATTATTATCGAGCTTTCTCAGGGATCGCACTATATGAGTTGTTATAGATGGGGTTTTGTCAAACGAGTTCAAGATTCGGTCAGGGGTGCCGTCCCGCAAGGCTACGTTCTTTCTCCTTTTTTTTTTTGAAAAACATCCTCCTAAATCAAAATTTTAACCTTATCTACTCTTTCGGACATGACAGCAACATTTGCTATTCGTATTCATTAAGCTATCGACCAAGCATATCAGTGTTGTTGGTGCTATGAGGCAAAACATGAATGATGCACTTAATCGAGACCTTGATATGATTCCGGAATGAGGTCACGCAAGTAGGGTCAATTTAATGCCAGAAACACCCAGTGCAGCATTCCAACGCATAAACGCGCGATAGATCAAGGTGCCTTATCTGAAAAAATGAGTGGTATAATTATTGATGATTCAGAATCTATTGATGTTCTGAGCTTGAAAATATAATGTGATGGCCGATGTTGAAGGTGTCGAAAGAACCATGCGTGAGAATCAAGTGTGAGAGATACTTCTCTCCATCTGATCTCTTTACTATGTATACCACCTTTATCCGACAGAGACTGGAATACAACTCTTATGTTTCTCGAGGGCGAAAGTTCTCGTTGGTGACATTTAATTATATTTACTCAATTGTATTTACTCCATTGAGCACCGTTGCAATTTGGGTTGTATTTGTCTTTTTTTATCGCTTTTACAATGGCATATGCTCTGATGACATTAGAGATCTCCCGAAACTCATATGCCTGTGCGTAATGCGCGATTTTCTTGAAGAGCCCCATCCTCTTATGGTCGAAAGCAAATAAAAAATTTTTGGGAATAAATTCGAAAAATAAAAAATGTTGAGATATTCTCCCAAATTTATTTTAAATGTGTTTTAATTTGTTAGTGGTTAAGCATGTCTATATGAATCAGTTGACTTCAACCATATTTTAAAAAAGTTGGAAACAAAACCTCTCAGCCAGGAAGCCAGGATTATATATTTAAAATTATTTTGTTACAGCATTTAAGAAACGAATAGTAATATGAACATGCTTTTTGTATGAAATATACACAATTTAAACCTTCCATGACATTGTTTAATTTCTTCAATTTTGTATTTTAGTTCTTGGTGTTTTAATAAATAACACTGATGAATTTTATGCATATCGGTGATTCCGCAGGAATGTTGTAGTTTTAAGCATGAAGATCCCAGCGAAAAATTATAAAAAGGTAATCCAGTTTGGAATTAAGCATTTAAGGCGGAATGGCTTCTAAACTGGATTACCATATTAGTCATTTTTACATGACATGAGACTCAAAAAATTAGTTCCTAGGAGTTGACTATTTTCCTAACTATTTTAATCTTAAAAGAAGTTAGCAGTGATTTTTTTGTAGAAAATCATAACGCAGGTAATACATAAATTCGTATACTTTTATTTTAATAATCACTTTTACAGTAAATATTTTCAGTCATTCTTATATTTCTTAAAAAATTAATTCGTTTACTACTTGGTATTTTTATGATCTAATGTAATGCGTTTGGTAATCGAGTGATCATACTTGGCAACCAAAAAAGTAAGTCATAATAATAAAAAATAAGTCATATGGCAAGCCGTTCTTTTGGTAATGTGTAATTTTATGCTGGGATGTGCTAGAACTACTTAAGAGTTTTTAGTGCCTTTAGTAAAAAGTATTATTTGTTAGTAAAGTATTATTTGTCGTCTCTTTAGCACTACTTCGAACGGAGCTAAGTTTTATTTGGAGTACATTATGGACAGGCGTGTGGACTAATTAAGTCGTGACACGGAATAACCTTTGCAACTAATCCTTTTAGGGCACTTCAGTCACTTCACTTTGTCCTTTTAATGCCGTTCATAGAATAGATTGCATGAAAAATTCGTTGTTTGGCCAGACTGTGCTTATATGGCATGACCTTCTTGTGGAAGTCTTCTCTCTCACTCTCAACTTGATTAAGTTTTTATCGGTTACCCACAAGCACTAAACCCTCTATCCTCCTTCCCATAAGCTGCTTTTCTAGTTCCAATACCATGTAATGCATTAGTAGAGGTCATCGCCTGAGTGCTGGTCCTAACAAAAATAAAAAATGAAAATTTCCTGCTTTTTGTCTTCTTTTTGGTTTGGAAACGGTTGGTTTAAAAATTATTTTTCATGTGCTTTTAATATCGGGTGATTCATTGTGGGGCTTAATTTATAATGTAAAATTAAACAATAAATTTGAAAGTAAACTTAACATTGCTTATTATCTATTAAAAGAACAACTTATGGCATTAACTGTCTGAACTGATATCATGGTAATGTTGGCCATTACTACGTCTGATCGTTTTGAGCAACTCGATCGAGAATAGCGACTGGTATCTCGCGAATAATAGAAGCAATGTTTTCTTTCAAACCGTCAATCGTAGCTGACTTGTTCCTGAAGCCCTATATGTTGTGCACTTCTGTATGTATACCTTTAAAAAATGCACCATTTTTTTTGTTCAAATCGGTTGACAAGCAGTGGACGAAAGTGTTCTTAACTGTTTTGCCTTTGCCGATTGATATACAAATTGTTGCTGCAGTATAAGAAGGATCTATTTTTTAACAAAACTAGAAGCAATTATATGAAAATCATCGGAAAATAATAAGTCAGTTGAAGAACGATTTTGTTTCCTTCATCACGAATGAGGCTTTTGAATAAATCTTATAAATTTTGCTAAAAAAACCAAGTAAATGTGCTATATTAGGTTGTGCCGGTTCTCTGACACCCTACACAGACAAAAAAATATTTCATTAGTGGACTTTATATGGGATCTTAAAATTATTATCCAATAAAAAAATTATAACCCAAAAACTCGTAGCAATGGCATTTACTGTGTGGTCCGTTTGAAACGTCCAATTTTGGGCGACTCGTTCGAGCATAACGACTGGTTTCTCGCGAGTTACACGAATAATGTTGGCTTCCAAGGCGTCAATAGTAGCTGCCTTACACTGCCTTTACACATGCCAGTAGTTACTTTCAAGTAGTGTATATGTATTATGAATGAAAATCTCAAAGAAATAGCCGAAAGTCCTGCAAGTAGTGTTTACACAGTCAGTTGCAATTTTATTTTTCAAATGTTCTCGCAGCGAAAACATCTTATAAAAAAAACTTTATTTTTAGGTTTAAAAAACATTATCATGTTAACGTTATCACGAAGTTAATTTAATAAATTCTTCTTTATTTTATTTTTGGTCCATCTTGATGAAAAAATTATGTTTATTTTTAAAATATGTGAATCCAGTATTGCAGTATTTGCCGATATCATAACATTCCTGAGAAAATATTTTGATTAACAATTTTTTTTTAAATGCTTGAATTTATGTTTAAAAATATCATGAAGATGTGTTACTGTGTTTTTGTTTTGTCTTTTATTTTTATAAACATACAGAAAATAAGCTATAAACATAATTTTTATTTTACTAAGTCCTAGGAAATGTATACAAAAGGGATACACGGTAACACTATTACTTTATTTGGCATTTTACTTGCTGCAAGTGTCAACAATTTACTTGCAAGCAAATTCTCCTGCAAGTTGGGCTGCAAGTACAAAAAATGTGCTGGGGTTAGTAAAAATGTGTGAGTGTGTTGAGTTTTTCGAACTTGCATTTGCATGTGTAAACTCCGGGTTATTCCTGAAGACCTCAGACTTTCCATATCGCCAGATCACACGATCTAGAGGGCCAATTTACCACAGGAGAACGTGAAATTATGTGCTTACCAAAATAATTTCTCAACAAGATCATTGTTTCACGCGCTATATATCGTAGCGCCGTATTTTTGAAACTAGAACTTACCTAGACCATGCGCTTGATTTTCCGGAAGCACAAAGTCCGTTAACATGCTGCGATAACGGTTACATCTGACGGTAAAATTCTCGTTTTCCTCGTTTTTAAAGAAGTTGTTTGGATGGAGTTGTTGTAATGGATTTAATGGTAGCTCTTGGTACTCTTCGGCTTGCTCATCATCCCAAATATGGCAATTTTGTTTGTTAACGTATCCATTGAGCAAGAAATGTGCTTCATCACTGAAAAAAATTGTACGATATGACAGAACGCTGAGTTGCATAATACAGCTGAACAATTTGGAGACGCTGTTGTGTTATGAGTCTTTTTATGATGACATGCCAAACGATACGGAAAAAAAATGATAAAGCAGTTTGATATGAGTAACCCATTATCTGTAAAAAAGCATATTGAAAATCAGACCTCACGATTAATCACCCTTTATTAAATTAAAACTAGTTTGGCTTCTCCCGAAAATTTGTAAATTTCCAGTTAACACCCTCGTGGCGATCAAGTGCGATAATTACTTAATATGGTCTTATATGAATATTAAGAAACTTTTACTCGGAATGACAAACCTAGTATAGTCTTATTCACCACTAGTGGTGGAGGTTAAAAAATTTTATAGTATTTTAATTTTTTTCCTTAATTTCAAATTACAAGAACACTATAAATTTAATGGCAATTTTTTATTATAAACGGTTTAACTTCAAAGTTTTTACGCTTCACTTTTATGCGATTTTCATTTAAAACCCCACCCTTTTTATATTCTTCTTTTTTACAGAATGGGAGTTCAGGTGCCCGCCACCTGGCAAAGTATACCAGCTCAAGCACCGTTACCCGGTACAGCTGCACCACAAATTACGCAAACAGTTAGTAATTCTTTGCCACAAACTGCTGGAGTTGTGGCATATCCGATGCAACAGTATCAAGTTAATCCTCAGGTAAAATTAAAAATCAAACAAACAAATTGCTTGTATTCCTCTTTTCCTTTACTTATGTTATTTGCACACATGTACAGCATTTCAAATCCTTCTTATCGATATTCAATTAAACTGATTAAATAATTATGTTAAAATTTTTTTAATATTTTATAGATTGCAGAAGACGAATGGCTGGCACCGAGTCTTCTGGTGTAGCTGCCATGATGACCTCCTCTAATGGGAGATGCTTGTTATGCAGCAGCAACAAACTTTAATGCGGGTTTAATGTCGTGTGCTTGTCCCAAAGCTTTATTAACTTCAAATAATTCTACAGCCTCTATAGCAGCACCAGCAGCAGCAACAACTACAACTACCAGTTCAGCAGCGCCTTTATATGTACAGCAGGCAACTATGAAATGTCTGTCTCATCATGCCCAACATCAACAACAACAACTACAGCAATTACAATATGGGAGTCATTATCCCTATTACGTTTATCAGCAGCAGGTATTAAACAACGATTTCGCTTCTTCGACGGACATGTACAAAGATCATCATAATTATTCCATAATTACAATTTAAAATCACAACACTGTTGGCGTATTGACTAAGCAAACCGAAATATTTAATAAATATAAAAAAATAAAACTAAATTAATCATTACCAAAAACTGAACAAAGGAATATATGAATTGTTAACATGAAATGAAATATATTTATAGAAATAAAAGAGCAATTACTTAATATATAAGATAATCTAAACGATATAGTTAAGGTTATATACATACAAATACTATACATATATACATTATATATAGGTAGAAATATTTTAGTAGATGTTTTACATCAACGTATTTGCACATAAATGTAAATTATTTACAATGAATGCATTTTAATGACAAATTAAGAAAAAAAATCATAATTTTGTAGGTTTTTTTTTTACCCCTTAAACATTATTTTTTCTTTTATTATTTATAAAAACATAAGTTTAAATCGACGTGTAGAGATTTGGAATAAAATCCTTTTAAATTCTTCTTCTTCATTCAAAGGGCTACTTGACACTCTGCTCAAAGTGTCTATAAAAAAATACCAATTTCTAATAGAAACTGGAAATTTTCAAAGACTTTAAACATTTTTTAAAACTAGTCTACAAATTGCACAGCCTCTTTCAAAATATTTTCTTTAGCTAACAAATTTTTGCATAAATTTTTTTGGTTAACCCTAGGATTACCCTCTTGGTCGGGCCAGACCAAATTTGTGTTTTGCTTGCAATATGTTTCCGATAGAATAAACAAATCAAGGAAACAGAAACGTGAATTCTATTCTTAATATGTTGGGAATCGAATGAATCTTGTTTGGAATCGAATCAAAAAAGTATGATTGTGCGCTAAATGCTATCTAACTACAAAACTCGTTTCAGCTGTGGTCAATGCGAAAAAGCAATGTGCCAGCAACATGGTAATGAAATTCAAAACTACATTTGCGCGGAATATCATGTAAAATAAAATAATGAAGTAATAAAATTATATAATAATTTCGTATAATTTAAAGTAATACGCAAACTTTCAATAAAAAAAATATTTATATATACTTTTTTATAAATTGGCGTTTTAACCCTTGTCCTTATAAACAACTTTTACTACGAGAACGTATAACGAAGTACAGGTGTGACCATTATCAATTTTTTCCATTTTTCTTTATATTTTCGAAGAAAAAGAATTTTTTTAATGCGATTTTGTAGCTGAACATATTTACAAACATTTATTTACAAAAAAATAAGAATACAATGTGGATGGGATAACGTCAACATCCTAAAAACGTCCAATATGTTTGCAGCATTAAACCCATTCGTTTGTGTGCGAAATTTGCAATATGGAGGACCAAATTTAAATAATTTATGTTATAATAAGTAATTATTAGCTCTGTTCCACATGCATAACGAAATAGTCCGAACTTGCACAAAGTTACCCAAAAGCGTTCCACATAACAATTTTCGTGCAATTAGGAGAGTATTTGAGAGAGTAATTTTTTTCATTTCATGTACAAATTTGCACGAACTTTTTCTTTGGGTAAGTTCGGACAAGAATAAACAATCAGCTGTTTTTGTTTACATATGAAACTGATAAATTAATCAGAAAACTTACAAGCAAAAGAAAAAGTTTAGTTTTTTTTAAAAAATATATTAAAAAGCAAAATGTAGGGTTTAATGAAAAAATTAAAGTGGTAAATACATTATTGCATACATATTTCTCTTAATTTGTAATATATTAAAGAACAAAATATAAAAAATGACAATGATGCAAATGCTTTAGTTTTGTAATGTTATGACTTTAAAGCGGCTAAAGTCACTTAAATAGACCTTAATTTGAAAATTAAGCAGCATTAGTATTTGAAGAAGTGCAAAAATGGTTTTTTGCGTTCCAGCAATGTTGGCTAGTTTTGGCAAATGTTAAGAGTAATTTTCATTTTACTCTCATTAGTCCGAACTTGCCCGAGATCTTGTGGAACACACCTATTATAATACTAATGTTATTATTAATTTAGTCTATAACATATATAATTTCTTAGTATGTCCGAATTATGTGTGTCCTATTGTCTTTCCGCAACTTCCTGAAGCGAACTGATGACATAGGAAGCTGAAATATAGCAACTTTTTGCTATATTTTCCTTAACTAGTAAATTTTTGCAATATTTTCACAAAATAGAACATTTTCAGAATTTTCCATAAATAGCAAAAATTCGCAAATTTTCCATTAATAGCATGTTCTCGCAAACATTTTCGCCAAATTTTCTATTAATATCAAGCTTTCGCCAAATTAAGTCAAGAGCCCAAGTTTCAGAATAAGGTCAATCATCTTGTTAAACAATACAGAGCATCCGAAAAATGTGTGTGGAATTGGAGAAGTGGTCGTGGCACTTTCCATACAAAGACATTGTAGATATCTGTATATCCTGAGCACGGCAAGACCAAAAGTTTTCAATTTAACTACAAGTACCCTGGTTCTTAATATACAACATCCGACAGAATATGGACGTTATTGGAGAGGTAGGCATGGCACACAATAGATTTATTTATATCTAAAAAACGGTAAGAGAAAGAGTGTCCAAATTTTGTGGACATAGCTGTACTATCAATACAAGACCTCACTTAAGACAGGATTAGAGAGGTGGGGGTGGCACCAAATACATTTCTTATTATCTGAAGAATGGCAGCAGAAAAATTGTCCAAATTTACATTACTGGATTCTTAATATACAAAATCCGTCAACATGGGCGTGACACCTCCTAAACACATACGAAATAGATCAGTAATAAAAAAAGCTACAATATTAAGTGAAAATAGCTTCGATGCCAATACAAGACATCCGAAAGGAAAGTGGTCAGGCTTAGAGAAAAAGGCACGGTACCAAAGATAATTTTTGTATATTTGGAGAT
Source organism: Pollenia amentaria (assembly GCA_943735925.1). NCBI lineage: Eukaryota > Metazoa > Arthropoda > Insecta > Diptera > Polleniidae > Pollenia > Pollenia amentaria. Next base: position 238,354,923 of record OX031006.1, on the reverse strand, counting down.
TAGACGGGGAGTACAAGGCGCACCACGTAAAATTTATGTTAATACATAAATATATATATATATATAACTTTCTGTCAAGGGTACATAAGATTCGGTATAGCCGAAAAATAATTTTCAAGCCCATGTGCTTTAATGAGCACAAAGGCATTAAACAGTAAAAAAAAGAAATTTTTTGTATTAAATAAATAAATAAAAGCCGTATAAGCCGACTGAAACTTGCCAAAAATGAAATTTTCTTGAAAATAGCAAAATTTAAATCACTGGTATCACGGAAAAACTATGGGAGGTTTTGGCATAATTTTTTTGTATATCTATTCCTATTATATCGTATGGCTCTATGCTCCAATTTGGAACGACGGGAATAAATATAAATATGATATTATATCCTCAATAAGTCTCAATGTGCTGATCAAAAATTTCGGAAATTTGCTTAATAAATTTTTTAAAAATACTGTACTATTCTGAATAAGTTTTAATTAAAATAAATTCACAACAAAACGGAAATCGCCCGAAATTTCCCGAAAATAGCAAAACTAAAATCGCAGGTACGGAAAAACTATGGGAGGTTTTGGCCTAATTTTTTTCATATTTCAATTCTATATTATATCCTCAAAAAATTCCAATGATCAATATAATGATCAAAAAGTTCTGAAATTTGTTTAACAAAATTTTTTAAAATTTGAAAATGAACTTTTGAAACTGCCGTTAATAAAAATTTTTATTTGTCACATCTGCGAATAGGCTTGCGGTGTCCTACGAAGAAAAAAAAACTCATAAACAAGTAAATACCAGTATATTTTACCTAAAAATGAGCTCTTATTCAAATATTTCTCAAAATATGTTAATTTTGTTCCTTCCTTTCTTCTTCAAGTGGCCTTGTTAACAAAAAATTAAAAATTTTCTATAAAGAAGATATAGATAATTTCCTACACGCAGAGAAAAAATATGTTAAATATGGTCACCTCCAACAAAACTATTTTTAAAGACAATTTTAAACATATTATGTTTAATTTAACCATATTATTGTCACCGACAACCATATTATTGTTAAATTAGTCCTCCATCAAGATGACACAGCCATATTATGGTTGCCTCTAAACGTGTTATGGTTAAATATGACAATAATTTGCTCTTAAATTAACAATAGTATTTTCCTCTTTTCCAAGAGTAACATTCTATGGTTGAAAATCAACCATGTTATTATAAATGTTAAACATATTTTAGTTTTTATTAACCAAAACATGTTCGGAGGCAACCATAATATGGTTGTGGACTAATTTAACCATTATATGGTTGTCGATGACAATAATATGGTTAAAATAACCATAGTGTGTTTAAAATTTTATTTAAAAATAGTTTTGTTGGAGGTGACCATATTTAAACATATTTTTTCTCTGGGTGTATGAATAGTAAATTTTGGAAAAAAAACTATTGTTAAAAAATTTTGTTTTAATCACCACTAAAATAAAATTAAACCCTTTTTATTTGTAAAATTATTTTTATCCCATTAAGCATTATCTCATTTATAAAAATTAAATGGGATAAAATATCAATTAAACATGGATGTTTATCCGTCCTTAACATACATAAACTTCCTTTTAATTTAGCTAAATATTTCACTAGCGCGATTTGGCCATGTGGTCTTTTGAAAAATATCGATATTCGTTTTTATTTTTAATAATTCAACAAAAACATGCAAATTTTCCACAAAAAAAAAAAAAACCAAACTGTTACAATATTAATATTTAAATACTAACTGCATACCAGATATAAAATAAAATTTTAGTAATAATACAAAAAATATTTTTTAATAAAATAGTTTAGATGCATAGATAACAACCATTAAAATAATCACCGAATATATAAAATTGAAATTTTAATAAAGAAAAAATATTAATATGGAAAAATTTAAAATAAAACAAAAATAATTTTAGCAAAAATTTTTGAAACAAATAGTTAGTTACTAATTTGTATTTATAATAGAAATAATTATATAAAAGAAATTTTTTGCATAACCATGGTAACAAAGATAACCTGCCCTCCTTTCCAAAAAAATAAAAAAAAAAAAAAAACTAGGAAGAGTTTAGATAAAGTAGGCAAATGAGTTTAATGTTAGATACTAATGCACCAGAGATGTTGTTAAAAGAAATTTTCATTAGCGAGAAAATAGAACCTAACAAAATATTTTATTTTATGAAAACTTCTATTAAAGTGAAAATTTGCACAAAAAACACAAGTATTTATAAATATAGAAAAAAAGGTATGAAAAAAACACTTTACATGTCTGTAGAGACTACAATCCAAGTGGAAATAGGTTTTAGTTATAGTAAATTAATTTTTAGTAAATAAAAATAAAATCCAAAATAAACATCATGTAAATATATAAATAATAAAATTATATACAATAATATATTTATATATAAGACGCAACTCTATGTACATATATGTATTAATATTATGTATGTTTTTTACATAAATATGCTTACAAACAAAAATGTAAATTATTTTTGATCAAATCAATATTCAAAATAATGAATTTAATATTTAAAATATATTTTAGCAAGCAAGAATGAGTTTGAAATCATGCAAGGCGTATAATTTATTTCTTTTAGATTTAGGACCATATCTAAATGTACACATGTTATAAAAATATACGAAAGTAGTCAGAGAACTCATACACTTTTGTTTAAACTTAAAAAGTTAATTAAAACCCATTTATCAGGGCATCAAATCATTTTAGCCATAGTCTTTTATGAAATACCCTTTTAAACTCCAAAAAATTTCAATAAATTAATGGGGTATGAAACTTGTGAAACTTTAAAAAAAAATATTCATCTAAGACCCCATAAAGTAAATACCCGATAAAAAAATAGAGCTTCGAACTAAGCAGATTTGTAAGGTAAAAATAAAAAAGTTACGCTTACCATTTCTCTTAGGAAAAAAGGAATTTTATTTGCCCAGTTCCACTTTGAAGCAATTGAGTTTTGACAAAAAGAGCGCTTTGTTTAACGCATATAACCTTTATGTTAATGGCTGCATATCCGGATATGTGGAGAAAAACTTATGATAACGAGCGTATTAAGTAAAATAAAAAAACTAACTCATTAATTAGCGTTCTAGAAAACTGCAAAACTAAAATTAGAATTAAAAAAAAAAAAAAAAAAAATACCGTAGTAATCTTTAAGATAAACCAGCCTCGTTATTGTCCCCAATCTTTTTCGATACTAATGGCTTTTTATCACTTTTTTCTTCTCGTAAATCTGACTATTCCTGACGAATGTGTTCCTGTTGATCCTCATAATTAAGTGCACTTAGCTGCCTTGAAGTAAGCCATTCACAACTTCCATATTTTTTCTTGTATCTTTCTCTGATTGCCAGAATCAAATAAGAAAAAAAGCCCCATACAAAATCTGTTGAATATCAGGGTATGGTACTGTTGACGTACGTATAACTTTTCTGCTGTTATGATAGTGATATAATGGCTAAAAAACCGGTGAATGTAACGATCAGCTTTGTGCACTGAACTGTTTGTTGTTACAGTAATTTAATTTTTATTTTACAAAATTTTTAAAGGTCTCGTTCACTTTCATACCACACCCATAGAAAAATATGTTTGAAAATGGTCACCTCCAACAAAACTATTTTAAAAGAAAAATGTTAAACATATTATGTTTAATTTAATCATACTTATATCACCGACAAACATATTATGGCTAAATTTGTCCTCCATCAAGAAGCCCAACCATATTATGGTTGCCTCCGAACATGTTTTGGTTAATAATAACTAAAATATGCTTAACATTTATAATAGCATGGTTGATTTCCAACCATAGCATGTTGCTCTTGGAAAAGAGGAAAATACTATTGTTAATTTAAAAACAAATTATTGTCATATTTAACCAAAACATATTTAAAGACAACCCTAATATGGTTGTGGCTTGTTGATGGAGGGCCAATTTAACAATAATATGGTTGTCGGTGACAATAATTAAATTAAACATTATATGTTGAAAAATTTTCTTTAAAAATAGTTTTGTTGGGGGTGACCATTTTTACACATATTTTTTCTCTGCGTGCAGCTTCTCTCTATTTCATATTGCATTAGTGCTTCGCAAGTAAGAACAATTTTTTGTTATATAAATTTTGGGTCCTTTGATAATTCTTAGTGGACTTATTATGACCGCCTGTCTCTTAAAATAGCGCTAATTTTTCAAAGGTTCAACAGAAAATAGCAATTTAAGTGTGAAATAGTTTCTAGGCATCCAGATTGGTATTAAAATCCAACACAATCGGTTTAGTGGTAATAGAGTTATGAAACCAACTGTGGCACATGAATCCAAAGAAACTGATATTTCTTATCTGTTTACAGAGAAATTACTTGTTTGAACATTCATTTATTAAAAAACAATATGCTTCATCCAATTAAAACATATTTGATAAGCCTATTAAAGGCGGTACATCACGGGGAACCTGACTTGCGCTCTTAGTTTATTAAACACTTCACCTCACAGTTTGGAAACTTAAAAAAAGAATTTACAAAATATCCCCAATTAATGTGTTAACGCAACAAAATACCATAAACTGATATAAAATTGAGATGGAAATAAACAGATTGTCATTAAGTTTGACACAAACTCCTTTTAAGAATTATACTAGAGTAAGTGCGGGTAATGTGGTACAGTGCCTTTTTTCTTAAACTAACAAATCAAGTGTAATGAAACCAATCTAAATGGTTTGTCGCTCTCAAAAAATTAAGAATGCTTTGATCTGTATTATTTTTGAAAGTCATTCTTAGTGTGAGTGTCGAAAAATTCGATTGGCTGCGAAGTCGATTTTTTTTTTGGGTGTTGTTAACAAATAAGGTTTTGTTGTAAAGGTGCATTTAAAAGTTTTTAAGTGTATAACTAAAGTAATTGGGAAGTACCTAATTAGTGAACATAATATGCAATTACTCAATAGCTGTAGTAAATAATTTAAAATTAATAAATATCTGCATCATCCTCAAGTGCTCCTAATGTGGTGTACCTTTAATCAGCTAATTTGTTATAGTATACCAAATTACCTGTCAAATAAAATATTAATGAAATTGTTGTTTGTTTACACAAATTGTTGTTGTTTTCTTGTTTTTATTTTTTTTTTTGCAATTAAGTAAAAATGTATATATAACGCGACTAATTTTAAAGAAAATACTATGATTTTGTAAAGTAGTTCACTCTACCACATTACCAGCACTTGGTGTACCACATTACCCGCACATTTTTTAAAGTCGTATCTAATGAGACTTGCAATATTTTCTTATATTCCTCTGAAAGTGTGTGTTTAATATTTTTCGCAAATGGCTTCGTGGGAGCCTAACATATGAAGCATGTCAATAGATTAATCATATTTTAATCACACAAAAATTAAAAATTTGTCAAACTAAAAACAAATAGGTACACCACATTGTCCGCACTTCCTCTACTAAGTTTCGGATAGATCTTTCAAAAATTAAAACAAGGGCCATATAAAGCCCACTCTCGCAAAATATTATTGAATGCCTTGTATAACAAATAAATCTTACAGTCGGGACTCGATCAAACGAATTTTTTTTAAGTACATATCGCGCACTAAATCATCAAGAGGCACAACTTAAAACTTATCAAAATCGTTTATTTTTCATAAACCAGTTCAAAAATCACGAAAACCACGATAAATTCGTTTGCGGGCCTGTTTTCTTTAGCTTTTCTTCTTTAACGTTTGTGAAACTCAATTTAATTAAAAAAATTAAACCATGTTTTTGAACCCAGTTGCCGTTTGCAAAACATTTTTCAATTTTGTGTTGTGCCTGTTTGTGATTTAATGTACGATATACAAATGAAAGTATATAAACATGAGAAAAAAATGTTTTTAGCTGTTATAACATTTACGCGTTGTTCTATAAGAAGTTTTACTATTATTTTTGAATAAGCCCATGCATATTCACAAGGTATATGCATCAGATAGAGTTGTGCTGATTGTCTGCTTAGTTTGCGTGGAGTTTTGACATTAAGAATAACTAAGTTCATTTAGAAAACAAGCACAAGTTCTATATTCGGCTGCGTCGAATCTTTGATACCCTCCACCGAGAGTAAGAATTTTTTAGAAGGGGGATTTATATGGAATCCCTAAGTTATGGTTAAATCCTACAAAAACTGACCTCACCATCTTAAAACTCGTTGCTATTTTAGGCGTATTCCAAAAGTAGGTTTTTAATGATTGGCTTTATATGAAGCCCATGGTGAAGTATTATGCACCGATTTTTATCAAATGTGATTCTCATTTTTTTCAGGGTTATGAAACTATGACATACTCAATTTTACCACAAAACCGCTACTTGTTACAATTTTAAGCGGACTGAAGTGTTTTTCGAGCACTGGCCTTATTCTGGACCAATTTGCACGAAATTTATTGGTATGATTTTTTTTTATTGGTACGATTTATTTTAATTTTTTGTTAACAGAAATATGATTTTTTTAGAGTGCTTGTTCCTCATTTGGTTCTTTAACTCTTTTTCTTCTAAGCCGATTGTGATAAACTTCCTTCCAAAACTGCTAAGAATAACTGGAAGTAATTTGACACCAAAATTGTCCTTCTTGTTGAGTCTTTCGGAAATGATTTTGTTTTCAATGCACAGAAGGACATACATATATTGACGGACTGACAGACGGAGTGACAAAAGAACTGATAGACGGACAAGGGCTCAGAATGTGCATCGTCGCCTTACAGTATAAGCCAGCTAACTGACTTTAAGCAAATTTTGCAAAATTTGCCCTATATATATTTTGTTTTTTTCTTATATTCTTTAGAGTCCCAAGAACTTGGTTTTCTTAGTCGATTCGGCATCTCTTTATCTTTATCGAACGATATCAAAATATTGTATAGTTAATAACTGAATTAGGAAGTTTATACTCCAAGGCGACGATATAAACATATATATATATATATATATATATAAATATATATACTTGTTGGGATCTCGGATGAATATAAAAAAATTTTCCCACGGAATGAAAAACTTTGTATACCCTCAATCACAACTAGTGGTGGAGGGTATACAAGTCATGAACAGATATTAAATTCATTTTTTTGAATATCAGCAACAATTATACATTTTTATGTGACACAAATGACTTGTTTTTGCTTTTAGAAAACATAAAAAAGTATGTTGACGTAATTAAACCATAAATATATAAATTGATAAAAATGGTACACAAAAGTATAAAATAACTGTTAAACGATTATAATGAGTAAAAAAATAATAGAAATTATAAAATATTAAAAACAAAATAAAAATTATATTGTGTTAAAATTTATAGAAGCTTAATTAAAAATAAATGTTGTATCTGTCTGTCTGTCTGTCTGTATACACAAAAATCCAATCAATAGAAATCGCAAATATAACGAAAAAATACATCCATATAAAACGTACAAAATCCTCATCATAACGATATACATACCGAAAAACACACACATACATACATAGCGATATAGAAAATAATTTGTACTTTATATTATAACCACATATACACATTCACACAACACTCATATACACTATATAAACTAATACAATAATAATAAAAAAAATAAATCAAATGAGAAAATGCAAAAATATTGAAAAAAAAAGAAAAACTCAAAACTAAAATCAAATCAAACATTGTGTTAGAAATAAATTATTTGTAACGAGTTCCATATGTGGGAGTGTGTTAGGAGTTTACACGTTTATAGCTTTAAAATCCTTATAATTATTATTTAAAATCAAACTAATAACTGATCATATTAATAAAATCGTAAAAGCAACTACATTTTGTCAGTGCAAATGTAACAGACCAATCAAAATTGTATGTGTTAAAAACTGATTTTCTATTCCCACAGTCATGGAATGTAAAATATTTATTTAGTTTTCAAGTATTCTGGATTAATTATTTAATGTTGTTTAATTTTTGGATAACCAATGGGCGACAATGGAAGATTTTTTTATGTATATTTTATTGGTGTGTAATGAAAATCGATTGATTGAAAACAATCGGTTTTAAAATGTGTGATCAATTCTGAGCGATTTTGAATCCCATTTTTTATTAAAATATCTTATATAAAATTTAAGAGAATATATTCAGAAAATGTGAGCAAAATGTATTAGAAAGAATTCTCTAAAGATACAAAAAACGACATTATCGATTTCAAATCGTTTTGTTTTCACAATTGTTCTCCATCCCATACCCGATTATTTTTGAACGAACGGAATCTCATATGGAAAAAAGGTTTAAAAAGTGTACTTTAAAAGGGTGGAGAAACGAAGTCAAATTATTTTCTACTTTAATGAATGACCAATTCAGTTAGCTTAGACGACTTAACATTTTTTTTATTAATATTTTTTTTAAAATTATGGAATTATTATGCGTTCGTGTTTGCACCTTAACCCTTGGATTACCGTCTTGGTCTGGCCACATCAAATTTGTGTTTTGCTTGCAATATATATCTGATGGAATCAAAAAAATGAAGGAAAAAAATGTTTTATCTTAGGCAAAAGAAGGCGAATTGCGATCTTTATTTTTGTAATAAGCTTTATATGCACGTATATGCCCAAGTCAACGTAGAAAGTGAGTTCAGACGTGTACTTAGAGGAGAGCCAACGAACATTATTAAACCCTTGAATTACCATCTTCGTCTGGCAAGACGAAATTTGTGTTTTGCTTGCAATATTTTTTGAATATAACAAAAAATTGAAAATAAAACGGGGCGTGAATTCTATAAATGATATGTGCTGAATCGAATGAAACTAATTTAGATTCGATTGGAGCAAAGTAGTGGGGTGAAATTCCATTTTTATGTCTTGAAATTACCCTCTTTGTCTGTCTAGATCAATTTTTTTTACTTGCAATATCTTGCCAAATAGGACAAAATATCAAAAAAAAAAAACGAAAACGTGAATTTTATAAATTATATATTTAGTCAATTCACAAGGTATCCTAACATGTCATATTGTCAAAATGTCCTAATATTTCACAATGGTTTAAAAATATTGTTGTTGGTTTGTTAACAAAAAGTGTCTTAAATAAATAGAACGTTGCAAAGTCCAGCGCTGAGCGGCTGAGCCGTACAACAATATTTTTAAACCATTGTGAAATATTAGGACATTTTGACAATATGACATGTTAGGATACCTTGTGAATTGACTAATTGTGAATCGAATGAAATAAGTTTGAATCAAATCAAAAAACTACTGCCCACTATACGCTTAGTTCAATTTAACTGCAAAGACCAAATGCAAAACTCCTTTCAGCTGTGGTTGAAATTAAAGACTACATTTTCGAAGATTTGCATGTGGAATATAATAATGAAAAATTCAAATTATATACTAAATTCGTATAATCTTATGTATTAAGCATACGTTCAATAAAAAATAGAATTATTTACTTTTTTTTAATTGTGTTTTTTACCTATTCTAATTGTGGGTTGGCCAGACCAAGAGGAGAACTAACAGCCGTACCTAAACAAGAGCGGAAGGCGGAACGTTTTCTTCAGCGTAGCTTTAATGCTGATATGCCATACCTAAATAAGAGCGTCAGCGTTGTGCCATAAACAGTAGTGTTAACTTTCGTGCCGACTAAAACCCTCATTAAAGACATAAGAAATTTAATTAAAATCGCTAGTTTGACCTAAAAATAGCTAATATACCATTATTTATTATCAAACAATAAAAACAGGGTTGTCAAAACAACAAATATAGCAGCCCTGTTTATTTTAACGCGCTGTCAAAATCGGATTTTCCAATTGCAAAGCGCTACCGTTGCGTTGCCGTCGCGTTGTTTCGGTATGCTACATACAAATTGTATGGGCATGAGGAGTTTTGACAGCTAGAAAACGCGTTCCGCTCTTGTTAAGGTATGGCTGTTAGTGGTAAAGAGTTACCGAGCATCCTAGGGCTAAAATATTGGTAATATATCCACCTTTAAGTATAAGGATCCACTTAAGCTGGCTTTCGACGACATGCATTTAGCAGCGTGGTTGCCATATTTTCCACTGAAAAATTCATGTTGTGTAAAATTAAAAATATTTGTGTCGGAGAATGTCATCTCGAATTTGAAGTGTAAACATTTTCAATTATGGTTTTTTTAATATTGAACTTACAAAGGTGCAGTATTATTTTTTATTTCTCGACGGAGTAAAAAATCTGTCACATCATAGTCCTTCAACAACCAAAGTAGAAAAAACGCCATTAAATGGATTTGTTATAATGACATATTCCGAATAAACGAATGATTTGCTTTTGTCGAGTGTTGATACAATATGGTAAACGAGTTGGAAAGGATGGGAAGCCATTAGTTTGTTTTATTATAGAGGAGAAAGGAAAGCTTTAGTTAGCGAAGCCGGTGTTTGTTATACCATTCGCTGGGCACAATATTTTCTCATCTATGGTATAACAAATACCAGATTCACTAAATAAAGCTCCTCTGTATAGCCGGTCTTCGTCCGATCGCAAAGGTTGTCTCGTCCGTCGTATAACAAATAACGGCTTCGCTAAAACTAAGCTTCTAAATTCGGGTTTCTTAAAGTAAGGATTTCAAAATTCGGTATTATAATGTTCGGGATTTTGAAATTCTTAGATTCGGGATTCTTGTTTTAAACTTTAGCTGTTTGGGGTGAATATTAAAAAAATTAAGGTGATTTTTCATAAAAAAGAATTACCTCAATTTTAGGGGCATAATTAATTTTATTTTTAGGGCTGTTTTAAATCACCCTTATACTGCATTTCGATAACGTTTCCGCATTCAGTTACGCATCAATCGAAAAAGGTATTCCAAGAAAATCTACAGAAAAAGAAGAAGAAAAGATCTGCAGTTTTGCTTAGAAACGTATAAAATCGGAACAGAAAATATAAGCAATTTTGTAAAAATTTTTATACATAAATTTAGTGCAAAAGAGATCAAATAAAGAAAAATTAAATATTTATAGTGAAAAAATTTATTGAATTAATTTGCCAGTTTATGCTTATGTTAAGGTGTGCTGTTGTTTGACTTGCACTAAATTAAATAACACTTTAAAATTTTGGTACAAAAGTAAATATATAATTTAAAATTATTTATTGTCTTTTATTTTACTTACATTTTTTTAATGACGCAGTTTCTTAAACGAAATAAATAAAAAAAAATAATCGAAGAACTTTTCGTCAGTAAATAAACACCTTGATAAAACGTAGTTCCGATCGTAATCCTGAATACAACAATCTAAAGAAAAAAATTTTAACGCAATGCAGAATACCAAAATTGCCAAACGGGAAAAATTTCGATCCGATTCGAAACGCAGAAGAAGGGTGAATATTTTTTTTAAATAATTTTAATTACAAAAAATTGGGTAACATTGCATAATGAAAAATAGTCCTTCATTTAGGGTAAATTTTCATTAGCTTTTGTGCCAAGAATTATATTATATTATATAGAAATGAAGCCATATGGATATGAATTTAGGACACATGGCTTTATTGCCTATGTCTATATTACACTGCACCCCAATAAAATATTTGACAGCTATCAGCTTTTTTGCAAGTCATATTTTTGTGGCGGCAAAAATACTTTAACATTTTTTTTGTAAATTATTTTATTATTTTAAGCCTTCCTTTATTATATGAAACGTTTTTCATCGCATCGTTCATTTTTTAGCAAAGACCTTTTATTACGAAAATCGGTAGGTCGATTGATAAAAACTAGTTTTTTCAGGTCGAGAAGCTAAACATTGTCACAAAAGTTGAACCGACAAAAAAAATCATTTGGCAAAATAAACACTATTTTATTTTTCAAAATATTACTTTTTGGGACAAGAGGCTTTTCGTAAATAATCGATTCATATTTAATATAATGTTAAGTTTAAGTTCTAAAATTTTGGAACTTTTGTTTTTATTAATTTTTAAATTTTTGTTTTTTTTTATAAACCTACTTTAACAATTCTAGTCTAAAGATAAAAAAATGCAATAAAATAAATCATAAAAAGATCAAAGTAATTAATCAAAAATTAAAATGTAAACTAAAATATAAGCAACCAAAGATAATGTCAATGAAAGTATCCATAAACTCATAGTAGCAAAACATCAAACTTATACTGTAATAAACTGCAAAATATGTCATAAAACTAATAAGAAATAAAGTAAAAATAATGTTGAAATAAAAATATTTGAAATATTTTGTTTTATTTGAAATTTTGTGGAATTTTGCAAAAAGTATGGGAGTTGAAACCGTGAATGATCTACTGGTCTGTTTTTTAACTGCCCAATAAAAAATTTTCTTTTTTTGCGAAGCACTAATGGTACATTTTCAAAAGTTAGCACACATTTATGCGCAACGCAATAAGACATACAGAGATGCAGTAAAGTAAGTGAACGAATTCTTAATAAATTGAAAAAAAAATTTATAAAATTTGAAGAGCCACAACTATGAAGCAGGTTTGTAAGGGAGCATACCCTGTAGATATCGAGACTTGTCCATACATGCGTGTAAAGAGTAGTCCATAAAGGAGTAGGAGTACTCCAAAACTACTCCATTTATATGGTAAAAAGGTGGTCTATTTAACATTTCGATGTCCCAGGAGTGGACCATATAACCCACCGAAGTAGTCTCTAATCTACTCCATGGAGTACTCAAGTGGGTTAGTTTCAAAAGTACTCCATGTTACTACTTTTTCACTAATCGCCTTTTATGGCGTGCACTGTAATCCATTATTGCTATTATTATACATATATATTTACTTGGTATTTTTAATTATTTTTTCACAAATCTTAAAAACCTTTCCTGTTTCAATTTTAAATAAACAATTAATAATGGCCAACATCAGGGCTACCACTGTGTAATACTGTAAACTATAGCAGTTGTTGGCAGCACTGCATGTTAATTTGTCTAATATGGTCCATACTACAGTACATTGGACCATGTTGTAAGTAGTCCATTTAATCCACAATGGACCACGTAGTCCAATATAATCTGCAGGGTATTAAAGAATAACGGTAACACAAAATTCAGTGTGCAAAGCTGATCGTTACATTCACCAATTTTTATATGCGCTGAATAAAGCGCTTTCTGTGTCAAAAATTTATTGCTTCAAAGTGTGAACTCGCCATATAAAATTCATGTCTTCCGTAAGTGATATGATAAGCGAAACTGCTTCGTTGGAAGCTCCACTTTTATTGAGTTGTGTTATTAAAAGAATTGATAACAAGTAAGAGTGATATGTTCGACTCGGCCGAATCTTATATAGCCTTTAACATCGTGCGATATGAGCAGAAAGTTATATTAACATAGTTTTTTTAGATATAATATATCGATTTTGAGCCACGCCTACCTCCCAATACTTCCCATATTTTGTCGGATATTGTGTATTGATAACCGAGACGATTGTATCTAATTTGGAAGCTTTAGCTCTCGCCGTTCTCCAGATATACAAAAATCTATAATCACCCTTATTCTGCGTTTCGAATCGGATCGAAATTTTTTCCGTTTGGCAATTTGGGTATTTTGCGTTCCGTTTCAATTTTGTTTCTTTCGATTGTATGTATTCTGGAACGTAATCGAAATGCAAAATAAGGGTGAATGTCTTTGTAAGAGAAGTGCCAAGCCCACTTCCCAATGCCGCCTACATTTTTTGGGATTTTGTGTATTGATAACCGAGATATTTGTAATTTGGAAACTTTGGCTCTTTTTTCTTAGGATATAAAGAAATGCATAATGCGTTTGTATGGAAAATGCCACGTCCGCTTCTCTGATCCTGCCCATTTTTTTGGGAGAGGTTGTATATTAATAAAAAGATGGTTGTAAACTGAAACAAAAATGCTACGTTGCTGGAATGAAACCATTTCATTGGCCTCTATTCATTTAAGCTGTTCATTGCAGTAATGTCTCTTTCATTAATACTAAGAAATTTCAAAAATGGGAATTTTGATACATTTCGTTGTATCATTAATGATACGAAACACTTTACATTCGGGCTAAGTAAAACTTTGATGTATTATGGGAGGTAAAAATCCGTACAGTAAAATATCACAAGTTAACGTTTCCATTAAGGATAATACTTAATTGTATGTTTAAATAAAGTTTTTATTATTCATTAAATTATTAAAGAATTTATAGCACCCTCCAAAATAAGATGATATTTTTACGTAACCCGAATGCAGTTTTACGTTGACAAAGAAAACATTATTTTTCTATATTTTTAGGAAATCAATAAAAAACTATGCCTTGGTAATTGATTATAATTGTAAGTAATATAACAACGAGTTAATTAAATGCATTTTTTGTGGTTTTCGTAGCCTAATTTCCGATTTTTTTTATAATATTTTCATTAATGCTATGACATATCTCACATTTTTTTAAATTTTTCAATAAATTTTTCAACAATTATTTATAAAATTACGTTTCTGGAATGAAAAGTTTCCTACTATTTACGAAAACTTTCAATCTGTTTTTTAAAACACTACCATAAATACAAAAAATTAAAAAAAAAAAAACGTAGCACATGTACCTATAAGACATAAAAGAATGATACAATTCATTCGTGTAACGTATGTTTTTATTACCTTTGAGACTTGTTGTATGAGAGAATAGAGCGTAAGGAAAAAAGAGAATTAAAAATAGTAACTATAGTGATTTTGTAATAAAAGTTACGTAACTTATCATTACATTAACGAATCTTTCATAAACGCAATCTAACGGGACTTAGAATAATATGAGCACACAAAAATGTGTACACTCATATAATTTGTAGTAAATATAACAATTTGTTTCGTTAAAACAATGATCTTGTCATCCAGATAACATAATTTATCATTTAAGGCTCAGAAACAGAAATCGAAAGAGAAAAAACATGTGCTGACAATTCTCAGATTCTTTTTTTCAATTGTTAAATTAAATACACAACATTTTCGTGGTAGTAGATACTAGGCAAACGGAAAGAACGCTGATGAGTCGTTCCTTCCGTTGCGGGGTGGAGAATGAATAACTTGCAAGTTACTACATACATCACTGTCATTGAAAGGTAATCTTATGAAAATTGGTACATAACTTGATGGAACAAGGATAACAAATTAAATAAATCTATAACTTCCCTAGAGGGAAGCAAACTGACACCAAAGTAGTCCCGTGATAGGTATTTGGTGATAGAGACTTGTTCTAGTTTATAATATAATTTGCTTGTGCACATGGCAACTCTGAAATTTCGCAGCTGTTACATATGTTTATTCCGATAATTAAAAATGGAGCGCTTTACGAAGGAACAATCCGTTATAATTGGAAAATTGTCCCTAGAGGGAAGCGAGCTGACAATAAAGTATTCCCGTGATAGGTTCTTTGGTGGTCTTTATATGAATGGGACCTATCACTTTTACATGGTGTTGTCATTGGAGGGGGTCAATTGACACCTAACAGCCACCATTTGACAAGTCACACATCTATTCTCAATGAACGTGTTTTGTGTTAGTTACTACAATGGAGTATTATCTCAATACAATGTAATATTATTTCAATGAAACAAGTTCTAGAACCAAATTCAAGAACCAAATTTTAGATAATCCTAAAACAAAATGTGTCACACCACCGGTGAATACTGTATTTTATTTCTTGAATTCCTCACTTTTTCTACCTTTAAGTTCTTCATATAACAGTTAAATGATTGGTTCCCCTTTCATGAGTTCCTTCTTTTTATACTTGTTCTATTTTCACAAATCCCAGGACCAGTCTGAGGGAACAATTGACACAAATTTCCCGGGGTAACAGGAATTAAAAAAATACGAAATAAAATTACAATGACTCAAAATTACGGAAATAGGTAACCATAACATTTTATATATATGTAATATTTATGAAATTTTTGCGTTGTATTAAAGTAAAACAATGAAAAATATTATTGCATTAATAAAACAATGTATTTAACTAATTGAAAAGATTTCATTTCATTCATGACAAGTTACATCTATGAACGAATTGAGTCCATTGCGTTCATGATACATTACATTTCAATCATGAAAATGTACGTTGATTTTTAAAATATTTGGCATAGAATTATGACAAAATTTCATTGTATTAATGACAATTTCGAACTTAATGATTTTCGTAGCGGGAATGACTCGCCACGTTGGCTCAAAAATAATGATAAAATTCATTGCAGGAATGTAAAAGATCGTTACATTTAAGGTTTTTCTCTTGGTGAACACAATTTGGTGGAAACTTTGGCTCTTTCCGTTCTACAGATATACAGAAAACAACAAAAAAAAAAAAAAAAAAAAAAAAAAAAACAAACACAACAATGGATTAAAGGATAAATTTAGAGGCAGTCGTGGTTTTTTGCTCCTATGCTTAAGGGCTTAATTTCATTAGCAAAATTTAAATCACCATACCTGACATAAATAAATATAAGTTCCCATCATATCTATGATCTTCCAAAAACCAATTTCAACAGACGGAAGTACTGGCGGAATTCCTGATTTGAAGAAGAGAAGAGTAGTTTCTCAAAAGGATCCAGAATATATTTACTTTAATTGCAAATAAGAAACTCCTTCGGTGAAGGGTATACAAATAAATCAGGGACCCTAACAGTTATAAGAGAAAAAAATCATATTTAACTATTAATAGTGATAAATCTATATAAAGTTTCCAATTAACAATTATAATTAAAAATATTATATTTTATATATTTTATTTTTTAGTTATAAATAAAAATTATTTTTACCAAAAAAATTTTTTTTTTAAATAACTATTATATCAAACAAACATTTTATTTTAGTTGTATTATTTATAACAATTATTAATACTTTTTATAATAAAAGATTTTTTGGTTAAAATATTTTTTAAAGAAAACTGTGCTGAATTATTTAACATACATAAATTGACATAAATTGGTGTATATTTTTTTTTTTAATCGATCTAACGATATCCATACGTAGGGCTGGCTGTCTATCCAAGCCTCATACGCAAATTACAGGTCACAATTTTGAAGATTAATTGATAAGATTTAGTACATAGTATGGTATTCGTTTAATCGGGCTTTTGCTTTAATTGGTTAATCGCTCGAATAATTGACCGAGATTTTGGTGTAATCGGTTAATAATCGGTTAACTTTGTTTTTGATCGTTTAACCGATTTTTCTTATAAATAAAGTAATTTCAATGAATAAAAATGTATAAATTATTTATTATATGCAGTTTATTAGTAAACAAACAAGAACATAACAAACATAACAATTCTTAAACTAAATTGAGTAAACAGAAAAATAATTCATAAATATGTAATACATATTTTATATTATGTATTAATTAAAAAAAACTGTGAGACCATTTTATTAATTATTTCAATAGTTTTAGGAGATCTTATAAAGCAATATTTTGGCAAGTAATTTAAATGTTTAGGAATTAATAAATAACACAGGACAACACATGATTTCTGGACTCAATTCCGATAATTGTTTATGAAAGTAGACCCTAAAAGAAGAACTTCTGCATCATTAGTTTGGTCAAGGTACATCAAAAAATGAAAAAAAAATAAATTTGTTTCAGCTTATTCGGGCTAGTGGTTCTCGAGTTATGACAAAGAAAAGAGCCTAAAACGTGACAAATTCTCTTATACGATACTTACTTACTTCAAATTAATTTTTAAATTATTATTTGATGTACCTTGACCAAACTAATGATGCAGAAGTTCTTCTTTTTGGGTCTACTTTCATAAATAATTATCAGAATTGAGACCCGAATCAATCACCTGAAAAATGTTGTACTGTGTAATTTAAATGTTTAGGAATTAAGCGATTCTTTTTTTTAATTTTGAATAACTTGACTTGGAAAAATTTATTTTCTCAGTCCTTTTCCTGGATTTCTCTAAGCATATAAAATCGTCCATTATGCCATTAGAGTCCTGTTCTAATTTTTTTAAATGTTAAGCATTTCTAATTGTTTCGGTTAATCCTGTTAAAAGGTTGAAATGGGAAGAAAAAAATTAAAAACCTTAACACATACATATAAAAAGTACGTGAAGCAAAAAGTTGTCTACAGCCAACACTTCCAGCTATTATTTTGTATCATAATCGAATCTTTAAGGAATCAGCTTCAATAGCAAACTAACCTCATATGAGATAATTTTTCGAGCAAAAATGATACTCTCGTTTTAAAAAAGGATACCTACCGATAAATCACGTCCAAGAATCACTTGTAATACAATTTGTTGATTCTTTTTTGATCGCTGTAATTCAAAACATTAAGAAATCATCATTTTAACATATGAATGAATCCATTTTCAATCGCTCAAGTGAAAAATCAGTTTTTAATCTCAAAAGAAATCGGAAGAGTCTCATTTAGGTGATTTAAAAAAAATTAAAACCCAAATGCTACCGGGGTTATTTAAAATATAGATCACTAGAAGAATACCTTCTTTGTTTGCATGAAAAAATATTTTCTAAACACATACCTTTTTATGTGGGTATTTCCTGGTGTCACGAACGTCCGTTCGTACGCTTTTGATGAACAAATAATATCGGAAACAAAACTTTTCCTAGCATTATTGTTTTTGGCGAATCGATAGCATTTTGGAAGCTCTATGTTTAGTGCAAGAGATGGATTTCATCGAGTTTAAGTTTTCATAATGATAGTATTAAACATGTGGTCACGAACGTACACATAATAGAAGTCAACTTTGGCTGACAGTAGTGAAATTTAAAAATCTGCGAAATGGAACGGAATATTCAAAAGTGATTAACTTTTTTTTAAAGTGTATTAATGTTGGTCTCTATCCAGTATTTACACAATAAAATATCTTTATTGGTTTTTGTTTAATTGGCTAAAGTACCGGTCGCAAACGTGCTTGTCGCGAACGTACGATTTTGCCAATATTTTTAGCCGTTAATTAACGGTTAATAGAACTTTGTTTATTCTCCTTACTATTTTCTCTTCTAAATTGATTGAAAAAAAGAGATTTTGAAGAAAGAGTGCAAACATAACATATTTTTTGCATGTAAAATAATGGAATATAAAAATAGCTTTGGAAGTAGAAAGAATACAATTTTCCTGTATCCATCCCAATTTCCTCAAGTAAAACAGCTGAGATATGGTATGAAACCATTATATTATAAAAACATAGACTTTTTTTATAAATTTAAACAATAAAACACGATGATTATCAGCATTTTATTTTTTCATCCTGGTTGACCATTTGGAGGAAATGCCCATATGAGACAAAACAAATAATAAAAAACATAAAAATATGTTGTAGTACTATAAAAAATTAAAAATGTTGTTACATTGGTTAATCGGTTAATCAATTTAAAATTAACCGATCAGTTAATCGCGTAGTAATTATAAATACTCTTATATCACAAAGGGGGTTAATATTGCATTTTTTGTGACAAAATACTAGAGAAAATGAAGTAAGATTTTTACAGTGGGTATATATTAGGGTGGGTCAAAAAAATTTTTTTTCTCGTAACGACTTCTAATAGCGTAAATATAGTGTATATTAGTCTGCATTAGACCCTGTAAAATATTATTAATTTATTTTTAGGGTAAGAGCCCGCGCTTTGATCTTCATTTTGTTAAATTTGTTATATAACAGCAATAGCATTGTATTGCAAAACAGCATATTTCTATATCCTAACGATTCTTAAGGTCTCGAGGACCACAAGCAATTCGTTCATAGAAAAGTATATATTCTTCCAGGATATATGATAGAATACATATAAAATAATGCACAATAAAAAGATCAGTTTGGGCTTACTACGCGGACAGGGAAGTTGTGTTTATTTTTTTTTAACTGTTTTAACTTGTAACCGTTATTATGGAAACCAGAAGACAAGATTATTTCTGCATGAGATTCGAAAATGTAGAAGATATTAATGATGATAACTTACGATTATGTTACGAAATAATATGATTGGAATAGAGAGCAAATAAAAATAACAAGGAATACTACCAAAGAACCATCGTTTTTAGATATTGCAAAACTTGTAGCTCAAAGAATAGAATGCGTTTGGAGAAAATCGCCTTTTCCTACAGTGTCAAATAGAATAGTCATTCAAGTAATAAACTGTAATCATATAAATTACAAAAATCTCATAAAGTCGTTGAAAAAAATGTCCGTTTATTAGAAAGAAAATTTTCTCCGACGTAGCAGAGTTTTGTTTCATATTTGTTGCTGTTGATGTAAACAAATTGAGCTTTTTTGATGTCCAAGGGTATATAAGGTACCCAAAGAAGAACAGGAGTTTTCAAGTGAGATGCAAGGGTGAGAAAGATGCGTCTTGGAGGAGTAGTTCGAGATCTCCCAACTAAATTGTAAAAAAGAGCAGCCCAAGCACCAAATACAGAAACGTTAATAAAAGTCACGATAAAATTAACTTAAAACAGCAGGAGTTATCTGTAAGTAATTCCAGTGCTTCTTGTGACGACTGTTTTAATTTACCTTCCACGTCAAAGGCAGAAAGAAAAAAAATTGTTGTTTGCCTATATTGTCAAAAACTTGTAACCGTTACAGTGTTTCCGATAGCGCAGCGGCTGCTATTGCTTCGTCTTTATTGCAAGATATCTCTCCTAGCAGTGAACCAATTGATAAATCAAAAATAAGACAGGAAAGAAAAAAAGTACGTAATGAATGTATTCAAGACCAGAAGCAGCTAGACCTACTAGCTTTTTACTTTGAGGGCCGAAAAGATAAGACGCTTAATATTATTTAAAAGGGAGCTAGGAAATATATTCAAATACTGATTGAGGAACATGTATCGGTTAAGGAGCCAGATTCAGTTTATGTTGGCTATGCAAAACCAGATCGCAGTACTTCTGAAAATATTGAAATGTCAATTATTGCCCTTCCTTCGTCTCAAAAAATTAATAAAGAAAATTTGATGGCAATTGGTACAGTCACTAGCACTGGGAAATGTAACGGAGTAATAAGAGTTTTGGCAAAAAGACTTCAGCGCCCACTGCAATGGATTATTTACATTTGAACGAATTGTCATTAAAACATCTATTTAACAAGCTATATGGTGCTACCAAGGGACCATATTCGCATGCTGGTTCTATTGGCAACTTGTAAGAAAACTGCGAAAAACTTGCTTCTGTGAAACAGTGAGAGAACTGGCAACAAGACGTGTTCATGAAGCACGAAGCTCACCTCATACCCTAAAGCAACCTCGCGTCTTTGAGGCCCCTTCTATCAATTTTGACGGAAGTAACTACTTTGAAGTTATTAATTGGAATCAAAAGTTTTCGATCCACCAATTCTTTGGAACATCACTACTGAAGAAATAAGTGCGGCAGCTAAGTGTCAAGAAGTGACAATCTAATTTTTTGAAATGTCCAGATTTGACAGTATACAAGTCTTTGTGACCAAAAAATAACTAATAAAATTTCGTGTTTTTATTGTTTTATGTTGCATAGGAACCAAAGATTTTTTGTTTGTGTAATTAAAAATGTGTTCAGTTTTAATTAATAATAAACAATTTAAAGTAAATAAAATATTAAAATTTCAAAAATGGCTTTTTTTTAAATATTTAATTCTTAGGAGCTCCGGCGCGGGCTCAAGATGTGACTTTTTTAAACTTTTTTTTTGCATTTTTTATTTTCGTTAACGTAAGGCAACAAAATATTGCTATTAGAATATGATTCGAGAAGTTTTATTCTATCTCATACATCAGTGACCCACCCTAATATAGAGCCTTTGCTGCAGTAGTGTCATAACTCAAAAAAATAAATTTTTGAGCTTATATATTTAATTTTTTAATTCTTTAATATAGGGCCGCCTACTAGCTAAACATATCAATCAAACCAAGGAAAAGCTTGATAAATACTATGGGGACACAGTTCGAATGAGTTTTTGCAGCGCTTTGTAACTGTGAAACATGGATCCATTACAACACTCCGGAGACCAAGCAGCGGTCTAACAATGGATTTCTCCGTGTGAGCCGGCTCCGAAGAAGGCCAAGGTAAGTTTGTCGGCCAATAAGATGATGGCAACAGTTTTTTGGGATGCATGCGGGATAATCCACATCGATTACCTTTAAAAGGGAAAAACAATAAACGGCGAATATTATGCCAAGTTATAGGACCGATTTAACGAGGATTTAAAAAAACCGACCCCATATGGCCAAGAAAAAATTCTTTTCATCAAGATAATGCAAAGAATACAAAAAAATTTTAATTTATTCGCCATATGAAATCTAATAAAAGAATTAATTGGGATTATATAATACCGGACTATATACTGCCGGTAAACGAAACGTGTGACCCATACTATACAAGTAAACTGTGCAATATTTTATTTTTAAAATATAAGAACAAGCTCAAATATCAAAAAGCAAAATATTTTTTTTGTATTATTAACATTCCAACTTTCATGAGTCTATTGCTGCTAATACGCCATAATTAAGGCGATTCCTTGCATAATTCTAGGAACCTTTCCCAGAATATTTTTTCCGCGCTTATTTTTTTGGTGTCATCTCTTAAAAAACCGAGTCAAAACTGAACTGTGTAATCGCTGAAAATGTACAGTGGAAAAACGCCGATATTTTCTTAATATTAGTTAAAAAACATATGATGCAATTTATTGTAAGCTGTTGAGCAACGGTTAAAATGTTGAATTTTATTATAAAGAGATCTTAAAAATATCGAATTCGATAGTCGTAGATAAATATCGATATATCGATACATGGGTATTTTTAATATCGGTGATATATATCGATTATAATTTTTTGAAATATCGATATTTTGATACATCGATGTTTATTGCCCATCCCTATAGAAAACTTTTAATATTTAAATATTAAGTATACGCTATCCAGTGCAAATAAATATATATGTAAGAAATTACAGCATACCTTTAAGGGCACTTCCACACTGCCTTAAGCGTATGAGCAATGTGTTAATTAAATGCTTATTATACGTTCAGTAAACTGCACTAATGATTTAATTAAAATAATGTTGTATATTTTTCAGAGCTTGATTTTAATACTGAGCGTATGACTAATATTTTTTATTTATGTGCTGTTTTCACAACACATGTGATTTAAAGTGTAGTTAAATTTTGTATGAAAAGAACTCAGTTTTTTTCAGTGTTTTTCATATATTTTACTACACAATAATAAAAAAAAAAGTTTTACGTAAGAAAAAAAATTATTTAAAAACTAAATTAAAAATGAAAATAATATAATTAAATAATTATTAAACATAATTAGAATGGGTAAAAACGGCGCGTCAAGTTGCAAACGTTAACGGCCTTCGGATCATTTTTCGAATAAATAGAAAATTTAACATAATACAATAATTTACGTTACTTTTGTATAATTTTAAAGTTTGCTTATTTTTATAGCTATACCAAGCAAATATAGGCTGAAATATTTGTAAATTATTATTACAAATGTTCTTTGACGTACCGAATATTCGGTCTTTAAATTTCACGCCAAATTTGACCCGAAGACCTTCACACAGAACAAATGTCATAAATGAAATCATTTTTTAAATGTACACCTTATTCATAAAAAATAAAACAGGTAAATGAAAGGTTTATTAAACAAATTTTTAATAAATATTTAAACAAAAATCCTTCAATATTTTTTATAGCTAAATATTCTTTTATTCAATATGTATTTTCAAATTTTTTTTCTTATAATTAAATCTACTCGTTATTGAATATTTAAAAGTTCTTAATATTTATCATTTTATTGTGTTATGTGGTTAAGGAACCAAAGTTCTATTTTTTATGTGTAATTAAAAATGTGTTTAGTTTTAATTAATAATAAATAATTTAAAGTAAATAAAATATTAAAATTTAAAAAATGGCTTTTTTAAAATAGTTTATTCTTTGGAGCTCCGGCGCGGGCTCAAGATGTGACTTCTTTAAACTTTTTTTTTCGCATTTTTTATTTGTTTTAACGTAAGAGAACAAAATATTGCTATTAGAATATGATTCGAGAAGTTTTATTTTGTCTCATACATCAGTGACCCACCCTAGTATATATGTATGACCACTGTACATCGATTTCTTGCATAAAGTGGAAATTGGAAATTTTCGAGTTGCCTCTCTTTAGAAGAACCAGTGTGATATGCAGCGATAATGGTTAAAAAGCACCAATTGAATAAAAGATTATTTTCATAACTTTAAAAATAATAATAAAAATAATTTTTAGTCCCTGAAATAAATAGTGTGGCATCAATTACATTATGTATCCAATTTGAACTCTTGTCATCACCTCTGATGACCGCTATATATCTTGATGTCTTATGGTCCCATAACCACGAAAACCATAAAAAATTTAAATTGTATGGATACATTTTTTTTAAAGAGACTGTTCCACCGATTTTATCATATCTTAGGTTATCAAATTTTATGACAAGAAACGCTTAATAACTAAAAACAAAATAGTCATTAGGACGAGCTAAAAATAGTTTTGTATATATACACAACGGCTTCGGAATTATTTAAACCGAAATGATGGAAAATATTTTTTTTTTCAACAATTTTTTATTTTTCAAATTTATTCTATGAGCCAAATTTCAGTTATGTATTTTATAAAGCTTTTAGTAATAGATCTATAAAAAAAATGTTGAATATAATAAAGTAACTTATAAAAATAAATAATTCCCAGATTCTATTTTTTTTTTTTAATTTAAAATAGAAAAAACTTTCTGTTTTTATAAAATTTCTTACCAGTTCGCATATTCCAAATGAAAGAAGTTTTATTTCTTGAAAATCGATGGATAAATGTTGATTTAATTTTCAATTTTATCAACATATTAGTTTCGAAGAGAGTGCTCCACAGATTTTTTATTACTTGAGGCAGATTGGTCCAATTTCATTAGAAAATAATTTAAATGATGAGAATTCTAGTCGCCTTTAAGCAAGTTTAAAGATATTGTCTATATGATTTTCATGTTATTTTCGACGAAACAAAAAAAGAACAATGTTTTTTTGTGCAAAAAGGAAAATATTGTACAATTTTGAATTTTTGAAAATTCATAAAATAAAAAATAATTAATACTTTTATTACTGGACCAATATTTTATATAAATAACTAAAAATACGATAATATGCTTTAAATTCACCCTTAAATGTGTACCTGAGCTTGTCCATGAGTGTTTTCCGGTTTTTTTTTCATTATTAAATATAGTAGAACGAAATTATGTATTCCTCAATTAAAGTATTTTTTTTTTTCATATTGTATCCACCAGGCCCTGGCTAGGCCCTGCCCTATTAAACAAATAAAATCAAAGTAAATCAAGTAAATAAGATCAAAACGAAACGTATCAAAAAGCATACTCAACACATAAGAATCCTTTCTTTACTTTTTTTCGAAGAATTATTATAGTTGACAACAAAATGATCTTGCTATAGACATAAAACGCCATACAAATAAAAGTAGTCCCAGCAAGGCCCAAGGGTCCGTTAGTGTGAGTTTTTTCGATAGCCATAAAAAGCTCTATACAAAATACGAGGGGTCCCAGCTGGGCCCAGGTGGCAGTTTGTTAAGAGTTAAACGCATTTAGCTTTCCTGTTTCTTGTCCTGGAATTTTAACATTTTGATTTGGTATTCAACTTTTCCGTTTGAACACAGAAATTTTAAGCTGCTGATTTGGTACAAAAAATATTCAGCTCCTCGTTTGACAATGCAGTTTCCTGTTATATATTGGTACAAGGACTATAGTCTTTGACATAGTGACTTCGCTCTGCAGTTTGGCAAAAGAATTGTGGTTTATTGCTTTCGTGTTTATGAAATAAGTTTATGTTACTTCGATTTTTCTTCAATAGCTTTGTTGAAAAGAGTTAAATCGAGAGAAAGAAGCTTTAAATGAATCACTTGATCAAAAATCCTGGCTTAATTGCGCCAGGATTGGCTACCATTTAAAGCCTGGCACTCTGTTCGTGAAATGTTGTCAAAATTCATAAGAAACAAAACTTGTGCGGAATATCTTTGAAATAATGTTAGTAGAATTGAACTCTGTTCATTTTGTAAAAAAAATTACTAAAAGTTTCTGGCAACATTTTTTTACAAGCTGCACTTATTTCGGGGGCAATTTTAAGCAAATGGAAAAAAATTTAAGTTTAAGCTACGGTAATACTTATTAAATATTTGGCCAAACCACCCGAAGGGAAAAAGTCTTTCGACTAAAATCCCTGCGGGAAATTTGTGTCAATTGGTTTTAAAGCACTTATTCCGTGACCAGTGAACATAGTCTTATAATAAAAAGGAACGAATTGTGATAGCAGAAAACAGAACATATCACTTAACTGGTGATACTGTGTTTAAAGAGAAGTTACTCCAGAAGAAAGGTAATTGACAAACAACTATTAATGTAACTGGATTTTGTGTGGGTTGTGCCTGATTCTATCTGGTTCAATTACTTTATATGAAGGGGATCTGTCATATTAACATGATTCACTTGGGACAAAATCTGCGTTAAGCCTAGTTCTCTGTTTAAATCTGTGAAAAATGTTGAGCAACATCTATTATTTAACTAGAAAAATTTGACATGTGTTAATGTTACCTATCACGATAGTTTGTACAATTTGAAGTTTTTAATCTTTCAAAATATGCGACATTGTTTTGCGTATATAAACAAAACCTACATGTATTTTACTAATTTTTTTTTTATAAAAAATTAAATAAAATAGAAAGTAATTTTCAAAATACATTGCTCGTTGCTGATAATCTTTTTAATAAATTTTGTGAAAAATTTATCAAAAACTTTATTTACAACTGTCAAAATTCCGTATGAAATAAAGAGCATTTGCTTTATTTCACAGTTGCAAAAAAAAAAATGTTGCCAGAAACATTTCGCCACTTTTTCACAAAATGAACAGAGAACTACTCTATCAACATTATTTCATAGAAATTCCGTAGCAGTTTTTTTTATATAAGTTTTGACAGCATTTCACGTAAAATGTTGAACTGAGTATCAGGCTTTAGGCATAATTTTAACCCAAAATGTAATGTGTCCATTTCGGTAACTTCAGTAACCTGTTACAAATTGTTAAAAAGGTGCCAATTAACCCCCTCCTAGGACATCGCCATGGTAAAGTGACAAGTCCTGTCAAGTCTATAAAGTCTAAGAACCAGAACCGGTCTCTACCATTTAAGAAATGGCACGTGGCAAATTTGGGGTTAGTTACCTTTCCCTTCTTTAGTTAATAGTTCATGAGATTTAACATTTGGGGTATTCACAAGGTGTGCTATCATGGTTTATTGTCATAATGTTCTAACATTTTACAATGGTTTAAAAATATTGTTGTTGGTTTGTAAACAAAAAGTGTCTTAAATAAATAGAACGTTGCTTGCTATGTTTATTGTGCTGTCGTAATTAATAGCACATTAAATTATGAGGGGTTGCTCACAACAGTCGTATTTTTTCATGTTATTATTTTTAGACATATGACTTTATGACACCTTGTGAATCCCCCAATTATCTTATTATTAAAAAATAAAACTGATTATACTGCTCGACATAACAAAAAACTGTTTTTTTTGTTAGATTTGGTATATCAATCAAAATAAATAAAGGAATTAAAGAAAATTATTTTTAAGGCTTCCTGTTGGTCCAGTTTTTTCGTCAAATATTTGCCAAGTGTGACCGTAACTTTAATTTTGAATGAGAAGGGACAAATTTAACTAACACAACCGATAACAGTTTTTCATCCATATTTATTTATTTTTTTTTTAATTTTGTTTAAGTAAAATACATGTGGGTTTTGTTAACATATGCACAACAATGTCGCATACTTTGAAGAATTAAAAACTTCAAACTGTGCAAACTTGCGAGATAATAAACACTGATACATGTCACACTTTTCGTATCAAATAAAAGTTTCTCAACATTTTTCATAAGTTTAAACAGAGTACTACGCTTAACTTGGTCTTCTATGGTTTAGTTAGAGTCACCAAATTTCGAAAACTTTGCAGAGAAATTATCAAAATCTTCGATCTAAAAATTTCCAGAAATTTTAAATTTATAAATCTATTTTTGCTATCTTTTTTAATTTTTTCAATTAATTCGTAACTGTATTCAAACTTAACCTAACTATCAGCATCCTGCTGGTGGTATCAGCCAAAACTAATTCTTATACCCTTCACCGCTAGTTTTGGTACACCCTTTACTAAGTTTGTCCTTCCGTGTGAATCTTTTTGAATATTAATCAACTAAGAGACCATACAGTACATATATGGTGGGGCCTTGAGTAATTATAAGTCGATTAAGCTAGGTCCGTCTGTCTTTCCGTCTTTTGAAATAACGCTCACTCAAAAGAAAAGAACAGTATTGGTGTCTAACTGTTTCTAGTTCGCCTTAGCAGTATGGGAACTAAATCCAGCAAAATTGGTTCAATAGGAAAAGAGTTGAACATTAAAACGTGGAACAATGATAATTTTGTTACAAAAACTAGCATAAATAGTGGCGTAATGCACATATTGATAAAACATTTTCAAAAATTATGTATTGTATATGGCGCAAAATCATGCCACAAAATCGGTCCATAATTTACCATAGGCCCACATAAAGTCCACGCTCGATTTTGGTCTGTCACAGTTTTATATGACTAGAAATCACACTGTCAAATTTTGTGCAGATCGGTCCATAATTTACGATAGGCCCAATATAAACCATACTCTCGGGAAACATTTTACTACGCCTAAAACCGCAACGAATAATAATACTTTTGTAATTATATTTGTTTGGTTATAGTTAGTTGTGTAAGACTACAAATTTGTAAAATTTCATTAAGATCGGTCCATAGTATACCATAGGTCCCATATTAAGCCCATTCCAGAAATATTCTCACTGTCAGTGTAGGGTATTAAAGATTCGGCATAGGCTTTTATAGCACCTAAAATTGTTTTGAACTGAATAAAGGACTGGCTTTGGAAGCTTCGGACTCCTAAAAGAAAGTTTTAGGTCGTTCGAAAATTGTGGATGAGTTTTTTCAAGCATCTGCCATAATCTGCGATTTTCTTCTATTGAATAAGCCAAAACCAAAAGTTTAGTTAATACCAATTTTAAGCTTTTATGTAAAGAATTTTGAAGCCGAAACTAATTTAAAAATGTTTTTCAAAAGCGAAAATATTAATAATAATAATATAGAACAGAAAACATATATTAACTAAATTTTGTCGACATCACAGTTCTGTTATCTAACATCGTGGCGATGCTAATAGGCCGCCTCGATTGTATTATCTGACACCGTTGCACTTCTCTCTTTGGGGATATTTAAAAGAAAAAGTATACCTCAATAATACAAGAACAATTCAAGAGCTGAAGGATGAGATAATTCGGCACCATCGGATAGATTTATGCCACCGAAGACGTGGCGAGCATTTGAACGACATTTTGTTTCACACATAATTGTCGTAGATCCTTATACCAAAATGAAAAATATTAAATTAATTCTCTGAAAACTCTGAAAGACAAATTTCTTATTTACAATTAACATCGTGCGTTTTCGTTGGACCTCCCTTTACAACGTTTTAAGCGAATTTCGAAACCTGATCTTACCTCCCTAATTAATTACTCTTTACTTCAAAAATTCGTTTTTGACCAACAAAAATTAGACGGATGACGAATATAAGGCACTATGCAAGAAGGATTGTTATCAAACTAGAGAATAATTTGTAAAATCATTTGAAGCCACTCAAGTAGCAATTCTAAAATTATTGCAAGCAACAATAATCATTCATAATAAAGGAAATTAAATAGCACGACTTGATATCGGTAAATGTTAAGAATAAAGGTTTTGCATAAACACCACAGCAAACAGGTAATTTCTGCCCTTTGTGCAACCTCAGGCCGCTCACTCGTGCAAATGTAACAATTTAGCCTGTTGACAAATTCATTGAGCCAGAAGTGAGCTTCATTTAAGAAGATAAGTTTCTTGTCTGTGCTCACGTAACAAAATTACGGTAGAACGTAAACTTAAAAAAAAATATATACAAATGTTTAAACATTTCTGAAGCGTTTATTTTTGTCTGAGTCAATGTGAAAATTGTGAAAGAATGACGAATCGAACATTACTCCTGTTCAGGAAATGTCAAATACAAAATGCGTTTCACCTCTAGGCTTACACGCTTCAGCTTTTGATGCTCAACTTTTGAGTTTTTAGAAGAGAGAAGAGAGAAGAAAGAAGAGAGAGTGTTGGTTCGGAGATTTTTCTAATCGTCAGAACGCTTTTTATTTTTATTCGTATGTATTAGCACAAATATGGCTGCTTGTAATTTTTTTTTCTTTTCTATTTCTTTTTGACTCGCTGTGAATAAAATTGTTGTTGTTTTAAAATTTTATAAACAAAAGAAGTTGCAACAGATTGCCGCGTGTGAGCATATTGGCAATTTTAAAAGACAATTGAAAAGAAATTGTGCAGATAAAGTTGAAAAGTGTAAACCTAATGGGTGTTCTTTTTATGGTGCCTGGTGTTTATTAAAAAAAAAAGAGACGAAAATTATTAAGAGAATAGTTAATTATTAATTTATACATTTATTTTGCATTGAAAATATTTGTTTATAAAATACTTCTCAATTATTTTTATATTTTTCTTTCTATTAGAATAACTTGAAAAAAGTCTGTTTCAAAATTACACCATTTACCTAAAACTCTTAATTCCTACCTATGAATTTTCGGCTTTTTCGTTTCATTTTTATTTTTAAAATTTCTCCTTTTTTTCTGTTTGATTGTTTTTATTTTTATAATTCGATATTTGCCAAACACAGCAGAATATTAAACACAACGAGCAAAGTGCAATATGCAGTCTACATACCAAATCTGCAATTGGACGAAAAAAAAGTTGTTCCTTAATAAAAAAACACAACAATACAGTGCAGCTGTGTGTGCAAAAAAAAAAATAGAAAAAACCTAAAACATAAAAGCTTTAAACAATTTAAGTGCACTATGCTCAAATGCGACGTGACTTGAATCAACGCAAGACAATTTTTTAAGAAATATTTTTTTGGTTGTGTTGTTTTCTTTTTTTTTTTTTTTTTTGTAAAAAAAAAACAAAAATGAATATAAACAAAAAGCCAGTTAAAGGTGTGGAACATGAAACAGAAGACTTTGGCAGAATAAATTAAACCAATGAATTTAATTTGAAGAGAATATTTTGAAAAGACTAAAGCAACGGTCACACTGCTTTAATATTTAACTAAATAAGCAAAACCACTTCTTTGTGGTTATGTGATAGACATAGCAAAACAAAAAGAGTTTTTTGTAGGATGTAGTATTATAATCAAAATAAATATTGTAATTAAATGAAATTATTTTATAGTTTGCCTTTTGGTCACGTTTTTTCGTCAAATATATGCCAAGTGTTACCGTAGCTTAAGGAATATTTGTAAGTTACATTCAAAAATTGTATTTTTTTTAAGATAATTCAATGACTATTACGTATTGAATATATTTGAAAAAATTAGTATTCATGTAAAAATTTGGGCTATCGTCATTTTAAAAGAAATGCAGACCGATAAAGTAAATTTGGCGCTCAATAAACTAACAATTTTTTATGTCAATAATGTATTTTTGCAAAAATTTTTGGAAATATACAAACAATAAAACTTTGAAAAACTAACCCTGGTTATGAGAACATTTTTGTATAAAGCCGTACCAAATGTACCGTCTTTTCACGTTTATCTCAAAGGATGTTGGCCTTGTTGAAGTCTTTTAGAAGTCCTGATTTGTTCATCGATCGTAATAATAATTTTTTTTTATTTTAACGAAGTTTTTTTTATAAATTTTATTACACGATAGTTTATTTTTATTCAAACAGAAACTTAGGGTAAAATTTTCTTTAACAGATTGATGGTGGTGAAAGATGCATGTCGCCTTTACGAATTTCTTAGGCCCCCTTGCAAAACTCCATAAAAGTTGGGCAAGAAATGATGTTAAAAAAGGAGATCTACGAGTTTCTGAAGATTTAAACATGTATTTATCTTTAATATACATACGTATCAAATAACATACCACTCGAGTTGACATCAGTGGTAAGCGGAACAACTATACCCCTAAGATAAATTAATTAAAAATTGAGAAGGGTACATATTGCTCATTTAAACCCCAAGAAAGCACCCGCTATGATGAAATAAGTAGCAAAATGCTACCCCGCATAGCAATGAAAACAATTCTTTTAATTTTTTTATTAAATTCTACGAATTGAAAACAACCGTCCAGGATTGAAGGTCTCTCTAGTTACCATGATACATTTGCCAGGGAAACGTCAACCAAGAGTTTCGTCATATAGACCAATTTGAGAAACTTTTGGTACCTAAATTAATCCTGATACCAGATGAAAATGAACGTGTACCAAATCATCTATTTGGATCTAAAAAAACATAGTGCAATCACACAAACACACAGATTAGTAGACTTTTAAATAAAAAAAAATATTATTCTGCACTTTTCATTGATGTTTTTCAAGCTTTTGATAAAGTCTGAAAAAAAGCTTAATACATAAATACACACAATCTGTTTTTCTTAGTCGGTTGAAAATGTCTTGGGGGTTACTCTGTATTGCGATGCGAAAGACAAATGATCGCAAATCGATTGATTGGTACTCTTTAATGCGTTTGCGCATTTGTCTTTCGCATCTTTTGTTTTCCTTTCGCAAATCTGGCATCACCGTACTCTGCAATACAAAAGCGTATGTCAAAATCGTTCGTTAAGCTCAAATATCTTGCGCTAACAAAATATCAAACGCAAAGGAAACGAAACATGTAAGTAAGCACAAATAAATATTTATATTTATATCTAAATTGTTTTTTTTTTTTAAGGAAAAGCGGAAAAAGTTACAGACTCAGCAGCGGCAGTTCGAAATCTTAGTTGATTTTATGGTGCAACACAGCGATTTGGCCAATGGACACTTGCAGTGCGGAAATGCCAAACAACGCGCCAACAATTTGTGGACAAAACTGGCTGACGACCTTAATTCTGATGGACCTCCTGTAAGGGATGTGGCTGGTTGGAAAAAAAGTAATGTATTATGTTTTTTCTATATAAAATATGAAACTACCCACACGAAGGTTAAGATGCGCAAGAATAAAATGAGCATTTCCAGCACGGGTGGTGGTGTCTCACAATATTGCCCGCTTTTCTCTATGGACAGATCATAAATCTTCTTCGTATGGAAGAAGCCTACATATTTTGACATTACATTTTGTCATTCTTCGCATTTGTTTATTTTGTGGTGCCAGTGTTGTAGGGAGATCGAACGGTTATTATTCGACCGGTTTTAACCGGTTATTTTAGCTTTGCCCAAGTCGGATATTTTGAAATGCCCATTTTTCGAATATCAAATAAACCGGTTATTTTGGTATAATAAACCGGTTATTTTAGTACTGTGTAATGTATATACATTTTCCTTACCCTTGTTGTAGATGTACCCGTAATTTCTAATTTTCTAATTGAATATTGGCCAAACTTGAACTTTTTATGAAGAATGTCAAAACAAAATTTAACAAAATTCAATAAACATTATGGACACTGTAAATACAAATCGCTTATAAAAGTGTGTGGTCTTGTAGAAAAAAAAACCAAAAACTATTCAAAATACTACAAATAGTAATTTGAACGAGAGTATTCTAAATATTAACAGCCGTATTCATAACGAAAATTTGGCATGAAGTTAGCACAAATTTTATTCATAATACACTTACCAAACTCTGGCTAACGCTTTGCTAAACTCTTGTCAACAAGCTGCCAAACGTTTGCCAGCTTGTGATAAACAGCTGTTTTATGTTGAATTATTTTGTTTGTTTTTTTTTGATACACTGTTTTTTTTTTAGTTTAGAGTCCTTTTTTAAATATATTTTAATTTAAAAACATTTAAAATTTTTATATAAAGAGGGAAAATAAAAAAAAAATGAAATCAAATGACAAAACCAGCGATGATTAATGCAAAACGTGTTGCATATTTGAATATTATAATGTGGCATCATTAATATTCAGAGTTGATGTATTAAAAGTTAGCAGACGGATAAAATTTGTTATAAATAAACTCTGTGCTAACAAGCTGCTAAGCTTAAACGGCATTCTAGTTCTAAGGAGACGACAAATACTACTTAACTAAAATACGCTGGAAAAAATGAATCATTGGGTGAATTATTAGCCCGTTGTGTTGCCGAGGACGAAATGCCCGTTTAGGCACTTAAAACTCTTAAGTAGTTCTAGCATCCCTTCATGCTGAAAACTACAACATTAGGACGGAATCAACGATATGAGAATAATTTCTACCAGTTTCATTTATTAAAACACTAAGAACTAAAAAACAAAATTGAAGAAACCAAACAATGTCATGGAATGTTTTAAATTGTAGTCGACGAATTGACAAATATTTTACATAAAAAGAATGTTCAGTTCACTATTCGTTTCTATAATGCTGAAACAAAATAATTTGAAATAGATAATCCTGGCTAAGAGGGTTTGTTTGCAACTTTTGAAAAATATGGTTGATTTATATAGACATGCTTAACCACCAACAACTCATTAAAAATAAATTTGAGAGAATGTTTCAAATAATAACTTTATAAAATTCCTATTATTTATTTGCTTTTTCAAAACGTTTGTCTACATCAAATATCATTCAACAGTTTCTAGATTACATTATACAAATATCTTCTTAAGCCTCTAGTACACGGAATGTAAAAAGCCACATGCGCATGTGGTTCTGACGTAATTTTGACGTCAATGCAAAGCCACAATAAGAATTGCGTGTTGTGTGATAACGTCAAAATTACGTCAGAACCACATGCGCATGTGGCTTTTTACATGCCGTGTACTAGAGGCTTTACAAATAAAGTTTCTTAAATCAATAAAAAATTGTTGAAAATTAAGCTAAATTTTGATCAATTTACTGTAGCCCGTTTCTGTATTTCTCGCATCGTAAAATTTCCCGCATGAAACAAGTGAATTATAACAAAAACAGTGCAATATGAAACAAAAAATGGTTTTTCTCACATAAGTGTTTCTGTATATTTACTTTAGGAGAATTATCTGTCATTTAAATAATTTTCAAGCATTTATTGGAAGGATGTGAGAAAAAGTGTTTCTGTATTAATATTTTGCTAAAAGTTTCTCACAAGAACTGTCAAAATAAGTTACATTTAAAATTGATGCGAGAAAAATAAAATTTAAAAAATGGAGCACAAATTATGTATGTATGTACGCAAGTATGTGTATTATTTTTTTTTTTTATTTGAAGGGAAAGAATTTTAATGATGAAAATAAATAAAACACAATTGTTAAATTTTGTTATTTTAATTTTTTTAAGCCCTTCATTGCTTTCGTTTTATGCAGGGCTGCCAGATAAATTTTTGAAAAAATCGTTAATTTCCTAAGAAAGAATAAAAAAAAAATCGGCTAATTTGTTTAAAAAAATCGGACAATTTAAAATTAATTTTGACAAATTTTGTTCGATTTTTATTAAAACATAATCAAAAAAATTGGTAAAGTTCATGGGTAAAATACATATTTTATACATATATACATACATACTTAAACTTGAGGTCTATTTAAATAAAATTATTTATTTTATTTTTCTCTTTAATCCGATAACAATTTAAAATTTCAGACTGTTTTTTTCCTGAAAATATCGCTTAAAGGCGTAACAAAATATCACATTGAACTTGCCAAAAAAA
The DNA here is from genome assembly GCA_943735925.1 of Pollenia amentaria. NCBI lineage: Eukaryota > Metazoa > Arthropoda > Insecta > Diptera > Polleniidae > Pollenia > Pollenia amentaria. Next base: position 238,319,298 of record OX031006.1, on the reverse strand, counting down.
AGGCCAAAATTTCCTATAGTGCATTGATTAAAAATGGTGTAATAGTTTAATGTATTGATCACATAAACAAATGTATTAAATAATCTAAGGAAATAAAAATTTAACAGTTTTCCTTCGAAATTTTGATTTTGCCTATAAATTTTTAAGCTGCCATGTTTTTTTAAAGAAATATAATCATACTGAACTAATTAAAATTATTTTATTTCGAAGACTGAATAATATCTTCACCAGAAAAAATCAGCAAATCGGCACTTTGCCAATTTTGGAACAAAAAATCGTCAAAATGACGATAAATCGACAAATCTGGCAGCCCTATTTTTATTATATCTATTTCTTTCGTTGACGTTTCGCTTGCATTTGACACTTAATTACTGGAAGTATTCCAGTTAAAACAGAATCTGTGTTGTCTGTTCTCGCAATCAAATACAGAAACACTTTTTTCTCACAAATCGAGAAACGATGGAATTTTTTGTTTCACACTTAATGTGAGAAATTTTGCAATGCGAGAAATACAGAAACGAGCTACTGGTCCCACTTTTCTAGGATTTTATCGTAAAATATTTGTTAGGTCTGATCTAAAGGTGCATGTACACGACATGTTTTTTACATCTGACTTGTCAACTTTTCAAGTCACATGTAATTGTGCATGTCTGTCAAAAATGCTGTTTTACATAAGGTTTATAATATATGGTCACACACGTACATGTAATTTGCTTCTGACATTGTCTCTGTTTTTTCGCATAGTTATTGCAGAAACCAAAGTATTTCTTGATTTCAAAATATCGTGCTACCGCCACAAAAATTTTTATTTGCGCAGTAAAAGATTTAAGCCATCTTAACATTTTTTTCTATAAATTCGAAGAAACCAATTTAGGATATTATAATAAAGCGTTTTTCTTTATATAAATGAGCATAATTTATATTCAATGGTGAAATTATCATACATACATCGGTATTGTAAAATATTAACATCAGCCGGCTAATGATTCCGTCAATAGTGTACCGCCACTGCCAGTTTTTTCCCGGCATAGATTTCTGGCTCAGCTGATGTCAGATGGTTTGTCAGAAGAAAATAGAGCACGCTCTAATTTGAATTTTGTCAGATGACTTTGCGCCTGACTTTTACAGATGCAATGTTTTAAAGGTAACACACGACATGTATGTATTTTACAGTGGAAAATTTGACAAGTCAGATGTAAAAAATATGTCGTATACGGGCAACTTAAGTCATATCTATGTATTTTGTTGGTTCCTTACCTTTGCAAATTGTTTTGTTTTTATTCAAATTAACGTTTTATTTTAAAAACTTATTTGATTTTTGTGTTTTTAAGTATTCGAATTAAAACCGGTTAACCGGTTATTTAAAAATTGCTTAACCGAAAACCGGTTTTTTTAAAATAGCAACTATTCGTAATATTCGAAAACCGGTTATTGAAAAAAGTCGAATAATCGATCTCCCTACAGTGCTGCATCTTTTTCAACATATTTTGCGAAAGCGTTTGCGTAAGCGATACAGAGTACCAAATTGGACTCATCGCATTTAGCTTTCGCATCGAACTTGCTTTCGCATCGCAATACAGAGTAACCCCCCTTATTTTAATAGTTGATTTTGAAGTTCACCCTAATCGATTAATGCTGGAGTCCCACAGAGAATTAATTAGAGTCTCTATTGTGTTTTATATACACTTCAAACACATCACACATCAATTATTTCTGTTGACACAACCTTTTTAGCATCTACGAAATCCGCTATAAAGCATCCAGATATTTACCGTAGCCAATTCGAAGGAGCTGCATTAGCATTCAGACCAAGGGGCAGCACCAACGAGCTATAAAGTTCAAGGATCTACAGCTTACAATGGCACTAGACAAGCCTTTGAGCTCAAATAATTTTAAGCTCCAGAAAAGCAAAGGTTCAACTTTATTTCTAAAGCAATGCCAAAAGATAGGTACTCCTTAGGCGCAAACCCACAGCAATTCAACCCAAAAGTATTAAACTATTTTACTAAGGTTTGGTGTTTTTTACTTTTCATGTAAACTTCTGTACAATGAGAATCAAATAAATTTAAACTCAGTGAAAGCTAAAAAAGATATTAACCCAGCAGGAAAATGTCATCTATAGGAATCGATTAGATAAAACAGAGCTTGTATTATATGCTGAGTAGTTATGCAGAATATAAATTTATTTTTTAATTCTTAGAATTAAAGTGTTAAAAAGCGTTTTAATTTATTTTACAATCACACGTAAACACACGGTGGTTGAAAAATCCAATCATTTTTATTGCTTTTTAAAATATTTTAGTTTTTTTTTTTTTTGTACTTGCAAACACACACACATGGGCGAAAACAGTGCATTTTGTTGTCTTTTCGTTCTCTCGTTAGTAAAATAGTTTAAATAATAAATTATTTTTATTTGAAATATAATCTATTTATTTTATTTCTTGTATCCGTGACATATTCTGTTTATTTCTGTCCCTAACGCTTTGATACTTCTGCAATTAAATAACTCACATATAAGAAAATTAAATATATAAAATTAAATATCAAGCTTTTAACGACTTAAAGGATGATTTTTCTTTTATTTCCACATAATTATAATTCATAACCATTTCTTTCGAAAAACAAATTTTGACAAATTTATTTTTTTTTTGTTACAAAAATTACATTGTCGATTTCGAGGAAATGCATTATAATTTAAATTTAAAATTATATATTATCCGCCTAAGTTATAAAAAAAATAAAACAGGTTAATAAAGGGTTTATGAAACCGATTTTGTATGAAAATCCGTTTCATAAATCCTTTATTAACCTGTTTAAATTGGTTGTCTAAATTAAAATAAATTTAGTTTAATATAGTTATCATGTCCATATTAATAAGTAAGACATTTTTCCATTATTTTAAAATAGATTGCCCAAAAATGATATCATTATATGCAAATATTTATCAAAATGTCATCTTATTTTTGGTTTAAAGAAGGGTAAATCCAACAATTAATTTTCATACTTTATGAATGGTTAATTAAAGGTTTAATAGACTATTTTTCGTTTATGAATACAACTTTAGCAGTTTTTGCTTATAAGCGGTTAATTAATCATAAATAAATTTTTATGAATACGGCTGTATGTGTTTAAATATACATATACACAAAAAATAAACTATGGTTAAATAGACTATGGTTATACAAGTTATGTACGTGTGGATGGAAGTTATATTTCCAAGTTACAAATTTACAAATTACCCAAAGAAAAATTAAGGTTATTTTTTGCTGACAAACAAATTATGTTTCCTCTTTAAGCCGCTCACACTTACATAATTTTCGAGTACGGAATTGCCGTCTTAACATTGCTTTCTCGATGAATCCCAATTTTATGTGCTACTCAGAATATTTGTTTATCTATAATTTAATATTTATTTGAAGGGCTTATTATAATAATTAGCCTTATTACGGATGTCGTTCTCGTTAACGACGAAGTCGTTTTTTGTATTAAGCCTATAGTACACGGCATGTAAAAAGACACATGCGCATGTGGTTCTGACGTAATTTTGACGTCAATGCAAAGCCTACATTAAACATTGCGTGTTGTGTGATGACGTCAAAATTACGTCAGAACCACATGCGCATGTGTCTTTTTACACGCCGTGTACTATAGGCTTTAGATTAAAGAGCAAATGTTGTGTGTTACTTTAATCAATTACATAAAACGACACAGTCGTTTACGACAACGATAACTGTAAAAGGCTGAATAAAATATACCACAAAAAAATAATTTAAGACAATCGACTTTAAATTTAAAAAAAAAATTATTAATAAGTCTATCATGAAATTATACTGCACGCTCTTTTAAGAACTCCTTTAAAACGACTATCATCACATACCCATCGTTACCCTCCAAGCAATTGGTAGATTGTTTTTCGATTGTCTACGAAATTTGAACTACTAAGTCACATTTGGTAGTTTAAGAGTAGATTTTGCGGAATGTGACAACAACCAAATACGTTTGAATCGAATTATGGGTTCTAAAATTTTACTTTTGCGTCACTCTGAAGAGTAATTCAGATAATTGTAACAGTTATACAATTACAACAAGAGCAAAAAATACATGACTGCTTCGGCTTGCTGTTAAATACTGACCCCCATATTCATAAAAATTATTTTTGATTAATAAAAGGTTTATTACACAAATTTTCATAGAAAATTTGCTTCATAAACCTGCTATAAGCCTAAAATATATTTTATGAATATGGGGGTTAATATCTAGTACAAAAGCAAAATGCGTAAATTATGACAGTTTTTATTTAAATTGCAATGTGATCGCAATGTGTGAAATAATATAAATTTATAAAATTATGTAAAATAAAGTGAAATTTTAAGTATTTGAAAAATGAAGTAGTTATAAAATACTCAAAATTAGGACCCCGCTGGATTCAAATGTTATCGTAAGGCATATAAATGAGTGCACAAAACAGCCCAAACTTTTTCGTCGGGTAGATTGGGTAAACTTTTAATAATGTTTTATACATTTTTTTGTTAGAGCCAATTAAAACGAAATTAAAAATAAAAAATTGATAATTGTCTTTTTTAAAGAATATTAGTGATATTTTGGACTGTTTGTTTGTTCAATGACTTTATAAACTTTTGTGGAAAATTAATGTTTTTGTTTAATTTTTCTAGTGAAAATCAACGTTATCAGTTAAAAAAAATTTTTAAAATAAACTTTGCAAAGCGTTAAAAAATATGCTAGTTATCATTTGTTGAAACTTTTATTAAGTTAGTGTTTAAACAAATTTGTGACTTTATTACTACGTTTATACGTAGCCAATTAGCAAATAAAAATTATTTGCGATTAACTAAATTACTGTTTATATGTCAATTTTCTTACAGAAAATTCTTCTTTTTATGTGATGCCAGATGAAAAATTTAATCATTTGGTAGCACTGTATGTATGTAACCTTTTTAAGTTTTTAAATCAAAAATTAAAAAAAAAAAAACATTATTGTGTATTTGTATATTTTATTTGCAAAATTTTTAGTTAATTTTAAATTTGTTGTCAAATGGATGAGCCACATCGAAATAAAAACTTAAAACGGTTAAAAGTGTGGCTATGTTTTAATCTTATTCGCAAATAGTACCGTTAATCAGGAATTGTTTTCGTGAGTTAGCTATTCGCAAATAAAAATTTAATTCACTGTTTATGAGGCAATTTTCTCTACTCGTAATATAATTATTTGTGAATAAGCCATGCGTATAAACATGTTATCTGTAAATTCTTTTAAAAACATTTTTCCGCATTAGGTTTTTGTCTTTAAAACATAAGCAATTATTTTGTTTAAATGTACTGTAGATTTTTTAACATTTGTAAAACTTTTGCTTCTTTAATTTTTTTATTTTACTCAGACTTACCTAACAAAATAAACAAAGAAAATCAGTTAAACGACCCACTTTTTATTATAAAGAACAACAAGAAAAAGTTAAAATTCAAAAGAGTACTTTTTAGAGCCATAAGCGATGCTGCTAAATTAAATTGATGTTAATCGACTAAAGCGCTCTAATTCGTCATAAAATATAGACACTAAGAAGATTCTTAATGTAAATATTACGATGGTGCGACAATTCTTCTCGAACGATAAAAAGTGAATAGCAAAAGCGATAGATTTTTGCTGAATAGGGAAACTATTTAGACAATTTTTAGATCGAAATTGTTTGCAGGGTAGACAGCAGCAGCATTGAGAAAACTGCTGTTTTCAAAAATTAATGTGGCTTTTGATATTCCTTCAGACAGTTTTTGAAAAGGGTTATTTATGTTGTTACTGCAGAAAAATATTTAAATTTTTATCTATACTAAAAAATTGCATGTATTTGCCACATGAATTTTTTAAAAAGTGCAATAGCGACATATGCCTCCAAAATTAAAAAAAAAATATTTATTGCGGGTTTTTGAGATTTATTCATCGTTCTTATAAAAAAGTCTTTGTATGCCAACACATTCATGCGTGAAAAAAAAATCACATATAAAATCAAATATTACTTCTTCGTAATTCATTATTTTGTTTTAAGCTTTAAAAATTGGTATTGCTTTTTATGTGTATTCCGAGAAAAAATTGAACAAAAACATTAAAATATAAAAAGTAAATTATCGTCTTTATCAAAAACTATTTGCAAATCAGCTAGAATCTTTTGAGAGGCTATTGGGCTGATTATAATCAATCGGAAAACTAATAAGACCATTTTTTTGCAATTTGGGGGACCCTTCACTTTCTGAATCTGCCTTATGTAGTCGTAAAGGCCTATTTCACCAATTCTATTCAAATATCAATTTATGTTTAAGATTCGTTTTTCAAGTCAAGTAAAAATTAAATTATATACATAACAAACTATATTTAAATATGAATTGATATTTTAATGGAATTGGTCCTAACAGTACGAAGTAAAAAATTTAAAAAACAAAAATTATAATTTTCTCCCAATCCTGTTTTACTCTGAGATGATATTGCAGATCCAGGAACAAAGTTCTCTGGTTATTCGTACTTGTCGGTGTTTGCAAGAACTTCTCCGTAATATTGCACACACCAAGAAGAGAACTCATACTACTCCATAAAAATCATAGATACTAAGGAAAAATAGTCTTAAGATCTTAACATTTTGGTCAATTTGACTTTTTATCATAGTATGTGGCAGATGAGACTTTTTGTCTACACAGAGGTGGCAGATATGACCATCTTGCTTAACGTTTTACAATCATTTACAAAAGAAAATTTCTTAACACAAAAATCAGAAACACATTCACCGTTCCGAATCTGCCATTATCTCAATTTTTGAATTTTGGCACTTGTGACTTTATCTCTTGTGAGGCCAGTACAATGGTTTGGGTATAAAAATAAAGAGAGCGTCGAGTTCACCTTATAAATTCGCCAGGATTTTTTTACATAATGCAAAAAAGCTTTTTTACCTGAATTCCGATTGGTGCTTTGGTTTAGTAAATGAATGAGATTTTATGGTATTTAAACATATTTTGGCAGAATTTTGAAGGACGATGGAATCATTTAACTGTGTCAATATGGAAAAGTAGAGTATGTCAAATATTGCAGTTTCGAGATAACATCAGTTTTGTTGAAAGTTTATTCGAAAGGTTTAAAAAGTTTTTCAATTCAATGTGCTAATTGAATCAATTTGAAAAAAAAATAAATAATTTAATTATGATTAATTTATAATTTTTGTTGTTTTCAAATAATTTTTTTATTAAAATATAAATTAAATAACCAAAAATCTAAAATAATTTTTTAAAATAAAATAATTTAGACTTGTAAAATTGTTGTTGGAAATTGTCAATATGTAATTAAATAAATTAACACATTGTTTGAAATGGCAAAGTTTTTTGATAATTTTTTTAATTAAAATTAAAAATATCATTAATTGAAAAAAAAATATCACAATTATACAATTTTAAGTGATCAATATAATGATTTTGCTAATAGGTGCCAAGCCAACAAATCTTGATTCTATGAATTTGGTATAAATTTGTTGGTGATTAGAGAAAATTTTTAATTTTTTCTGTGTATAGGCTTAAAGTAAATAATAAAAAAAAAAAAATTTTAATTAGCAGGGCAAGAAAGTTCGTGCACTTAAATTTTATTTATTTATACATTTGATTCGGTCTTTAAAAGTGCAAAAAAAAAATAGTTTACGGAGTAGTAGGTCTTAAGAAGACGATTTAGTTTTATAAATAAATAACTTTTTTTAAGTTATCAGACTTATGTGCCGTTTCCAGGTGACAAGCAATTGATTGTATAGTATAATTTATAATATAATTTTACTACACAATCAATTGTTTACTAATGTTAATTGAGGCTTTATATTAGGTTAATTTAAAATATTGCCTAGTTTTTTTAAAGCGGCATCATAATTTTCGTTCAAATTTTTCCACATCTAAATATTCTTGACACGATACTCAGCTGACACCAACCAGTTAGTGTTTGTTGTAGTGGAATATACAAGATTTATTTTCTTTTAAATGCTTAAACACGCAAAGATGACTTTGAAGTTATTTTCCTTCTAGATGATATCAATGAATCTATATATATTATCAAATTGATTTCTAATTTCTTTAGCCACACGATTTATGGCATGAACTCATCATGTGACATGAAATAGTTTTGGGTAAAATACCATGTCAAAATGTCCAGACTTAACCATGTATGGCGCTGCATCGGTCGAGTAGAGTAAAATTTTATGATTGTTTGTCTTCTCCTAAAATCGAAATTTTATCATTAAAACATCGAGCTATTGAAACTGACTAACAGAAATAAGGAACAAAACCATTTTTTTTTTAAATTTAAAAAAATATAAATCAAAATATGCAAAAACTTGCACTACCTAATTGATGACATTTCACTAGAAATTTTGTGATAATGCAAAGATATATCTCAGAGTAACGAAAACAAACATCCAATTGCATACATTCCCTTGCTCTGGTAAATATAAAAGATTTACACCTTCTCTTTTTTCAAAACTCAATTTTGTCTTATATCGACTTAAGCTACTCATATCGAGGACCACCGAATTATTAAAAAAAATAAACAAAAGGTTTTGTTTTTGTTTTATAATCCGTCGCTGTCACAATTCTCCACACCCTATTTTAACAATCTTATACAATTCCCTAAAAAAACTGGATTCTAATTAAATTCGCCTAACCTTCTGTATTTCTGTTTACCGAAAGCACCTTGAAATTAATAATTAAAATAATCAAAAAATTCAGAAAAACTCTCGCATTAAATAATTTATGTTAAAACTTAAAATCTCAATAAACTTCTTTATCTTGTTGTGTTTTATGATTCTTATATTTTATGGCTTTCCAAAAACAAAAAAAAAACTAAAGAAAGAAAAGAGCATAAGACTTTAATTTAGAAAAACACTAGAAAAAGCCATTTCCAAAATACTTGCTACGATATACAATACAAAAGGCAAACAAGCACACATACTTGCATGCTCATGCAAGCGCAACCATGCAACACTATTGTGCAGCATATTTAGTGGTATTTGTACGGTGCGTATGTATTTATGGTGTTTGAAAATTTATTAAATGTGTTAAAAGTTTTATCGAGTTTCTTTTTCTTTTTCAGTGTATATTGTTTGTTTTCTTATGAAAATTCGTATACAGCCATAAAAATGTTTAGAATAGTTGAAAAGTTGTTTTAGTATTTTTAGTGTTCTACACTCCTTTTACCTGAAGAAAAAAAAAATAGAGCAATCGTAAATATATGGAATTTTCATACCGCAGCTTAAGTGAAGAAAAAAAAGGACAAAAAATTAAAGCATAAGAAAAAAAATTTTTCTTAAAACAACAAAACTTGATGATGCAAGCAAAGAAACAACAAAAAAACTGGAGAGGTAAAATAACATTTATGGATAGCTTATGTTGACTGATGGAGCTTGCTACAGTGGTAGATGATAAAATAAGAGATAGTTGTAAATATATTTAGAATTCAAACGTAGACTTTCTTATAAGATTGAGGACAAAAACTAATTTAGATAAATAAGTGGAAATTCTACTTTTTAAATCAAATCCTTACGTATTCTTTAATTCAAACCTAAAAATCTTAATTGTGTTTCCAAAACGTAATTCCTATTCTTTGGCAGGCTGGTTGATATGTTGTTGCCCATATATTATATTTCATAGTGTAGAGTGACCAGAAGAAAGAACAAGATATATGTTCATGATATAATAAAAACAAAGACAAGAAAATGAACAACAGAAGCAAAATTGCAACAAGGACGTTTTAAAAAAATAAAACAACAGCATTAAGATGCAAAAATAAAAACTAAAGCCCGAACACTAAACCATAATGTATGCAACACAAATAACCCAAAAGTCAAATTGGAGGCTGGCTACTACACACATACACATACATATATGCCATGAAAGAAACCGCATGTATATGTACGTGTATGTTGGTGTGGATATAAGAAAACGCTTTTATGTGTGTTATATGAATAATGAAATATAAACAAAAAAACAGTCTTTAAGCACAAACACACACACTCGTATACACAAAGTTATAAACACATATAAGTTGAAGAAAGAAAGAAGGTGATACCAAAAAAAAACTTTTTAACTATCAGAAAAGAAACAAAATTTAGTATCGGAAGGATAATAAAACAGGAAAGCACTATAAGTGAAGCTATAAATATATCTATCGGATATAAAGTATAAAGTCATATTACCCGTATATGCATATTCACAATTATGCGAAGGTTGTTTTTAAAGTTTTGAGTAAATTTTAGACGAGTTATAATGTACTGGTTATGGAATTTAAAAATTTTGGTACAACATTGTTGGTTCATTTTTTCCTTTCATTTTATTAAGTTGTCACATAAATTATTTACTTTCGATTCGTGTTTACAACTAAAATATTTAAACAGAGAGACTTAGCTTTATTGATTAAAAAATTGCAAATTCTTAAGGGCATCATACATCATTAAAATACTTGATGTAAAGCTCGTATACTTGTGCTTGACGTAAATTGGTTTGATTTTGCATCAAGCGTTGGCGGTATTGCACAAACAAACACATTTTCACTAATACAACCAACTAGCTTGATAAGTGTTTTGGAGAGGTTATGGTTGCCTTTAGGATATTTACGGCATAAGGTTTACATGATTTTTCTTATCCACCAATGTTTGAGGAGGAGCGTCAAATATACAATTCCATACACGCAGAGAAAAAACATGACTAATGAGTGGTCACCAATTTTATTCACATTAGCCTAATATGTTTACCCTTATACATTTAAGTACTATAGTTTAAAAATAACTTGAACAAATATTTTTTGTCTTTAACCTTTTTTAAATTCACTATAATCATTTTATATGGTGTTTTACACCTAAAAAGTTACTCTGATCTAGCTAAACATATTAAATTATGTGAAATGTTTGCTACTATAATATATATATATTAAAGTTTACAATTAATATCATAATATTAGTTGCACACAAATGTTATGTTTAATATCATAATTTTTGTTTGCTTTAAAACTCATTCTCTAAATGAGCAAACATTTATTGTCAAAGTAAACAGTGTGTGTTAATAAAAAAAATTAAATTTTTCCCACGTAATTTTTTTGTCAGCAAGCGTTGGTTAATCGGGAAAAATGATGGATTATAAAATAATAAAAACGTTTTTCGATGAAAAAAAAGTCCATGCTGCCTTGCAAAACCAGCGAACTCAATTATTATACGTTTATTGATACAGGTAAGTAATTCATAATTATAAAACGGTATAAATACAAAGTTCATATATGTATTTATATATGTACATATGTCCCGATTGTATTGCATTTAATGATGAAACGACATCATTGAATAACGGAGGGAACTCTAAATTTATTAGTATCGATACCATTTTGAACACCTCGAAATTAATAAACAACAAAAAGTCTTGTGGTTTGGACAATATATCGAACTTCTTGATTGGAAAATTTCCTATTAAGGCTTTTGAATATTTAACAATAATATTTAATAATTGTTTAAATAATTGCTATTTCCCATGTGAATGGAAAATTGCGAAGATTATTCCAATCCCGAAGGAGAAAGGTAATTCTGACATAAATAGTTTTAGACCAATTTCACTACTCTCGAATCTAGGAAAGTTATTTGAAAGAATTATCCGGGAGAAAATGGATTTAAATTTGAATAATGCATATATTCCTCAGAATCAATTTGGGTTTAAGAAGGGTAGCTCTACCGTACATGCGCTTTTGAAATTTCATAACGATGTTGTCCAGAATTTGAGAAAGGGCCAATGCACTATTGCAGTCTCTCTTGACATCGAAAAAGCTTTTGATAAGGCTTATCATGACGGTATATTATACAAAATGATAAATATAGGCTTTGAGCCTTCAATAATAAAACTCTTTCAAAGCTTTTTCGATAACAGGAGATTTTACGTGCAACTTGATAATCATTGTTCTTCACAGGGTGAGGTTTCGTGCGGTGTTCCCCAGGGCTCTGTTTTGGCACCCCATTTGTATAATATTTTTATAAATGATTTTCCTCATGAATATAATAACTCTATGGCTATACTTTATGCCGACGATTCGCTTCTTTATGCTCACGACGAGTCTCCGCTGGTTGCGCTCCAATGTGTTTCATCTCACCTTAGACATGTCTATGAATTTTATTCTCATTGGGGAATAAAGATTAATGCTTCAAAGAGTAATGCAATTTGTTTACGAAATGCTTCCGGTAAGTGCAAATACACTGTTGTTCCGGAGAGCAAAAATTTGAAACTGTTTCTGAATGGTACTGAAATTAAATTTAAGGACAGCATAAAATACCTCGGAGTCAACTTTAATAAGCTTTTAAAATTTAATAATCACGTTTCTTATAATTTAGCTAAGGCTAATCGTGTGAAAGGGGCGTTTGCAAGGCTTTTTAATAGTAAATTTTTATCAATAAAAACGAAATTGCTTTTATACAAAGTAAGTATAAGATCAATAATTCTCTATGCTTGTCCAATTTGGTTTAGTATCTCGAAAACGGCGATGAGGAAAATGGAAATTTTTGAAAGGCATATTTTAAGAAAATGCATTGAAAAAAATTACAAGTCAGTGAATAAAAGATTTTCAAATAAGTTTGTTTACGAAAATGCCAAGATAATTCCAATTTCTTTTTACGCTCTAAATTTAATGAAGAATTTTGTGCAGAGACTCTCATACTTTGAGGGAAGTGTAATTCAGGATATTTTATTAACTGAACAAGGAATTAATTGGTCAAACACCAATTATCTTTCAATAATTGGGATTTTACAGGAACAAATTCGTAGCTTTCCTGGTCCGAACTTTTATTCACGTACTACTCCCGGCATTCACAGGGGTTAATTTTTTTGTCTTTTTTTTTGATTTTTTTTTTATTATTATTTTTCTTTTCTTTTTTATTTCTAGTTTAAGTTATAGTTCTAAGGTTTAATTTTAAGTATATTAATAGTAGATAAAACTCTACGTCCGAAAGTAAGAGCCGGGAGCAAGCACTGTTTGTATCTAAATATAGTTGTAATCAATTTTGTAATATGATTATTTCTTCTTAATATAGATAAGCAAGACGCATACTCAAATAAATTCAATTGTAATTAAAATAATACTCTATAGTTTTAAGTTTTCTAAAAATCTAATGTTCGCAAATCTTGTATTATGAAAAAATGAAGTCTCAATAAAGTTAACTAACTAACTAACTATGTACATATGTATAAATAAATATGAACAATTGATGTCAACAAAAATAAAATGTAACAAATGCAAAACAAATAACAAAAGTTTAAATAAATGTGACAAGTAAAAAAAATTCTTCTATTTGATTATTATCTGAAAGGGATAGAAAATTCGATCTCTTTCTTACAAACTAACTACTACCATAGCAACACAATTAACTACTACCTTCAACACAAGTAAGTACTTAAATTTAAACACATGTACGTACATTAGAGCGACTCAAAAAAAAAAGTGATTTTGTTACCCTCTGAAAATAAAGGTTGATATGTTTTATGATGATTCCCAAAATATTTTGGTTCTAGCGTGGACCATCCGTGAGCTGGAACATTTTTAAAAAAGGTATTTTTTCAGTTTTTCAAATTTTTTTGTACTTTGCTCCAAGACGACATAAATAAAATGTGTTATCATCGAAAAGGGTTTTTGAAGCAGCATCCAATGGTATATACAACTTTACCACTTGCGACCTACTTATTGAGATATTTAACTAATTACATATTTTCGTTTCGGGTTTTCATACAAATTCTACGTATTTTTTTTATTAATTTTATATTTTTTTATTGTATTTTTCACATTTTGATAAATTTTACAATGAAAAAATTTTATACCCATATTGCCTATATTTGAAATAAAGATAAAATATATCGCGATTTTCGCGGTTTATGTGAAAAATTACAAAAAAAAAAAAAAAATATATATTAAAATTATTTTAAAACAGATTCAATTTAAAAAGCGGAACATTACTTCCACATACGTAGAATTTGTATGAAAACCCGAAACGAAAATATGTATTTAGTTAAATATCTCAATAAGTAGGTCGCAAGTGGTAAAGTTTTATATACCATTGGATGCTGCTTCAAAAACCCTATTCGATGATAACAAATTTTATTTATGTCGTCTTGGAGCAAAGTACAAAAAAAATTCGAAAAACTGAAAAAACGACCTTTTTTAAAAATGGTCCAGCTCACGGATGGTCAACGCTAGAACCAAAATATTTTGGGAATCATCATAAAACATATCAACCGTTATTTTCAGAGGGGTAACTAAAACACTTTTTTCGGCTCCATACAACTTGAGTCGGTCTAACGTACATATATAATTATTTTTTTACAAATCTGTATTTGTTATAGGAAATAAGAAAATTATTGGAAATTCCGGGAGCAATTCAGAAAAACTGTATTGAAAACAGACATAGCACTGGCTAGATAATAGGCTAGATTTGATTAATTTATATGTGCTTTATTGTATATAAATGTGCATGCATACATATGTATTTTTAATAAAACAAAAATTTTTGATATTAAATTTTTGATTAGTTTTATTGTGAGAACCATATAACATGTTGAAGTATATATGTTACATGGTGTTGGGAAATATAGAAATATGGTTTAAAAAATCGTTTGCGTTTTTCTTTCGAACATAATAATATTTTTGAGACAATAATTACCAACAAACATAATATCTGAACATATATTGTTACTTAAGACGTGTTTGACACAATCATAACCACAAACATTAATGATAGTTTGCGATTGTGATTGTATCAACCATGTTTTTTCTCTGCGTGTACAATACTTACATCACAATTAAATTTATTGATTAAATAAAGTGTTTACAAAAAAATATCTTCTAAAGGGAATGAATATTTTAATATTTTTCTAAACTATTCTCATGTTTGGTGTGAGTTTTCTTAAAGCTTGCGGGGACGTTCAAATAAGCCATTAAGCATTGCATGTGTATTGCGTCGTTAAATTAAATTAACTCATCAATCAGCAATTTAATTTTGATGTCTGAGGATTTAGTGGTATTGCCACTTTCTTGTAAGTTTAGTTTTTGCTTTTTTGGATCATTTTTGAACCATTCCCGTTTTGTGCAGTTTAATCCAAAAAAAAACCCAATTTTGGTTAAGTTTTCTTTAATTTTTACTTTTTTGAAATAAAGGCTTTTTATGTTCACATAAAAGTCATTCTAACCGCAGTCTATCTCGATATCAACATTTATAAAAGGTTAAAGTTGGTAAGCGTGAATTTCGGTATAGCGTTTTACACATGTTTCCACCGCTCCCTATTTGCATATAACCGAGTTTTTTGTGGGTGCCTTTCTCAATTAAAAGCACCAAAAGCCATTTTAAAACTTAAATGCATATAAGCTATAAATAGTGTTAATGAATTCAATTCAGCTACGATGGATTAGTTACCGTGTGGCTTGGTCCAAAAGTTAAAAAAATTCTTTTGACATCTTTAAAATTATCGCGAAACACGCAATCAATTACAAGTTTCAATGCAGGGTATACAAATTTACAATTAAAATGTTTTATGTAATTATTTATGGTTTTGCAGTGCAACAGTCAAAAAGCACATGGATTGGACAGTATAGATTCGATTGCATAGCCAACGGTTAGTAAACCCCTGTTGTCAGTTTGGCGATTTTTTTTTGTAAGGCTTCAAATATTATGAAAATTGGTGCACCCTCAACAAAAAAACAGAGTCATTAGTTTTTAGCAAATAGCTAATTCAGACTTGGTGATATAGCTTAACCCTTTCCGGGTCAAAAATAATTTAAGTCGAGCTTAAAATCTAAAAACTTATATATAAGGTAATATGATGGGGCTGAAGCCAAGAAAAATAGTAGTTTTCATCTTGGCCATTTCCGCTAAAAATAAATAAACAAATGCAATCTCTATATTATAATAAACTTTAAATTTGTATACCGTTCAATCGCATAGAATCATAGTACAATGTAATGTCGAATATATTCTACAAAAACACGTAAAGGGTTAACTATATATGACAATCATACAGCTAAAATTGCAGTTTTGGAAAAACTATAGAAAAAAAGATTTTTTTCGCTTTCTTGGAATAACTTACTGGGAGTAATATGCTGCGCAGCCGTTGAGGGTTTGTTTTAGAAACGCGTGGTTGAGCAATTCTATTTAAATCAACATTGAAGACATTGTGTTTAACCTCAACTGCTGATTGAACAGACCTACTTATTGGTTTAGCTAAACTTACTAACTTTGTCAAAAGAAAAATAGTATGATATGGTGCACAATTCTATCTTGTGTTGCAATAACGATTTATTCGAAACCTTTCAAAAGTACTTAAGACTTCATTTTCATTAGAAAAATCACTAAGAGCTAGAGCTCTAGTGTGCCCTTCAAAAAAAAAATAACTTCTTTTTATGAAGCATATAGTTGGCATAAAAGAGCTCTCCCAAGATCTGCTTCATATTTTAATTCAACGGGACGTTCTATGACTTTCAGAAAGAATAAATTTTTTTACAATTTTGATTAGCATATTCTTGTAGGAAATTATATTTTCCTAAACTTAACAGGTAATTATCAGTTATCAGATTTGGAAAACTCGCAAAAATGAGCAACAAACATAGTAATTGTAACAAGCAGTTTCCGATCAAAGAAAAAAATGCCTAGTATTTAAAGTCTAATATTTTTTTACCCGTTAATTTAACGAGCAAATCATATACGAAGTATTTTGTGCAAAGTAAAATTTCGTACAAGAATATGCTAAACAAAATTGTAAAAAAAGTTCTTTAGCAGTTTAATTTCCAAAATACGAAAAAAATTTCAAATGTAATTTATATGGAATAACTGAAAGTCGTTGAGTGGCGCGTGGAATCAAAATCTTGTTGCTGCTGATCTTTTGGAAGAGCTTTTTTATGCCAAATAAAGACTTTTGAGATTATATCACTAAAAAAACGTTTATTTTTTTGAAGCCTCTAATGTTTAATGAATTTTTTAATGGAAATTAATTCTCAAATATATTTTAAATGAACCGAGTAAATAAAACAGCACAACCAAGAACTGTGTATCTAGCCATACTTTTTTTAGCAAAAAAATCTTTGTTTTAGCGAAAAAAAAATAGTAAAACAGGACAGTTTGTAAATAACAAACTGATCTTTATAAGACATTTAGACTCCCTAGACACGTTCAGATTGCAAAGATATGTTGTTCAGTTTCACGTACATAGAAACAATTTAATAAGCTGAACGCAACATTCATAATAAGTTGATATGAACGCTATTGACATATTTACCATGATCCTTTAAAGTAAATTTTTTTTTTGTTATTTACTAGGCGACGCAGATTTAAAATCATAATACAAGTTCTGTGGTGCAAAAGGAAAATTAGTAGCAAAAATTTGGTATTTATGCCAGTGCAACAGCAACATTTTATAACGAAAAATATGCCTTCAACTGTTCATAAGATCTTATATCATGTTGAAAAAATCATTGAACACAATATGCTACCAATTGGATATTTGTCAGAGGAAGCTCAAAAGAACTATACAAGCACTACAGATACTTTCGCAAGCACAATACAAAAAAAGTATAGATGCAACACCAATGAAGATCTTATTAATATTTTGTTCTGTACTTAAGATCCAGCATTCGTCATAAGTGGCAGTCAACCCAAATCGAACTAGACATGGAAGCAATGCAACTTTTTGAAGATGCAACTCTTTTATTTATACGATATTTTCGTTTTGAATAAAGGTAGTAATTAATGTGTTGTAATTATTTGTAATTATTATTTAGTAGTATTTATTATTTATTAATATTATTTTTATTTATTAGTTTTAGTGTTATTATTATTTGTTTTTATTATATCTCATTACTACTATTATCAATATTTATTAAATTTTAATGGAAAATGAAATAGTTCTAATAATAAACTTTTCTAAGAAAATTAAACATTTTATTTAAATTTGTATTAATTATTCGACAAACAGACGGACTCAGAAAGGCTTTTATGCTATACAATACAATAAATACTTAAGCTACGTTTTTAACGAAAAAGCGTAATAACATATTATTTTTGTTTGAGAAAACATGCATACCTTCACTTGCTTAAAACTTTTGTCGCAACTTTCTTTACTTCCCTAATACCTTCCATCATTTGTTAAATGAAATGTTAAACTTGGTTTTGCTTTTATTGACTACAGTTGAATACATTTTTTTGGAAAATATTTAATATCCCTTTAATTCCTATAGGTTAAGAAGGATTGAGTTCAGTTACAGTAGTACTAAAAACACAAATGTTTTTTTATATAATGGGTATCGCTAGAAGCAGTTGAAACTTGATGTCAAATAGCTTTAGCAAAGGCAAATAGCTTTTAAATTAGCTTAATAGTTATAACGTTACTGATTGTTTTTTCAACAATCATTTCAGAAGCACTGTATTTCGATTTTAAATTAGTTCTTCAATTTATTATGCCTTTAATATTAGTATGATTTAATAGCTCTTATGTTTCATTTGAGTTTATGCCAGTTGTTTGATGATGCATCCATTTTAAAACGTATTGAAAATCAGTTGCGTTAAAATTGGTATGCAGAAATCTCATACTTGCGTTTCATCTGTTCTCAAAGAAACCCGAAATGATTGTGATAAATTCATTACAAACCTGATTGCGAGGTGTATGGAAAACGTTTGAAACTGGTTTCAAAGCACATATTTCCATAGGTTTTCGTTGCAGTTGTGTTTTACCTTTACAGAAAAAATTTTAAATTGTCTCTAATCACCAACTATTTTAACAAATAGAATCTGGGAATTATTTCTTTTCATAAGCTACTTTATTATAATAAAATTTTTTTTTACGAAGGCCGTATCGAGCCAGAAAATGCATTACATTCTACTGGTGTCTAAAATTTGCAAGTTGTTCTGTACATGCAATATACCTCATTGCTATCCAGAGGATAGCTAAGGTAAAATGTGGACAGGAAGATTTAAGATAATAAAATTTAAAAATTTAAGGAATAGAATTATTACAAAAAACTTTATAAAATACATAACTAAGATTTTGGTCATAGAATATATTCGAAAAAAATAAAAAATGTTGAATTGTGAATATATTTTTCAATAAATTATATTTTTAACTTTAATAACAAAAATGATCAAAAAAACTTTGCCGTTTGAAACAATGACATTATTGATTTAATTAGATATAGCTAAGGTTTTGATAATTCCCAACAACAATTCTACAAGTTTTAATTATTTTATTTTAAACGAAAAAATCAATTAAGATATTTTGATATTTAATTTATATTTAAAAAAAAATTTATTTTATATTTTATTATATTTTTAATTTTCTTTCAATTAAAAAAATAATATAATCAATTATCACATTAATGAAATTTAAATACACTTTAAAAAGTTTTTTCATTGATAAAAACGACTGCTAATTTTTTCTGTGTTCTGTTCTGGGCCTTACGAATTTCAAAAGATGGTTCTCCCTTTAATTTGGAAAAATAGAGATAAGATTGATTAATTATAATAGTCTCAATTTTGAAAATAAAATAACACGCCAATGAAATAAAATAACGTTCCAAGCTGAAATGAAATAAGAACCTCAGTATTGGAGGCTTATTTCATATGAAGCAAAACTCCAATTACTACAATGAAATAGGACCCCAATATCATACAATTAATTGTACAGCTTTGATTTTTAAAGTCGCGCGATAGATCTCGTCTATAATTGTAACAACCACCAGCTCCGCTAACTAAAGTTTCTTAATACTGGAATTGATATCAGGAGTTTTTAATTTAGGATATCAAAATTCGGGATTATAAAGTTCGGGATGTAGAGATTTCGACTTCTGAAATTCGGGATTAAAAATAATCCTGATTTGACGTTTCGGGATTTTGAAATTAGGGTTTCTAATACTATCTCAATTTTTTATGAATAGTGAACATATGCAGTAATATAGCGGATTCGCATTGTTTATAATTCTTGTATTAATTAAAAAATCACAGAAAAAAGTTTTTATCAATTAAAAAAATGATTTAAAATGTATTTAAATTTAATTAATGTGATAATTGAATCAATAATTTTTTTTTTAAGTTGAAAGATAATTATAAATGTAATTTAGATTTAATTAACACTTAGTTGTTTTGAAATAAATTTTTAATTAAAATATTAATTAAATAACAAAAAACTTAATTGACTTGTTAAAATAAAACAATTTAAACTTGTAAAATTGTTGTTGGGAACTGTCAATATTTAATTAATTAAATTAACACATTGTTTGAAATGGCAAAGTTTTTTGATCATTTTTTTAACGCAACGTTCTTCAATGTCCGTTGTTTCGCCAATGGACACCCACAAATTATGTGGCTTAACTCTTTCAACAATGTCACATAGTTGTATAGTGTACAACTTGTCGAGATAAGTTTTTCTAAGGGCTGTTTCCGAAGGAATGGTTTCATTGGTATATTTGTTTAAAAAATTTCTAAAATGTTGTTGTTTAGCTTGTATAGAGGTATATCTGCAGACACCAGATCATTACACAATTCTAAAATAAATTTACTAGTTTTATCCCCAAAAACTGAGTTTTTTGAAATTAAAGATTGCGAAACCTTTTCAGCAGCCCAGTCACATAAATCTTTGTGTTTCTGGCTTTGAAGGTGCTGATTTACTTGAAATTTTCTCTCAAATGTAACACTTTTATTGCAAACTTTGCAATATATGCAATGATATTTTCTTATTTTTGCATTTTTTCCTTAAAAACAAATTGTTTAATTAATACTTTAATACTTTTTGGATTTTATGTCGTACTTACAGCGTAAATCAAGTTTTATGTTTAGTTCTCTTTTTTCTTCGACGAACGTTATTTTTATTTAATGCTTCTTCAAGTAAAAAAAACCCGTGAACAAAATGAAATGTCAAAAACTTTTTATTGTTACTTTTACCATCATGTACACAGTAGCAACAAATTGTATAATTTTTAAATTTGTTAAACATGCCTACAAATATGTCTTACCGTTTGTTCTTTCATGGTTGCTAAATTCTATTTAAATTATATTTATGTCGTTTATGTGTTAGCAAAAATTAGAAACAAACACATCACATAGTTTTAGCCAAATAAAAAAATTACTACAAAATACAACTCCGTAAATCTAGTAAAAGAAACAAGGTGAATTTATAATGAAATGTAGGTAACTCTATACCAAGGCGAATTCAACTACAGGTGGTTGTTGCTTTTGCTCCTTGAAAATGTCAAAGTTAGCAGACTATCCCATACTCAAACAGCTATAACCAGCTGACCCACTGACTACACCTTGAACAGAAAGATATTTCTAAACAAAAAACTAAGAAAAGAGCAATTTTTTTTATAAATATTACAAAATATGACGAAAAATGTGAATTTATAACAAACTATCCTAAAATATGACGAAAAATATGCATTTATAACAAAATATGAAAAACATGCATTGAAGGCAAAATATGCAAAAATATGCACTAACAAATTGATTTTACTGGAAATATTGTGATTCGCAAAGATATTAACTTAAGGTGGGTCTCAGAGTAAGCACAACAAACATGCATTTGCATGAAGTCCCTTGCCCTGATGTTAAGAGACAATTTTTAATTTTTTCTGTGATGAAATCAGTCCCATATTTCATAGAAATAAATTTCCAATACCAAAATTAAATAAGTCGCAAAAACGTTGTTGTTTGCTTCCGTTCTTTTTTTTTTTGACCTATTTTTTGGGACGCCTGCCAAGATTATGCTTTATAAATGTAACAAAACGGTGTGTTTAGAGAGCAGCTTAAGTTAATCGTTTTTTTTTTTTAAAAACTTATTTATTGAATCTTCATATAGTCAAATATGAACTAACAATTGTAAATATCTTATTATTATTCTCAACTTTACGTCCTGCCAATGCCGAACACAAGTCCTCTGATTCACGCTTCCCATTCACATAGCAGTTGAGCGCTCTTCTGATCGGACAAGTGCTGCATAGACATTTCCCGATCTCTCAAATATTTTAATTAAAAACTTATTTAATATTAAATGCATTTATCTCGCAAAAATTTTCATTTTCGCATACAACTACATCCATCTCATGTCATAAGAAAAATTTAATAAAATTTGAGCTCATTTGTTTGCACTTAACTCGCGCTGTCATAATGCTTGAAGGACCGAAATACAAACAACAAAAAAATCAACTGAAATATTAAAGAAAAAATAAAAAAAAAATTACAAATAAAGTGAAAAGGCATTCGTACACAACAAACCGTACGATGCAACGTTTCTTTTGTGCTTCATTATCCACTAATGAACAAAAAGCTTAAGGGATCACATACCAAAGGAAAAAAGTGGTATTTTGATAAAACAAATAACAAACTTAACTACTGTTACCGCACCAGCACCATCTCCGCTACCAAAAGCAGTGCCAGCTTCAACAACAAACGAAAGAAATATAACAGCAAGCCATTTGTTCGTTTATTCGTTTTTGTGTCCTTTTCTTTCAAGAGAAGAAGGATATTTCATCTCTTGCGTTTAAAATTTGTTTTTTTTTTTGACTTTTGTGTCTTCTTGTAGTTGAATTCTGTTTTGTCATTTGGCAGAGAACAAAAGTACAAATATTTTAGGTTAAGTCTGGTTTATTATAAAAGGTGTAAGTGGTCGGCTTTAAGGATCACCCATTTATATTTTCCACATATGAAAAATTTTATATAAAATCGACCAATTACAAATATTTAAATTCCTTATCCGATTTACTTATTTCAAAAATATATATTGCCTGCTCAATTGCAAATCGTGCTATGTCGGCTTAGCATGTTTTTCATATTTTTAAGTTTTTGAATTTAGTATTGTTCAACTTAAAGTCTGTCAAATTTTCTGTTGATCGGCTAATCCATTCCAAAGATATGCACAAAAAAGTACTTAGCAAACAACTGAATGTTGTACTGCCCGTATACTTTAAGAGTTTCTCCTGCAAAACTCCCTTTTGGACTTAGTATGTTTTGGATTTGAGAATGTCGATATATATAATTTCTAACAAACATTGCAATAGTAGACTAAGAATTTAATTTCTTTAAATGTTTTGACTTCCCAAATCCTTATACAAAATACAAGATATCAATCTTTTCACTTTAAATATAAAATACGTGGACTTGGCAGTTTTCTCATTGCGATTGAATGTGAGTGTAAGAGTGTTTTTATTTGGTCACAAGAATTACAAAGGAAGTAAAAAAACAAAAGGATTTTATGAAGAGTGCATTACGTGAAATTTACAACTACTTAAGTTTTTTCACTCATTCTTTTTAAATCTTGCCTTTTATTATTATTTTTTTCTCTGCTGTTTCTCATTGAGTTTGATGTTTTTCTGCTTACGCTATTAAGCGAATACTACAAATACCTGTCATTTTTAAACTGGCTGTTAGTTTCATGTGTGACTGTTGAAATACTGGTACTTAGCAAAACATTTCTTTATATTTTTTGTCCTTTTAATTTAACTTATATTCGTATAAAGTATTGTATTCTTTTAGTTTTGTGCTTTTTCTTTTCAATTTGTTTTTTTTCTGTTTGTTTATAGAATATTTTCAGAGGAGAATTTTGATATCTTAACCATATGGTGTATATAAATAACGAATGCCTAAACTAAGAGCATATGAAATTCATTTTAACAATCTAAATCGGAACCTTGAAATTAAATTAAGAAGATAGTGGATGAAAAGAATGTACTGGGAAAACTAAGGCACGTTAGATGTTTAACCTCACAGAAAAAATTATTAATAGTTTTTTATAAATTCAAAAAATCGAATCAATTCTTTTTTTTTAGTTGAAAGAAAATTAAAAATATAATTTTGATTTAATTAACATTTAAATTGTTTTGACATACATTTTTTAATAAAATATTAATTAAATATCAAAAAATCTTAAATGATTTTTTCATATAAAATAAAATAATTTACTCTTGTAGAATTGTTGTTGGGACTTGTCAAAACCTGAGCTATATTTAATTAAATCAATTAACACGTTTTTTGAAACGGCAAAGTTTTTGATAATTTTTTTAATTAAAATTAAAAATATCACTTATCGAAAAAAAATATTCAAAATTTTAAAATATTTAAAATTTTTAGTAATCAATATAATCATTTTGGTAATAGGTGCAATATCAACAACCTGGTGGCTTGATTCGATCAATTTGGTAATTTTTGGCAATTTTTGTACCCTCCAGCACCACTAGTGGTGAACGAAACTTTTTTATTATACGTCTAAGACCCCATAAAGTATTTATATTCTGGCTCCATGAGTAATTCTAAGTCGATTTAGTCATATACACTTGTCTGTCCGTCTGTTGAAAACACGCTCACGAAAAACGCAAAAAAAGAGCAAGCTTGGTCTCAGATTCCTCGTAGTTATCCTAAGCAGTTTGGGATTGAAATTCAGCAATATCGGTTCAGAAGGATCAGAGCTATGAATCAAAATGTGGAATCACCACCCTAAAAAAATTGATAATTTTGATACAAAAAGCAGCATAAATGGTGGAATAATGCACGAATTTGCTTAATACAACTGCAAATTATACTGTTCATTTTTGTGAAGATCAGTCCATTTAAACCCTACTAGCGTAAAAAAGTTAAGTATGCCTAAAACAGTAATAAATAACGCTATCATACTAAAATGTGGTACGTTACAGTTTTCTAGGATCTGATATCACACTGTAAAATGTTTTGAAGATCGGTCCATAACTTACACTAGGCCCCATATCTACACTACTCCCGGAAAACAGTTTAGTACGCCTAAAACCGTAATAAATAATGCTAATATAATGAAATTCGGTACGTCACAGTTTAATTGGACAAGAAAACGCACTGCCAAATTTCGTGAAGATCGGTTTATAATTAACCCTAAGCCCCATATAAACCCTACTCCCGGAAAACAGTTTACTGCGCCTAAAACCAAATAAAGCCCACTTTGGGAAAATAATTAAATTCTCCTAAAACTATAACAGATATAAATATTGCAGTATAAATTCTTCCAACTTAGATTCATATGGCCAGAGAAAAATATCATGCAATTTTGTAAAATTCACTGTTAACGCTAAAACTAAATACACTGCTGTATTGAAATTTATTCTAAATAATTTTTTTGTAATACCACAAATCCGTCTTCAGAATTTTGGGATGATTTGTCCATAATTTACCATACGTCCAAGACAAATTCCCCTCCTAAAAATCATTTTAGTTCGGCTTAAACTGTAACGAATCATGATATTTTACTCAAGCCAGTTCAAAGTTCTAACAAATTTAATTTTAATGCAACCGATTTTAATGCTGACCTTCGTTTTTGTGAAGTAAATAATAAATATGTTTTTATTATATAGAGACGACTCCTGTTGGTGAAGGGTATCAAAGATTTGGCACTACCGAATATAGCACTGTAACTGGCTAATTTTTTCTGTGCTTGATCACAAAATGGAGTATATCAAAAGCACAAATTTGTAAGATTATTTAATTAGAATTATGCTGATGCGTTTAAAAAAAAAAAAAAAAAAAAAAGGTAATTTTAAATGCCGTATGTTGTTTTAATCTGTATCCAAGACTTCGTACAAATCTTAATAAATACACTGATTAGCATATTTTATAAAGATATCGCCTTAATAATAAAATATGTAATTTCGATCAGGAAAAACTTAAATCCTTTCACAAAATCTCATCAATCAGTAACCTTATTTCCTTAAAAGTGAAGATAATCGTAGTTTTAACTCAAAAAAAGACCGTCAAGCCCGAGTTTTAGCAAAAATTCGACTTATGTGACCTCTAAATCTCTCTCGAAAAATCTGAAAAAAAACAGCTTGAGCAACAAATTTTTTTTTCTTTTTGGGACTAGCGTAGATCCCTAATTATCTTTGTAGATATTCAGGGTAACTTACTTAAAATAACACGGTATCATCGGACCTTATGGTTAGAGAAATTTCGAATTAAAGAAGATTTCACGTGAAGGTGTTCACCGCTAGCCACATAAAATGCTTTACTCGTTGTAATTAAATCTCTCTAAAGCACATTAACTGTTTTGAAAATCAGGATAACATTTGGGGACTGTTCGGAAATGCATCACTGCGCTGGCTCTGAAGCTTAGAGCGTTCGTAAAAGCATCACAGCATATGTTAGCTGTTCGAAAATAAATAACAAGATCGGATTATGCGCCTATAAATGTAAAACACGCATTACATATATGACTGATGCATATTGTGTCAGAAATATTATCAAACTGCCCACCAAACAAATATTCGCATCAAATTATTTGCATGAGTATCGCAAACTGATCACAGATGCGAATCATATTTTCGACTTATCTATATTTTTTCTGACGATGGATGAAATTATACCGCTAATTGTGGCGGCCTTCCTAAATAGTTCTTAACCAAATTTGCTGACCACTTCGGGGTCAGCTACGACTGCTGAAAGCATCAAAGTTTTAGAATAACTTTTGTCGATTCCTAGAAATTTTTGCACTTCCATTATTGTAGTTTGGCTAAATGAGACCAGCATTTCTTACATGTTCCGTCATATTTTGCCTTGGACGACTTTGTTGCATCCCATTTACTGCAACTACCAGCTGCCTCATTCATTCATATATCCGGCATTTTTGCTTTAAAGTTTCATTCTAGTCAGGTCTGTGGACTCGGAGTCAAAGTGGAAGAGTCGGAGTTGTGGTTTTTGTACCGTAGTTTGGGACGGAGTCGAAGTACCCACAAAAACTCGCGACTCCGACTCCAAAATTTTTCGGCCTAACAAATTTGAAAAATTTCTAATGTTTTCCAAAATAAAAATTTTTCGAAATTGGCGATTTGGAATTTTTACAGAATCATTTTCTTGCTATATTAAACAATTTAAAGGGTACTGTATTATAGTGCTTTATTCGGCTGTGCCGATTCTTTGATACCCTCCACCGATCCTTAGAATATATGAGAGCTATTAATTATTAATTAATATTTATAAAAACGGACCAATTGGACGACAATCATACAGTGCTATGCTTTTATTGCTAGCAATTTGAACTAACTTAAATGAAATATCATGATTCGTAACAGTTTATACCGGACTAAAATGATTTTCAGGAGGGGAATTTTAGATCCATGGTAAATTATGGACTTATCATCAAGAACCGCTGTAAAGTGTTTTCTGTTACTTAAAATCTAAATGGAAAACATTTCAATACTGTAGAGAAATTTGCTTTAGCGTTTAAAGTGCTTTTCAGAAGGCTGTTAAATATGGGAACTAAGGTAAAGATGGACCGATAATCAGAAAACTGCATGATATTATTTTTGGCCATTTTACCACAATATCCATATCTGCTACGGTTTTAGGCGTATTTAAATAATTTCGTAGAGTGAGCATAATATTGGACATTATATGGTAAATAAGGCACCGAGCTTCAAGAAATTATATAGTGCAATTTTAAGTATTTTAAATCTTTGACGTGCCAAATTGTATTACAATAGCATTATTTATTACGATTTTAGATATACTTAACTGTTTTCCGAGTGTAGGGTTTATATGGGTCCTATGGTAAATTATGGATAGATTTTAACGAAATTTGACAATGTGACATTTGACAGTTTGATTTTTAGTCCTTTAAAACTATGTCGTAGCACATTTTAATATGATAGTAATATTTATTAGAGTTTTAGACGAACAGTATGATTTCTAGTCATATAGAACGAGTTTATATCATGCCGAGCGTTATCCGACCTTTTATGTTAATTTTTGTATTAAAATTGTCAATTTTTTTTGGGTGGTTGTTTTTTATTTTGATTTATTACTCTGATCCTACTGATCGGATTTTGCTGGATTTCAATCCCAAATGGTTTAATATTACTAGAAGCAATTTGACACCAATATTGTTCTTATCTTTTGAGGTTTTCGAATGTGGGCGTATTTTTAACTGACGGAAAGACAGACGAACATGGCTAATTAGACTTAGAATTACTCAAACAACCAGGGTCTTCGATGTATGATAAACAAGTTTTAAACTTAGTATACCGTCATTCACCACTAGTGGTCGAGGGTATAAAAAGAGTTTTAAGTCAAACAAGGACCAGTCTCATATACATTTAGCATAAAGTATAGAGTAAAAAATTTTTGCATTTGGAGTCGGAGTTAATGCTTTTTTCTGATGACTTCACTGCCCTGATTTGAGTAGTAGCACCTTAGTAATAATGTAATTAGATCGTAGTCTATTTTTGGTGCAAAAATCACTTTGATAAAACAATCTGTTAGAGCTGACAACAAATCAGAGCGATACCATGAGTCTACGGTTTTAAATATAATCCCCGGGGAATTTTTTGTTGTAAAAATTTATATAAAAAATATAAAAATTATGGACAATCAGTGGCAACTTTATGCAATAAAACCTACTTAATCAGTAAAATCTGAATCGTTTGTATTGTTTGGCTGATATTACAGTTATTAAAATTCAGAAGAAATAGTTTGGCTTAACTTTTGTTTCAAAATGTTTGGCATACGGGCATGTTCTAGAAATCGAAAATTAAAATAGGATGAAATTTTTTGTTTAATGTTTTACAAAATTACCGTAGTCTTTCCTGGTCTTAAGAGTTCTTCAAGGAGAAATAACCAGTACTTAAATAATGAAGTATATTAAAAGGAATATGCTTGTGAACTTTTATAACGTGCATAATAATAAAAAAAATCTGCCTTTTGCATGGCCAACAATTTCAGAAAATTAATCGTTATACAAATCACTACAATTAATTCACTTTAAAAATATTCGTGATTTTGCATAGAGCAGATATTTTATAAAGATAATGTCCTCGCCTCAAATTTGTTAAAATAGTTTTACTATTTTTTTTTTTCTAAAATTGTTTGCACAACGCATGTATTCTTTCTTTTTCCTTTTATTGCTGATATGCTGCTTAAATAGCAAAACATTAACAATTTAATTTCGAAAACCTCAAAGAAAACACATTTTTTGATACAAACGAAACAAAACTTACTTAAACCATATCCTTGTCACCGGCAACCATATTATGATTAAATTAGTCCTCCATTAAGAAGCAGTTACCATATTATGGTAGCTTTCGAGCATGTTAAGATTAATAATAACAATAATTTATTTCCTCCTAATAATTGTTTGGTCTTAAATTAACAATAACATTTTTCTCTTTTCCAAGAGCACCACGTTGTGATTGAAAAACAACTATTCTTTAATTGGTGTAAACATAATAATGCCATTAATAAGCACAACACGTTTTGAAGCAACCATAATATGGGTGTGGCTGTTGGTGGAGGACTAATTGAACCATCATATGGTTGCCTGTGACAAGAATATATATGGGCAAAGTAAGCATAATATGCTTAAAATTTGTTCATTAAAAATAGTTTTTTTGGAGGTGACCATATAAAAAAAATGCATTTTTTCTGCGTCTCGATTTTGTCATAAAAAATTTAACTCGTAGTTTAGCACCTAAAATTGCTGTAAGACTTGATACTATTTTATTTGGACGAAAAATGTTCTTTTAATTTTTTTTAAACAATAAGCTAGAAGTTGTTGTCATTTAATACCACAAAGATTTAAATTGAAGAAGAAAAGTTTGGGAGGTAATTCCCAAAATGTTTCGTCTTAAAATTTTCGGGAATTTTAAAAATATTTTTCCCCACACAAGATTAAATAAAAGCTGAGCAAATAAAAGTTATGAAACTAGGAAACTTTACGCCAGAAATTAAAATTGCAACTTGCAAGAGGTGTTTAAAATTTTTTTTCGAAATTCCGAAGTGTCAATTATTTTAATATATTTAAGGTTTCCCATTTCATTTATCTAACTCTGGCAGTGTTTCTCTTGTCTTTGCTTTCATACAGACATACATGTTTTTTGTTTCTACTAATGACAATTGTATTGCAATATAAATTGCACAAGTGCACAATATTTGTTTAGTAGTTTATTTCTTACCATTTTATAACTTTTCTGAACTCGACTTCGAGAAACACAAGTCTTGGTTATTTCCAGTTTTTGTTTTTTTCTTTTTTTTTTTTTTGGTATGAGTAAATAATTATGTTGAAAAAACAAGCATGATTTTATGCAAAGCAACTTCTTATTTCTGCCATCAACAGTACTATTTTTTTAAACACTGTTGCTATTAAGAAAGTTACACGTGTCGTACGTATTTAAGTTTTTCTTTTTATTTCTTTTTCATACAGAGAAAAATTATTTTGGTTTATTACGTTTATTTTGTTCTTCAGTATTTTCATCCTTTTTTGAATCGTTTTTTGTTCTTCTTAAAAGCCTTCTAGTTATGCCTTTGTATCACTTGGTTTTTGTTTCCAGTAGTAGTTTCCTTGTTTTTTATGTTGCCATTTCCAAAGAATGCAGCTAAAAGTCTAAAGCAGCAGTTGCTCTGAATGGTTTTTATACTTTTCGTGATATTTGCTTAAATTAAATGACATTTGTTATGAAATTAGATTTTAAAAATGTTTTTTTTTTCGTAGTTATCCTTTCTTGTTGTGGAGCAAAGTTTTTATTACCGTTAATGTATTTTCTATGTACGAAACAGGAAACGTGGAGAATGGAAGCCAGTGCATGTTTTGTAGTTTAAAAGATGCTAAACAATTTAGAAATTATTTTTTAATATGAATGTAGATGAGTATGTATGAGTGTGATTGTAAAAATAACTAATAGTTATTAAATTAAATGGCAAATGTCATTTTGTATGTGTAATAATATAAAAAGTAAGTGGAAAATATTAAGACTAGAAATAAAAATACGTGGCTTAGTGATCAATATTTTTTAAAAGCTCAAGAAAAAAGCTCATTTTTTCATAATTAATTTAAGGAGGAAGAAAATGTCGAACTACATATAAAAATAAATTTTTTAAGAGTTTAAAATAAATGAGTGAATTCACTAAAGTTTCATTTGTTTCTTCCAAAATGCCGATAACGTGACAACGAAAGCATCAATTGCGGGAATGTTTGCTTTTACTTCTTTAATTAACAGCTCAGCCAAAGAACATGAAGCAATCCATGGCTAATTTAAAATACGTTAAATCGATTTGAATGTGCAATAGATGGTTTGCGCGGTTAAAAACGGTGATTTCGATAGGGAAAACATAGATCGCCCAGGTGAGCCGAAATAAACTTCGAAGGCGATAAATTTAAAGCATTGCGCCATGCAGATTCTTGTAAAACTAGGAACTTGCTAATAGCCTTTTTACACTGATCGACATCTAACATCTTTCATTCAACTTCGAAGATGTTAACAACTGACCATAAGAAATGCATATGACTTAAAATCAACATCTTTAAATGATGTACCAATCTCATTTTATTTCATTGTACATATTTCGATTATTCCAGTGCCATCACCAGAAAAATGCCAAAAAAATTATATTATTACAGTGGTATCACTGACAAAATTAAAGAAAATGCTTTTTTTGTATAATTTTATTTACTATGTTTTATTTTTGTTTGTTTAATTGTATTTATTTATTACTTTTTTGTTTGCTAACTTTTATTTATGTACAAATTACATTTTGTTTCTTAAATTTTATAGAAATTACTTTTTTGTGGGTGTTTTTTGTACATTTACTGTTTTGATTGATGGTAGATGTTAGATGTGAACAATGTTCGCGCATCTTTCATATTTTCTACATCTTTCCTACGTTTCACATTCGTCAGTTTTAAAAGCCTATAAGTCATAGGGAGCCACTAAAGAAAAAATTTTATAACCGCAGGGTTCATTTAAAATCAAAAATTTTAGAAACGATTTTGCATGTCAGAAAGGCTTTATGCATTAACTCATTTCTGGCAATGAAAAATAAATTCATTCCGAAAACCTTAAATGCAGGAAATCAAATGCGAAACCAGGTAAACTAACCGAATCAAAGCCAAAGTTTAATATCTGTGGGGCCAAGGTAATACATTGTTTTTGGTGAGGCAAGAAACCTCAAGTTTTGGGCGTGCCACGTTAACCAACCAACCATGATGTGGAATTACTTCAGAAGCGATCTTTGGACCATATTCAATACCGGGAAATGATTCAACATTTTTAGAATGTCGGAAGTAGAGCATAATCCAGAATTATCATTCCAAAAAGCTGGAGCCACAGCTCGTCTAACTATGACTATTTTTTTTGCCGATCGAATAATATCGCGGTTTTCCGATTTAAACTGGCCGATTTAACGGGTACCGAATTTGTTTTCGATTACCTAAAGGGTAAGGTGTACGCCAATAGACCAAGAATCATCCAACAGCTAAGAGGAATATCCGAGTCAGTTCGAGTCAACCAATGGGCACAATTTGTAAGATATTATCTTCAAGACATAATGTAAATATATTTTCAAACTGCAATCTTAATTCTTATAAACGACAACGTTCAATAAAATCAGAAAGAAAAAGGATTTTCATTAAAAAAATCACAATGTTACTTATGCGCCACCCTGTTGATAATATTCGACAAAATTAACTCGTATATGAATCCTAATCTCACAAGATAAACATATAGATATGAAGAAGGCTATAAGCACCGCCACCAAGTGGGTCTTTTGCGCAGCCTATATATCTCACTATGTCAGGTTCAGGCTACGCAAGAAGCCAATTACCCTATCTGGTGAAAGATCATATATCTCAGTTAGGCTTATCAGTTGCCCACCTAAAAATGTCCCCCTGGTAGTCCCCAAGGCAGGACAACAGCAGAGCAGATGTTCAGACGTCTCACCATCACCTCACAATATCCACATAAATAGGCTAACAAGTAACCTAAGTTCCCCCTTCTCGAGCATAAGTAGCCTAGCTGTCCTTCCACGGGATATGCTCACAAATCTGTTGGACTGTCTTAGCCCAGAAGTAGACGTACATTTGTGAACCTCATAACATAATAGCGTGCCCTGTAGAAAATTTGTCAGTTGGGTAACAAATCGTCGGGTTTTCCCGACCATATTTCTTACTTTTTTAACGTGAGATTTTTAGTAAACGTAAGAAAACTTCCATTTTAGCAGTAATAAAATATTTTATTTTTTTTGTTGAAGTAGTTATATTTACACATTTGTGTACTCAAGACATGAGTACAGGCCAAATAAAACCTTGTTAAACAGTTAACAATATTTTCCTTTTTCTTCATTTAATACCCTTTAATTTCATCAAACATTTATTTTTACTCATTTCATTTTCCAAACGCCCCTTGTATGCAACACAATTTTATTTTTAATCATATTTTCTAATTATCCCAAAATTTTAACTTCTAAAAAGAGATTTTTTTTCCAATGGTATTTTAGCTGCAATGCTAATGGTATAACAACATTATTAAATTGCATCCTAATTTCGTAACATACTATAACAACAACTCTGCGAAATTATTTCACAAAAGTTGTATTAAAACAACACACACACACACACACTCACATAGATACACAGAAA
Source organism: Pollenia amentaria (assembly GCA_943735925.1). Taxonomy (NCBI): domain Eukaryota; kingdom Metazoa; phylum Arthropoda; class Insecta; order Diptera; family Polleniidae; genus Pollenia; species Pollenia amentaria. The sequence goes on along the minus strand of OX031006.1, from coordinate 238,285,863 downwards.
GTCAAAAGCGCGTTGTAGCAAGTGATTAACAAATTCCATTTCTAAAAGGCAACACAAAAACAAAATGCGGCCACATAATAAATAAGCGTGCCACAAAACTTATAATTTTTGAATAAATCTGCCAAAATATAAAGAAGAGGGAGTACAAAACTAGGCAAAACTAAATGAATTTATAGTACAAGCTAAGTTTGAGAACAGTTGTGGCATACAGGGCACATACCTTTTAGAAGATAGTTTTAACACATGGTAGTGTCACTGCCAGATACAAACAGTTTGCATACACAATGTATGCCTCTCTATATATACTTACTCATACAACTAACAACAAAATTGTAGATACATTTATATGTACTGGATGTTGTTGTGGCATCACACAGAGCTTTTGTTTTTAAATGCAAGTTAAACTGCATTTGTCGCATTAAACGTATAAAACAGACTCATACATACCTGTTCATACGCTCACACTAACATGCAGTTGGATGAAAAATGTTTGGCAGTGTATTTGCGTGTTGGCATCACCTGTAAAATCCTTAATATGACCTCAGCTACGAGTAAGTTTTATAGAAAATAAAATTAAAGTACAAAAAACGCTATAGGAGTGGCAGTGACAAAAGTATTTTTATGATTCTCTCTGTGTGTGTGACATTATTACCACCTACAAACACTTCATCATCTATTTTGAGGAAACACAAAAAACACATATGAAAAATTAATGTGAACAATAGCAGTGAACACACTCGCACACAAATCGCTGAAAAAAAGTTAAACAAAACATGAAAACGCAATTTAAGCGTATAAATGAATTCTAATCCGCATAAAAGATGACACGGATGCACCCATGGCGAACATATACGAACTAAGTTTGAATGTATGTGTTTCGTATGGTAAGGACATTTGCCAAAAAAAAAAAAAAGAAAAGAAAAAAATAAAAGCAAACGTTAATTTTCAGTATTTGCACATATAGATTTGAATTTATACTTTACATAATGGGGATAAGGAAACGGAGCTTAATTAAAATTTTCAACATATTTAAGCAACAACAAGATTTTCCTTATTTTTATTTAATTAGAGTGTCCGGTAGGATAATTGGTAGATATCCAGTGTATTATTTAAAGCGTTGCAGGTTCGATTCCTATCTTAGCCTATGGTCCATTTCACTACAACGGGCTGACGTTGCAATTGCTCGCTAATTTAATTTAGAATATAATTTGTTATTTTATTTGTAGTATAACAGGCTATCAGTTTTTCGGGTCCAAAAATAAAGTTAAATAAAGCACACATCAATCTACGATTTCGATGAAACTTTTATTTCATTATAATGATTTGGCATTGCCATTACGTACGAAATACAACGTCACTTAAATGGCAGTCGATCCTTTTGGTGTAGTTTTCGACCACATTTTCGCATATTTCGTGCGGTATCTCGGCGATAACTTGACGAATGTTGATTTCCAAATATTCCAACGTTTGGGGACCCCCCGCGTAGACACGGTGTTTGACGTGGTCCCACAAAAAGAGTATCAAATCGCTTCAAATCGTATGACCTTGGTGGCAAATTCACGTCGCCAAAGCGTGAAAGTACACGCTCATGTTGTGTCTCGTGTTCTTTTTCAAAACTTCAACGATATCTCAGAAACTACTGGGCAAATTTAAAACCAATGTAAGCACGGCTGAATTTTGGAATTTTTTAACTGAATCTGGTGGACCTTGGCGGAAGTGCCTTAATTTTGGATAAAACGGTATATCGCAAAAATACAAGCTGACAGAAAAAACTAAGTTCAGATTTGGATTCATCATCCCAAATTTCTATAAGAAGAACATTCAGATCTTAATCAATAGACCTCGGATATTGCATATTTTTTTATTTTTCATCAGATTGGTACCAAAATTTGTATATAAACGTTTTATCGTTCAAATATAACCAATTTAAGTGCATATTGAAAATATGCAAGCAAGTATACTAAATATACGCATCGAAAATTGAAATGCGAAAAATAGGAATTCCGTACCATCTCAAAATTACCCTACATAAACTACGGAAACAATAATATTCAATAAATATTTTCAATATTTCAATCTGTGGTTTTCTGAAATAACAACGTATATCTAATTCTTTAGAATCGGAGATAATCATGAAAAATTGTACTATTTTGAACGCTTAATACATCCCAGTAAAATATGTGCTCCAAAAGGAGCAGGTTTTATGTATGAATTCATACCTCAAATCGCTTCAAACCTCCTGATGGGATGCCTGATTTTTGTATGGGGTGTTCCCGGTTTGAAGGACTATTTTCTGCTGTTAATCAGCGCTTCTTTTGACATAATAAAACATGCAAATAAAACCCTCCTAAAATGCTTTTTTAAGGGCTAACTATATAAACATATTCATTATTTTTTTGCTTTTACTGGTTTAAAAGCCATAATAAAACAATAATATATTTTTATCAAAAATAATTTTCGGGAATGAAATATTTTATTAATTAATTCATTTATATATTTTTTTTATTTTTTTTCGCTTTAAAACCCTCTTCGTTGCCAGCACTAAAATAGCCGCTTTTTGTATATTTTATTCGTTATCACTTACTTCTGTATAAGAGCTCTCTTATTGAAGCGCTCGATTATCCGCTTTTTCTCTTAAGTGCTTCAAAAAAGACAAATTTTTTTTACTGGGATGGGTTTAAGCACTTCTAACCTGGCCAAATTATTATATTAGTATAAAGTAATGAAGGCCAAAAAACGCAGTTTTAGTTGAAAAATTATCTCTCTTTAAAAGATAACAAAAGTATATTCGATGGTATTTGTTTTAATACATTTAAAAATGTTATTATGATTATTATTTTTCAATTAAACAATTTGCGAGGCCCATACCTGTTTAAATAAATAAGAGTTGCTTTATACAAATAAAATTTGTAAACATAGAAGTTATACTACATACACAGAAAAGATTGAAAACCATTATTAGTTAGACATTTCTACTATTATTTAAATTTCGTATTGATTTTCCGCCTGCAAACAAATTGATCATATCAATTAACACAATTGTAATATTGAACTTTTCTTGCTGTTGATATTCAATCCATAGGTTAAAAAGATATGTGACCACCAGAAAAAGAGGCTATATAAAACGTAAAACCTAACCAATATATGTTTCCAATCAACACAGTTAATTGAAACAATTAAAAAATTACTTGAAACCTTAATACAACATAAAATATTTTGAAGTTTATGCGTATGTTTTCAGATTGGCAAATATACACACAAATGTTAAAATTTTTATTTTCAATTAAGGGAAATTAATTGAAACAATTATAAAAATAATAAACAATTATAACGAAAACAGAAGTTAGGAAGAACAGGTGAATCAATTAAAATAGATAATCATTCATTCAAAAGCAAATTTCGATCTACCAAGTTGAAATACCATTTAGTTTAAAGATTGATGTTTGACTATTGACGTCATCCGGCTGCAATAGCGGAGTGAGTAAGACGGCAAACTCCACTGAAGAGATTGTGTGGTTACAATCGAAACTAGTCTGGACTAGTCTCAGCGCAGTCAAGAATGAAAAATTATCAATAAAAAATTTTAATTAATTTCATGTTGTAAAATTCCTGTCTCCATAAAAATAATTTAATGAAAATTAAATTCAATGAACTTAAGCCTAATTAAAAATATCTAAATTTGGTTTAAAAACCATTAACAGTTCAATAAACTAAACACAATACTAATTAATTATAAAAATTGTTTGAAGCAGCATTAGTTGATTTAATTGAAAAAATTTTCTCCAAAATTTCTGTGTACATTAAAGTATTTCCACGTTGTGGGCGATAACCCGAATTTGATTTAATTTTTACTCTGGTGGGTAGAGAGATTAATTTGAGAAACAGACTGTCATCTGAAACCATTACAGTTATTTTATTTACTAAATAAAGTTTACAAAGAAACGGAAATGAACATTTTGCGCCTTCCCGAGATAAATGGTAGTAGAACTTATACTTTAACTGCCGTATTCATAAAAAAAATAATATAATTTTGATATGAATTTTAAAGCATAATTTTCATACAAATTTTACTTTAAATACAATTCAAAACCATTTTAGTTTTTTATGAATATGCCAGTAAGTTTTTTATTTAATTTTTATTAATTAAGTAATTTGAGGTTTTTATTATTATGTTTGTAAAGTTGTTATGAACTAATAATTGAATATTAATAGTATGACAAAAATTTATCTAATTTAACCCTAGACGTACTGACAACATGTTTATACATAGACTCCTGATAAGCAGGCACCCCTTTGTATAGAAAAAGAAAAGATAACACTAATTTTCGTTTTTTATTTTATTTAAAACTAAAAAATATTTTTTATCTAACTTTGTACTTGTATCATGTATAATATTAACCTTAGGAAACTAACATTATGTGCATCGTGGAGCAATTTTTTTGGAGTGCGTGTTTGCAGCACAGCCATCACATATTTTGCGTGTCTTGCGATCTGATTTCGCATCAATTGAATAAAATATTAAAACTTGTCATTTTTTACGTCACTCTCTTCGACCAGAGAGCTACGGCAACGGCTGATGTAGAAACGCCACGATATTGTTTTAGAAAGAGCAGGACAATTTTGTCTGTCGAAACGAAGAAGAAGAAAAGTGTTTATTATTTTTCGACAATACACTATTCTCGAGGCGAGCCAGCTCTTAACATAAAGAAAGAGATAAATTATTATTAAAATAACTCAAAAGGCGGAGAAGATGTTCTGCAGCAAATAGTGTCAAAATAAAGTACTTAACATAAAGGAAGTAGCTGGCCCTTAATGCTTTTATACATGGTTGACGTGGCTGCTTTACATGCATATTGTAGGTTCTCTAACCGCAATCCAAGTGCCAAAACAGCTCGAAGCTCCCCTCGTTCTTTTTAACATCATTTGGCAACTGAAATAATGAAAAATGGCCAATGACAATCGTATAATACAATACGCTAACGTCCTAGCATCTCTCTAACGAATGGTTGAAACAATCCTAAGGAAGTTTCTCTTTCTTTATTCTAAGCTAGCTTAACCCGGTGTGCTTCGCTACCCCAATCGTTATAAAAGTTGTGGGAGAGGGAGAATGAGAATAGGGTTACCCAACTAGTTTAATTAACATGTGTATCAAGCATGGGTATATATGTTAAACAATTCCCTTTTAAATATATTCCAACACCTACATACGTGAAACAGTATCAGAAGATAAGAGGATTTGAAATTTTGAGTTGATAAGGCGTGCCACCGTCCCTGTGTCCAACCACAACTTAACATAGCCTAGGGCTCATTAATTCATAACAACAGCCTTATGTGAGAATTTGATGACGATCGGTTCAGTAGTTAATTAGATATAATCGACATAAAAGGGCGTGGCCCCTCCCACTTTTTTCATGCAACGTATTTCTATTCATAACAATACCATATATACCAAATATCATCATCCTACGCCAAATAGTAGCTATGCTATGAGGATTTTATGCTTTGGGTTGTATGGGCGTGGCACCGCCCCTTTTTCCAACCACATCTTTCTATAGCTTAAAGTTCAGTAACTGAAGGCAGTCGCCTACTGTGGCAATTTAATGACGATCGGTTCAGTAGTTTATTAGATATGGTCTTTACTTTTTCTATAAAGGGGCGTGGCTCCGCCTTTTTTTTTCATGGAGCTTATTTCTATTCATACTAACACCATATGTACAAAATATCATCATCATATGCCAAAAAATGCCTAAGATATAATGATTTTAGAATTTGGGTATTATGGGCGTGGCATCGCCCCTTTGTCCAATCTCAACTTTATATAGCCTAATGTCTCTTCCAGGATCACAGTTATATTCTGTGAAAATTTCAAGATGATCGGTCAGGTGGTTTGGCCTCCTATAAGGCACAAATATATATATATATATATTGTATACAAACATACATTCACTTTTATATATATAGATAAAATTTAAAAAAACGACTCTTATCTTGACGTTTTCTATACGGGTAACCAGGTACTCTTATCAGGAGGGTAAGGAATATTTGATTTTCAGTTGCTCCACAGCCAACCCAATCAAATTAAATGAAAAGAGTATTATGAGTAATTGCTAAACACACAAATATGTGTTGTAGACTACCGATCGACTTAGAATCTGTATCTGAGTCTTCCGTCTTTCTGTCTGATTGGCTGCCTATGTACACCTTCTGCTCAAAGTACAGATCACAATTGTTAATATAACTTAAAAAAATTTGGTTCATTAGTTTTTGAAAAAAACTGTGATTCGGTCCACAATTTCACATTGCCCCCATACGAAATTTTTCCCTAATAGAATCTCTTTGTTTATAAGCCATCTTATTATGTTGATATTTGGACAATATTTGGCCTAAATATATTTTATTTCAACCTAAATTATCTTACGAAATTAATTTTGGAATCAGCCCATATTTAAGCATGGGTCCCATACAAACATCACTCACGAAAATAGCTTGTGATGCCATAACTGCCTTATGACAACTACTTTGTCATGGCAAAATGTTGTGCTTGTAGGTAAAGCATTGCACGTAGGTTATATATAAACCCCCTCCCTTAAATTACTTTACTTTAAGACGAAAAATTCTCAAATAGATCTATCAGCTACCTAGATACACAGAAAAAATTAAAACATTTCCTAATCACCATATTCATAGAATTAAGCAAACAACTTGTTGATGTTGCACCAATTACCAAAATGATGATATTAAATGTATTCACGTCAAAAGATTCACTCTTGCATAAAAGCATGAATGCACATAGACAATTATTTCGCCCAAACAATGCAAAATTGTCAGGGTCTAAGTAAGTACAAGATTATCAGAGTAAAAGCATAAAAATGATGCAACTATTTATGGCATTGCCAATTTGAAAAAATTTTAAAAAAGGACTTATAAAATCAACTCAATTTTGACGTACATTTTTTTCTTCGAAATTAAAAATATTGGTGGCTATTCTTGAAAATGCGTCGAAGAAGGGCACATTTACATGAAAACAAAAACCAAATTTACGAAAACTCTTTTTGGTATCTATACAATTCTAAAATTAAATTAACGGGAGAAATTTAACGCGTTTCTGTCTCTTTTAAAAACTGTAAATTTTGTATGATAAGAAAAAACAATTTTTGTAAATTTGTTTTTGTTTTCATGTAAATTTTCACTCCTTCGAACTTTGTAAAATATAAAGCAATTAAAAAAAAAAAGTGTTAAAAATTTAAAAAAAGCAGAAATAATAAAAATTATGGAATACTTAGCTAAAAAAAATTTGAGTTAGATAAGTTATAAATTTGACTTGTTAATGAAAAAAATTAAACATTTTGTATATTTTTCAAGAAATTACGGTTCAAATTAACTAAAATATGGAAGGTGCGTTGTTAAAAAATTGTTGCAGAATAGCTGAAAATTAAAGATGTAAACAAAATGGACTGCTCCCGTCAAATAAGTGCAACTATACTCTTTTACCAGGTTGCCAAGGGTAACAAAAATTGACGTGAATACCTTTACTGATTGCTAAAAACTTGTAAAATTTTAAAATTATGAATATTTTTTTTAATAAATGATATTTTTAATTTAAATTAAAAGAATGATCAAAAAACTTTTCCGTTTCAAATAATGTGTTTATTGATTTAATTTAATATAACTCAGATTTTGACAATTTCCAACAACAATTCTTTAAGTTTAAATTTTTTTATTTTAAACGAAAAAATCAATTAAGATTTTTTTGATATTTAATTACTATTTTAATTAAAAATTTATTTCAGAGCAACTAAAATGTTCATTAAATCGAAATTATTTTTTTAATTTTCTTTCAACTAAGAAAATAATTGATGCAATTATCACATTAATTAAATTGAAATACTTTTTAAGCAATTTCTTTTAATGGTTAAAAAACTACTGATAATCTTTTTCTGTATAATATTCGGCATTAGGATTTCTTATATTACTAGTCTTGATCTCATAACATAATTTGGTTGTAATAGGTCAATAATTGCATTTGGGACCTAACAAGGGAACACACATACAAATTTGTCTGCAAATACTATTCTGTAGGGTATCAAACTTATTCTTTTTTGTAAGTTTTTTTTCATAAATTAACGTTAATTTGATATCAGGTGTAATTTCATTTAAATTGGATAATTTTTCGTCATCTCAAGTGTAGTTTAGAATATTTACTGGTGGTAACACTGATTACTAGTATCCTTTTATTAGTTATTCGCCTTATATTTACACAACTTCAGCTTAAAACTATCTAAGAACTTATATTTAAGACATTGGTTCTTTAGAAGAAAGAAAAATTAAATTTGAACAAGTTCATTATAATGATTACATTTTCTCTGATCATTTCAATCGAGGAAACCATGTAGAAAAAGATGTTTGTCCCCTTTCAAATCAATCGCATTGTAAAATAATTAAACAAATCTAGAAGATGAACACAATATACTAAAACACAACACATATGTCGTTAACGATAACAGTTTTCTGGGTAATTTGTTCACATTTTTTTTTTATTTTATTGAAAGCTTCTATATAAAAGGAGATGACATTTAGCCAGTGACATTGAAGCCCATACACAAACATATTTATATGTATGAAAAATTTCTCATTTAGAATTGCACTGAAATGAGTACAATGAGACAATAAATTAAAAATATAATTAAATATATACTAATATTTTTGGACAGGGAAAAATACCACAACACTCCAAACGTTCCCAATAAACCAGGACGAGGTTTGTGCAATTCGTAAACGGAAAAGCAAAATAAAGCTGAATTAAAACACTTCTCGCATGCAAATTTTAATTTAAGGGGGTTCTTGGGCAGAATACGTGCAATCAGCGAAATTTCTGTGGATGTTTTCTGTAAGATAATTTAGTTTAAATAAAGTGATTTTTTTAGAGAAACTCCCTACGGGAAATTTGTGTCAATTGCTCTTAAAGCACTTATCCCGTGACCAGTGAACAACATTTTATAATTAAAAGGATCGAATTGTGATAGGCGAAAACAAGACCTATCACTTAACTGATGATAATGTGTTTATAATGTAGCTGGTCCAGAGGAAAGGTAATTGGTACAAAACTGTTCATGTGACTAGATTTTGTGCGGGTAGTGGCTGATGCTCTCTAGTTCTATTACTTTACATGAAGGGGATCTATCATATTGACATGGTTCGTTTGTGACAATATCTGCGACAGACATTTTTTTAACCGAAATTAGATGTGTCCATTAAAGATATTTCATTGACCTGTTAAAAAGTGTCAAAAAGGTGACTTGTCACGTGACAGGCTTAGTGTTAGTTCCCTCTCCCTTATGGCTTGTTAATAGATTTTCTTTTTATAAAAAGACCGAATAACGAATTCTTATTCAAATTTACTTTGTTCTACACAACGATCTCACACGAAATTTTATTTGCTCTTCACACTTACAATTTGGAGTATTTTAAACATAAAAACATTTTATACTTTTAAGCTTTTGTCAATTCCCAGTTCAACAAAAAATCCTCTTCAGTGTATCTGCTTTAAAAAAAGAGTTTGCGTGTGTTTGTTTGTTTTTATGAATGTATATAAGTGTATGCGTGTTTTTACACTTTATTGAGCGCGTATTTTATGGACTTTAGAAAAGTATTTTGCTCTGTTGTTTTATAAACAATTTTGAATATTGTGGTTATACGGAAAATTAATGGATGTCCTCATTTTTATATATAGTGTGGTTTACTTTGTATGCGCGCTCAATGTACTTTAAACATCGAAGAGTTATTATTTGCAATGAATACAAAATTCTACAGCAAATAAAAAAAAAAGAGGAATAGACAAAGCTGTGTTCAATAAAAATATGTCAAAGCACTTAAAAATTAGGCAATTATGTTATTAAGCTAAACAGTAGAGTACATGTTGAATTGCAGCAAGATGAGCAAATGAATGTTAAATTTAGTTGAAAAATTTTTAGGAAAAATTAGGCCAAATGTTAATGTCAACATAAATAAGTTTATTTATAGATATTTCAAAGAAATTATATCACTTTTAGACCGTGATGCATCAATTGAGCGAGTGAATTTCGGTCTCAATACTTTCGCTTCTATTTGACCGTTTTCTTGAATTATTGCGTTCACATTTCAGTTTTGCCAAAATGAGCCGCAGAAGAAAGTTGTGTTTTCAATTACAAAAATACTTCTCGTTAACAAATATTGAAGTGGGAATATTTTAACCGAAAAAAATGGTAAATTTCAATGTTTCAAGACAATTAAAGTCAGCTGATGCAATAAAAATGGGTTTTGGCTAAAAATTTTTAACAAAATGCAACAATTGGTTGTGCCGTAAAAATCCTTGAAGGATATAAAAATGGTAAGTCCCAAAAATTGATTCTATTTTCGTACGATATGAGGAACATATATTTCAAAAATTATGACAAAATTCCCAATAGGCCCTGACAACTTTTTTAAAAGACAAGAACTGTGCTGTCTTATTTAGTACTTGGAAAGTTTTTCTTCTGTTTTGGCCAAAGAAAACGAGAATCTGTTTTATTTTTTTTTCTATACAATGATTTTGAGCTCTTGTTTTGGCACAAGAATAGTGGTCACAAATTGCTGCCACAGAAATTTCGTTCTCTTATTTTCCCAAGGGAACCTCAGTTGTAGGTTTTTTCACAGGGACATTTTTATTAAGGGCGGCACATAAGTAACGTTAGGATTTAATAAGTAAAAAAAATTTTTGTTTACGTTTCTTTTTTCAGAATTGAATTTACCACTGCCTGGCTGGGCAATGGTCGTTTTTTTTTTTTTGAGTTTAAATTTGAGTTATTATATTTATCCAATATGAAAAAGCACTGGTTATAAAATAAGAAAATACCAAAACTTTGCCCAATTTGTCAACTATAATTATAACGTTACTTTAAACTTCCATAGAAAAAATTATTAAATTTCTCCAATTACCAAATTTATTCCAAATTCATAATATCAAGCAAACAAGTTATTGACTTTGCACCTATTACCAAAATAATTATATTGATTACTAAAAATTTTAAAATTTTGAAAAAATATTTTCAATGAATGATATTTTTAATTTTAATTAAAAAAGTGATCAAAAAACCTTGCCATTTCAAACAATGTGTTAATTTATTTAAATAAATATTGACAACTCCCAACCACAATTCTACATGTTTAAATTATTTTATTTTAAACGAAAGAAGTAAATATTTTTGTTATTTAATTTAAGTTTTAATTTTAATAAATTACCATTTTTTTAATTGATAGAACACTTTTTTCTGTTGGAATATTTTTGAGTGAATTAAAAACAACAAAAACACTTACATGAAATTGCTCATTTTTAAAAGCGTGTAACTTTTTATTGGAATGGAATTTTTTAACAATTTCTTTTTGTTTTAAAGCTCAACTTATTCGCTGTCAATATCATGAAAATTTATTTGTAGAACTGGAAAATTCTTTTAGTGCTATTTCATTAAAACAATTCTTCTTTTCGTTAAGTTAAGTTAAGAAAAAAAAAAATTCTATAATCGATAAATTCTTTTCTTCATAACGCTTCAACACCAAATTAGTTTAAAACGAACATATGAATTACTACCTAATTTAAGGCACATATAAAATTATCTGCCGAGATTTGACGATAAAAAAAAAACAAATAATGAGTGATAATACTACAAGCCCCGAAATTTTTGATATATGGCTTAAAACACCCGAAAATGAAAGGCTTGGACATTTATTGCAATCTCCAGAGATACCAGAAAAAACCATTATTTTTAACATTTTATTCTTGCTTTAATTTATATCGGTACCTAAAACGCAAAAGGCCCTATCTAACATTTTGAAAATTTTACAGGAGAAGCGAAAACTATTTAATATGATAAATTTATAAATAACATTAAACTGTTTATAATTAATTTTTCTTCTATTTTCCTTGAAGGACCTTCGAGTTGCTTTGACAATTAGCAATGTTCCATATTATGCAAACTATTAGTTAGTCCTTTAAGCATTTTTCGCATTATCGTTTGTAGATAGGGTCTTTTGTTTTTGGTTAATGAAATCGCTAATTTTGGTTGAAAGATTCCCAAATGTTTTGTGGACGCAATACATCAGAATCAATGAAAAATTCGATTTTTAATTTTTGGTTAGTTAGGGCATTTTGCGTTTTAGATAATGATATGTATATATGAAACATATGCTTATTTTTAAATTAATGAAGAAAAATTAAGTACTTATTATTACTTCTACCTCTTTATTATTTATTTTAAACATTCTCATGCATACTCGCCGCTCTTTACCTTTTTGATTATCCAACGCGAATAATATCAGAAATAAATGTTTGCAGTTATATGGGAGGTGGGCGTGGCAGTAATCCAATTTTGCCCATTTTTTTGACAATGTTACATTGTAGCCTAGTTACACCATGTACCAAAATTCATAACTCTAGTTAAATTTTTTTCCAAGATATTTAATTTTGTCTCCCTAGAATGGCTAAATCTTACACTGTGCAATGTCGGCAAGAACATTTATTTCGAATATTTATGTTGAAAACAACAATAAGAAACTAAAATTTGTTTTGGGTTTCCATATAAGTATACGAGAGAAATGTTCTTGTCGATATTGTGGGCCAGGCAGTTAACAACTTAAAAAATGTATGATGGAAAGACGCAGCACTGAACAAAGAACCAAGGTTGTTCAATTTTATTTTGGAGGTCAGCATTCGATTATTCAGATACAAAGATCATATCGAAGGCGCATTTTCGCCTCAATGATCACATGAATAAAGGAAGTTTGCAGAATATGGGGCACCCAAAATCCAAGAATAATAGTTGCACATATTTTTTTCGAAAATGGCTAACAAGCTGCGGTTATTGTGAATGGCATTTAAAACCGGGCAATTATTTAAAAAAAATTATAGCCCGAGGTAGAGAACAATCCAGAGTTATGGTTCCCACAAGATAGAGCCATAGCTTACATAGTTCGCCCAACTATGGCTCTCCTTCCTGAAATTTAAGCAACCGAACAATATCGCATTTTTTTGATTTGAACTGACCACCATCTTCGCCTGATTTAACGGCTTCAGATTTTTTCCAGGTTAAGTTGTTTGCGAACTAGCCAAAAAAAACCATCCAACGGCTTAAGACAACTATCTGAGAAATAGTGAAAGCGCTGAAATTCGAAGAAAAGTTATGTATAATGCTCTAAAAAGAGCACATCAAGTCGCAGCAAACATTTGAAAGGCATTATCTTTGAAATATAAGGTGAACATATTTCCAAACTACACAGAAAAAAGTTTTTAATCAATTAAAAATATCGTTTAAAAGGTTTTTAAGTATAATGTGATAATTGAATCAGTTAGTTTTTTAGTTCAATGAAAATTAAAAATACAATTTTGATTTAATAAATATTTAAGTTGTTTTGAAATAAATTTTTATTTACAATATTAATTATATATCAAAAAATATAATTTGACTTTTTCGTTTAAAATAAAATAATTTAAACATGTAGAATTGTTGTTGGGAATCGTCAATATAATGGCAAAGTTTTTTGATCATTTTTTTAATTAAAATTAAAAATATCATTTAATGACAAAAAGTATTCATAATTTTACAATTTTTAGTAATCAATAAAATCATAGGTGCCAAATCAATAACTTGTTTGCTTGATATTATGAATTTGGTATAAATTTGCTGATTAGAGAAAATTTTTAATTTTTTCTGTGTATAACCTAATAAAAAATGGAGCTTCCAATGAAACACGTTTGTAAGGGAAAAACGTTTCGCTTAGCGTATCGCTTACGGAAGACATGAATTTTATACGGCGAGTTCGCACTTTGAAGCAATAAATATTTGACACAGAAAGCGCTTCATTCAGCGCATAAAAAAAAATTGGTAAATATATAAAGATCAGCTGTGCACACTGACTTTTTTGTTACCCTTCGCAGTAAGGCAATGTCGTGGCCCTTTAAATTTTATAAATATTTTTTTTTAATTTATTAAGAATTGGTTCACTCCTCAGTATGTCTTACTTTTTACAATTTACCATTAGTGCTTCGCAAAATAATAAAAGTTTTTATTGGGAATTTAAAATTTTAATATATGCTAACGTTAAATAAAATCCGAAAAACAAAAGTCATTCATTAGATAAATCATAACGTTACTTATGCGCCACGCTGAAAGGAAAATTTGATTTTTTAGGAGATTTAAACATAAATATTGAGATAAACATTTCTTATTTTCAAGTTATTGTGAAATTTGTGCGTCTTATAGGACAGCGCGTAGAAGTAATTTATGTTTTTAAATTGACTTAATTATCTCAGACTTTAGGTGATTAAGTTTATTTCCGTAATAACCTGGGAGATTGAGTTTACATTAATTTTTTTTTTTTAAGTGAAGTTGAAGTTGTCTAGTGTGCATTTTAATTGACAAATTCCTTTAAGATCGTATTTGGTTCATTATGGTTACAAGATAATACTAGCCTATTAAGACGATATAACCTTATTAATGTAAACTTGATACATTGATTGTAAGATGAGTTCTTCCTGCTAACGGATCGGTCTTTGTGCTATGACTGTCCGACAAAGCTAGAACTAAATAAAAGACTAGATAGCACGGGCTTATAGAGAATTATTTACTGGAATTTGCCACCTCTGTCCAATTAACAGACCAACTATATAATAATTTTTTATTCTAGTGCAGCCACACATAGCTCGACCATGCCTCTTTTTAAAGAACAACAGCCAAATGATGAAATTGAAAAAAACTTGCATTGAATGGCTTCATATCATGGGGTTTATTAATATTTTGTTTAAAGATTTTCCATTTGATATTAAAATTTTGCTTAGGATTTGATTTTATATACACATCGCACACTAAATCATAAACAGGCACAACTCAAAATTCAAAAATGTTTAAGAGAGGCAGAAAACTGGCTTCAAAAACATGGTTGCAATCTTTTAATCAAATTGAGTTCCATAAATATTCAAGAAGAAAATTAAAGAAGAGAGTGACGCAAACGAAATTATCATGGCCGATATGAGATTTGATTTGTGAACTGGTTTATGAAAACAAAAACGATTTTGATAAATTTTGAGTTGTGCCTGTTAGTGTGCGATATAAATAATAGTCAATAGTAAAGCCTAACAAAAATCTCTCCCAAAACAAAATTTAACTGCCTATTTTTGAAATAAAAATAAAAATTTTGTTTTTGGAATTTACATTGAAACAGTAACAAAAAATTATCAAATTGGTTTTTGTTTTCCATATAAATTCCCAAACGAAGATTTTTATATTAATTTCAAAAACTGGCAGTAAATCAAGTGCAAACGTATGAGTTAAAAATAAATATATTTTTAAATTTTCTATTAACTTAAATAAATATTTCTGTGGCAAAAAGGAAAAAGCGCTTAAGATGACTTAAGCTAAATTTCAGTAAATTGGCACCTTTGAGATCTTTACGCTCAAAAGTACACATGGGCAAATTTTTTAATTATTTTGTACACAGAAAAAATTATAATCAACAAATTCATACCAAATTCATAACATCAAGCAAACAACCCAGCAAAAACTTAACTTACAATTCTACTTTTAATGACTTCCTGAATTCATTACTTTGTAGGTTTATTCGCCACTTTTTGCATTATTAGTTACATATATATAAAATAATAACTTATCAAAGTTATTTTTGGGAACACAAATATTTATTAAAAGATTTTGTTTGTTGTGCTTAATTCCCTTTTTTAATAATTGATAAAAATACTGAAATTTATTGTTGGAGGATAAGCTGTTCCTATGCGCATTTCAGAAAAGCCAAAGCTATCAGCAAACAAAACTACAGAAGGAATGAGAATTACCTACAATACCCTCAAAAAGTTTTATTTGCAACGATATCAAAGCTTAAACAAAATACCAAACAATAAAACAGTGATGAGTTTTTATCTTTTCTTACATTTCCCACTACAATTAGTTAGAATTCTCCCAACATTAATTGTAGCGGTAAGTGGGTAAAGAATATTAAAAACAAAAACAAAGTACTTTTATTGTTTTCGTAAGCTTTGATATCGTTGCAAATAAAACTTTTTAAGGGTATTGTAGGTAATTCTCATTCCTTCTGTAGTTTTGTTTGCTGATAGCTTTGGCTTTTCTAAAATTATTTAGGAGAACGTTTCCTGACGATCTGGCCTAAGCAACCAGTGAAATGCGCATAGGAACAGCTTATCCTCCAACAATAAATTTCAGTATTTTTATCAATTATTAAAAAAGGGAATTAAGCACAACAAACTAAATCTTTTAATAAAATAATAACTTTATTATTATATCTTAAATAAGTCATAATTATACATTACAAAAAATACTTTGGTGAAATGACTTAAATAAGTTATTATTATATGGTTTTAAATAATTTTTAAAATCAATTTGCAATTTATTCCATTAATATTTGCTAGATATACGGAAATATTATAAAATTTTAGGAATAATTTCGATGTGAAATATAATGGATAATTCAAAAATCAAACAAATGCATGTAAATATATACATAAATATGTTCCAAAATTACCAACACAAATTATTTTCGTTATTAGAATACTAGTAGGGATATCAATCTAATGTAAACGACGTTTTTTGAAGAACATAATCAGGCCCGTCACAGAAATTGTTCGGAATTGTTTTGAATCCGTATTTTTATTTCAATCAAATTTCGTAATTCTGACAAATTTTAATTTTGTTATTTTTAAGTTAAACGTGGCAATATTGTGCAAACCAAAACAAAAACCTTTTTCGATCGAAAAATTAAAAGTGATTTCATTCCGAGAAAATTTATCGGTTTTCGTTTTCTGAATAAGCTTTCTCGGAATTAAAAAAACTTTCGATCGAAATTTATTTCTGAGACAGGCCCATATATTTACATATATTAATACACACATTGCTATTACAGTGTTAGAGCTATAAATGATTTTGTGCAGCAAAAGCACGTTCTTACATTTCAAAAAATGTATCATTGTGTACATTTTTCAACATAAATTCCATAAGATTTCAAAGCATTATTAATTAGTGTGTTTTAGCCTTTTTGAAAGTTAATTTGAAAGTACTTATTTCTTGTCTCTTTTGGTAACTAGAAATTTTTATAAAACTTTTAAGTATAAAAGAAAGGTATTTTTAGGTTGTAATTGGCCAAATTATAAAGGATTACTTTTGGGACATGGCGAACAAAAATAATTACTTTTACTAGTAGAAAAAAAAGTACTCCTTTCCTCAAGTTCTCATTATTTTTCTGCTTATTTTGTAAGCAAAATTTTTCTGGGAAGTTGTTGATTTTGCACATATTACCAAAATGATTATATTGATTACTAAAAATTTTTAATTGTAATTAAACAAATTATCAAAAAACTTTGCCATTTCAAATAATTTTTTTTTTTTTTTTTTTTTTTTTTTTTTTTTTTTTAAAACGTTTATTTAAATAAACTTAATATACTTAAACTATAAATAAACAAATAGTATATATATTTACATCTTATTATACACTGTCCCATATTCGGGCGCTCAAGTACATTACATTTGTATATTAATATAATATATTAGTCATTTTTTGGAATTTATTATTTTAATTTTTACAATATGTGTTAATATTTGCATTTAATATAAATGTTATGTAAAGAAAAAAGCTTGAAAAACCTTACTTTGTTATTGCAAGAAGATAAAAAGCTACAGTCAAGTGGTAAAAAGAATTGAAAAATTACTCGAGGGGCCACCAATATTTTTTTATATTCAGGTTTGGAATCATATTTTTGTCCCTTAGGTAAATGCTAGTGTCAAATCTGCAATTATCATTTGATAGTTGATTACTATATATAGCTTTAATATTGGCCCGTCTATAAATATGGTATAATATAGGAATGCCACTTTCGTTTTGTATAAAACCCTTGCTATCGAGGTATAAGAAGGCCTCAGGTGGGACATATCCACTTTGTAAAGTTGAATGTATATATTCCTCATTGGCATAATAAGGAGCCATGATTAAATTATTTTCATAGCATTCTAAACTTTTGATAATGTGGTTTCTTATCAGGTGTATGATGAAATTATCAATTCTGCTTATTTCTGCAGCTTTATATAACCTTTTGTTTGATATATATTTTATGTAGTTACTATTTGAAGATCTGTAAAGGGATGTGCAGGCCCTCAGGCATTTTCTTTCGAAAACTCTTATTTTTTCCATATAAGATGGAGATATGTTGAACCATATTTGGCAACCATATGATAAAATAGGCCTTATTAAGGACTGGTACAATATAAGTTTAACCTTAGGCGTAATGTGCTTTGAGAAAAACAATTTTTTGTACATAAAGAACGCATTTCTTGCTTTTGTTAACTGAAGGTTGATATGATTATTGAAATAAAGGAATTTATCTAGATGAATACCTAAATATTTAACCGTTTGTTTATTTGGAATAGAAATATTGTAATTAGATTTTATACCAAAAGTTTTCCAATTTTTTTTAATATTGTGGTTGCATTTTCCCACCGGGGGCCGAAAAAGTATAGTTTCTCATTTATTAGTGTTAATTTTTAATTGCCAATTATTAGCATATTCTTCAACAATTTGAAAATAATTTTCTAATTTTGCATTAATTTTTTCAATTTTGTTATCAGCATGATATATGATGATATCATCTGCAAATCCAATTATATTATCAATCTTGATTAAAAGATCATATATGAATAAATTGAAAAGTATCGGAGAATTGACTGTACCCTGCTGCAAGCCATTTACTATTATAAAATCCTTTGTACTGACTTTATTCTTATTATAGACCACAAATGATTTATTATTTAACATGTTATGAATGAGTATAATTAAATAAAGTGGGAATTTATACTCAAACAATTTATATATTAAGCCGGGCATCCAAATGTTATCGAATGCCTTCTCAAAGTCAATTAAACAAGCACCTGTGCAAAGTGATTTGTTTAAATTCCAATTCACGTTTGAAACAAGTACATGTATAGCATGAATTGTAGAATGCTTAAATTTAAAACCAAATTGTTTATGGTTTGTTATATTAGAGCTCTCGCAATGTTTAATTATATTGTTGTTAACGCAAATTTCAAAGATTTTACTAATATTCGGTAATAAACTTATAGCACGCAAATTGTTTGGATTACTTGTGTCCTTATCTTTTTTTGGTAAAACAACTATTTTTGCTTTTTTCCATGCATGAGGAAAGTAAGAATTATTGAGCATATTATTAAAAAGAGTACAATACTCAAGAATAACATTTTCAGGTATGTTTTTCAAAATAATGTTAGGAATATTATCAATACCCGACGATAACTTGTTTCTTAATTTACTAATAATATAGATTATGGTGGCCATTTCAAATAATGTTTTAATTTATTTTATTAAATTTTGACAATTCCTAACAACAATTCTACAAGCTTAAATAAATTTATTTTAAGTCAATTAATATTTTTTGATATTTTAATAAAAAAATTTTTTCAAAACAACTTAAATATTAATTATCTCTAAATAATAATTTTCATATTCTTCCAACTAAAACAATAATTGATTCAACTATCACATTAATTAAATTTAATTACTTTTGAAACCATTTTTTTAATTGATTAAAAACTTTTTTCTTTGTACGATTTTTCAGAAAATTATTACAAAAAGACTTTTTGCTTATCTATTTTCAATGTGCAATAACATTTGGAATAAAAACTGAAGATTACTTTCGATCTTTGACATTAAGAATACTTAGGAAAAAAGGACTTAAAAACTATAACCGCAGTGAAGTGAAGATTATATTAGTAAAGGAGTAAATTTTCAAAAACGTTTAAAGTTAAAATTGCTCTTCCACAAAACTAAAAAAACAGACTTATGCACTTTTTCCTTCTTACCATAGATTTATCAATTCTGTATTAAAAAAATGCAATAACAATGAAACAATGAAAAATACTTTTGTAGCACAATGATGTTGATTTAACAAAAGAGGGATAAAAGCGCTAAGTAAATTTGTATATGTAACCATTTACATACATACACACATACAAACACACTCACGCTTATGTTCTGCATATTTGTATTTATAAATATTAAAAGAAGGACAAGAAGATTAAATAAAATAGATATATAAATATATCTACACGTATGTATGTTTGTACGTAAATTTATATTTTAAACAATATGACTCACGTAAATGAATGACAAGTAGAGCATAAGCCTGGTCGTAGTTTTTGTATATGGTTGGTAAACTTACGTGTATGTATGTTTGTGTGTTTAGCTATATATGTACATTTACACTCACATGTATGTACAGTTGGTAAACGTGTGATGAATTTTTTCCTATTTGCATATCATTTTGCAAGTTAACGGTGAATGCGTTTACCGCAACCAGCACATGGAACCAAGTGGACAATGCGGAAATCTAAAGTACAGTGTTGGGCAAAACTAGTCACAAATTAAAAATTAAAAACTAGATTATCAAAGTTGTTATTGGGAATACTATTATTTATTAAAAGATTTTGTTTGTTGTGCTTAATTCCCTTTTTTTAATAATTGATAAAACATACTGAAATTTATTGTTGGAGGATAAGCTGTTCCTATGCGCATTTCACCCAAAAACAACTTTGATAATAAATTTTTGCAAGTGCACGTGCGTAAAAAACTGAACGGGCAAATTGTTCTTATTTTGATTTCTTGCGAAAACAATAAAAGCACTTTATTTTTGTTTTTAATATATATTTTTCTTTACCCACTTACAACTACAATTAATATTGGGAGAATTCCAAATAATTGTAGTGGGGAATGTAAGAAAAGATAAACTCATCTGATTTATTGTTTGGTATTTTGTCTAAGCTTTGATATCGTTGCAAAAAAAAATACTTTTTGAGTGTTTGTAGGCAATTCTCATTCCCTCTGCAGTCTTGTTTGCTGATTGCTTTTCTAAAATTCTTAAGGAGAACGTTTCCCGATGATCTGGCCTAAGCAACCAGTGAAATGCGCATAGGAACAGCTTATCCTTCAACAATAAATTGTAGTATTTTTTTTATCAATTATTAAAAAAAGAGAATTAAGCACAACAAACAAAATCTTTTAATTAAAAACTAGACAGAAATTAAGCTATTGACTATGGACTTAAACGAAAAAGTTTCTCATCTTTTTAGGATTTTAATGGGTTTTTCAGAAATTCCGAAAAAAATGTACTAATAAGAATTCTCGGTCCTTGTAGGGAAAAAAGTTCGATAATTGAAAGCTTCTTTAACGTACTTATAAACATAAATTTTACATTTTCAATAATTTTACATTTACATTTTAATAGAAAACAAAATTTAAAAACTTATACAGTTATGTATATGAGGGTGGGTCGATTTAGCAATCGGTATTGTGCCATCGATTTTTCGGTAGGTTTTGGCATGAGGAAAGAAAGTTTAAATACGACATATCAAAAAAATCATTTTCGAGGCACCCAAATTTTAATTTTTTTACTTTTTCTCAACTTTTATTTTTAAAGTTTTTTTTCGTGGGTAATAAAAAAATCAGCTGACTAAAAACGATGGCGATAGCAGTTTTTGAACATCGTTTTTTTTTGAGGTCTTAGACGGGTTTTTGTCGAAAAAAATGCAATAAACTTGCATTACCATTGATTTGGTTTAATTTAAGAAAAATTGCCAATGCCTAAATGCATAATGAAAACAAAGTCTTTAATAATAAGAGATATTCGCCACTGTTGAAGGGATTTTTAATATTCATTAAAATAAATAGGCAATACATAGCGCAGCTGTAAAAAAGGATGCTCTCTCATCACGAAATATATCAGGGGTAAGATAGTCATGATCCAGACTTGCACTTTTTTTGCAGCAATTTTTGATTTTATTGGTGAGATGAGTACCCCTCCCAAATTTTCTCATCTCTCTCACCAATAACCTTAAGAATTTCTTCAACAAAAATTGCAAGTCTGGACCATGACATATTGAGACTTATTTGTGCAACATATTTAGAAACGAAAACGACAACTTTCGCTTTTTTCGATTTATTTTTAAAATGCATAAAAATCCTTGCATTTATATTAACAACAAATTTACCATAAATTACGGTGGACTTAACCGGGAATGTAGTATCAACAATCATCATAATAGATCAAAGCTCTTCTTTGAGTATAAAATATTTTTTAAAAATTTCTCGTCTATGGTATTGATGGCGAAAAATCTCTTCAATTAGTTTGTTATTATTTGCTTTATACTGTTCAAAGTGATTAACAAACATATCTAAGTATATACACAACTAGAATAAAGGGTATTTTGTTATGTGGAAAATCTTTGTAAAATAACATAATTACCGAAATAAGTATCTGA
Organism: Pollenia amentaria; assembly: GCA_943735925.1. Taxonomy (NCBI): domain Eukaryota; kingdom Metazoa; phylum Arthropoda; class Insecta; order Diptera; family Polleniidae; genus Pollenia; species Pollenia amentaria. The sequence goes on along the minus strand of OX031006.1, from coordinate 238,263,511 downwards.
AGTGTTATTATTAAAAAAAATTAATAAGCAAGTTAACAATTTTGACATGCCGTAACATTTTAATGTAATCGACCACTTTTTGTATTGTTTATTTATTGTTCAAAAATGTTGCACTCAAAAAAATAGTTTGATGTAAGATAAAGCAATCATCAGCTTATGACAAATTTTTTGTTCTTCACTGAGTGCAGCTTAAAATTTTGCACTAAATTTACAAAAAAAAAATTAATTAATTCATTTATTAATGATGTGTTAATAATCCCAATTTATGATAAAAAACACTGAAATTTATTGTTGTGGGAAATCTAGTTTCTATGCGCATTTCGCTGGTTGCTTAGGCCAGCTCGTCAGGAAACTTTTTCCAAATACTTTAGAAAAGCTAAAAATATTATACAAGTAAGACCATAAAGTGAATAAGAATTTTAAACACTCAGCTCTTACTTGTAACAATATCAAAGCTTCAACAAAGACACAACAATAAATAGTGAATTTTTTCTTTCTTACATTCCCCTACAATTGGCTGGGTTTTTTCCAACACGAATTGTAGTAGTAAGAGGATAGAAAAAAACAAAATTAAAAAAAACAAGTTGCTAAATAAATCAGCTTGCCATTTCAGTTTTTTATTTGCCGGGCACATGGAAATTTATTATCAAAAATTATTTTCGGGAATGAAATATTTATTAATTAATTCATTTATTAATGATGTGCTAATAATCCCAATTTATTATAAAAAACACTGAAATTTATTGTTGTGGGAAAGCTAGTTTCTATGCGCATTTGATATTGTTACAAGTAAGAGCTGAGTGTTTAAAATTCTTATTCACTTTATGGTCTTACTTTGATAATATTTTTAGCTTTTCTAAAGTATTTGGAAAAAGTTTCCTGACGAGCTGGCCTAAGCAACCAGCGAAATGCGCATAGAAACTAGCTTTCCCACAACAATAAATTTCAGTGTTTTTTATCATAAATTGGGATTATTAGCACATCATTAATAAATGAATTAATTAATAAATATTTCATTCCCGAAAATAATTTTTGATAAAAAAAAAATTTTGTTTTTCTCGATTAAAGCCAGGAGATAATCCGTTATTGGCAAAATTGTATGTTATTTAATTTTCTTTGCTCATGCATATCATCACATGAATCAAAAGCCATGCACATACAAAATTAATATTTTTTTTAATTTTAGTGAGAATCTGTTTATATGCAACTTTTTGATTGCAAGTATAAATTTTGCACTATTTGAATTGAGTGCAGATTTTATGCATTAGTGATTGTGAAAAAATTTGCAATACCACTCAATTTTTTTAGCGCTAGTGGAAAAATACCTATCATCACTAAAGCTGTTCCCCGATAGGGTAGTTGGTAATGAGCTAGTATATTAGCACCGCGGTTGCGCGTTCGATTCCCGTCAGAGACACTGGTTTCTTTCCTGCAGACAAGCGTAGAGCTTTGCGGGCTATTAGCAGAGGGGGAAAAAATTGTGCAAACAAATTTTTTGCAGTCTTATTTAGTGATAGTGCAATGCTGATTGAAATCAAAACTTAGTGCACTACCCTTAACTATGCTTGATATCAAATAATTATATCAGTTTGAATGAAATCATTTTAATTGCAATCTCAATTGATTGCGGCTTTTTACAGCTCTGATATGCCCCAAACACACCCATCTATTGCTGGTTACACTTTATGCATTGCATTTACGCAACGAGTTTCTCATTTAGATTGCATGTTTTAATATACACATTGCAATTAACAATGAAATCAAAAACGCAATTGCCATTTTCTTTTTTCGCGTATTTGACTTTTGTTATGCGGTTGCGAAAATTTTGAATGTAGATGCTTACAGCTTGCTTGATTTCAATAAACTAAACAGATAAAAACATGAAATCACGATACAGACATTGCAATCTACATCAATGCAATCTCACAATATCAAAATATTTTGATATTGCAGAAATCTCGAATGCAATCCCAAATGAGATCATAAATACGAATACAAACGATGCAATCTACAAAGAAATTTGCCGGATTGCGTAAATGCATTGCATATTGTGTACCCAGCATTAGATCGATGTGTTTGGTGCATAGCAGAGCTATAAAAAACTGCAATCAATTGGGATTACAATTAAAATTATGATCATAACAGATCTGAGGTATTGATAATAAGCGATCTCTTCAAACTATAAGACAGTCTAGATATAAGGTTCTGATGCGTTGGTAATCTGGAAGGTTGAGTTCGATTATAACAGTGTTTTCCGAGAGTGAGCTTTATATGGGACATGTGCTATATATTATGGATCGATCCTTACGAAATTTGACTGTATAATTTCTAGTCATATAGAACTGTGACAGATCAAAACTTAACACAATAGCTTTATTCGCTACAATTTCACGCGTACTAAACTGTTTTCCGACCGTAAGGTTTATATGGGGCCTATGGTAAATAACGGACCGATTTTCAAGAAATTTGTGGTATGATTTTGTGCGAAATCTTAAAGCAATATGTCACTCCGTCGCAATTAATATTAGTGGTTAGCGGTGGTTCAACATTTAGATTCATAACTCTTATGCAAACGAGCCGAATTAACTACCGAATTTCAATCCCAAACTGCTTATGATAAGTTTTGACACCATTATGTTTCTTTTGTTTTGAGTTTTACGAAAGTTTGCTTATTTTTAACAGCGGACAGATGGACATGCCTAAAACGTCATCAAAGTTCTCAAGGGCCCAGAAAACACATATATACTTTATGGGGTCTTAGATGAATATAAAAAAAGTTTCACACAGAATGACAAGCTCAGTATACCATCTCCACTATTGGTTGTGAAGTGGAAAATATAAAAAACATAACTTGGCTCTTAAAAAATTCTATCTCTATATTTTAGGGTGTATGTGGTTCTAGAGTTTTTCAGCAATCTTTGAAGAATAATGGCTTTCACATACCTGTGTGGTCTCTGGTTCAATCACAGAAAACATTTTAAATTGTCTCTAATCATCAAATTAATACCATATTCATAGAATCAAGCAAATAACTTGTTGATTTTGCACCTTTTACCTAATCATATTGATTACAAAAAATTGTAAAAATTTAAATTTGTGAATATTTTTTCAATTAATAATGTTTTTAATTTTAATCAAAACTATGATCAAGAAAATTGGCCATTTCAAACAATTTGTTAACTGATTTTATTAAATATAACTCAGGTTTTGACAATTCCCAACAACAATTCTCCAAGTTTAAGTTATTTTAAACGAAAAAATCAATAAACATATTTTGTTATTTAATTAAAAATTTATTTCAAAACAACTTAAATGTTAATTAAATCAAATTTATATTTTTAATTTTCTTTCAACTAAAAAAAAATAATTGATTAAATTATTACATTAATTACATTGAAATACTTTTTAAAGAATTTTTGAATTGATTAAAAACTACCAATAATTTTTCCTGTGATGCCAAAGTCATCACTTCTAAACTGGCCAACCCCTCTCTTGCACGATAAAATTAAAAGAACATATTCAGGATAACCTAAAAAAAAACCTCCATTGCATAATTTTGCATACAGAAAAGCTCTGTTGCTAATACGAAGAAATTGTGAGCTATTTAGCCTCTATATAGCAAAGTATTTATTCAAAAGCCTCTATACAATGAAGTGAGAATAAAACCAAATTGAGATTTAAGCAAAATTAGTTTGTCCCGTTATCTAAAAGTCTGTTTTGTTTATAAAGCCTCTATATAGCGAAGTAATCATGCAAAAGCCTCTATATAACGAAATCACAATAAAGCACAATTAAATTTTAAACAAAACTGAAAAGTCCCGTTACAAAACAAGTTTACAATTGCATATGCTTAGCGTCAGGTATGTAGAATTCTGTTACAAAAACTATAGGTACAACGAATTTTTTCGTATTTTTTTATAACATTGTTATAACAAGGTTCCACTGATCTGTACAACGAATCAATAGCTAAAACAAAGTATTTTTTGATCCCCTACAGATTCGTTGTGTCGAAACTTCACTGAACTATAATATCCCTACTTACAATCTTGTGCATTTAAGGTTGCAAATGTATGCAATTGTAAATATTTTCTATCAATTGTGAATGACCTCTATTTACAAACTTGTTTTAAAACGTGAAAGATGATTAATAATTGATTCACTGAGTGCTTGCTAGGGAGATCGATTATTCGACTTTTTTCAATAACCGGTTTTCGAATATTACGAATAGTTGCTAATTCAAAAAAACCGGTTTTCGGTTAAACATTTTAAACTAACCGGTTAACCGGTTTTAATTCGAATACATAAAATTACCTACAAAATACATAGATATGACTTAAGGTATGGTCAGAACTAACAAATATTTGACGATAAAATCCAAAAAAACGAGACCAGTAAAATGATCAAACTTTAACCTCATTTTTAACAATTTCTATTTATTTACTAATCTGCTTTTGTAAGACGATAATTGTATAATATAATTTAAAAACTATTAAATGATGTTTGATCTAGCCAAACGTTTTGCAAGAGCAAATAAAATATTATAGCAATTTAATAAATTTATTATTTGAGATATTCTCCTAAATTTATATTAAATGAGTTTTAATTTGTTGGTGATCAAGCCATCTCATTATATGAATCAGTAGACTTCAACCATATTTTTGAAAAGTTGCAAACAAAACCTCTTAGTCTGAATTATATATATCAAACGATTTTATTTCAGCATTATATAAACGATTAGTAAGATGAAAATGCTTTTTGTATGAAATATTTGTCAATTCGTCGACCACAATTTGAAACCTTCCATGACATTGTTTGATTTCTCAATTTTGTTTTTTAGTTCTTGGTGTTTTAATAAATAAAACTGATGAATTATTTCCATATCGTTGATTCCGCCGGAATGTTGTAGTTTTAAGCATAAAGAAATACTGGAACTATTAAAGAGTTTTTAGTACCTTAAGGGCATTCCGTTCTCGACAACACAACGGGTTTATATTTCACCTAATGATTCATTTTTGGCAGCGTATTTCAGCAAAGTATTATTGGTCGACTCTTTAGACCTAGTCCGAACGGAGCACATTAATGTCAACCATATGGACTAATTAAAGGTGATTAATAAATCGTGACGTGGAAAACCCTTCGCCTCTTATCACTTTAGGACATTTCAAGAGCCTAACTTTGTCTGTTTAATCCCGTTCGAAATATCTCTAGAGATATAATCTATATAAAAATATTTTTAATATTTAGAAAACGGTCGCACAAATAAAATACTATTTACTTTTTAACTGCACACGTTTTTGTAGTATTTTAAAAAGTGTTTGGTTTTTTACAAGAACACACGCATTGATAAGTGGTTTTCAGTTACAGTATTCCATTTTTTTTACGTTAGTTACATTTTGTTTTGACATTGTTCATAAAAAGTTTAAATTTTCCTAATATAGAATTAGAAAAATACTTAAATTACGGGTACACCTACAACAAGAGTAAGAAAAATGTATATAAATTACACATTATTAAAATAACCGGTTAATTATACCAAAATAACCGGTTAATTCGATATTCGAAAAATGGACATTTTAAAATAACCGACTTGAGCAAAGCTAATATAACAGGTTAAAACCGGTCGAATAATAACCGTTCGATCTCCCTAGTGCTTGCTGTCGGTTTGCAATTAAGTGTTACAAGCGTCGGGTAAAGGTCAACTACCCAGCAAAAACTTTACTTACCTGGTAAGTTAGCAAATAACATTGGAGAAATATAAACACTACTTATTTTTCGGCTGAATAACTACTTATTTTTGTTTGAGTTGTCCACAGAATTTAGTAGTTACAATACACTTACTAGAAGTCACAAAATATCTAGTTATTATTTAACTACCAGTAAGTTGAATTGTAAGCACTTACAATATACTTACTAGAAGCCAAAAAATAACTAGTTTTTATTTAATTGGCGCTAGTAAATAGACCTAATAAGTAGTTATGGAGTTAGTTACCAGTACTTAAATATTCAGTACTGAAAACAAGACAACTAAAAGGTAGTTACTTAGCTGATTATTAGTAAGCAAATATTCATTACTGAAAATAATAGTAGTGAAAAGTACTTACTGAGGTCATTACTAGCAAGTACTTATTGAGGTTTTCAGAATAATGACAATTGTAATGACAACTACTTACCAGGTAACGTATGAAATAACTACGACCTATTACCAAAATTCAAAAAGTTTTTCCTGGGTATTGATTTAAAGTGTTGCATATTAACGAAAGAGTAGCAAGTGCAATGCTGTATATTTTGTTGGTGTAGAGCAAAATATACTTTACACAAGATTGTAAAGAGGACTAGTGAATTTCGTGATTGAACAAATTTTGCAATTAGTAAAAATCAGTAAGTTATTTTAACTTTTCACGTAAGTGATATAAAGGGTATTAGCATTGTTTACGTCTAAACCGAAGGCAGCGGACTTCCCATATTGAAGCACTACCGTCATCAAGGTGTACACTTTAACTTTGAGTCTCGCTGTTTATTTATTATTTAGCAAAAATCTAATTGGTTTTTTTTATGAAATTTAATATTCTACACCTTTTTATGGTTTTAAAAGTCAATATCTCATCTGCATCTACATATACTAATATTATAAAGATGAAAAGTTTGTATGTTCCTATGTTTGTATTTTTGTAAGAGGTAATCTCCGGAACTTCCCGTTCGATTTAAAGAAATAAATAATGGAACCTCCTAACGGGCGTAGGCCATACAAGGTTCCACTAAAGTGCTTAGGATAGGGTCCAGGGGTGCTAAGCCTCTTGTACTCAGAAAATATAAATTATCGTTTTAGAAGAGATCTATTAGAGCAATAGTTTCCGTTCTCAAAAGAAAAGCAAAGCCATTTTAACGTGAGTACGCTGTTTAACTTCCACTTCGCCTCCAGTCAATCTGTCTGCTCGACCATCCCCCGACCGAATGCGAAAGTGACTTTGGCGTTTTCCTTTATCGGCTTAATGGCTGAACCCATTTTGATGATATTGCATATATAGGCCTGTTATTTTTTTAAAACTAGGACTAAGAAGGGTACATAGGAAGAATTACTGCCTCTCCAAAAATATCTAACTTATGGTGATGCAATTTGAATCGTAGATAGATCAGGGTTAATAAAACTCACAGGGTTTATATAAGGTGTGTTCATTTCCTTTACTAGCAGAAACTTGCAACTAGAGAGTAAATTTGAAATTTACAAAATTTATCTCCCAACTACTCAAAAAAATAAAAAAGTAAATAAACGCTTCACCAGCAAAAACTAGCAAGTTAGGCATTCAGCTGTAAGATACGAGATTATTTCTTAATAAATTCAATTGCTTTGAAGTTGCGCAACAATATTGCTCTTAAATTTGTTAAATATGTTATTGAAAAACTTTTATTTTAAAATTATGAAAATTACGAAAATTAGTTTTTATTTTGTAAACAAATACATGAAACAGGTGGTTGAATAATTTTTGGTAGTCAGAAATTTTTAACAAAGTTTTTGTCTTTAAAATTCGTTTGCTATTTTTCCACTCTCTTGTTGCAAGAGTTTTAGAGTTCGTGAACATTTAGTAGTAATAAATATTGAAAATAATCAATATCTTTCTATTAATGAACACATCTATTGTTTTCAAAGCTAGCAATATTAAGGGACAGAAATTTTTTTTAAATATTTTTTCAGATTTGGACCAATAGATGAAAGAAAAGCAATTTCTGCCTCTCCGACTCTATCGAACGGATTTTAATTTTACTTTTACTGCCTATTTCAATAAATGCGAAAGAACTCTTTCTTTAGCAGAATTACATGTAAAATAAAAACAATTTCTCAAAAACTGGTTTTTGTTTCAAATGTTTTCGGGTGAAAAAAATCGTTCTTTCAACATCGTGAAGTTGGCAATTATACTTAGTCAAAAACTAACTCTGGGTGGGCCACGCCGCTGGCACGGCTAGTACTGAATAAAGTGGAGCTATATTTTTATCACGTTTTTGAAAATAGCCAACAGTAAAATGTTTTCATATGGTTACAAGTTGTCTCCTCTGTTTTTAATAATTGTTCCTTTTTTATTTCTTTTTCATGATTCTATAAAATTTCATTGTATGGATACTTGGCTGATATTTTAGCGCTTATTCCGAAATCTACTCCATAACCTGAGGAGCGTTATTTACGTTTCGTCTGAAAATATTACCTAGTTGTTTAGACACTTGGTAGATATTGGTGCGTAATCCCTCATCCACCAGTAAAACATAGCAATGTTCCAGTATAAAAAGTTATCGACGTTTTTAGGACTTACGTTTTTTTTAACTTTTTAATTTTTTAATTCTTTTTAGAAAAACACCTCTTAAAAAACCACCTTAATAAACACATACCTATTTACATATACTTATACATCAGGCATAAAAACTATACAAAAAAAAAAAAGATGCATAGAATTGTATACACAGCGTGCATATGTTTACATAGAGCAGTGTCAAACCAACCATACACATATTCGAGTAGATTCTTTTTTACATACAAATGCAAATCACACACACTTATACACGCTTATAAACTCATACTGTACCAATTTGAATGAAGTTAAAATAGACCAAACTGTGTAAATATGTGACTTTCGGCTAATGTGAATTTATTGTTAAAAGTGTTCTTCTCGTATTATGAAAAAAAAACCAAAAAAAAAAATTAAATGCCTCTACATCAAACAAAAAATCCTCTATATATTTTTGTATTTTCAATTTTTTGCTCAAAAACTTAAAAAAAATAATACTAAATGTATTCCACAAAGCCTACATAGACACTGGTCAACGGATGCCTGACAGCCAGGGGCTTAATACAAAAAAAAAAAAAAAAAAACAATAAAAAGAGAAATAAAAACTATATACCGCGTTGTTGACTTCACTCATATGCATAATGAAACAAAATACGAAAAAGACAAAAAATACAAAAAGAGTTTAGCTTTTTTCTTGATTCTTGTTTAAAATTGTTAACACAGCCAACAATGCAGTTATTTTCCCAAACAGGGCCACACTACAATTTGCCATTTACATAGAATTATTAAGCAAAAAGTTTTACCTTTTTTGCATGTGTTGCATTCATCCGCTTCGAAGAATAGATGATGCTTTAAATGCTGTTTCGGCTTTAAGCTGCGAGGGTTGTTTGAAACGAATTTGTAAATAGAGTAAAAAAAAAATTAATCCTTAGGGAACTCTAAAATACAAATTTGAAAAACATAATCATTTTGCCTTATATATTAAAAATTCCTTGTACAATAATTTTCTCTCTCCCACCACGCACATTATACAAACTCTTGTTCATTATTACACTGCAGAGAACAGTAAATCTAATTTGTGTCTCATTTAATGACTTTGTCCAGTAAAAAATTATGCGAGTTAAATAAAGTTGACACTACTGAGTACTCTAATAGTGGCACCATGACACTAACAACTATTTACGTACAAAGGAGCTACGTACGCTCCTCTAAAAACTGTACAAACACATACATACCAACCTACATTCACTTAAGTATACCAACACAAACACATTTACTACTGTACATATTTACAATTTTAATTGTAAACGATGTAATCATAACTACTTTTGTTATAGCAGAAAAAGTGGAATTAACTCGTAATTTTGTTTTTTGCTTTTTTATTAATTCGGGCTACCAGTGTCATAAGATTAAATTAAATACAATATAATTAGCCAAGTCTAAAAGTAAACATTAATGGCTTCTTTAAGCGAAGAATTTAAGGAAAATGGGAAAAAAATAAATCCTTAGAATTTATTAGATCACTAATAGAAATAACGGGCAAAAACTTGTTTGTTACAAAATGCACTATTATAAGTACGTTTTAAGGAATATTTTATAAAATTGATTCTGGGATTTTTTTTTCTTTTTATTAATTGACACATTTTCAAGAATATGCATTATTCCTCAATACATGGTGGCGCAGAATGAGCTATATGGCTAAAACTCCTTGTAACATTTTAAATTATTATTATTTTTTTCCCAGAAATTTGTAAAGAAGACTTGGAAAATTAATTATGAATAACTATACAATCAAACAAAAATAATTTGACACTTGAAATCTTATTAAAGGTTGCTTCTTATCCCTATCACCCCGGAGTTTTTTCTCGAAATCCGTTTTTTTTTCAAAACATAGTGCAAAAATAAGAAAAGCAATAATATAAGGTTTTGGGAATACATGAGAAGTTGGTGACCCTACCATTACCCTGGGGCAAAGTTTTTATGGTGGGATATGTTGTCCCCGTTAGGCTTTCTGTACAAACAAAAGCTACAAAACACTTGTTTAAAACTTATATTGGGTTAATGAATCCCACTCGATAATATATCGCAATCCTTTTGGGACAGAATGTCCCATTTCAAAATAAGGCTTTCCAACTTCATACTCTATTGGGATACAGTATATATTACAATATAAAAGCTAAAATAAAAGTTAGGACATAAGAAATATTGCTGGGACATATAATCCCAGAAGGGGCGAGAGGGTTATAGGAAAATTTCTACAAATTTCCTATTTTTATGACGTTTTTTTTAAAATTGCTATTAATACGAAATTTAAAAAAAAAAAAATTTCTTTCATTAAAAATTTGCTAGTTTTAGGATATTTTTTAAAGACTTGGTATTTTTAGAATATACTCTCAAAATAGAATCTGGGAATTATTTCTTTTTCATAAGCTACTTTATTATATTCAACATTTTTTTATTTTTCGAATAGTTAAATTTCAGTTATGGTGGTGTATAAAGTCATTTCTAAAAAAAAAAAAAAAAAAAAAAAAAAAAAATTAAGGAATAGAGCTTTTACAAAAAGCTTTATAAAATACATAACTGAAATTTAACTCATAGAATAAATTCGAAAAATTAAAAATGTTGAATATAATAAAGTTGCTTATGAAAAAGAAATAATTCCCAATATCCATATATATTTTATCTATAATATTACGTTTCTTAGTTCCATATTAAGGAAAATTCAAAAAACGGAAAACGGAAAACAGAAAAATAAAGAAAGAAATTTAATTATTTTTAAAAAATTTTTTTACTATTGTATTGCTGGAGCAATTATATTCTTACATTATTCTTTTGTCTTGCCTCTTCTTAATCCATTAAGAAAATATATAAAAAATATAAAATATATAAGAGGCAAGACAAAAGAATAATGTAAAGAAATTTAAATTCCGCTCTCTGCTACTTTTTTCTCCCCATTGAGGTTCGGTTGACTAACAAAGGAGGGGAAAGTATTCTTAATTGGTTTGCCTTTGTCGATTTATATACATAATCGAAAATTATTCGATATTTTTTGAAAAATATCGAATAATCTTTTTATATTTTTTGATAGAAAAAACTTTGTGTTATTGGAAAAACAAATTTTTTATTTATGTGTTTTGCATATCGATGCCTTACTTTCTCAACCTCGTATATTAAAAAAATACGGCTTGGACTTTTTCATATAAAACGATTGTTTTTTTTGTGTTCTATTGCTGTAAAAACTTATTATTTCAATAATTTATTAATATTTACAGAATTGAGACAAAGTATTGATATAATAAGTTGTTGCAGTAATAGAACACAAAAAAACAATCGTTTTATATGAAAAAGTCCAAACCGTATTTTTTTAAGATACAAGGTTGAGAAAGTAAGGCATCGACATGTGTTAGCAGCAAATTTGAACGCTTATAGCTCCGTTATTACTCAACAGATTTTAACAAAACATATATTGTGCACTTCCGTAAGTAAATACGTTTAAAATGGTGTATTTTTTGTTCTAGTCGTTGAGCAAATAGAGGAGGAAAGTTTTCTTAAGGGTTTTGCTTTGCCGACTTATATATTAGATGTATATAGATTCAACAATATTTGTTTATAATAAGAAATACGTAAAAAACTACTCAAAATTTTTGCTCAATTAACCGGGAAAAATTGTTTATCCAGAATGCTCCCGCTTCTGTCCGTTACAGATAATCGAGTTATCACTGCATTTTCAACTTAGTAGGAAAAAGACTAAAAAGTAACAAGAAGAAAATAAATAAGTTTTAAGGGAAATGTATGAAAACGATATGGAAAACAGAGGCCGAGTCTTTTTGTTTAACACTCATTCTTCTCTACACCGTTCTCCACCAAACAAAAAGTGACGCCAAAAATGCGACGACGCACAGTGGCGCCATTTGAGTTTTTTCGTTGCAAAAATCATATCTTTTGAACCGAATAAGATAATTGAACAGTTTAAACAGCATATGATAGATAAGTGTTCAGCCTATGAAATGAGCGTTTGGAAAGGGTGCTACGCTTTGTAGGGGCCTACTTATGGGTTATCAAAGTTAAAATTAGTAGAAAAATCAATTTTATGGTAACTAAAAAAAATTATTTTTACATTTTTAGATTGTTTTTATTTTTTTTCTTAAGGGTTTTATGTTTTAAATTATTACCCAACAAATTAAAAAAAAAAATTATTTATTTTTTTAAATTTATTTTTTCAATTTTCTGTGAAATATTCATCACAATTCGTAAGAGAAGGTATATCTAAAAGACTAACAATTTCTAAACTATAATTATTTTGTAACTCTATCGTGACTTCACATGCCGCAGGGAAGAAATAAGTGGATCGGAAGATGCTGCCAACATGTTGAAGAGGTCCTTATTTTGCCTTACCCTTGATGCTTTGAATGTGTTCTGCAATCTATATTTTTTATAAAATTTGTTAAGAGACTCCTGTGCTTCTTCAGAAAGCTCTCCAATTGGCAAAGACTGGTACTCAATTATATCTTTGCCATGCGCCAATATTTTATGGACGGTCGGGGTCAACTTCTTCTGTGGATACATTTCTGCTAAAAGAGATGCAGTTTTCGACGCATATTCTCCATATTTTGTAGAATTGACATTTTCTTTGCAGTTTAAAACATCCAAGATCGTTCCCAATCTTTTCACGATTTGATTGTCAATTCCAATGATTCTAGTTACTGCCTCATCATTTTCAAAAAATCTCCTAGAAGTGTTTCCATCGTTAGAGTTACCGTATCCGTGCTTGGGACAGTCTACTTTTAGTCCAACTTGTTTAAAAAAAGCATCCTGTATTTGCTTCTTTCTGATCTTTTCCTTATCCTTTATTGATGTATTTTCATCGAAGTTTTCCTCCTCTTGTGGTAGGGTATATGCCAGTTTTAGCAAGAATTCCATACACCTTATCCTTGCGTGCAATGGTGACATTCCATATTCGTAATTCTCCTCATTTGTAGAATCGTTTAAATTACCAAAGTTCTTCTGACAAATAATAATATAAAATCGATAAAAAAAATATAAAAATAATACGAAAAAAGGGGTTTAGATAGGTTTTTGCTAAATTTTTACCTCCAATATAATTCTGTCTATGATAACTAATTGAAATATATTATAATTAAGCAGAAAAAGATACTAATCTTAAACTCTTTACAACTAATTATATAAAATTGAGATGTAACATATTATATATGAAATAAATTGAATTGAATTGAAAAAAGTTCTTCTGACTCTTTTTGCAAATCGGGCATGACATTGTTGAGGTTGTTCCTGTCAGTTCGTTTACGACTTTTCCGTCAACCATGGTCAGGTGGAACTCGTAATTGCATTCAATATATTTTCCTTCTCCAATTTGCAGCTTTGTAGGCTTAATCTTGCTTATATGTTCTTCAATGTCCTTCACCGTAGTCCTTATGAGTTCTGCCGATTCCCTTGCAAACTGAAACATTATTGGTCGGCAATAATGCACTGATGACGGACGTGGATTTTTCCAGTGTAGGGAATCATCCGATTTTAGCCGCAAAGGAACAACAGATGCCATAAACATATTTCCGTCCGATATTGTAGCGTCATCGAAAGATATCCTTTGCTTATAAACGCTTTGTCCGGATGATCCATCGCAGCCCCATTTGCTGATCAATGTCAACTTCTCAGGAAGAATTTTCACTTCCGTGAAAAACTTTGGTGTGGTTGACTTTCTAAACAGTTCAAATAATTTTAAATTGTTCAACGCCATGTTTTCAGTACTTAAATTGTTTAATGGTTTCAGTAATTGTTGTGCCAACTTTCAGGCGTAGACTAATCCAGGCATTATGCTTATTTTGCAATATATAGGCTTATGCTACCATGCCTAAAAATTTACCTGTTCCCTGCATACATATGGATTTAGGCTAAATAATGCAATTTTGATATTATGCACGTGTCCAAATAAGATTTGTGCCTACCTGTAGGGACCATAAGTCAATATTGTTCCTGACCATTTGTACGCCAAAGTATTGTTTATGTGAGGTACGTACCTGCTAATTTCAATGAGTAGTTTTTTTCAAACTATTAGATCAAACTACTGTCAGTCAAAACATATAAGGGATGGACGCCATACAATTTCTGCAACCATGTCTTTTTGAACTTTTTTACCTCTAGAAGCCAAACGGGCACGTACGGGCAGATAAAACCTTTTGAATTATGTAAAGAAATAATCAAAGAACAGGTTTTGCACGTATGGCAAATATAGAAAAATATAGTTTTTTTTTATTTTCCGTCAAAGTTGAAAAATAGTGAAAAAACGGATAGTTTTTAAATAGTGATTTACCAGGAGAAACACAAAGCAAACAGTTAATTTTTTTTTTATCATTATACATTTAATAAATACATCAATCAATACAAATAAAAAATAAGGCGATTCGTTACCTATTTTTCGTGATATTACACCTGAAATCGCAACAAATTGACTAAAAATTGTGTGTTTTTTTGAAATCCGAAAGTCGGTCAACTTTGAACGGTTATATCTTCTAAACTAAAAATGTGATATTATTAAGAGTGGCATATTTGAAATCGTTGAAAAGTTTCCTATAACATGGGTTTATTCAAAACTTCGTCGGCACTCATGAAAATTTTGATTTTTGCAACCTCGCTTGCTCTACGGGCGCCACTGTGCGACGACGTAAAAGTCCCCGTGTTAATTGGCTATAATTCATTGACAACCTTTACTTCTTTTACCATATGCGACGGTCCTCATCTTATTGTGCTCTTGTTCAATTTTCTCCACTCCTAGTACAATTCGTCAGTGTGCTGTATGACCTGAGTCTGTCTCCAGTCGCAGCTCATGCAGCCATTATTCGCACTTTATATTTAAGCGCAAGAGATCTCAAATTAATTTTTTTCATATATATATGTACATATAATAACATTGAACATCAAATGCTTACACAGAAAAAATTAAAAATTGTCTCTAAGCACCAAATTCATACCAAATTTATATAACCAAGAAAAAAAATTTTTATTTTGCACCCATTACCAAAATGATTATTATATTGATTACTAATAATTGTAAAATTGAAAATTGGGAATATTTTTTTTTTTTGAATAAATGATATTATTAATTTTAATTAAAAAATGTTCAAAAAACTTTGCCGTTTCAAACAATTAACATTGTTTGTTATTTAAATAATATTTTAATTAAAAATTTATTTCAAAACAACTAAAATGCTAATTAAATCAAAATTTAATTTTCAACTAAAAAAATTAATGATTTACAATAATTAAATTAAAATACTTTATAAACAATCTTTTTAATTGATAAAAAAAAACTACTGATCATCTTTTCTGTGTACCTGTTTTATTAAAAAATTGTATTTAGATATTATTTTCTTGTACTGACTTTTTCCTGGGCTACTTTTAATTTTAACTGAAATGAAGAACTATTCACTCTCACAACACAAAAATTAATTCTAACATCACGGTTGTATTTTTTTAATTTTGCACTCACAGGTTATATGTTTTAATTATTAATGTCAAACGCCAACTACGTACATAAACTAAGGAGTCTAAGATAAACAAAACATGTGAGTTATAGTTCGGAGACTCTCTAAATTAAAACAGTATAACAAAAGATCAAACAATTCCCCCAAAAAAATGGTTTACGTTTTATAGAAGTGCTAGTTAAAGAATTATATCAGGCCTTTCACGCAGTGACAATACTCATGTATCTTTAAAAAAATTGTTTTTCTTCTATGATACGCTTCACATTCAAATCTTTTACTTCATCTAATTCTATTGTTTTATATTTTGGTAAATTTTCTGGCAAATTAATTTTTTGTATGAGAACCCCTGAAGGGTTAAAGACAGAGGGTAAGTTTGTTCTTAAGAAATATTGGGGATACAAAAAAAATGGGGTTGCTAATACATTTGATCTAAATACGAGTGCTTCCTAAATATTTAAGATATTTTTTTTATTAATTTTCTCCCAACGTTCTTACAAAGTTAACCCTTGTGTGGCATGCCAATTTTTAGCCGATAGAGTTTATCTCTTTATCGATTTTTTTTTGTCATTATCATTTTTTATTGAAACAGATGAATTTAAATTTGTTCATACATTAAGGTTCAACCTTAAGGCTAGTTTACACTATCACACAAGTCTTACGTATTCCATAATACTTTGTGAAATAGAAATCTAATGCGTTTTGTTGGGATTGTCAAAAAAATTAATTAAACTGTACAGGTTATAATCAACTCTGATCAAATGAAAAGAATATATTACTGTTAGGAAAAATTGACAAAAACGATGATACTTGTCATTTTCCTAACTTATTCCATACACACTATCACACTTTTTCTTATTACTTCAGTTTTTGACATGCATTTATAAAAAGTATCATAGTGTAAACTAGCCTTTTTGTACATCCATGCGTATTAATTTAAATGTCTAACTTAAAGATGTTGAGTTCTAGAGGGTTAAAGCAAATGTTTTTCAATAATATGATTTTGATCTACTATAGAAAGGCAGAAACTACTTTGCACTTTCAGATTGGGTTTTATTTGAAAACTAGCTGGAGTTGTTTTTAAGTTACTTAACAACACTTGACATCCGCTGAAAATAAATAAAAGTGTCATAATTATTTATTTAGAATTAAGCACAAAAATAAAAATCAAACAAATACATAAAAAAATTATTATTAAACACTGAAACAAAAATCCTTAGATCTTTTTCCATTTTTGAAGGAGATTATTTTATTTCTCCTCAGCCAATTGACGCTGCTGTCACACAAGCAATAAACTTGGGCCCTCTATTGTATTAAGTGTATACTTTTTACATACCAACAAACGACCGTGCCCAAATTTAAAATTTTCTGATGATACAACTTCCTAAGCGTGCAGGAAAACCACCATGAATCAAAACAATGCAAGATAAAGGTCAATGAGCAAAAATTTGTACATATAACATTCACTTTGCGTAGGGAATCATGCCACTCTCTTAAAAGCGATAACAAAATAGTCAGGGGTGTCATCGAAACCAATCTTATTGGAATTGGATTTGAAACCGACAAAAAAATACATTGGTGTGATGAAATCCAATGTTATGGGTTTTTTGTTCGAACTAAAATTAGTGTAATTTTTAGGTGTCACATAAACCAACATTATCGGATTTTTATTGAAAATAAACCAAACAGCTTGCAGCTCTTTTTTTATTGGAAATAAATATAGTTGGTTAAAGTAAAATTATTTATTTTATTCAACATTTTTCATTTTTCGAATTTATTCTATGAGTTAAATTTCAGTTATGTATTTTATAAAGCTTTTTGTAATAGCTCTATTCCTTAAAATTTTCAGAAATGACTTTATACACTACCAGACTATTATATTGTATTTTCCTGTTACATTTTACCTTAGCTTTCCGTTGGATAGCAATGAAGTATATTTATGTACAGAAAAATTTACAATTATTAGACACCAGCAGAATGTAATGCATTTTCTGGCCCGCTACGGCCATAAATATACTTCATTGCTATCCAACGGAAAGTTAAGGTAAAATGTAACAGGAAAATACAATATAATAGTCTGGTAGTGTATAAAGTCATTTCTGAAAAATTTAAGGAATAGAGCTATTACAAAAAGCTTTATAAAATACATAACTGAAATTTAACTCATAGAATAAATTCGAAAAATGAAAAATGTTGAATATAATAAAGTTGCTTATGAAAAAGAAATAGTTCCCAATATCTATTATTTATTTTATTTTTTCAACAATTATTTTTTTTTTGCATAGATGGAAATAAATAAAATTGGTTAAATAGTATTTTTGCATGTCTTTGGCAGTCTCCGGCAGCGGGCTGCTGCAAATTCGCAAAAGTATTCTCGCTTTTTCTGCATCAAAATATTTGCAACAACACTTATTTATTTTATTTTTTTATAAACAAAAATGTTATTGTATTTTTAATAAATTCGCTTTATAATAAAACAATAATATTACACAAATGTTAACAACAAATGCAAATATGTAAAACAACGATGGCATTTATTTTATATGATTAGTGTTTTACCATTCTTATTTCTTTTTTATAATTTTCCTTTTATTAAAAACACAAGTTTTAACAATATTTTAGACCGATAATCATAATTTAGAATATTTATAAACAAAAATTTCATTTAAAGATGTAAACACATAAGCCAAAACATAAAACTGCTGATTCGAATATCGGTTTTATCTGTATTCGAAAATAACAAAACCGACTTGTTTTTATCACACCAAATGAAACCAATATTAGTTTGAAACCCCGACAATTAGCAAAACCGACTTGGATTCTATGACACCCCTGAATACCTCAGCAGTTGCATATCAAATTTAAAATATTCATATGGAATATGGAAATGCCATATAGAGACAAAACTAATTCAAATGAAACTAAAAGCAATTTAAATTGATTGGCTTATTGGAAGAAATTATGTCCTTACACAGAAAAAATTAATGTTTGTCTCTAATCACCAAATTCATACCAAATTCATGGAATTAAGCAAATAATTTGTTGATTTTGCACCCGTTACCAAAATGTTTATATAAATTGTAAAATTTGAAAATGGTGAATATTTTTTGTTTTAATAAATTATAATATTGATTTGAATTAAAAAAATGATCAAAAAAAAAGCCTTTGCAATTTCAAACAATGTGTTAATTGATTTAATTAAATATAGCTCAGTTTCTGACAATTTCCAACAACAATTCTACAAGTTAAAATTATTTTATTTAAACGAAAAAATTAATTAAGGGTTTTTGTTATTTTATTAAGATTTTAATTAAAAATATATTTCAAAACAACTCAGATGTTAATTAAATCAAAATTATATTTTTTATTTTCTTTCAACTTAAAAAGTAATTGATTCAATTATCACATTAATTAAATTTAAATACTTCTTAAACAATTTTTTTATTTATAATTAGTATTGTGGTTATTTTATTGAACTGTTAATGGTTTTAAATCCAAATTTAGATATTTTTTAATAAGGCTTAAGTTCATTGAATTTAATTGAAACTAGTATGGGCAACCTGTCCGTGAAAGCCTGGGTTCAAATCTCAGCGCAATCAAGAATGAAAAATGATCAATAAAATTTTAATTAGTTTCATGTTGTAAAATTCCTGTCTTCATAAAAAAATAGTTTAATGAAAATTAAGTTCAATGAACTTAAGCCTAATTAAAAATATCAAAATTTGGATTTAAGACCATTAACAGTTCAATAAAATAACCACAATACTAATTATTGTTAACATCTAAGGCACGAGCTATGTTTACATTTGTCCTTCAAGTTGTGCCGAAAAAGGTCAACTAGAAAAAAGATAGACAAAAACATGAAAAAAATGTACTTTGGATTTCAAGAAGAATTCTTGACAAAAAGTATGAAAAAAATTATCAATAAAATTTTAATTAATTTCATGTTGTAAAATTCCTGTCTTCATAAAAAAAATAATTTAATGAAAATTAAATTCAATGAACTTAAGCCTAATTAAAAATATATCAATTTGGATTTAAAATTTTTTTAATTAATAAAAAACTTCTGATAATTTTTTTCTGTGTAGTCTCGATAGTCTCGATTGCAAACTTTTACTTTATAACCGTATCTTAAAGCCAATCTGGTGCTACAGTATGGGGCACTGCCTCGGCCTCAAAGATTAAAAAAAAAAATCCAAAGGCGTCAAAGTTAATTGATTCGAATCATCCCAGCAACTGGTATGTTAAAAACTTAAGTATTCACAAGGATCTCAATGTGCCATCGGCAAAACTATGATCCCGAAATATTCGGTTACATATTGAAAAAGCCTTAAATTCCACCCAATTTCTCTATCCGAAATATTCTGAGTGATAGTGACCACACTTGTGAACAGAAACCGCGATGGGGAACATTTCTGTCTGCCACTGGCAGGATATAAAATAAATTTGTGGAATAAGATTTTATTAATTATTGTGATGAAGATTTATGAAGATTCAATAAATAAATGTTGGAAAATCCTTTTCAATTGCACTTCTCTTTTATGTTTACACAAGAAATTAGTTCGATTTATTGCTTTTTTTTATTTTTTTTTGCAATGTTTTTGATGGGCATCTTTTGAAAAAATTTACTTTTGTTTTAATTTTCTAAAAAATTTGCTTTTCGTTAGGTAATGCTGAATCAGAACTAGGGCTTAAAGATATTTTCCATACAATTTGACATAAAATATTACCAGAGAATGCGGTCGTGAAGTAATATCAACTCAATGAATAAACAGAACTGGTGCTAAACGATGATTTATATATACAGTTTATACAGTTTGACATACAATTTTGCCGGAGACTACGGTCGTGAAGTAAAATCGATTTTATTTTGAGATCGTTTTTCTAATGTAATCACATGTAAACACTAATGTGATGTTATTACAACACAAGAGATTGGACGTGTAGTAAAATTTATATGAAAAATACTCAAAAAACCGAGTGCTTTTCATACAACTTTTTCTACACGTTTAATCACTTGTATTGTGAAAACGGCATATTATTCTCCTAACAATGCTACCATACTTTCACTCAATTTCATACATTTTGTAAATAATGAAAAATTAGAAAAAGGGGAAAAAAGAAATTAGAGAGCATTTGAAGTTACAGCCGATATTTAAATTAATGGCTTAAGGGTTTTTGGCGAAAGTTGAAGACTCAATTCGGTTTCATCATTTAAGTTTGTGAACGGTTTTTTTAATGCTCTCACATATGCATTCCGCCTAAAACTTAATAGAATACTTTGTAATTAACTTTAATGCTATTTCTTTGGGCGTATAACTAAACAGACTGACCGTTTTATTCAATGGACATTTAACTTATTTATTTGAATAAATAATCATTTGTTTATATATACATTTGTTTGTGTATTAAATATACATTTACAAGTGTATATTGAACGGTTATATATTTTTACGATTTTTACACTGTTGGGATCTTTTCTGTGTCTTCCTTTTTTATTGGTTGGGGAACCAAAGGAGTAAATCGGTTTGAGGGTTAATTTAATTAATTAATATAATTTTTATTTTCTATTTATGTATATAAGTGCTTATTGTTAAAATAGTTTTTTATAATTAGATATTTTGTTACTGTATTCAGGCAAACTGCTTTGTAATATATATTTTAATTGGCCAAGAATGGCTTTTCATATTACATTTAATGAAATAAATAAATAAATATAGACAATTATTCTCTTTACAATGCTACCATACTTTCACTCAATTTCATACACTTTGGAAACAATGAGAAATAAAAATAAAAGAACAAAATTAGACAGAATTTAAAGTTATTGCCGACGTTATAATTATGGGCTTTAGGAATTTTGCCTGAAGTTGAAGACTAAATTCTGTTTCATCATTTAGTTTTATAAAAAAAATTTCACATAAATTGCTATTTTTAGTTAATTATTTTTGATATTTGAAGATAAATTTAGTACCAAAATTTACAAATTACCAAAATTGTACCTATCTATTATTCTAATTGGGGACATTCTCTTGTTTAATGTTTAGTCCTTGATAAGTTATTTAAGTCTGAGTAATTTGTTATGCATGTTCGTCAGTAAATTTAAGCCCTTAACTTAAAGGGATCACTTACATTAATAGATACATAAGTTGAAATGTACGTATATAACTTATTTATAAGTCTTTTAATGGTTTAACATTCATGTGTGCTAAAAGGGTCCCAAATTGTTTATTAAAGCATAACTTAAATAGCACAATCAGTATGCAACAAATATTAAAAAAAAAGATTTTTTTCTTTCTTTTATTTTATATAGACCCTTCTTTACATACTCAAGTATAACAATTGGAAATAGGACAAAAAATGTTGTTGTATTTTTATTTGTGTATGTATAAATGTAAAAGCTGTTTATATTAAAGAATGGAAAAAGGACTAGCTAAAAGTCTTTGGTAAATGATTGCTTACCAATAAAAAAAGTTTAACATTTATAAATCGTTTTGACTTTTGAACAAATGAGATGTTCGCATTAGATATTTATAGAAATTGTTAAGTGGGAAATATTATAATCAGGATATAAATCCAATTCAAAATTTAAATTGAAAAGTTTCAATAACGATAATTTTTTTTGTTTTGTTTTGTCTTAATTGTAGTAACAGCATTAAAGCATTTCTTAAGCCCCTTATATTAATGTTCAATAAATATTTTAATAGATGTGAAACAAAGAGCAATTTTCAACAGTTGTAAATATTTTGTTATTTTCATCAATATAATATCAAATGTGTACTTGTGTATAGATTGATATATCACTCTTCTTCAACATGTGGTATTGATTTATTTGAGTACCTACCGTTTGGTCTTGTCTCTCAGTGGATCTCAACTACAAAGTACTATGCATGCTCAGCTCTAAAGCCCGCGTTTTATGTGGACATACTAATACCTACAACAGGTAGCAATTGGGAATAAAGTGACAACTTTATACCCCCCTGGTTAAGGAGTTGGAGCAATCTAACCTCCACTGATTAAAAGCCATGTCAAACCAGTATCTTAATTAAGAATAACAACAACGATCCTAAGACCCAGCGTTCGCAACTGGACTAACCACGGCCACTACGTGCACTCTGAAAGCATCGCAATTAAGGAGCACTAACAGTGTCCTCACCATACAGTCATTGCAGTGTTGGTGTCTGTGAGCTGTGTGGGCAGGCAAAGGAAAGCCGAAACCTTCACAGAGCCCTGTCATTTCAGATGTTTTCGCATTTCGCAGCAGCCACGTGCTATTATAGATTTTCAATGTCCGACTGAAAGAATATCAACACAAACAGATATCCTGATATCTCTCAACGGCTTCTCTATGATTACCAACTTAGAAGGCAAAAACTTAATAAAAATTATAGTCCTATGGTCGCGATTTTTTTTAAACGCAGTTTTTTATTAAATTCTCTAAACAATTTAATAAAATACTGCGTTAAAAAAAAATCGCAACTACAATACTACAATTTATATTAAGTTTTTTTCTTCTCCTGTAAAGTAAGGGAAATGTTAGTTAGGGCTTTTCTATATTAAAGTAACGATATGTAATTATTTAGTATTCTTACAATTGCATCCTTCGAATCTTCATCTATTTCCATTTCTACATCATCTAATTCTGCGCTGGAACAAAGTGGAAAATAGCTTGAGTATTTCGATGAATTTGATTCTGGTGCTATATTTGATTTCACCATAATTTTAATTTCTGACATCAATTCGACCATTACTTTATTTTGGTTACAAACAGTTTCTATAATTGAAAAGTAAAAAATGTATAATATATGTATGTATATACATACATATATGTATATGTATATGCAATATATATTACAATTTAATATTACCTTGCAGCTGTTTAACTTCTTTCGTTACTTCGTTGAGTTCTTCTATTACATTTTAAAATTTTAAAAAATATAAGGTTTTGTGAGAAAATAATTTATTTGTAATTTATTGCATATTATGTTACCTGTAAATTTCTCTTTGATTTTGTTATTGATTTAATCGAGTTTTTGTAATATAATATTGGTAGCTGATGATGTTACGTCGGTTTGATCCTGTGCTGAAGATGTTGTTGGTTTCTTGGGAGCCATTTTACTGAAAGGACTTATTTATTTATTTATTTAAATTTAGACTGATGTTATTTTTAATTTTTTTGGAGTTTTAGTTTAAAGAGATTACTTAAAGAGTTAAAAATCCTGATTATGTACTAAAGTAATTAATAATAGATCATTCTTATAGGGCAAGGACACAAGTTTGGCTGATATTTGATCTAATTTGAAACTTTTTTCAATAAAAGTTTCCGTATTGGCTATACATATGCCAAGTTCCTTCGATTTTGTTGGTTCTAAGAAAATGTCTTTCGAATTTATAAAAACTTTGGCTTGAAAAGAATCATTACCGTTAAAATCAGTTATTTGCGCAAAAAACTCATCATCAATTAAGCAATAGCTATCTGGGCAGTTTCTTGTAAAAAGTCCTATTTCTGATGCAAAGGATTTAATTTTGCCCTCAGAATTCCTTTTGGTTCCCTTCCTTTGGAATCCCTTTGGTTTTTGGTGGTTTTTTGACTGCCTTTTTTATGCTTTTCATCATATTTTCAAAAGGATATGCTGTAAGATTTGAAAGCCAGCCAAATTTTTGTACTGTTTCTCTTAAATATAAAAGATTGTGAACGTTGTAAGTTAAGCTGGTTTCACCGAAAATATCTGAAAATTGTTCAACAAATTTTTTTAACAAGTCGTGCGCAATATTTATTTTTTCCGTAGAAAGATTCGGACTTAGAAAAATTCGATAGGCAGATGTTAGCAAAAGAAAATGCTTAAATAGTTCTTGACTTAAGAATTCTTCAACCACTATAACCCCGGTGTAGAGAATGAATTGGCGAAATTCGACGGCCTTCCATCTCGAAATTTCTGCAAAACTCCGAGGTTTTCTTGCAAACTCTCGTGGAATGAATGGCGAAAAAGATGTCAACATGGATGACATTGCATACTTAGAGTTTGAAGAAAGACGCTCTTTTGTTTTCCCTTGAAAGAGTAATACAAGCATTTTTTTTACAACACCCAAATCAACCAAGTGCATTATATCCAGCGGGAACTGCGTTATCATCTGTGTGCCCACACTCTCCAGCAACATTTGGTTATCGTAGAATTTTTGGTGATGGAAATCTTTGTCTGTTCTATTTTTAAAATCATCATCTGTACGAAGGTTTGCTATAGTGGTACTATAAGTTGTGACTTTAGCTACGCTTTTACCTTTTTGGTCACACTTGCAGCACCCGTTTAAAGAATTGTGACCGCGTATCCCACACACAAAAGATCTGGCTGGAGTACCACATAAATAAGCTCGTATTCTAAAATTTATTTTTTTATTTCCCACCTCAAAGCCTTCCTCGCTTAATTTCTTTAAATCGTAAACCAAGTCGTGAAGAAATAAATTTATATCTAAAGGTTTTTTCTTTCCTACGTAGCTTCCAATTAAAAATACATTAAGCATCGGTAAATTCACGACTCGCCCTAATATTGGCCAAAGACCAACTTCACTGCTTTTATAGAGAGGAAGCCCATCTATTCCTATGTCTAGTATGACTTCTTCGACATGTTCAATTTCAATGCTTTCATACATTTTTTGTAAATTTTTCTCAATACCCAAGTGGAAGTAGGATCCCGGTGCAACAGATCTTTTAAAAACTAACTTTTGTTCTCTTATTAGACCAGGAACACTCAAAGGAATATTGGAGTTGCTTGAATTCAAAATTTTTAATAATGCAGTTGTGCTTGCTACCGATGGCCTGTACTTAATAAACCAGTCCCTTAATAGTAGTTGGTAGGGGCCTATCTAGCCCCATTTGCCCGCTAGCTGGCCTCAAATTTGTGCAAAAATTCGCCTTACTTCAGGGGGGTGTTGTGGGGATAGCGTGGGGCGCATCTGGCTAAAACTCGGGTATATTTTGGGGGCACTTCTTACCTTTCAAAAAATATATGGGGGAAGCTTGTATAAATTTCAACCTGCCCACATTTACCCCAAATATATTTGGCAAGTATGTTTGCCTGTGGGTTGAAACGGAAAAAACGCACCTAAAAATAATCTAAATATTTTTTTTTTATTTTCATTGTTTGTATATAGTTTTACGTTATTTTTTTGGTGCATGTTTGTTTTTGACTGTTAATAATGAAAGTCAATTGAACAAAACGCATCTTGTCTGTTATTGTTTTAAGTTCAAAGTTTTTTTGCGCTGATTGTTTGTAAGTTTTCATTCATTAATTATTGTAGTATTTCGAGTGTTATTTTTGATTAAACAGTGTATTATTATTTGGTTATTATAAATAAAAAAAATTAAATGAGTGGATTAGTCCGTGATCGTTTCTTTTTCCTTAATCCGGACGAGATTGAGCAACTTTTGATTTGCGACACCAGTGACAATGAGGAAGAAGCTGCTACATATATGGATGAAGAGGACATCGTTTTTCTAGAAAATGACGCTTTGGAAATCCAAGAGGATGAACCCATAGAAGTTGTTATTGAAGCTGCTGTAATTAAAAAGGCTCGCGTTAGTCGTAAAACGGTACCAGTTGCTGTAGAGGATGAGCCAATTGCATCGACTTCAAATGCTGCAGTAATACCAGAAGAGCCAGCATTTTTTATACCACCAGAGAAGACTTTCCGGTTCAGAGAGACGCTTGCCTATAAAAACCCCGTTTTCACCGGATTTCAGGAGAATTGCATATATGAACATTCGAAAGTTCTAAAACCCATTGTAAATGCACATGTGGAAATGCCGCAAGCGTATGATGTGTTCAATGCTGTTTGTAATTTTCAAGGTAAGTTTTTATAATTGCAAGTTTTTATATTGCAATAGTAGTAATTTATTTTTTAAACTTTTTTTTATTTCAGAAATGTGCATAATGATAGTGGAGCAGTCCAACTTATATGCCATACAAAAAGGTCGCGTTTTCACTCTGACTGTGGAAGAGTTCAAGGCTTATATGGGTCTAATCGTACGTATGAGCCTAGTAAAACTACCCAGCATTCGGATGTATTGGTCTACAGATCCAACATTTCATCAAGCTCAAATCGCAGATATCATGACACGGCCTCGATTTGAGGAAATTACTTCCAATCTGCACTTCTGCGACAATGATCAGGCTGATGTCAACGACCGTGGATACAAAATCCGAGAAATTATAAACCATATAAATAAAGCTATGCCAGAAGCATACACTTATTCAAAAAAACTATCAATTGACGAACATATGGTGAAGTTCAAGGGGCATAATGCCATGAAGCAATATATGAAGAACAAGCCCGTGTCATGGGGCTTAAAACTTTGGTGTTTGTGTGAGTCGGAAACCGGATACCTGTCCGTTGGTTGTCCAGCATTAGAACAAGGGAATGGGAGGTGTCGATCTCATGGACCAAAAAAAGGTTTACTATGAGTATGATCGCAGAAGCAAATGGCGGTTTTATATTCGATTGTTCTTTGATCTCTTCGAGATATGCGTCCATAATAGCTACGTGATATACAGAAAACTCATGTTGGCTAACAGCTTTGCGACAAACGTGACCTCGATTGATTTTCGTGCAGCTTTAGCAAAGGAATTAATTAATGACTTCTGTTCAAGATCGCGCAGATTCCCGGAAGCAACCAGAACTGGAAGTATCTCTTTAAAAAAGCCAATGTCTTACCATAAAATGGAAAAACGTGAAAATTGGAAACGATGCGTTCGCTGTTCCAGCTATGGCAAATATAGCCGCACAAATGTATTTTGTACTACATGCAATGTATTCCTTTGCTTTACATCATCACGTGACTGTTTTGGCGAATACCACGCCAAATCTTAAATTGTTAAAGTTACTTATAAATTACTTTTCAAATAGTTTAAATAAATAAAAAATATTTAAAACATTAAACTTTTCAATTAAATTTTTTGGATAAAAAATTCTCTTTCAGCCCACAGGCAACTATATTTGCCAAAGGAAAATAATATTTTTTGGGTAAAAAATTACCTTTCAACCCAGAGGCAACTATATTTGCCAAGCAAAAAGAGAGGCAAGGAGAGGACCGGAGGGGCCCATTTTTTTTGACGTAACTATTATTGGGCCATATATTATGAAAATAAGAACAAAAAAAATCGCTTCGGCAGAAAATGTCCAGTCCTCAAAGGGTTAATTCATACCTTAGAGAAACCTTATTAACATCATTAAATAGATCATTATCAGATTCATTAATAATTCTGGAAGTTAATGTATTAGAATTTTCATTATTTTCTTCAATATTTTGTGATTATGTTAACTTCAATTTATTAATAGACTTTTCCTTATTAATTAACCTGTTCCTTTGCCTTTTACCGACCATTCTCAAGATACCTACACTATTTGAAAAAAAAATATATATATATATATATAATTTCCTAAAACTCCGGGTGAAACAATAAAGCGAAACGTCAAATAAGAGATCTTAATACATATACATAGGTAAAAAAAAAAAACACAAATAAGCGCGGTGCTTCAATTTTCTTTTGTATTTTTTCTTTTTTTTTAACAGATCATTTCATAATAAAAATCATTATTACAAAAATTCACAAAAAAAAATATGTATGTATAAGGCAAAACTAGTATAGATTCATAAATAAACAAACCTGATAATAAAATAGTACAGTCAACAATTAAAAAAAAACACTATTAAATTTTCACACCCGCACAAACACTTTAGGTCATTACACTTCTGAAATTCAATCACAACTGAATGTCGCATTCTTTTTATTTCGTCATCTAATTGTATCATCTTGCTTATAAAAAATCATTAAACAACAACAAATCTTGTAAATTGCTATTATTCTCTCACTTAAATGCAATATGGGAGAGATTATATTAATTGTGCTTTCAAACAAATCAAGAGATCTCTCCCTTCTTTTTGTGCATCCTCGGAAGCGCTTTAAAACAGCGGAACTTGAAAGCATGAAAATTGTTTACTGCTTCCAGAAACCTAATAATTTTTTGCTGGGATATGTTACGTATTTTTGAGTTAGCATGTTATGCCGTAAGTTTGAATTGACACGACATATCAATACATGGAATTTTAAAGATTGACATTTTTACAGAAGATTTTGAATTGTTTAGTTCTTTTAAATCTGTAAAGTCAAACAAAGCCGAGTTCAAGCCACTGCATTACTTGATAGTTGGGATGTATTTTACCTTATTGTAAACGTTCTAATGTAGTATAAGTAACGCTGCATTAATGAATACCAATAGATAACAACAATAAACAATAACACCAAACATAACTATTGCCTGCTGATCAATCAGAATACGTTTGAGTGACACACTTTCGAGTGTGAAATATAAATGAGTGCATTCCAAATTAACATATTCTGATTGGTCAATACAAATTAAATAAATATTGAAAGAGAAGATAAAGAATAGAAATTATTGATCTTAGTAAGGAAGAAATTTTTAAGTTTAGTTTTATATAAAGGGCTGTAGAAATAATAAATAAAACATATTTTAATTAATTTGACTATAATAGCAACTACTGCCTTAGATTTATTGAAATATGTTCTCCCTTTGCGCGTTGCCTCGTGAAATAGATCGGTTAAGACAGTGGCGGAATCTGTTGTTAAGCAAGAATGATAGAAATAAAGATTACGACATCAGGCAGGCATAAAATTATTTTACTGCGCATGTAGTAACTCTGACGTCACACAACCTGTGTTCTTATTGGCTAAAATTTGTTGGCTCTCAAACATATATTTATGTGTAAACATAACAGTGGGACAATTAATAAATTTTCTATTTAAATTATTTAAAATAAAAGATTTTTTTTAAGGTTATTTTTTCATAGTTTAATTTATTGTATAAATATATACATACATAATGTACCTTAATTCTATCTTTACTTTATAAATTAAAGCAGACGAAAAAGGGAAAATACTTTTATATCAAGAATTTTAGTTTCCTCTTTGGCTTGTTGAAATTTTAAGCAATTTCGGCATTTAGTAACCTCATTCGAAAATACTTCCTACATCTAAAAAAAAGTTTTTTCATGTCTTAACTTACTTCAAATTCCTTTCCTTGCAAGAAGATAGCATCACATGATCTTAACGTTTCCATTAATGCACTTACTTAACCCACCTTCACTTAAGTGGTTAACCCATTAATAATTTGGGTTATCTATTATGTTGGTCCACGACGATTGCTTAATCTTATTTAATATAATTAAGTAATAAACTAAATTAAAAATAATTTTTGATAATAAATTTGCATGTGCCCGGCAAATAAAAAACTGAAATGGCAAGCTGCTTTATTTAAGCATCTTGTTTTTTTAATTTTGTTTTTTTCTTTCTATCCTCTTACAACTACAATTTGTGTTGGAAAAAACCCAGCCAATTGTAGGGGAATGTAAGAAAGAAAAAATTGACGGTTTATTGTTGTGACTTTGTTGAAGCTTTGATATTGTTACATTTAAGACCAGAGTGTTTTAAAATTCTTATTCACTTTATGGTCTTACTTGTATAATATTTTTAGCTTTTCTAAAGTATTTGGAAAAAGTTTCCTGACGAGCTGGCCTAAGCAACCAGCGAAATGCGCATAGGAACGAGCTTTCCCACAACAATAAATTTCAGTGTTTTCATTTAAAAAAATTGGGCTTATTAGCACATCATTAATAAATGAATTAATTAATAAAATATTTCATTCCCAAAAATAATTTTTGATAATAAATTAATTTTAGTTAACTTACCCATTTCAAATTTTAAGTTTCTTTCAAAATCTTGTTGTGTGATATGTATAGCACAATATTTTTTTTTTTATTCAAAATTACTGATTTCACTCGCCTGCAAAATATTACCCATAGCTTAGTTTGGGTTGAATCTTTTCGAAAATTGTAAAATGATAGTGATATAGCCAAAAATATTAGCATTTTATTAAAAACATGCTTAACTTTATTATTTACACAATTTCTCACGTTTTTTTTTTTTTTTTTGCTGTTACTTTATTTGCATTTGCCCACTGCACACTTCATATTTTCACTCTTTTTTCACTCTATTCAATTTTGAAAATAAAAAATATTTATTAAAATTATTAGTTTGTTTGACAGTTGATTTAAAATTTTTTTTTATAACTCTCTGAGTAAATTAATTGTAGGGTAGCCAACTATCACGTAATACATACATTTTTTCCAAGAAATTATGAATTTCACATATAAAAAGGCCTTGGTAACCTTTATAAGGGAAATACTACGTCATCACATACGCAAGGCGTAGTCTTTATTTCTATCATTCTTGCTGGTTAAGCCTATACACACACATTTGTATAACCTTAGAAGTAATGCTTTAAACACATTCGAGACAGCAGACTACCGACTTCAATATGTCAACAATAGAATACATGTGTGTATATGGAAATGATTATTTTAACGACGACGCACAGTGGCGCCCGTAGAGCAAGCGAGGTTGCAAAAATCAAAATTTTCATGAGTGCCGACGAAGTTTTGAATAAACCCATGTTATAGGAAACTTTTCAACGATTTCAAATATGCCACTCTTAATAATATCACATTTTTAGTTTAGAAGATATAACCGTTCAAAGTTGACCGACTTTCGGTTTTCAAAAAAACACACAATTTTTAGTCAATTTGTTGCGATTTCAGGTGTAATATCACGAAAAATAGGTAACGAATCGCCTTATTTTTTATTTGTATTGATTGATGTATTTATTAAATGTATAATGATAAAAAAAAAATTAACTGTTTGCTTTGTGTTTCTCCTGGTAAATCACTATTTAAAAACTATCCGTTTTTTCACTATTTTTCAACTTTGACGGAAAATAAAAAAAAACTATATTTTTCTATATTTGCCATACGTGCAAAACCTGTTCTTTGATTATTTCTTTACATAATTCAAAAGGTTTTATCTGCCCGTACGTGCCCGTTTGGCTTCTAGAGGTAAAAAAGTTTAAAAAGACATGGTTGCAGAAATTGTATGGCGTCCATCCCTTATATGTTTTGACTGACAGTAGTTTGATCTAATAGTTTGAAAAAAACTACTCATTGAAATTAGCAGGTACGTACCTCACATAATCAATACTTTGGCGTACAAATGGTCAGGAACAATATTGACTTATGGTCCCTACAGGTAGGCACAAATCTTATTTGGACACGTGCATAATATCAAAATTGCATTATTTAGCCTAAATCCATATGTATGCAGGGAACAGGTAAATTTTTAGGCATGGTAGCATAAGCCTATATATTGCAAAATAAGCATAATGCCTGGATTAGTCTACGCCTGAAAGTTGGCGCAACAATTACTGAAACCATTAAACAATTTAAGTACTGAAAACATGGCGTTGAACAATTTAAAATTATTTGAACTGTTTAGAAAGTCAACCACACCAAAGTTTTTCACGGAAGTGAAAATTCTTCCTGAGAAGTTGACATTGATCAGCAAATGGGGCTGCGATGGATCATCCGGACAAAGCGTTTATAAGCAAAGGATATCTTTCGATGACGCTACAATATCGGACGGAAATATGTTTATGGCATCTGTTGTTCCTTAGCGGCTAAAATCGGATGATTCCCTACACTGGAAAAATCCACGTCCGTCATCAGTGCATTATTGCCGACCAATAATGTTTCAGTTTGCAAGGGAATCGGCAGAACTCATAAGGACTACGGTGAAGGACATTGAAGAACAAATAAGCAAGATTAAGCCTACAAAGCTGCAAATTGGAGAAGGAAAATATATTGAATGCAATTACGAACTGACAGGAACAACCTCAACAATGTCATGCCCGATTTGCAAAAAGAGTCAGAAGAACTTTTTTCAATTCAATTCAATTTATTTCATATATAATATGTTACATCTCAATTTTATATAATTAGTTGTAAAGAGTTTAAGATTAGTATCTTTTTCTGCTTAATTATAATATATTTCAATTAGTTATCATAGACAGAATTATATTGGAGGTAAAAATTTAGCAAAAACCTATCTAAACCCCTTTTTTCGTATTATTTTTATATTTTTTTTATCGATTTTATATTATTATTTGTCAGAAGAACTTTGGTAATTTAAACGATTCTACAAATGAGGAGAATTACGAATATGGAATGTCACCATTGCACGCAAGGATAAGGTGTATGGAATTCTTGCTAAAACTGGCATATACCCTACCACAAGAGGAGGAAAACTTCGATGAAAATACATCAATAAAGGATAAGGAAAAGATCAGAAAGAAGCAAATACAGGATGCTTTTTTTAAACAAGTTGGACTAAAAGTAGACTGTCCCAAGCACGGATACGGTAACTCTAACGATGGAAACACTTCTAGGAGATTTTTTGAAAATGATGAGGCAGTAACTAGAATCATTGGAATTGACAATCAAATCGTGAAAAGATTGGGAACGATCTTGGATGTTTTAAACTGCAAAGAAAATGTCAATTCTACAAAATATGGAGAATATGCGTCGAAAACTGCATCTCTTTTAGCAGAAATGTATCCACAGAAGAAGTTGACCCCGACCGTCCATAAAATATTGGCGCATGGCAAAGATATAATTGAGTACCAGTCTTTGCCAATTGGAGAGCTTTCTGAAGAAGCACAGGAGTCTCTTAACAAATTTTATAAAAAATATAGATTGCAGAACACATTCAAAGCATCAAGGGTAAGGCAAAATAAGGACCTCTTCAACATGTTGGCAGCATCTTCCGATCCACTTATTTCTTCCCTGCGGCATGTGAAGTCACGATAGAGTTACAAAATAATTATAGTTTAGAAATTGTTAGTCTTTTAGATATACCTTCTCTTACGAATTGTGATGAATATTTCACAGAAAATTGAAAAAATAAATTTAAAAAAATAAATAATTTTTTTTTTTAATTTGTTGGGTAATAATTTAAAACATAAAACCCTTAAGAAAAAAAATAAAAACAATCTAAAAATGTAAAAATAATTTTTTTTAGTTACCATAAAATTGATTTTTCTACTAATTTTAACTTTGATAACCCATAAGTAGGCCCCTACAAAGCGTAGCACCCTTTCCAAACGCTCATTTCATAGGCTGAACAGTTATCTATCATATGCTGTTTAAACTGTTCAATTATCTTATTCGGTTCAAAAGATATGATTTTTGCAACGAAAAAACTCAAATGGCGCCACTGTGCGACGCGGCAAAATGGCTGCAGGTTGTTGTCTATGCTAATATTGTCGTTGTAGTCAAATTAAACTAATTTCTATTTTTGTACGCTACAAAACAGAAAAGTGCTGCTAATATAATCAAAAATTAGAAGAATTAGTGCTTTTAATATATAATAATAATTTTTTGGTTAAACAGCAAAGAACCGGATTGAATCAAGAATATAAGCGCGGCTCACAACCAAATCTATATTATTATTACTTTTTAGTATCCTTAAAAGAAGTTATATAGGAAGATGTTTGTCACGCCAACGCTCTTAGTTTTAGCAGTACGGGTATCATTGAAAAATTTAAAGTGCTTTTCACATGGTGTTTAAAGCACACCGATTTATTAACTCATTAAGAGCCCATTTCAAATGCTCATACTTCTTGACTGACTTTTTTTACTAAATTTGCTTTATCTTTAAATTATGTCGATATAATAATAATTATTTAACAATAATATACACATGTTACCAAAGTTATTAGGACTTTGATTAATAAAGTTTTTCTGTATTGCGGGTTTTCAGCCTTCCGGAACACTTTTCAAATATTTACATATTTCAATATGTAACAAGTGCATAAACTATTATCACTATATATTTTAACTCAAACTTATAAATTGTGCAGTTTTCCAAAATAAAATTTTTTTAACCCTAATAACTTTAAAATTTTATATGATGGAGTTTCTAAAAATATAGCATATAAAAACTTGGGGTGTTCTCTATAACATATTATATTTGAGGAAATATTATTATACATATCGACAAAATTTTAAGATAAAGCCTCTTAAGGGGTTAATAAATCGGTATATTTAATACATCATATGGAATGTGTTTCGAAAGACTTTATTATGATACCAACACTTTAAATCTTTACGACCTATATTTCATAAACTTAGAGCGTTGAACCAAAAAATTACAGTAGAATCGCGATACAGTAATCTTGCGGTCAAGTTAACCAAATTTTAGCGCTTTTGTGTCGCTCTAAACGTTAACTGTAAGTTAAATTTTCAGATCGTATTAGTAAAAGTACTGATTTGTACAAACGATAACAAATTAGATTAAATTTTAAGCTGAAAGTTGAGAGTTTAAACAAAATTGAGAAATACATTAAAGAAAAACTATCGGCGTTGTATTATTGAAGTTGCCATCTCAAAAATAAAAACGAAACGTCACAAAATTCTCGAGGCTTTGAAGAATACATAGGAAAAAGCATACAGGAAAACATTACATAGACCAAAATATGCCGATCTTAAAGCAAGTTTTTACAACTGTTTTCTTGAAGCATCGAAAACGTAATTGCGCAATCACTGTTCTAATTTCAATATCAATAGCTAAGCGCGAGTTCGTGTAACTGCAACCTGAAAAGACAATGATGTCAGTAATGGATGGCTGGCAATTGCTTAGAAAATACCCAGAATTCGCTATCTGAAAATTTTTGAAGAACTAATTTTCTGACAAACGTCATATGTAGCACCTAACACATAATACATGACTGATTGTATAATTATTAATTATAAATTGTAGCCGGTACAAATTAGATCTAAGTTTCTTTTTTGTACAGATAAAAACTAAGTCATTGAAAAAAATATAGGTACATATGTTTATTATTGCATTTGTTACTATTTAGAAAAGTTAATAAATAAGACGAAAAAGTTAACAACCCTTAGGACATTTCAGTTTACTTTTTCGCGATTATACTGAATATTAGGATTTTTTTTATTCAACCTGCCATGAAGATGATATTCTTTATGAGTTCCAAAAACAATAAAATTAAAATATTTTAAATGTTTTTTAATAAATTCATTTGTTTTTACGTAAAAACATTTATCATAAATAAGTATTTATATTTTTGTAGGCTTAAATTAAGTTTGTGTACGAGTCTGCAATTATGCATGTTGTTAAATTTATAAAAATTAAAAATGATAGTGGCACCACTGAAATGTAAATACATAATAAAAAACACAGCTGTTTATATTTTTCAATTGTAGCTGTCGTCTTCAAAATAATTCAGTAGCTGATTACGCGACTACAATTGCAACCTGCAGCATTTGTAGTCGTGCCTTCGTGTTGCCTGCTGTCTCGAATGTGTTTAATGCATAATAGCTAGGAACAGTGTGACCAGATCATAAAAAAAATCTTTACAGCTAAATCTGTAAAGATTTTTTTTTCAGCTAAAAAATTCTAAAAATAATGCTAAAATTGTTTTTAAGATTTTTGTTGAACATTTATTACCAGTATGAATTTTTATTTCATACTGGTAATAAATGCAACAAAATTGAAAATTTCTTTGCTCTACAAAATTTTTTAGATCATTTTATTTCTTATAGTATAAGATAAGTTAAAGTTTTAAAATTATCATTTTTTAGCAGTTAAGGGCAAACAGTTTTTTCAAACGTTTACACTATACAATTTGTATATAAATACAAAGTAAAATTTCCAGGTACTTTAATATCGTAAAATAAAGGGGTAAGTAATTTGTACAATCAACATGATGAGGGCGTTACTAATATTCCCTTTTTAATATAAGAGTTATCCATTTTCATACGAAATTTAATTTTGAATACAACTATTTTTAGTCAAAATTTATTATAATATATAAAAAAATTTAAGTAAAATAAATGCAACTATTCGTGCTAAATGAAAATTTTGCAGCTAAATAAAAAATTTTAATGCTACATTTAGCTGAAAAAATGCCAAATTGGCCACACTGGCGAGGAGAATTAGTCTTCAATTATTAAAGGGGGAACTTTGAATGTTCGTTTTCGAGTAAATTAAAAAGGTATGCGGTATAGACGGTCATTCAGCAATCTTATATCTAAAAAAAATTAAAAACGTGGCTGTTTCCCAAAGAAAATGTCTCAATGAAAATTAAATCCTAAGTAGCAAGTTTTACGCTATTATTAATACAATTTTAATACAATAGTGTACATTTGTATCAAAACTTTTTTCCAGACTAGAAACTAATTTTGTATACTTAAGTGGTTTTACTTTAAATAACAACAAATGCAATAAAACAAACAGTGTCTACAACAATAATAAATAGCTTTCACACCTCTGCCTGTATGTATTAAAGGGTACTTTATACTATCAAACAAGTCTTGCGTAATTTGAGGAAAATACAACCCTGTCTTGATACGTTGTTTGTTTTTTTTTTGAAAATTTTTAGAAATTATCAAACTTATTTTTAAGAATACATAATTTTGCATTTATAAGATTTTGTATGTTGTGCTAAATTCCCAATTTGTATTCTTGATAAATGCACTGAAATTTATCGTATTTCAGAAACAATGAGATCAGGGAAGCATCTTCGTCAAAATACTTAAGACTTGTGTGAACATGTAAAACGGCCTTTAGTTAAAGCAACAATAACTGTAAGTGATACATAAAATCTAATTTGTATTGTGTATTATTCCGATGAAACTAACTAAAACTTTACCCAACAATACAATGATCTTTGCATTGATACAAATAAAAAGAAAATTATAAGTCCCAAAACCAAAATAAAAGTAGAATTATAAACATACATACAAAACCAATACAGTCAAACAAAAGTTTGTATACAAAGGTAAAAGCTATAGAAAAAAATTTCTCAAAACAAAAAAACTTACAACTTACAAGCATAACAACAACAAAAAGAATACTAGTACCAACGTAGACTTAATACCCCAAAGAATTTGAATACATGTCCCTTTCCACTAGGAAAGGGACATGTTTTAAGCCAAATTGCCGATTGGTATGATCCAACTGAGAGCAAGAAAACAAATGCCTCAAATAAGCGAACACAAAGCAACAATTGACAAACAAAAAACAACAACAGTAGGTATTTTAACAAACTTAGAGCAGAGCCTGTAAGTACACAAGAAATATAAAAAGGTGTAAATAATTTCAATGAATAAATAAACCTCATGAAAAGGAAGTAAATTTTAAAAATAATAATCAAACAAGAAGTTGGGAATAAAAACAAATTTACATATTGATTTCTTATTAGAGGTCTGCTAAATAAAATTACTACCCAAGTTTATTTCACGACGCCATTATTCGGCATTACAATATTTTTTAAATAACAGAAATTATTTTAAAGAATTTTAAAAACCTAAAGAAAATTTTAAAAGCAAATTAAGGGCTTATATTTTTAGAGGCATACAACTTTTTTAAAAAATAAAACACAAAACATTTAAGGGATGACAAAAATTTTGGCATTATAAGCTCACAAATTTCATGTCATTTATTGTTTAAAAATCAATTCTGATTTCTCATGTCGGTCCAATTTTGAACCACTTTTTTGAGCATACTCTGTCTTATTTCGGCAATAGAACGTCGAATGCGAGGTTATAAATGATTAATCGTTGCTAGAAGTGTCAACTGTGACGAACGAGGTGGCCAATTCACACGTCCATTTCTTGAGTCAACTCGGTCATGTCTGACTCAAGAAAGTTAAGGCTTAACGCGCTCTCATGCACGTTGCGGCATCTTGTTGGAACCATTTTTCCTCTAAATGATTTGCAACTACATGAGAAATAAAAAAATCACAAATGATTTGCCTGTAGCGTAGCGTTCGCCAACCACGGTAATGTTGGCACCGGTTTCGGGCTTAAAGACAAATGGCCCGATGACACCTTCGTCATGTTAAATGAACCAAACCCTGATTTGTTGGTGTGCAATGGACTATTTACATCGAGTCTCAAAGGGGCTCAGGTAATATTTCAATGGTTACTGAAAAAATGTTAAACACACTTCATTACTATGACAGATACTTTTATGGTTATCACTATTAGGGCCATTATTACAATCTAATGATAAAGTTCCTGATAGTTAACGTGAACAATAGCTATTGTGAACGATAAAGTGACAATTAAGTTTTCTCCATTATTACATATGAAAAATGTAATTTATATTCTGTGGCAACATTGCAGTAGATACCGACTAATTTTGATTGTTTAAGATACGTAGTGGCAACGACTTACTTTGGTTTTTTTGTTTAATTGAGAGCAGATTCAATTTGTTGTGCTTTATTTTTATGGTAAATTGCTTTGTTTTTTTGTCGTAAATTGTATTTTTTGAATAATTTAAGACTGTCATTGAAGTAACCATATCTTCAGCAAAAAAAAAAATGGCAGCCTAAAAATAACTATTTGTAAGTTGTAATACTG
The DNA here is from genome assembly GCA_943735925.1 of Pollenia amentaria. Lineage (NCBI taxonomy): Eukaryota > Metazoa > Arthropoda > Insecta > Diptera > Polleniidae > Pollenia > Pollenia amentaria. The sequence goes on along the minus strand of OX031006.1, from coordinate 238,224,395 downwards.
GCCCTGAGAAGTTCCATGTCTGAAACAAACACCCTTTACATAAAAAAATATTTTGTCGAAGAATTTTTTTATAAGAAGCAAGGTTTCGCAAAATTTCTTTTAAAGGGAAATTTTTGCAAAAATTCCTATAAAAATCAAATTTGCGCAAAATTTCCTATAAAAATCAAATTTTCGTAAAGTTTTCCGTTACATCCAAAATTAAAAAAAGTTTCCAACAGTTTCTTTTAAAAGCAACTTTTTGCAAAATTTTTTAAAAGAAATCCAAATTTTCGCAAAAGTTCTCTTAAAAACCAGATTTTCGCAAAATTTTATATAAAAAGCAAATTTATAAAAAATTTCATACAACAAATTAATTTACGCCAAATATCCTCATGCTAATTTCCTCAAAATATCCTATAAAAGCATATTTTCTCAATATTTCTTATAAAAAGCAAATTTTCACAATAATTTCCTATAAAAAGAAAATTTTCACAAAATATCCTATAAATTTAAATTTTCGCAAAATATCCTATAAATTAAAATTTTCCCAAGATATTCTCTATATTCAAATTTTCGCAAAATATCCTATAAATTGAGATTTTCACAAAACTTCCTACAAAAAGCAAATTTTCCCAAAATATGATTTAAAAAGTAAATTTTCCCAAAATTTCCTATAAAAAGCAAATTTTCCCAAAATATCCTATAAAAAGCAAATTTTCCCAAAATTTCCTATAAGAAGCAAAGTTTCCCATAAAAAGCAAATTTTCCCAAAATTTCCTATAAAAAGCAAATTTTCCCAAAATTTACTATAAAAAGCAAATTTTCCCAAAATTTCCTATATAAAGCAAATTTTCCCAAAATTTCCTATAAAAAGCAAATTTTCCCAAAATTTACTATAAAAAGCAAATCTTCCCAAAATTTATTATAAAGACCCAATTTTCACAAAATTTCGTATGAACAGCAAATTTTAACAAAATTTCGAACGAAAAGCAAATTTTTTCGTATAAAAAGAAAATTTTAAGAATATATACTAAAAAGCCAATTTTCGCAATTTATCCTATAAAAAGCCAACTTACAAAAAATTTCCCATAAAAAGCAAATATGTATGTGTGCAAATTAGATTTTTACATATAAAATAAATCTCAAGTCGTGGTTTTTATAGCTAAAAATTATATGAATTAATAATTTTCATAATCGTACTTACTAACTAAATTGAATAATAGAATTTAAAGTTGCTTAACCGCATATTCTTATTTGAATTATTTACACTTACCACACCTAATATCGCGATCGTTAATGAAAGTCAGTGTGAGCATTTTTGTAGCCAAATTTAGCTGAAAAATTTTTATTAAGCAACTGGCATTTTATTTAACATTTTTATACAATGTTTGAGCTTATTTTTTTGGCAAGATTTAAAAATTTGGAACAATATACTTATGAAATTTAGTCAATTTTTTTTATAAATTATAATAAATTTTGACTTAAAATAGTTGTATTTAAAATTAAATTTCGTATGAAAATGGATTATTCTTATCTTGAGAAACATCTTACCAGTCCGGGTAAAAAATTAAATATCCAGGGAATATTGGAAATACCCTTATCATGGTAATTGTAAAAATTATTTGACATTAGATATTATGATATAAACCATAATAACAACTTAAATGTTAAGTAAATCAAAATTATATTTTTGAATATCTTTCAATATAAAAAAATTTATTATTTAATTATTACGTTAATTAAATTGAAATACTTTTGAAACTATTTTTAATTGAAAGAAAATTAAAAATTTGATTTTGATTAAAATAACATTTTAGTTGTTTTGAAATAAATTTTTAATTAATATATTAATTAAATAACAAGAAATCTTAATCGATTTTTTCGTTAAAAAAAAAATAATTTAAACTTGTAGAATTGTTGTTGGGAATTGTCAAAACCTGACCTATATTTAATTAAATCAATAAGCACATTGTTTGAAACGGGTTTTTGATAATTTTTTTAATAAAGGTTAAAAATATCATTTATTGAAAAAAAAAAAATATATTCACAATTTTAAATATTTACAATTTTTAGTAATTAATATATCGTCGGTTGATAATTTAATTGTCGTATGTGGATTTCGATAGTTTCGAGTAAATTGAGTTTGAAGTTTGAACTCTTATAAAATCCACATACGACATTTATATAATAAATTAATTTTTTGGTCGTTTTATATGGAATTTTTTGGCGTATGTGGCAGTTACATACGACATTTAATTTGAAAATTGCTTCAGCAAATACCACATACGACAAACTCAACCCTCCATATCTCGAAACCCGTATAAGGTATCGAAAAACTGATTACGCCAAATGAAAGATCAGGTCGGAAAACCTAAGGAATCGATCTTAAAATCAAAACCGCAAAAAATCTACATACGACATTTAAATTATCAACCGTCGATATGTATTCATTTTGGTAATAGGAGCAAAATCAACAAATTGTTTGCCTGATTCTATGAATTTGGTGATGAGAGACAATTTTTAATTTTTTCTGAGTACGAAAAACGAATTTTCAAAAAATCTGCAAGCAAAGCAAATTTTGAGAAAATTTTCTATAAAAAGCCAATTATTGTAAAATTTTTTTAAAAAGCAAAGTTTCACAAAAACAAAAAATAAATCGAAAATTTTCTAACAACTTTATATAAAGATATAAGGAGGAAAATCCTGACAGTCGTGATCGATTTTTTTTTATTCGATTCGAAAGCAATTTTGTCTATAATTCTTTCAGTCGACACTAAAGGAATCGAAATAAATTGTTTTTCAGTGTTGTGAAAACTCAATAAAAAAATTTACAACGCTGAAAAAATTATTTTGAAACCTTCAGTATGGACTAAAAACATAAGAAATAAAATTTATTTCGAATCGAAAAGTATTTGATCACGACTGCCATAATTAGCCCCCAGATTTTTTCTAAGAAGCCCCTATAAATAGCAAACATTTTATATATGTACACTATTTTTATAGATTTATATATGAAAATACAACTTTTAACTAATTTTTCAATAAATGGCTAATTTTTTAGCAATGACTCTTCCAAATTTATAAAAAGCATATTTTGATGGAAACTACTTTTAAATACCTAACCGTTAACCATTTCCTACAAATTTCAAGAAATTTATTTTGAAACTTTTAACCTTAATATTCTTTAAATTTCTCGCCAGTGCTTATCTTTAACTTTATTTCATAAACATACACATATAAATGAATAAGCAATCAAGCAAAAGACTTTTCAGTTTAAAAACACTAAACACCGGTAGGAAACCACTAACTACAATAAAGTTTTAAGATACAAACACTATTGGCATATTTTATTGTTATTTCTTTTTTCGGGTTATAAAACTTCTGGCTAATTTCTTATGCAAAGGCTTAAAAGAAACAACTTTTATTATACGTACATTCAAGAAATAAAAGAAATTTACGAGCTTGTATTCAGTATGTGGTATATTGTTGAGCATATGTGTATGTATAAGTGTAAATACGTGGGTGAATTATAAAGACGAAAGGAATAAAAAATGCAAATAGTTGAACTTAAAAACGAAAAACCAAACAAAATTAATGGCATGCTGTTGGGTATCGCTTGCACTAGTTTACAAAATGACATTTTTTTCATGTAATTTGATGAGAGATAGATTTTCTTATGTATTTTCTTCCGCTGAATTCGAAAATCAAGGTAACCCAATCAACAATCCGATTATACATATTTGCTCGTCATCTCAATATTTTGCATTTGGGTACCAAAAACGACTCAATAGCCAAGTGAAAAAGTAAAAAAATTACAAAATGACAATATCTCAAAAACTGTTCCTTTAACCTTGATTTTCGAATTCAGCGGAAGAAAATATATATAAGGAAATCTATCACTTATCAAATGTACATTTTCGATGTAAACAAGTGTTATCCGAAATTGAATTAACAGGGAATATCAATTATCCTGGATCGATAAAGAAAGGAAGATTTTTTTAATATAAACGATTACCTACGATTAAAGTATATACATCCATCTACTGTGGCGGTATAAACATTAAGAGAAGGTTTTTAACAACGAGTTTAATCTCAGCCGCAAACTATAATTAATTAATCTGAGAATAAATTTAATTGAAGACTAATTGGGTTTGCCGTTTTTAAGTTGTACCTTAAACATCGCAGCAATGCCATACTGAATAACAAAAAATGGCAACAAGATATTTTAAAATGGCAACTTTTTATCAATGCCACTTTGCATTTTATACATAAGAAGAAGAAATTCTACCCTACTTAATTCTTATAAAAATAAATTTACTTCTTATAATTGTTTAATTTCGGTTTTCATATGTTTCGAAATCACTAGAGTCTTTATCTTCAACAGAATAATCCATTTTTCGTTTATGTATATGTATTCTTTCTTTGTATTTTAACAGCTGCTTTTGTTTTACATGTTTATGTGTTGACATTTGTGGATTAAGTTTAAACCACCAACATTGGCCGCTTAAACTGGCAAATAAAAGTAATAAATCCACATCTTATAAACTAAAAACACAGATTAAAGATGAATAAATCTCTGAACCCCATGTTAAAAACCCACCCTAAATGTATCGAGTTTCTTGCAAAACTCTTTTTAAAATCCGGTAACGAACATTACAAAACGAGAAAAATTTCAAATCTACCGTGTCCGTGAGAAGCTTTTGGCAGAAAATACACCGGTTAAGAAGAAGAAACAAGCCACATTAAATGCTTTCTATTAATTAATTGTATTAGTAACAAATAAAAATGTATTGGTATATATCTTGTAAGTGTGTATATTTATTAACTCTGAAAGGTTACTCTTAATTTAAGTACATTTCGTCGAATCGACGAAATTTAAAAAAAAATCTGGCGGAACGATTTTAAAAGTAAAAAAAAACATTTACAGTTTTTACTTAAGCATGTTTTAAAAAAATAAAATAAAATAAATTAAATTTTTTATTTTTTCGAATTTATTGTATGAGTTAAATTTTAGTTAAGTATTTTATAAAGCTTTTTTTTTTTTGTAATAGTTCTATTCCTTCAATTTTTAGGAGTGACTTTATATACTACCAGACTATTATCTTATATTGTAGTAGAGATGAGCGATATTTCTGTACCTGTGATTTAATCACTGTTACTGAAAAATCACGAATCACAGTTGTGACCAAATTTGTCAAGTAACAGGTACTTTCTAAGTCGTTCTTTTTGTATTTTGTTACATATACAAATTTATGATATTTCACCGTTTGTGTGAATAACGTTTTTTGAATGAAATTTCGAATGATATTGCTGTTCCTTTCATTCTCTCTTCTATCTTATTAGAATTTTTTTATGCCAAAATTTATTTGTTCAAGTATGTATGTATATGAAAGTAAACAGATTTGAAAGCTCTTACAATTTGTTGTTGTTTCTTTGTAAAGTGCTTACAAAAGCTCTTGCAAAAGCTCGCGCATTTGGCCGCAATTGCTTTAAAAGAACAGAAAACTGATAAACCGTGATCACAATCACAGTTTAAAGGAGCAGTGATTTTTAAATCACATTCACTAATCACGGTGATCTTTAAAAATCGCTCATCTCTATATTGTAGTCTTGTAGTGAATAAAGTCACTCGTAAAAATTGAAGGAATAGAACAATTACAAAAAAAAAAATTAAAAAAAAAACAAAAAAAATACATAACTGAAATTTAACTCATAGGATAAATTCGGGAAAATAAAAAAATTTTGAATATAATAAAGTAGCTTATGAAAAAGAAATAATTCCCAGATTCGATTTGATAAAATAAATTACAATAAAATAAAATAAAATTAAGTTTTTTTTCATCAAAAGATTTTATTTATGGTACTTAATTCCCTTTTTTATAATTGATAAAAAAAAATACTGAAATTTATTGTTCGAGGATAAGCTGTTCCTATGCGCATTTCACTGGTTGCTTAGGCCAGCTCATCAGGAAACGTTCTCCTAAATAATTTTAGAAAATGAGAATTACTTACACTCAAAACGTCTTGTTTGCAACAATATCAAAGCTTAAACAAAATACCAACAATAAAACAGTGAGTTTATCTTTTCTTACATTCCCCACTACAATTAGTTGGAATTCTCCCAACATTAATTGTAGTTGTAAGTGGGTAAAGAAAAAGCAAATTAAAAACAAAAACAAATTTCTTTTATTGTTTTCGCAAGAAATCAAAATAAAAACAATTTGCCAGTTCAGTTTTTTATGCACGTGCGCTTGCAAAAATTAGGCCTAAGCAACCACTGAAATGCGCTAGGAACAGCTTATCCTCCAACAATAAATTTCAGTATTTTTTTTTTTATCAATTATAAAAAAAGGGAATTAGGCACAATAAATAAAATCATTCAATGAAAAAAAATTATGTGTTCCCAAAAACAACTTTTTTGATAATAAAATAAAATAAACTAAAACAAAATTAAATAAAATAATATAAAATAAAATGAAATAAAATAAAATAAAACTAAATAAAATTAAATAAAATAAAATTAAATTAAATAAAATTAAATCATTCAAAATAAAATTAAATAAAGTAAAATAAAATAAATTACAACAAAATAATATGTAATTAAATGAAATAAAATAATATAAAATAAAGTAAAATAAAACAAAATAAAATTAAAAAAAAAAAATAAAACATAATAAAATAAATTAAAATAAAGCATAAAAAATAAAAATTTTACTTCTCTCTCAAAATTTCATATGAGTTTGAACCCTTCTTTCTGTTTTCAAAGGAATTATTTTTTAAAGCTTTCGCCATCAGCTAAGGTTGCGAAAAAAGAGCGTTATTTGAACACACATAAAAAAGTTGTATGATAAAGTGTAAATGAGCCTCGTCGGTTCGACGAACAGTTACTGTCCAGGGTTAAACAAAACAAACATTTATGCAAAAACGAATGCAAAATTGTATCTCCATTAAGCGGTAAATTCAATTATCCAGAACGCTGCCGGTTCAGACTATATCGGAACGTTTAAGTTCAACTGCATTTTTTAATCATTTTAATATCGCGATTTGTCGTTTCGCTATTCCTTTATATTATGAAAAACTATTATATTTCATTAAGAAGCATCCCTCGTTATTGGTCTATCACAAACATGTTGATGTGCCAAACCGTAGTTACACATTTGGGATGAATAAATAACTCAAATTATTTATCAATGTAACGAGTGAGTTCGTGTGAAACTGTGTATGTGTGAAGGTTTACGTGTATGTAAATTTGCACTTAAGTTCATGTATATGTGTCCTTGTATTTATGTAAATGTTTTAGCAAAATTTTTAATTTATTTAACAAATTTGATAATTGTTGTGGCCAAATTGTGTTTGTCTTTGTGTGGTTACTGATGTTGTTTTATGTTTCATTATTTTTATTGTTTTAAATTTGTTTTTCTCTTTTTTATTTGTTTAATTTATATGTGTTTTATTCTGCATTATTATGGAAATTTTATTGTTTTTGGGCTATATGTATATTTATTTTAAATAATTGGCAATTTTTTTTTCGAATTGAAAATATCTCATTTTACTTAAGTAACTATTCAGTAAAAACCAAAATACCTAAATTTAAAAAGAAACTAATAAAAAAAGTATGATTGAAGAAACATTTTCAGTTTTTTTTAAGTACAAACTTAAATCCAAATTTATGTTACTTATGAGGTGTGTTTATTCACTTTCCTAGCAGAAACTTGCGACCAGAAAATAAATTAAAAATTTACAAAATTTTTCTCACAATTACTCAAAAAAAAAGTATATGAATGCTATGCCACCAAAAACTAGTATGTTACTAGTATCGACTCTATTCAGCTGTAAGAAACAAGATTTTCTCTTAATAAATTCATTTTTTTTGAACTATTTGCGCAAAAATATTGTTCCTTAATTTTAAAAAAATAAATATTTTATTTTATTGAAGAACTTTTAATTGCAAAATTATGAAAATTGTTTTTGTTTTGTAAACAAAAACATGAAACAGGTTGGAACAATTTTACTGTCAGAAATTTTCAACATATTTTTTGTCTCTCAAATATTTATGCTCTTTTTTCACTCTCTCGTTGCAAGTTTTTCGAGTACGTGAACACTACCTTGTAACAATTATGGAAAATAATCAATAATTTTCTGTAAATGAATAATTCATATTTAAGTATAGTTTTTTATATAATTTAATTTGTATTTTTTCGAAAAACAAATTTTTAAACATAAATTGATATATTAATGGAATTGGTAAAATATGCCAATAAAAAAAATACTTTCATAACTTTTTAATTTTTTTATTAACCCCAGGATAACCGTCTTGGTCTGGCCAGACCAAATTTGTGTTTGGCTTGTAATATATTTCGCATATAACAAAAAATCAAAAAAACAGGGACGTGAATTCTAGAAATGATATGTTCTAAATCGAATGAATCAAGTTTGAATCAAATTAGAAAACTAAGGCCCAATATGCGCTTAGTTCAATCTTACTATAAGAATCTAACGTAAAACTCGTTTCAGCTGTGGTAGATGCGAAATAGCAATTTGCGAAATTAAAGACTACATTTCGATGATGGAATAAAATAATGAAATAATAAAATTATATAATAAATTTGTATAATCTAAATTAATTAGCACACCCAGAGAAAAAATATGTTTAAGTTTGGTCACCTCCAACAAAACTATTTTAAAAGAGAATTGCAAACATATTATGTTTAAATTTAACCATATTATTGTCACCGACAAACATATTATTGTTAAATTAGTCCTACATCAAGAAGGTACAACCATATTATGGTTGTCTCCGAACATCTTTTGGTTAGTAATAACTAAAATATGTTTAACGTTTATAATAGCATGGTTGATTTTCAACCAAAGCATGTTGCTCTTAGAAAAGAGGAAAAACTATTGTTAATTTAAAAACAAATTATTGTCATATTTAACCATAACAAGTTTAGAGGCAACCATAATATGGTTGTGGCTTCTTGATAGAGGACTAATTTAACAATTATATGTTTGTTAGTGACAATAATATGGTTAAATTTAAACATAATATGTTTAAAATTTTGTCTAAAAATAGTTTTGTTGGAGGTGACCATATCTAAACATATTTTTTCTCTGCGTGCAAACGTTCAATATATAAATATATTTATTTACTTTTTCTTTAATTGGGATTTTGAGCTGTACTAATTGTGGTCTGGCCAGACCAAGAGGAGAACTTAGTGGTAAAAAGTTACCGAGAATCCTAGGGTTAACCCTTTTTCTCTTGTATAGAATTCGATGCTTAAGTATGAATGTATGTATCGTTACTTTAATTTAGAAAAGGCGTATCGAACATATTTTCATAAGTTTGAGACATAAAACTTAATAAAAAAAAGGATGCATAAAAAAGCTTATGCATGGTTTTAGATCTATAGGAAAGGTAAAAAAAGGTTCTACGTTTCTTATAGTTCTAAAACTTTGCATTTCATTTGGAATTTTCCCAATTTCAATGAAAAATTGTGTAGTTGTAATAACCAGCATATAAACAACAGCCATCGCAAGTTCCTTAAAATGATACTAACCTGCCGTATACTTGTAGCTATAAATTGTAAGCCTAAACTGATTTAAATTAGGCTGAATATTATCATTAAAATTATCTCTTAATAAACTGTATTTTTCCTTTGTGTTTCATTAATATCCAAATGTACGTTAGGATTCGTAAAAATCTTTAAATTATCTTTAACAACAACGAATTTTATCTGTGTTAATTTGTCACATTTTATAATGAAAAAATGTTCATAAACTTTAATTATATTCATTTATTATACAATAGCACGTTTCTTATTCTTATTATTCTTCCAAGAGCACATTTAAATGTGAAAAAAAAATTCTCGAAGATTTTTAATTATCTTCATCAGCCATTTCAACATAATTAAGTTTTACATATGAATGCATCAAATTTCATAATTTGAAAAACTGGAATAAAAAAAATATTATTTCTTTGTATTGAATTCAATAAATTTTAAAACAAATTCATGGCTCATCAAAAATAGCCAACAAAATCGCCAACTATTTTATAAATCGCCAAATCGAAAATTAGGTCGCCAAACAAGTTTGAAAATCGTCACGTTTGGCGAGAAATCGCCACATCTGACAGCCCTTTTCGTTTCTAGTAATATTAAGTATACGCAACCGACAAAATTAAAGAAATTATTAAGATAAAAATTGTAGCATACTTTGAAGCATAAACGGGAATGAATACAGTTTAACATTAATTATACGTCCCTAGCAACCATCAAATTATAAGCCACTACCTTTAAAAGCAAATTATTGCATTCTATAAAAGAGTAGTAAGAAGTCAGTATGACACTTAACATATTACTTGTTTAATGATTAAGAAATGTGATATCACACTATTTCTCAACATGCCTGTTTTTATAATTGCTATTTTTGCTGTTAATTATATATTACAAAATGCAATTGAAATCTTAATATATTTTAAGCAAACAATTTTTCATGTCAAGAATTCAGGAATACGATACCTAAATAAAACAGCTGTTGTTTAACATGAGCAGTTGTACTTAAAATAGTTTTTTTAGGTAAAATAAATTTATTATTACGTCATCTATTTTAAAAATATCTTAATTCCTATCATGCAAATCTTTAACGATTATATAAAATCTTGGAATTCGTAACAAAAACTAAAAAATGATTTATTAAAAAGACTTTAAAAAAAATATATATAATATTAATTAAAACGCGCTCTGTGTTTAATAATGTAAAGGCATGTTGCCAGATTTAAATAAAAAATAAAATTAAGCAACATAACAAAAATATTTATGTGTGCAAGGAAAAATATAAAAAAGAAATAGGGATCAGAAAATTTTATTTTTTCTCTAGCCCGTTTGCTTTTCTACACTGTTCGCCAACAAACATCAATAATGGAAAAAATCACCATCTGAATCTTGTGTTACACCCGTATTCATAATCAACTAGCGGAACCGGCGAACTTCGCCTCGCCCCAATTTTAAGCCTTCAGACAAACTTTAGAATAATAATACAACACAAATATTTAAATTTTCAATGTGATTTATTTGAATGGAATCAGTAGAGAGCGATTTGATGAACAACGTTTTTCGATTTGTTTTCCGGCGCAAAAACAAATAACGAAGACGGTTTCCCAACACGCGAATATGCAACGTACAGCCGACCGTGCGAAAAACAGGGAAATGCGAGATTAATCCGAATAATTTACACAAAATTTCATACAAAAACTCAATTTTCGATTTTTCCGGAGGGATTTTCTTCCGTAAAAACCTTCTCCTCGAAAATAATTTACAGAAATCTGCCCAGCCGTTCTCATTTTATGAATAACTACCGGGTATATGCTCCTTAAACTCAAGAGCAGCTGGACCAATTGACACCAAACTTGGACAACAAATTAGTTTAGTATTAAGATTTATCCCGATAGGTGGCGATGTCGTGATATTTAAACTTTTTTAATTTATGTCACGATTTGGCTGAAATTCACAAGACGTATTTATTAAACAAAAATAAGTTACCTGCTAAAATTGACTCTGTAGATAGCGCTGGGATCAAGTTATTAACAAATTTCTTTATTTAAGTCTAATTCTGAAGGTATGTATTGTTTTGGAATGGACCCGATATGTGGCGCTATGGTGATGCTACTCATATTTCCGGAGACATTTTAGTTGAACGCAGAGTGAAAGTGTGTATTTTCCGCTCATGACAATTGGTTTTATGGACGTTCGAAAAAAATAAATTGTCAAATTATTACAAATTTTCTTACAACAAATTTTGAAAGAATTTAAGTTTCCATGAAACTTTGGAGCAAATATTATATTTTCAGTGTAGAATAACCATTAACTTCATTATTATGTACTTATATATTAATGCCTTGATTTAATATATACACTTTTCTTTCTCGATATAATATGTTTACAATGTATTGCAAGTAAGAAAAATGACTTCATGATTATATGTATATCAAATTCCATGATAATGTAACCCCGAACAACGTCGGGACTTAACAGCTAGTATTAATATATTTATATACTAAATTAATTTGTTATATTCTTTATTAAATGTGATGATCTCATTTTTTTTATTATTTTCTTTTCATTGCACAAAATTTCACTTTTACAGCAAATAATTTTCTGTTATTTGACAGTTTGATTAAATTTTTTGTTAAGGCAAATATTTATTTAAGTGTGACCACAGAAAAAATCGCTTCTATAGCAAACATGGCAAAAAATTCACGCACAATTGGAAACAAATCCAAAATTTTTTAAAATCGCCAAATTGGTTTAAAAAAAACCAGTTGGAGTGCTAAATTCGATTCTGCTGAATCTTTGACACTCTCAACCCCCCTGCCCCGGTAGCCTAGTTGGTAGTGAGCTAGTCTATCAGCGCCGGGGTTGCGGGTTCGATTTCCACCAGCGACTTTAGTTTCTTTCCTGCAGACAAGCGAAGAGCTACGCGGGATTAGTATAGGAAGAAAAAAAAATATTTCAGGAATGGGGTTATATGGGACGTATAGAAAATTATGGACCGCTCTTGTGCTTTCTAGTCATATTTTTTTTTTTTTTTCATTATTTATTTATTGAATCTTCATAAATTAAATATGAACTTACAATAATTAATCAAATCTTATACTAATACTTTATTTTATCCTGTCAATGCTAGACGAAAATTTTTCTCCTCACGGTTGTTGTTCACATATGTAGATGCTTAGCTGTCTTCTCGTCGGATGAGTCCTGCAGTATCTCTTCTCCTTAATCTAGAGTGGCCACTTTCATTTAAAATATTTGGAGCTAGTGGATTTGGGTGCGACTCAAGCCTTTTTAAATATTTTGCTGGTAAATTATGGACCACACTTCTCGAAATTTTGTGAAATAATTTCTAGTCATATAGAACGAAATTTGTACAAATTCCTGTTGTAATATGTGCATTCCGCCACTTTTTATGTTAGTTTTTGTAACAAACGGCGATGTTGAAATCGAAGGAAATTATCAGTTATTATTTTTAAAAATTACCGTAGTTTTTCATAATTGTTAGAGTAATTCTAATAATGCCCGTAATTTCTACAAATTGATTTCTAGCTGTGTATAGTTAAGTCAAATAATTAATTAAAATACAAATTTTGCCATATTTTAAAAGAAAACTTTAAGGAAAAAAACACGTAGGCAAAATTAACGTTGAAATTACACAAAAAGTTTTACCGGATAGGTAAAGACAACTGTTAGGTACGAACAGATATCTCTTTGTATAAATAACGGGCATAAATTTATGTAGGACATAAAGTATTACGTATATAAAACTGAATATTTTAATGGACATTTAAAACTTGAAAATTTGTTCGATTTAAATTTCACTCGAATTCGATTTCCAGAACATGGCTGGAAATTATCAATTTTTAATGGTGGTTGCTCCACATTTTGGTTCATAACTCTTATCCTACTGAACCGATTTAACTGGATTTTAATCCCAATTTGCCAAGAATTACTAGAAGCAATTCGACAATTATACTGTTTTTTTCTTGACATGGCTAAAACGATTTAGAATTACTTAAGAACACAGAATACATATTAGGGTATTCATTCGGTTAACCGTTAATCGGTTTAGCGATTAATTACTACCCGATTAACTGATCGGTTTATTTAAAATTGGCTATTTATGATAACCGATTAAAGCGGTTAATTTCAATCGATTAGCCGATTACCCGACGTAACAAAATTTTCATCTTTTTGTAGTATTATAAGATATTTTTTGTGTTTTTAATTATTTGTTTCGTCTCATATGCAAAAGGTATGCGTTAAGAAATTTTTTTTTTTTTTCATACAAACAAAGAAGGGATCTTCATTTAAAATAGGTCTTTGCTGTCAACAGCTTTTTGTTTCACGAACTTTTTATGTGGGCATTTCCATTGTGACGTGACGTGATATTTGTGCGACAAAATGTAAAAAACTTATATGATGAAGGCAAATTTGTAAAAAAAATTTTTATATTAACAAAGTAATAAAGCAGCACTAGTTATATTCAGAAAAAAATTACAACTATCAACCCTAAGGATTTGAAGATATAAGCAAAAATATGCGCCGGCGTGACGTTACAAAAAACAGAAGTGGATTTTGACTTGCATTGTAAAACTGCATAAGTCTGCGAATTGAGCAATTCTTTTTGTATAAAACGAAAAATTTACTTTTTGTATTGTAACTCCAGAAAGCAAATAAGCTTGTATATTACGATCGTGTTGCTCAAAAGTTATCCCTTTTGTAACTTAATGTAGAGCAACTTGCGCTTTACACAACATATAAAAAAGTAAATTAAGCATATACAAGTTTTGATAAGCGATTTAAATTACGTCTGGCGTTACGTTACAGAAAGTATTCTTTTCGCTGGAACTTCCCATATGTTTGTATGTGTTAAGTTATTTGTTTCATCTCATATTTTCTCATATCAATCTTTTAACAGAATTTTAAGAGTTGAAAACTTTAAAAAACTGTAATGGCATAATGAAAGGTTTTATACGTTAAGAGAAATCCAGGAAAAGGACTGATAAATTAGATATTCTCTATTATGGATTGCGTTCGATTTCTCCAACATCAAGGATAAGTGAAAGAATTTTTTCCAAGTAAAGATTTGTCAAAACTAAAGAAAACAATCGCTTAACTCCTAAACATTTTTCTAAAAGAATATTTTTAAGGTCTCCTTAAACTATTGAAATAACTAATAAAATTATCAAACAGTTGGTTTTTTAATTTCTACATAATATTTATGTATTAATTAAAAAATATGTATTACATATTTATGAATTATTTTTTTTTCTCCTGTTAGTTGAAGAGTTATTATGTTTGTTATGTTATTGTTTTTTTTTTTTTTAAATAAACTCCAAATAATAAAAAATTTATTTGATTTATTTAAAATCAAGAAAGTACCAAAAAGTCTCCCCTTAGTTTCTCAATCATTCTAGACTTTGCATGTTGCATTTAATGCTTCTTCAGTGTTTAATAGAATTCAACAAAAAACCAGTTAAAGATCGAAATAATACCAAAAGCTACGCCTTACAGATTCTTTTATCGGAATCATGCATGTTTAATTTTATGTGTTTAGGTCCAATATCCCTGCTACTGTGTTAGAAAAAAAATACACATGTTATGTTCGGGTCATATTTTGACACCACATTTTGTTATTGAGAAAATTCAAATTTGTACATTTCAAAAATATTTTTAAGGCTTGTGATAAATGCAATATGCCGTTGTTAGAGTGATTATGTTTCGGTGTGACGGACAAACAGGTTTTTTGCAAGTTATGTACTCAGTAAAGGTCTTTTTTTCTTTTTCGACGGGCAAAATTTGCACCTTTTCCGTTCACTAGCGCATTGTCGTTTTGGAGAAGGCGAATTCGTAGATGGTGATACACTGTTTTCTTCTAGAATTCTTTGCACCAATGATGCAGAGGCTTCTGCGCGAGGAAGACGACTATGCCTCTTGATACGTTCTTGAGCTAAAACTTCACCGAGTTGCTCTAAAAATAGGCGAATTTTGCGCAGTTTATTTTTTGCCATTAAAATATCTAATAAATTAGAGAACATGCCAACTGGCCACCGATTGTTTTTTCTTTTGTACGAATATGTACGAACCATTTGGTCCAATGTGTCGACTTCGCCTTTTGTCGAGTTGTAGTATTAAATAATTTCCGGAATTTTTTTGATCTTCCAAAATGTTGCTGTTATGGTGAAGAGTGCTAAACAAATAAGCCATTCAGTATTTTTTATGAAATTTTGCACAAAACTAGAAGTATTTGGCTTCGTTGTTATTGAATATAAAAATTATAACTGTAAACGCATTCCAGTGCATTCGCAACAGAGAGATGTTCCAGACGATGACTCTGCACTAAGAATTTGGCTGACTTTCTTTCTACAACCATGGGTTATTTTTTTGGGTGTTTTGTCGGTCATTCTTATTTTGTTGTCATGTAAAATGCCAAAGAGGTGAAAGACAAATGCAAAAAACATATAAGATAGATATATTATACTATATATTTATAATTCGTTTTACAAAAATGATAGAGGGTCATAAAATGACCCGCACATGATATGTGTAAACACTTGCAATAAAAAATTATCTAAGCCTAAAATGGTGATAAAACTAATTGAATTCAATATATTTCAACAATTGATGTACTCAGTAGTAAGAACGTTCAAATATATTCCACCAGTAAGAAATACGGTAATGTTAAATACGATTTGGGTCATCAAAAGACCCTAACGTAGTAGCAGGGATATAAACGAAATTCAAAAAGTACCAGTTGAAGAACAAAAAAAGTTCCCTATTATAAATTCTCAAGCACTCTGCACATGCCATGTTTAATTTTTTGTTTTTAGGTCTAATAACCCCAATGAAGTATAAATAATTTCTATACTGTAACGGGAGGTCATAATTTATTCAGACGTTTGCATTTTTAAGAAAACTTTGCTAAAACACTGCCAAAACTTTATAATTTACTTTTAGTTTGAAATTTTAGAAAATTATACCTTTAATAATTTTGTCTTAAAATTCTATTTAGTTTTATTAAATTGTTTTAAGAACAAAATTAAAAACAAAATAATACACAATATAAAGCAACTTAATAATGAGAAAACCTAAAACAATTTTTTTACACTTATTTATGTATGAGATTTATTATTCCCTCAGTGACATCTAAGATACACTTTGTTGGCAATCAGTCTTTATGTGTTTTTTTAGTAGAACATTCAAGGTAATGAATGTTTAGGTTCAGGTTCCATTATTTGTACATCCTAAACATTAACTTTATTACCGTTGTTTTTGCTTTTATTATATGCCCTTGATTGAGTCATGTGTACCCCAGTTGTTGCTCTTCGTCCCTTTTCTTTTTCTTTTTTTTTTTTTTTTTTTTGTTTATTGTACTAAAATCATTTGCTTAAGTATCCATTATCTGATTAACTAAATTTTTATTGTCGGTGATAATTTTATTTTCATTTCCATTTTTCTTTGGTTGTTTTCTTTTTGTTTTTTTTTTACTTATTTATCTGTGAATGCGTTATTATTCAATTGTAGTTAAATTGTTACCTTTTTTCTTTTTTTTCCCACCCCATTTTTTCAGTCACTTCCACACAGAAAATTTTTAACAGCAAAAGCAACAATAAATAAATGCGATTGTGTGTGAGATATTTTATTAAATTTTTTTGAGGTGCTTTTGTAAAACACGTTATTTTATGTTTGTTGAGTTGTTTGTAACAGTTACCAGCCAGTAAATCAATTATTTATTGCATTCACTTTCCCGTCTGGTTGCTTAAAATCTGGCATCCAACAAAGATAAAGATAACATTATTTTTATCTTTGCAAAAGTTAATTTGCACATTTAAAAGTATTCATAGGGTAATAAAAATAATGAAATATTTCCGAATTCAAAACTTAAAAAAAAAATGCTTTGTAAATTTTAATAGACCTACAAAGGGTTGTTCAAAATTTAACTTATTTTATGTTTTCAAATTTATAAAAGTACTTATGGGTGCTTGTTATTTCCGTATGTATTTTCTATTTTGCCGAAAGGCTTTCTTTTCTATTAGAATAATAAGTTATAAAATTAAATGGTAATTGCCATAAGAAAAGTAAATTTACCATTAATGTTAAATGTAAATTCGTTTTTATGGGCAAAAATTTATCAAATAAAGTTTAATGATTATTTTTAAGATCAAATTGCTCATCATAATTTTAATAAGTTTGTGGTGTGAAAGTCTTTTAGCCGGAAGTGTCTATTGATTTGTAATAAAATAATTATTTATAAATGAGGAGTTAAACAAGAACTTTGAAAAATTTAAAATTAAGTCGAATACTGAAAAGTTAAAAAATATATATGTATATAAATACGAGGGCGGATCAATAAGTCCGTGACTTTTTGATCTTCCCTCGTAGTTATATGAAATGCAACACTGCTCCCATCAAGTACCACCTATTAATAGACTCCTTTTGAGGAAGTTCCGTCATTTACTTTGCGTTTAACAGCTGTTCAAGACATACATCCCCGTGGATTTTTTTAAAAATGGAAAAACGTGAATTAAATCAAGGAAAAGCTTGATAAATACTATAGGTCTCTGCACCATCGATTTCAATGGTAAAAAAGTGGTTTACTGACTTTCGTTGTGGTCGCACAAGTACAAATAATGCTGAATCAGTTGGATTTAAGAAAGCTGTCTGCAAGATGGGTGCCGCGTTTGCTCTCAATTAACCATAAACGTAATTGTGTGACAACTTCAAAGGATTTTTTTGGAGTTGTTTAACCACAATTCGAATGTAACTGTGGATGAAACATGGATCCATTACAACACTCCGGAGACCAAGCAGCAACCTAAACAATGGGTTTCTCCGGATGAACCGGCTCCGAAAAAGGCCAAGGTAAGTTTGTCGGCCAACAAGGTGATGGCAACAGTTTTTAGGATGCACGCGAGAAAATCCACATCGATTACCTTCAAAAGGGAAAAACAATAAACGGCGAATATTATGCCAACTTATTGGACCGATTTAACGAGGATTTAAGAAAAACGACCCCATATGGCCAATGCACGGGTGCATACGTGTGCAGTCTCAATGGCAAAATTACATGACTTGGGCTACGAATTGGTACCTCATCCGCCATATTCTCCGGATTTAGCCCCTAGTGACTATTTTCTATTTCCGAACCTAAAGAAATGGCTCGGTGTAAAATAACTGTGTTTTATTTATAAAGTCACGGATTTATTGATGCGCCCTCGTAAATATATATATATATATATTAATAACTATATATATATATATATATATATATATATATATATATATATATATATATATATATATATATATATATATATATATATATATATATATATAATCGGCAAAGGCAAAACGGTTAAGAATATTTTCCTCTTATGTTTGTCAACCAATTTGAACAACAAATACAACATTTGAAAGGTATTTACCTACAGAGGTGCACAATATATATTTTTTTAAAATCTGAGGGGATATAAAAGGTAAATTCTGTAATTCTCTAAAACTAAAAGACTTCCACAAAAACACCATATTATTTTCTGTTCACTAGAAAAATTTGCCCCTTTTGGGGAGTAAGCGGGTATATCCTATATTTTGTACCTCTTTGTCACCCCATTTATCATTTAAACCAATGAACATAGAAATAAAGATTATACCAAATTCGTAACTTATCTAAAAATTTAAATATTAGTTTGGTACTTTTCCGAAATTCTAACGCTTAAGGGATAAAAATCGTACCTATTTTTAGTACTTTTTTTTATAAAACATTTTTCTCTATTTATTGACATACAAACGTATTAAATTCTGGGCTCGCTCCCACTACAATATTAAAATTTTTGATACTCTAGTTGGAAGAACAAAATGGGGAAAAAAAAATTGGTATGTTTTTGTTCTTTTTTAACTGGTACTTTTTGAATTTTTGTTCATATTGGAACTGGAAACATAAAATTTAACATGCAAGGTTCTAGGTGAATTAGAATCTGAAAAGGGGAGCTTTTTGGTACATTTTTATTATTACTGAACCTAGAAACATCAAATTCAACATGCAGAACCCAGAGTTATTGAAAAACTATATCTTAGAGGATACTTTTTGGTACTTTTTTGTCTTTCAATTGCTTCTTGATGATTTTATTTTTATATTATTGAACTAACAAAACTAAATTAAGCATTTACGGACTTGAGTGGAAGAGAACATATGGACCGAGGTTAGTCCCTCGCCAAATCGATCCACGAAGAAGAAAAACAAATACTTTAAACACCTTAATTTATATATATTTGTGTGTATATTTTCTTCATATTTGCATAAATAATTTTGGTCGAATTTCAAGCACTACTTATTGTAATTAAATTCATATATATATATATATACATATATATATATATATTTAACTTGATATATATCGCAAAAATATAAAAAAAAATTTCTTTTTCCTTAAGTTATATTTCTATTCGACCGTTAAAATTCAATATTAAATGAAATGCTCAAGCTTGAGGTCTGTTGTATGCAAAATTTCTTTATTGGTTTCCAATATTTCGATATTCTTTGAATATCATCATCAGGGAATGTTTAATTAAAATGTACATAAATTACAATAAAGGAGTAAAAGCTCTTCACGTTTCAGCATCAGTGTAGTTTTTGATGCTGAAACGTAAACAAAATGTGTTCTTTTAATTTAACTAATTTGCTGTTTTTAGGTAATTTTGAAGACAAAATTTTTTTTAAATTTTTGATAATTTGTTATTTTAAAGCAATTTTTTTTAAAAATTTTTAATATAAAGAAAATTTTCTTGATGCTTGTAATTTTTTTTTAAGAAATTTTTTAAAAAGGCAGCTGCTTTAATGAAAATGTGTATGAAAATTTGTTGTTTTATAGGAAAGCGCAAGTCTTATAGAATTGCACAATTTGGTTGGACGCGTAAGTCATTGCGATACGCAAATGAAATGTGATGCGAAAGAAAGTTGTTATTCTAACTAGTATAATATATATTCTATATAGAGTCAGCCAGTGAGAGAGCGTTGGGAGTTAGTAACAAAATTATACAAAAAAAATATAAACAGTAAATTTGCATGTAATTTAAAATTAAAATTATTTGATATTTAGCATAACATTTTTTGTTATCATTATTTTTAATTATCTAAACAACATAAAAAAAACCTGTTGCTCTCCTGAAAAAAATAATTATTTAGTCACATACAACGTTATTCGCGTCTGAGCTTCAATTATTACCTTTTAAGTCTTTATATTAAAAAATTTTAACTTTTCAATGCGTGCACAAAAACAAAATTGATTTCAATTAAAATATTTGCTACATTTTTTAAAAAATTTATTGAATTTGCCCCAGTAAATAAATTAATAGTATCAATGAAATGTTTAAATCACTTGATTAAACGTTCAATTTACTTGATTATACGTTAAATTCAATTGATTAAACGTTTAATTCACTTCATTAAATTTTTAATTAAAGTTGATTTTATTTTTAATTAATGCTTTAATTGGTGAACAACTTTGAGAACAATTTTCTGTGTGGAAATAACATAGAAATAAAAAACACTTTATGAAATAGTTACAGTTATTATTGACAACATCGGAAAAGCTCAAGAAATATTGAAAAAATATTGATTTCTTTGTGTTTATATATTTAGCATGAAATAATAAAAATAAAATAATTAAAAACTTATAATTTGGGGACCTACGAAATATTAGTTTATTATATGAAAATCAAAAGTGATATTGCGACAGGCTTTAGAATCACTATTCTGAGAATAATAGCTGTCTTAAGACCATTTAGAATGATAAACGAATATATGTATATTTAATATTTGACAACAAATGGCCGCGTAATGCGCAATACATTATTCGGGATGGTATATATGGGCGTGGCAAACATTTAAGAACGTCAGTGGAATGGCCTTTAGCTACTTCACCCACGAATAAGTTTAATTGCTTTACGCAAAGAAATAATAATGTTATGGGTTTTTGGCTCAAATTTCCCACTGTGCAATATTACAATAATATGGTATTAAAACAAATTGTGTTTCAGCATAATTTTTTAATGCAAAATGCCTTGATGATTACTTTTTGACAATTTTTCCCAAGTGAACTAGTTCCAAAGTTCTACAAATTGGGGCCATCAGCCAAATATCAAACTCTCTTTGACATCGCGATAGCAAAGTATACAATCACACAAAGTGGCCATAGACGACCAAGCCACTGGTAACAAAACTTCATTTGGCGTGGATGATGTAGCGATGTATGGGCTATGAAAAGGCCCTTACTTTCGATTCATATAAGTGTCCTTTACCTTAAATGTTTTTGTCTTTAAGTTATTTTAGGGAAGGGTAAATATTGGAATTATCACAACATGACACATTAGCTATCGTTATAATTATTGTGTCCAATTTGTATGTCATTACCAAAATTTATAAAATTTTACAATAAAAACTATTTCCGGAATTATTTTTTTTTTTGCCCTATGCTAATCCCGCGAGGCTCTTCGCTTGCCTGCAGGAAACCAGAGTCTCTGGCGGGAATCGAACCCGCAAACCTAGCTAGCCTACCGCGTGCCCCGTATGGTATTTTTATTGGAGGTATGGCCAAATATAGATCAAATTAAACCTAAATACCACCATAATGATGGTTTCTGGGCACAAAGACTCTATTCCGAAAAGAAGCTTCTGAGGGGGTTAAGGAAATTATAGACCGATTCTCACCTTTTTCAATAGGCTCGTCCTTATGACAATTAAAATGCATAGACCAACTTTCATTAAATTATCTCCAAAATTGCGACTTGTACTCTTCAAAGCGGGCCAGTCAGCCAGATGGACGAACAGAAGTCGTTGGATGGACTAAAAAAGTGATTCTCCATCCAGTGGTATACAAAAAGATGCACGTATACTAAAATATCTAGGGCAAGTATTTCTTAGTGTAACACACATCACCAAAAACACATAATTCCCTCTTCACTATTGTGGTGTGTGGGTATAATTATTATCTATCCCAGCGTAAACCGCTTGTTTCTTATACAGAAATATGGACAAGAGCCCCCTCCCAATCACTTAATATTTCTTAAATCTCAGGTCATATTTCAACATTGCTTAGATATTTACTTTATTACAATCATATCTTTAGTTTGAACAAACCAACCCATCTGAAAAAAATCCCCATAAAAAACTGAATGGTGTATACAAATAAATTTAAGCTTCTCATCATATGATTAACAATAAAATGAGAACACAGCAGTACTTTGGGTCCTTACGGTCCTGTACGTAAATACCTACATATGTACTCTTCTTATTAGGGTTTCTTGTACTTCCCGGTATTCCACGAATTCACGCTAAAGAAAATGAACAATTCCAATTAAAAATTTTTTTTTGGGAAAGTTGTAAGGATTTTATTGGATTATTCAATTGTATAACTTAAAGACATGGATAAATTTAAATATTAAATTCTGGATGTACTATAACTAGCATAAATTGTTCACAAGACTAGATAGCTATCAGTTATTCACATTTTGTCATTCAACGATAAAGTATGATAATTTTTGTTTATTTAAAAATATCGAAAATGTTGCGATCTGTTTAGCTTTAAATCCTTATTATCAAATTATATTCTTGAGAATACATAATTTTTGTTTAAAAAGATTTTGTTTGTTGTGCTTAATTCCCAATTTTTATTCTTTATTTTTCTTTATTATTGATAAATACACTGAAATTTATTGTTGGAGGATAAGCTGTTTCCATGAGCATTTTACTGGTTGCTTAGGGCAGATCATCAGGAAACATTTTCCCAACATATTTTAGAAAAGCCAAAGATGTTAGTAAACAAAATTGCAGAGTGAATGAGGATTACAAACACTCAAAAAGTCTTGTTTGCAGCGGTACCAAAGCTTAAACAAAATATAACAATAAACAGGAGTTTATCTTTTATACCATTCTCCTTTACAATTGGTAGGAATTCTCTCAACATTAATTGTTGTTATTATTTAAAAAATAAAAAATACAGGTATAGAACAAGGAGTGGTCACCGAAGGTTTTCCTGAATATGTACCATTGATTTTAATGTGAAAGAATTGGTTTGAGTGGTAACCATGTTAGCCAAAAATATTTGAGGATCATTATTTGGAGTTATAACGTTATGAAGAATGTTATCAATCTCAACAAAACCTTACAAAAACGTTAGGAGCTAGCAGCACTATAAAGACCAAAGATGCGAAAAGACAATATTTGATATAAAACATCCTAATTTTACGCCAAGTATTTTGTGTTTCGAATCATTATATATATACAAATATACATTTGTCTTAACGTTAGTCATCTAGTCGAATCAACGTCAAAGCCGAAAACGCCTGGAGCCGCGGTAATACTCTATAATTAGTGGCACCAGAAGAATCCCATTTGTTACGCGCTTTTAAGATCAGGCCAGATAATAATAGGAAACTCTACTGAAGACACTTGGTTATCTTAAATTTTGAAATTTGTTGTCTTGAAAACGCTCGGTCACGTGTTTCAAAACTTTGTTCTTGTCCTTAAATCTTTATATTTTGTCCATATGTTACCAGAAATATAGAATGACTAAACCTTTGAAAAAAAGCCTAAAAGTTTATAGAACTGTCACATTTTTACAACAAAATAAAAATTAAAAATATTTTCGGAAAACTTTAGATGATATTTATCGTGTTCTATATTGTCCTAGAAGATCTGCTATTGTCCATTGTTTTCAAATAGTTATGCAGGGTATTGTATGGTGTAGCTTGACCATCTTTACTTGACAACTTGTTAAGTCTTAAATTATGTAAATTACTAAAAAAAAAAAGTACAATTAAAAAGTTCAATATCGAAAAAATAATTTTTGTCTTAAAAAAAATAGATGTGGTATAAACAAATATTTACCTAATTTTCATAAATTTTGCCTAAAAACTTTTACCGGAAATCCTGCATTAATTTAACAAAAACGCAGGAATAACAAACAATTGAATTTTCACGAAAATTCCGGGACGGAAATCTCGTGAAAAAACTCTATGGTTTATACTTACACGTGTATGTATGTATATACTTAAAAACATCGCAATGACCCAAGATTAATTCGGTAAGCGAACAACTGATTGGCAATAAATTTTCACTAAAATCCAACGAACATCAACAGCAGCAGCAACAACAATCAGCCAGGAAAGCAGTGAATGTCGTGGCATAAATTTTAAAAGAATCTCATAAATTGAGATTTTTTGTGACAACAAAAAAAGAGCTTATCTTTATTACGCGTCGTCATTTGGATTTTGCTGATGATGGAATTTTTTCCAGGTTTTGTTTTCCGCCAGTTGGTTTAAAGGTAAACAGAAGCAAATGGTGGTTGGTATTAAATACAAATAAGCATTAAAAAAACATGAGAAAAGTGGGAAAAAACAATAAAACAAAATCACTTGTAACGAATAATGGTTTTAAAAAACCTCCACAGTACCCAACTTTCGATTACATTTGCAGATTTTTTTTTTTATGCTGAATGAAAGTTAAAAATGCAGAAAACAAAAAATGTAAATTTGCTGGTTAAGCAATGCCAAAAATAGGTAAAAATTTACGATCAGAAAAAAATATGAAATGCAGTAGAAACATTGTTTTTCTTTTTTGTGGTGAAAACCAAAAGTGAATGTATTGGAAAATTGCAACAATGACAACAAAATACAATGAAAACAAGAAAACAAATTAATAAACATTTTGGTAAAAAGTTGTTTTATAAACAAACATTGTATGAATATTAAAATTTTGATGGTATACAATTTTTGTAAAATGATGATAATACACATACACATACACACACACACACACTAATGCACATATCCAATAATGCAATACAGATGTACACACTTAAATGCAATCCCAATGAAATCATTATTTGAAACCAAACTTTTACTCGAACGACAAATGTTTAAAAATCCTTTAAAAATAATAGAATTCTCAGCAAAAAGGTGAAATTATTTTCAAATTTATAAATGTATCTGCTTTTAAACCATAGTATATAACTAGTATGCCGACTGGTGAGAACGTTCTCTTTTTTTTATAACTCTCATCACACATATAGGTTCTGTGTGAATTCAACACACTTAAGAACAACAAAAGCAAAACAAAATTGGAATTTTTTCAATTTAAAATTTTTCACAACATAACACTTTTTGTTTAATTTTATGACTTAAACACATAATTAATAATTTTTTTCAATACATTTTGCTAATTTGCTTTTACAAAATGTTTTTATTTTTCACAAACTAAAAATTTTTAAATAAATTTTTTTGACACTAAATTTTTTCTGTTGTTAATATTATTAAAGCCAGCAGAGTAGCATTTTGTGGTATAAAAATAATATTTGAAATCACAAATTATTTTAATATTTTCCGATATTACAGAATAAAAATTTTACAAACATGGCTTTTAAAAGTTTATAAATGCAGCCAGCATTCAATAAATTGAAAATTTATTGAACTAAGAAAATTTTATTTTGGAAAAAAAAATTGTTGCCACATTCTATACGATTTTATGCAACTATGTTTAGTGGTGGAAATAGTTTTATACACCAATACATTTGAAAAAAATCTTACTAATACAAACATAAAAATGTACCACTGACAGTTGAGTTATGTACCTGTCAAAGAGTCGGCATACTAGTTGTATACTATGTTTTAAACGTTATTCTCTAACATATTTTTTTTTTTTAATTTAATTCATTATTTATTTAAATAAGCTAAGCTTTAAATCAGCTAAACATTCGGACACATTGCTGCTGCTCAAAGATGAAATAGAATTCATTTAATTTCGAAATTCTTGGAAGTACGAAATACTTGGCTCTTTTTTATTTCGAGGATTGTCATGGCTCTACGTAGTACCGCGAGAGTACAACAAACTTGTTATATCTTTACGTTTCCGTTTCATTTTTATGCTCCTACTTAATAATTTTAATACATTTTTTACTCACAAATAATTAACATATTTTCACAAGAAATTAAGATTTTCTAAAGGCGAATTCACTTCATTTAATATGTAATCTTTCGGTAATTGTAAAACACGTTTAACTTTAATCGTAATTTTTTAATATTAGCATTTATTTTTCGCTTTCGTAAAATAATATTTGATATTAAATTGATAAAACTTTGTATGTCGAATGTTCATATTCAAATCATAACCAAAATCAAATTGATGTTAAAATCAAATATTTGAATATAGTTGGAAAATTGTACTTGATATCAAATGATAAAGACATTTCATATCAAAGGTTTGACTTTTTTTGTTGGGTTGTAAAGTGAGTTGCTGACTTTAAAGCATAAGTAAGAAAGCCCAACAGACCACTCAATACGCAAATTTTAACTGAATTGTTGAATAAGCTTATCATAAGAGATTTTCTACAACTTTTCATAAGCATACTTATTTCAAGCTTATTTAAGTACAAAAAGTTAAAAGTATTTAAATTGTGTTTTAAAAATTATGCACATGGCAATAGATTTTACTATAATTCTTGGAATACACTTAGTTTAGATAACAGTTTAACAAATGCGTTTACAAATGACTTAAGCTTTGTTCACAAATTGCGTTGTTTTTTCTATCTTATTCCTTCTCAAAGTATTTCATATATTTTCCTTTGACTTTTTTTTAACAAAAATGTACACAGAAAAAAGGTTTTTATCAATCAACAAAATTGTTTAAAAAGTATTTAAATTTAATTAATGTGATAATTAGATCAATTATTTTTTTAGTTTAAAGAAAATTAAAAATATAATGTTGATTTAATTAACAGCCGTATTTCTTTGCACATAATTTACATACGACAGTCAAAATACAAATACAAATATAATAACAGAAACAACGTACATACATATGTACGAAGATACAATTATAGATCGCAAGAGAAAGCAACAAATGAAAAAAAAACTTAGAAGAGAGTGTCAAATTAAACACCACCATGGCTGCCAGATTCGACGATTTTTGAGTACAAAAATGGTCTGTTGACGATTGGATGATTTATACCCTAAATTTTGCGATTTTCAAAGGACAAATTTTGTACACATTTTTAATATAATTTGACATTTTATTTTAGGTTCTTACCCAGTAAAAAATATGCTTCAAAAGGAGCAGGTTTTATGTATGAATGCATACCTCAAATCGCTTCAAAGCTGCTGAGGGGATGCCTGATTTTAGAATGGGGTGTTCCCGGTTTGGAGGACTATTTTCTGCTGATAATAAGCGCTTCTTTTAACATAATAAAACTTGCAAATAAAGCACTCCTTAAGTGCTTTTTTAAGGGCTAACTATATTAACATTTTTTCCCTTTTTTCATGCATTTTTGTGAACCATAATATATTTTTTTATTTCTTTTCGCTTTCTTCGTTGTCTGCACTAAAATAGCAGCGGTTTTTGTATATTTTTTTCGTTATCATTTACTACTATTTAAGAGCTTTCTTATTGAAGCGGTCTATTATGCGCTTTTTTCTAAAGTGCTTCAAAAAACACAAATTTTTTTTGCTGGGTAGATACTTTCATTTATTTGATTGGCAGTAGTTTGGTTGTCTTAGCTGTTCATCATATAAAATACGATATTTTTTAGTACGATGCATATTTTTAAGAGTTCTATTTGATCAGTTAATACTGTTTCATTACATTCTATGAATATTTTCTTTCAGAAAGTCGGAGTTTATTGGTGAGAGGGGTTTATAGTGTGAACCAGACTTAAACACTTTAGCTGTGTTTGATATTTCTTGATTAAAGTTTATTTTCTTACTATATTTATAAATGCCAATACTTTTGAAAAAATTTTGGGTGTGTTACTTCAATAATAAGTTTTAGAAGAATTTTTTAATTTTAATTTCAAGAACAGTTGGAATATATTAAAATTTTATTAGCAACGGAAACTAAAATTAACAATTAATTTCCAAAAACTTATTAAAAGTACTGTTTTTTTTACAATGACATTTTTGGTGACGGTTTAGCTTAGTCAATTTGAAGATTTTGACGATTTTCTCCTCAAAATTTGAGGATTTTTCGACCAATTTTATCTGGCAGCCATGACCACCACCTCAGTAGTTAAAGGTTAATAAAATAAAAATGCACAAAATCGTTTGCCAAAAATAAAATAAATAAAAATAATTTAATTATTATGAAAAAAACTTACTACCGTTACTGGGTTAAAGCAAGCAATATTATCGCAAGGGTTTAGTTCTCAATATTAATCAATTTTTAATAAGCCTTTTACAATTCTTTTCGCAACACTTTTCTTAGCTTAAGGCTTATTTTTTAAGCTTGTTACAATTGATTTCTTCAACGTTCTGGTTTGTTGGGAAAGTTTGTTACACATCGTACTTGTTCAACAACAGTGTATTAACTTAAAATTTCCATTTAATCACTTTTTGGCAAAAATCGACACGTAATATTCACATCTTACCGCTGTAAACATATTGTGCTATTTTGCGAACTTTTTAGTACTGAAATAGTTGGTTTAAAAACTATTTTTCTTACACAGAAAAAATTATTTAATTTCTCCAATCACCAAATTTATACCAAATTCATAATATCAAGCAAACAATTTGTTGATTTTGCACCTACTACCATTTTATATTGATTATATTGATTACTAAAAATTGTAAAATTTTGAATATTTTTGTTCAATAAATTATATTTTAAATTTTAATTAAAAAAATTATCAAAAAACTTTGCCATTTCAAACATTGTGTTAATTTATTTTAATAAATATTGACAATTCCCAACAACAATTCTACATGTTTAACTGGGCATTTACACATGGGCATTTCTTGAAAGTCGCAATACACTCACACTTTTTCACTAACACATTTACATTTTTCTACTTTCAGTCCAACTTTCAGCTTACTTTCAATGAAAATTTCAAGAAAGCGATTTCATGAAAGTAAATGACAATAACTAAGCAGTGTTACCAATTGAAATTTTTTTTTCGCATTTATAAAGAATTTTAATATATTTTTTCAACTAAATATTAAGAACACAATGATTCTAATTAAAATTTATAAATATAATGAAAACTAATAAAAATAAATATTATTTTGAACGAATGCTTGAAGTTCAGCGTGAATAATTGGCTCGGCAACTCTTAAGCTTGAAATAAGCAAAACAATAAAAGAAGAAGAATATAAATTTTTGGTAGAAGTTTGCCCTTCACTTTCATGAAAATTTTCATGAAATTTTATAATTTTTTTGTGAAATTTGTGGTGATAATACGTATACAGAAATTTCATGAAAGTACTTTCATGTGTAAATGCAGCGTAAATTATTTTATTTTTAACAAAAAAAGTCAATTAAGATTTATTTAATTAAAATTTAATTAAAATTTAAATTGAAAATTTATTTCAAAACAACTAAAATGCTTATTAAATCAAAATTAAATTTGTAATTTTCTTTCAACTAAAAAAAAAAAAATTATTGAATTATCACGTTAATTAAATTTAAATACTTTTTAAACCATTATTTTAATTGATAAAACACTTTTTTCTGTGTATGCATTTAATGTAAAATTAAAAATTGTTTTGCTCCTACTGAAAATATTTATATTTTGAGTTAATGCTGTATTGTTGAACAAGTAAGATATGAATGTATATTTGTTATCAAAATTTTTTTTTTAGATTTATAGCAACTTTTCTTAAATTCGACGAAAATACACTTACTTACTATATTTATTTGACTTGTTTAGAATTTAAATATAAAAATTCATTATTTCTAATATTTTTTTTTTTTACTCCATCATATAAACAAATTTTTTGCAAGGATAATTTTCCACATGAAATCTTTAAAGTTGCTAGACAAAATTTGTTTGCGGTTTTTTTTTTAATGTGACATCGTATATTTATACATGTTTAAACGAATACCCGGGATGTAAGGACGTTTAACATTTTGTTTTCACATTTTGCATACATCATTGAAACTTAATGGAGTGTACCACAACTGATACAGTCAAAAGATACAAAGACAAGCATTGATGGTTTGTATTTTGGCGGCTTGCATGCCAATGCATACATATACATATATATATATAAATATATAGATTTTTGTAAAACTTTGGTTAATATTTACAACACAAAGGGACATTTTAAAGATATTTAAAATAGTTTAAAGTTTAATAAAACAAGGTGTTATTACCAGTTCTACTAAAATCTAGGATAGCTCATTTACTTTAATAGAGTCTTAGTCAAAACAAAATGATTATTTTTAAGTAGAGACGGATGGAGTTTTTACTAATAATATCAAAAAATATCGTTCTAACAGAAAATTCAGAAAATCTACGACTTAGTAAATAACTAGTATGCCGACTCTTTGACAGGTACATAACTCAATTGTCAGTGGAACCTAATTTATGTTTGTATTAGTAAGTTTTTTTTTAAATGTATTGGTGTACAAAACTATTTCCACCACTAAACATAGTTGCATAAAATCGTATAGAATTTGGCAAAAAAAAATTTTTCCTAAATACAATTTTATTAGTTCAATAAATTTTCAATTTATTAAATGCTGGCTGCATTTATAAACTTTTAAAAACAATGTTTGCAAAATTTTTATTCTGCAATATCGGAAAATATTTAAATGATTTATGATTTCAAATATTATTTTCATACCACAAAATGCTACTCTGCTGGCTTTAATAATATTAACAACAGAGAAAAATTAATGTCAAATAAATTTATTTAAAAATTTTTAGTTTGTGAAAAATAAAAACATTTTGCAAAAGCAAATGAGCAAAATGTATTGGAAAAAATTATTAATTATGTGTTTATGTCATAAAATTGAACATAAAGTGTTATATTGTGAAAAATTTTAAATCGAAAAATTTCAAATTTAGTTTTGTTTTTATTGTTCCTATATGTGTTGAATTCACACAGAACCTATATGTGTGAGGGGGTGAACTAAAAAATTGAGAACACTCTCTCGAGTTGGCATACTAGTTCTATACTATGATCTACATAGTATAGAACTAGTATGCCGACTGGTGAGAACGTTCTCTTTTTTTTATAACTCTCATCACACATATAGGTTCTGTGTGAATTCAACACATATAGGAACAATAAAAACAAAACTAAATTTGAAATTTTTCGATTTAAAATTTTTCACAATATAACACTTCATTTTTAATTTTATGACTTAAACACATAATTAATAATTTTTTTCAATGCATTTTGCTAATTTGCTTTTGCATAATGTTTTTATTTTTCACAAACTAAAAATTTTTAAATAAATTTTTTTTGACACTAAATTTTTTCTATTGTTAATATTATTAAAGCCAGCAGAGTAGCATTTTGTGGTATAAAAATAATATTTGAAATCATTAATTATTTATATATTATCCGATATCGCAGAATAAAAACTTAGCAAACATGGCTTTTAAAAGTTTATAAATGCAGCCAGCATTAAATAAATTGAAAATTTATTGAACTAAGAAAATTTTATTTTGGAAAAAAAATTATTGCCACATTCTGTACGATTTTATGCAACTATGTTTAGTGGTGGAAATAGTTTTATACACCAATACATTTGAAAAAAATCTTACTAACACAAACATAAAATTTGTACCACTGACAGTTGAGTTATGTACCTGTCAAAGAGTCGGCATACTAGTTGTATACTATGATGATCTACGACCTCAACCGTTTTTATTTATATCTGTTATTTTTACATAATTGGAATACTTTCAGTACTCCATATACATATATATATAAATCTATATTGTAGTTCTATGGTAGGTACCAGAACTATTTACCTAATCCATTCTACTTCTTGACAGATATTGTGTATTTATAGCAAAGTTATTTGTACCAAATTTGTAAACTTTAGCTGCTACCATTCTCCAGATATACGGCAACATAAATTGTCTTTATACGGGAGGTACCACGCCCAATTTCAAAATAACATCCACTTTTTGACGCATTTGGTGTATTTACACTGATAGAAAAATCGTCAAACGCTGATGTTTTCAGTACTGTGACTACCCAGAAAAAATTATTAAATTTCTCCAATCACCAAATTTATTCCAAATTCATAATATCAACCAGACTAGTTGTTGACTTTGCACCTATTACCAAAGTGATTATATTGATTACTAAAAATGTTAAAATTTTAAAAAAATATTTTCAGTAAATGATATTTTTAATTTTAATTAAAAAAGGGATCAAAAAACTTTGCCATTTCAAACAATGTGTTAATTTATTTAAATAAATATTGACAATTCCCAACAACAATTTTACATATTTAAATTATTTTATCAAATAGATATTGGGAAATATTTCTTTTCATAAGCAACTTTTTATTATATTCACAATTTTTTTTTATTTTTCGAATTTATTCTATGAGTTAAATTTCAGTTATGTATTTTATAAAGTTTTTTTTTGTAATAGTTCTATTCCTTAAATTTTTAGGAATGACTTTATACACTACATAACTGAAATTTAACTCATAGAATAAATTCGAAAAATAAAAAAATGTTGAATAAAATATTTAATTTTAAACGAAATAAAGTCAATTAAAATTTTTTGTTATTTAATTAAAATTTTAATTGAAAATTTATTTCAAAACAACTAAAATGTTAATTAAATCAAAATTAAATTTTTAATTTTCTTTCAACAAAAAAAATAATTGATTCAATTATCACATTAATTAAATTAAATACTTTTTGAACCATTTTTTTAATTGATAAAACACTTTTTTCTGTGTAGTGTCTTCGTTTTTGGCCCCATGAAACTTTACATCATAGTGATGCCGGAGTCAGTTCAATGGAACATGTCATCTGAGCGATGGCTCAGTAACATCGAAGAAACGACGACGATTGCCGCTTTGGAACCCACCATTACTCTTGTCATTGCAAGCTACTGGTCGCTACGTTCAAACGTGTTGCCTCAAATTGGACCTACCGAATGGACCACCTCAGGCGTAGTCATCGCCAACATATACATGATATAATTTTCAAAGCATAAATTCCATAAATTGTTCTTTTAACCGATAATAAAAATTTTAGGTTAACTTTCTAATTTCTGTGTTTTATTTTACTTCATAAATCAAACCTCACGATGAATCACTCGATATATAGATAGATAAAGAACAACATAACGAACAATTCTGCATCGCTAACAGGGGTGTTAGATGTGTCGATTTTTCGTAATTTTGACGATTTTTTTAATAAGACTTTTAGTACTATGACGATTTTCTTTTTACTTGATATTCATTTTACCAAATTCGTCAGGTAACGTTGAACGCATTTTTGATCAAATAAATTTAAATAACACTAAAATCAAAAATCGTTCGGAAACAAAAACAATTGAAGGCATTTTGTTTGCAAGGGATTATTGGAAGATGAATTGTTCAGATTGTTTAAGTGCAAATATTACATTGAGTTTATTAAACAAACACCGAGCAGATCACTTGTACGAATAGGGTTAGTCTAAAATTATGTTTAGTAAACGTAATTTAACATTTTGCCCCTTATGCAAAAAAAAGGTGAAGTACATATTAGTTAACCAACACATTAAGGCCGGCAAACGTGTATGTGATTAATGTGTTGGTTAACAAATGTGAACTTTAATTTTTTTCATAAGGGGGCTTATCTATATATGTATGTATGTATGTAGAATGTAGTTTATATATATTTTTCAAAAACGTATAAATTATATTTGCTTGTGTATCAAACTTTATTTTTAATTATTTTGTTTGAATAAAAACTGTTTTTGTTTTCGAAGAAAAAAAATTAATTTTTCAAGAAAAAATTAAATTAGTCTCTGATTTGTAACATGTAAATATTTGACGATTTTGATGTATTTTGTTACAAATTTAACGATTTTTTAAGAAAAAAACATAACACCCCTGATCACTAACCAAAAAATTTAATTGATATAATTAAATAGTTTTTTTTTTTTTTTAAATGTTCTCAAAATATAATTTTCTAAAAAAAAGAGCTGTGATTAAATCTTTAAATAAGCTAAATTCTAATTAATAAATCCAGATAAATACTTTAATGTCGATACCAATATATTACTTTTAGTTTAAGATTCTAATACTTATTGTTAGGCCTAAAGAGGCAGATCCAATAAATAATAAAACGTTATAGTAAAAAAAAAACCAAATTACTGATATCATAAAAATAAAAAAATAATTTTCGGCTATAAAATCAAAGTTAACACAAAGCATATAAATTATTTATAGAAGCATAAAAAGACTAAGCCGTTGTTTTTAAACAAAGCTTTTGAGAAATTCATAAACACTGCAATACCAACTCAAATATCGTTGTCTTGAGTATTTGGTTGCCAATAACAAAATAAAGGAATACGCACTTGTATTTACCTCAGTTTCTATGAATATGTATGTCTGGGCTAATTTGTATGATGGTTTCTTAGAATGATATTAGTGTTGCTGTAGTTCATCGTAGTATTGCTTAACCCTCTTTGGGCGGTATAAGTTTACAACGTTAACAGGCGGTATGTGTACATTTGCTTTCTTTAAAAGCAAATTATAAAATTTTTTGATTTAATTTATAAATGCTTAAACTCTTTTTTTTTATAGTACATCTATTCTATACCCATTCAAAATATTTATGAATACTTTAAATTTAAATGTAGAAAGTAAACGTTAGTATTACCTAATTAACACAACATTTATGTTTTGATTGACAATTAACGGAGATTAAAAATTTAATACTCAAGCAATAGAGTAATTTTTTTTTTGTTGTTCTATACTTAAATATATACAACGGAGATACCCGAAAAGATACAGTTTAAGAACGTAGCGTAAATAAATTAGTTATTAGAAAATATTTCCTTTGAAGAGCCGTAGAAATGGTTTTCGGAAGACTCATTCTTGTAGCAGCAGAACCAGAAGACGGACCGAAGGCACCATATGGCAGTCGTGGAGCCTCAGCCGTCGTTGGAAGATGTTATATTTGCGAATGTAAGTAACGAGTACAACGAAAAAACAAGAATGTCATGTTTAGTCGTTTCTTATTGCGTCTATGATGAACACTCACTAAAAGAAACCAAATTTGTTCCATGCAAAGAATCTCAGTAAACATGTTTTTAATTGTTTATCTTCATAATTGCGCATAGTTTGCTACTTTTGAAATAAAACAAATCTTCATTTTCAAATCGCTGTATTTTGTTTTTTTGCTTTTTTTCACATAACATATGTGAAGGTACAATTGTACCCATTGCCCTCTTAAGGACTTTTAGGAAATGTACTGTGTATTTTAAGTGTGGATATGTTACAGAATCATTGGCATCTGATGTTAAAGGAAAAATAGTTATAGCATATCTAAAATGAAGAATTTACAATTGTACCCTTTCCGCTCGAAGAGGGTTGAGCGTTTTTTATTTTTGCTACTGCAGGTACTTGTCATATGCTCTTACGTTATTAATGTCGACAAAAGAATTTTAAGAATTTGATTTGTCAGGCATGTTAGTCTACGAATAAATCCCTGATAAAAGTTTTACAAACACTTAACAACATTTTTTTCTTTACAAAGATGTGTTGTTATACCCTACAACACAAAATGTATGTTTGAACTGTTATTATGTGTTTGTGCTTATGATAATAACACCATTAACAATAGAATTTGCTGTAACTTTTTACCACTAAGTTCTCCTCTTGGCCATGCCAGACCACAATTAGAACAGCTTTTAGAACCACATGCCAGTCATCGTAAATGTAGTCTTTAATATCACACATTGCTTTTTCGCATCTTCCAGAGTTGAAGTGAGTTTTGTGTTTGCTTTTTGTAGCTAAATTGAACTAAGCGCATACTGGTCCATACTTTTCTGACTTGATTCAATATTGATTAATTCGATAGGTTATGTGAGGACCTAGAGGAGTTGGCGACAGTTGAGCACTGTCTTTGGCACTTTCCCAGGCTACAGAACAGCAGACTGGGATGTCAAGGCAGTAAATTCCTGCGCGAATTAGGAGATGTCTCGGGTTGCGGGCTCAAGAATCTGACGGGAGTCGTAATTTAAATGACCTGTCTGCGCAGCATGAGTCTGAGGACTGCGTACATAAAGGGAATTTTCTGTAGGGTAGTTCTTGCTTGTGCTGCCTGATTTCTTCATCTTCCACTACTTTCGCTATTCCTGTGCTTTCACTCTTTATTTCTCCTATTCTTTTCTTACTAGACTTCTATCACTAACCAACGGTTCAAAATCGACCATATTGGTCACTTGGTGAGGTTGTAAAGTTTACTTCGCAACAGCCTTTCTACCTAACCTGATTCATTGGATTCAGAACATATCATTTATAGAATTTACGTTTCTGGGTTTTTTTTAATATTTTGTCTTATTTGAAAGATATTGCAAGCAAAAAAAAAAAAAATTGGTCTGGCCAGACATAGAGCGTAATTTCATATACTTTTACATAAAAGTGGAATTTCACCCCACTAATTTGCTCTAATCTAGTCCAAATTAATAATTAATATATCATTTATAGAATTCACGTCCTTGGGTTTTTTTTTTTTTTGAGTTTTTGTTATGTTCGAAAAAATATTGCAAGCAAAACACAAATTTCGTCTGACCAGACGCAGATGGTAGGTAATTCTATGGTTAAATAATGGTCGTTGATTCTCCTCTAAGTACACGTCTGAACTCATAATTACTTTCTTCGTCGACTTGGGCATATACGTAAATATAAAGCTTATTACAAAAATAAAGGTCGAAATTCGCCTTCTTTTGCCCAAGATAAAACATTTTTTTATAAGTGAAAATCAGACTATTAGCTCATCTAGTCCATTTACATAAATCTTAAAAATCTTGTGAGCACATTTGAATTTACATTAACTCAGAAAAAGAAGAAATTTTAGATGAATGATTATTACAACTTGTCGATAGTTGAAATAAGAATGTTATCAGACAGATAATTAGTTTTTCCTTAACTTAACTTTACTTTAAGCTAAAAGGGAACATAAGCTTACCTCTAACTCTTAGAGTTAGGTTTATGCATTTAGAGCTGCCACATAGAGTTGCAATATTAACACCAACATATGTTGAATGTAAAAAAATAAACAAATGCCAAAACTATATTTTATTTCCTAAAGTAATGCCATATTTTTTACAATTTTATATATATTTTGCAGGGAAGTTATAATAAAGAAAAACATTTAAAAGCCACTTTATTGCTTACACTAATATAATAGGCGTCATAACGCTGATATATTTTGATATCAGTAGTGATATTTTGATATCAGTATGAGAAAAAATAAAACTTCTCGAATCATATTCTAATAGCAATATGTTGTTTTCTTACGTTAAAACAAATAAAAAATGCTAAAAAAAAGTTTAAGAAAGTCACATCTTGAGCCCGCGCCATTTTTTAAATTTTAATATTTAATTTACTTTAAATGATTTATTATTAATTAAAACTGAACACATTTTTAATTACACATAAAAAAATAAAACTTTGGTTCCTATACAGCATAAAACAATAAAAACACGAAATTTTATTAGTTATTTTTTGGTCACAAAGACTTGTATACCGTCAATCTGGGCATTTCAAAAAATTAGATTGTCACTTCTTGACACTCAGCTGCCGCATTTATTTCTTCAGTAGTAAGGTTTCGAAGAATTTTTGGATCGAAAAACTTTTGATTCCAATTTATAACTTCAAAGTAGCTACTTGCCACAAAATTGATAGAAGGGGCCTATGACGCGAGGTTGCTTACGGGTATGAAGTGAGCTTTTTACTTCATGAACACGTCTGGGTGCCAGTTCTCCCACTGTTTCACCAAACAACATCGACAGAAGCAAGTTTCGCAGTTTTCTTATAACTGCCAATAGGACCGCGAATATGGTCCTTTGGTAACACCATATAGCTTGTGAAATAAATGTTTTAATGGCAATTCGTTCAAATGTAAATAATCCATTGCAGTGGGCGCTGAAGTCTTTTTGCCAATACTCTTATTACTCCGTTAAATTTCCCAGTGTTAGTGACTGTACTATCACAACCAATTGCCATCACATTTTCTTTATTCATTTTTTGAGACGAAGGAAGGGCAATAATTGACATTTCAATATTGTTAGAAGTACTTCGATCTGGTGTTGCATAGCCAACATAAACTGAATCTGGCTCCTTAACCGATACATGTTCCTCAATCAGTATTTGTATATATATTTCCTAGCTCCCTTTTAAATAATATTAAGCGTCTTATTTTTCGGCCCTCAAAGTAAAAAGCTAGTGGGTCTAGCTGCTTCTGATCTTGAATACATTCTTAACGTACTTTTTTTCTTTCCCGTCTTATTTTTGATTT
The DNA here is from genome assembly GCA_943735925.1 of Pollenia amentaria. Taxonomy (NCBI): domain Eukaryota; kingdom Metazoa; phylum Arthropoda; class Insecta; order Diptera; family Polleniidae; genus Pollenia; species Pollenia amentaria. The sequence continues at coordinate 238,185,607 of OX031006.1, read as the reverse complement.
ATCAATTGGTTCACTGCTAGGAGAGATATCTTGCAATACAGACGAGGCAATAGCAGCCACAGCGCTATCGGAAACACTGTAACGGTTACAAGTTTTTGACAATATAGGCAAACTAAATGTTTTTTTCTTTCTGCCTTTGACGTGGAAGGTAAATTAAAAGAGTCGTCACAAGAAGCACTGGAATTACTTACAGATAACTCCTGCTGTTTTAAGTGAATTTTGTAGTGACTTATATTTAGGTTTTTTTACTGTATTTGGTGCTTGGGCTGCCCTTTTTTGCAATTTTGTTGGAAGATCTCTAACTACTCCTGCAATACGCATCTTTCTCGCCCTCGCATCTTACTCAAAAACTCCTGTTCTTCTTTGGGTACCTTATATTGCCTTGGACATCAAAAGAAGCTCAATTTGTTTACATCTACAGGAACAAATATAAAACAAAACTCTGCTACGTCGGAGAAAATTTTCTTTCAAATAAACGGTCATTTTTCCAACGATTTTATGAGCTTTTTGTAATTTATATGATAACCGTTTATTACTTGTATGACTATCGTATTTGACACTGTAGGAAGAGACGATTTTCTCCAAACGCATTCTATCATTTGAGCTACAAGTTTTGCAATATCTAAAAACGATGGTTCTTTGGTAGTATTCCTTGTTATTTGTAGTTGCTCCCTCTTCCAATCATCGTATTTCGCAGCATATTCGTAAGTTGGTAAAACATTATCATTAATATCTTCTTCATTTTCGAATCTCGTGCAGAAATAATCTTGTCTTCTGGTTTCCATAATAACGATTAGAAGTTAAAACAGTTCAAATAAAAAAATAAACACACAACTTCACTGTCCGCGTAGTAAACCCAAACAGATCTTTTTATTGTGCATTATTTTATATGTATTCTATCAAAAACTTTTCAATGAATGAATTGATTGTGTCTGAATCCTCGAGAACTTAAGAATCGTTAGGATACCGTAATATGTTGCTGTGATATAACAAATTTACCAAAATGAAGATCAAAGCAGGGGTCTAATGCAGACAAATATACAACATATTTACGGTATTAGAAGTCGACACTTTACATCACTGTGATGTCAGCCTTAACATCACTTGGACAAATTGGCATCAGGCTCAAAAAATTAAATTATGTCATCAATGGTATGCCACATTGGCATCACATAAATGACGAATCGGAATCGGTTTTATAAAGCATGCACTGATGACAAACTGTCATCAAATTGAGTCATTGTAATTGATCTTAAAATTGTTAACAGAAGAACTCTTAATTATAAGATACCAGCAGCATGCCCGATATGGTTTTCGTAATAATTATCCTTTAAAAATTTGAAGTATTTAAATAAATTATTAAAAAAAATAGAATATGCGAATGTTTGCTTCTAATTTTACTTTTAAAACATGAAAATAATGTTAACAATATAGTATCACATGATATATTATGTCATCGCACTGATGACAGTTTGTCTGTATTGATGTCAAAATACATCAGCGTTATGACGCCTTTTCTTTCAGTGTACACAAAATGTGGCATTGAATTGATTTCACTGGTGTATATCGCGTATATAGCGTATATGACGACTTTGTTATTAATCCACAACAACCAAGTATTCCACGAAAGTCCATCAACCAACTGTCAGACTAGAGCCAAAGTTCCAGAGACTACTCATTTCTGTGGCACCAGATGGAATCTCTGGTCAACCGCAATCTCAAGAGCATTCTATGGAATTCCAGGTATTTACTGCTCCTATCCCTAAAATGTTTCCTACATACCCCTGGGGGTGATTTATTGACATATTGTAACCATTGTGATGTATACCTGTGATGTTCTTGGGTTAATTTATGTGAAATCAATTCCAGATCAACAAATTTTAAAATGTGCCGCTGCGATGTTTTGGAGATTCCCAATTGAGTAGTACGTCGACGAGTAGACTCAGTTGGATCCGTGTGGACAATTTCTCTTGCAGCATTTACAGTTTCTTTAGTGCGAAGAGGTATATTTTTCGACCTGTTCGCACTATAAAAAGTATATTAAAAATTAATGTTAGTAAAATTTTTCAAATTTTATCGAATGCTCCTATTGCATATTATTAAATTGTTGTTTACGTGTAACAAATAAATTAAATTAAAAATTAAAAAAAAGTTATAACCATTTCAAATAACTTAGTCGAAGGCCGTAGTATATTTCAATAGTAATAAGTCGGTCTTGACCGACTATACATCCTCACTTGTTTTTCAATACGCATTTATTTCGAACATTTAAAAGCATATTCTGGTCTGTAAGTTATCATTAACACCTACACATTCTTCTTTGTAGATGTATGCATGGACATGTGTGTCTTTTTGCAGATTAACAAACTTATTTCGTAAACAATCATTTATGCCAGGACATGTATGCTTATGACCATGTTTTTGTATTTTGTATTGAAAGTATGTAAAATTCTTGTTTACAAGATTATGTATTTATGTACGTATGCATGTAAGATACAAATGATGAAAAGTTTTGCAAAAGATTGTACACATGGATTTTAACAAAACTATTTCTTATAATTTGAATTTCTGTTGTTGAAGTTGTAAAACATATAAGAAGGAATTGAGATTTTTAAGGATCTCTTAATAATAGAATAGCTTGTAAATAAAACAGTAATCTTAAATCATTTCGGAAATTAATAATTTTTCAAAACTTTTGTTACATCCGCTCTATTTATTGATCAATTCTGTAACTTCTCAAATATTTTTAACGTAGTGGATTTAAAATCGCACAAATTTTGAAAACGAGCCTGTAAAGTATGTTAATTAAAATATTCTTTTTTTTATAAACTTCATACTTTGAGCACTAATTCTAATAAATCTTAACACGAACCACTGTTAAAAATAGAAAAACCTACAGCCATTTTGTATATAATTGGGATAAAAATCTCTTTCGATTTAAATTCCACTTCATTTCGACTTCTAGAAAATGCCCGAATATGAATAAAAAGTAGTTTATGTGCGGCTGGCATTTTAATTATCTTTTGCTTTAATTAAATTTCTTTCAAACTAATTTTTAAAACCTTTATAAATCAAACCCATAAAAAGTCAACACAAAGACAAGATAATAAATTCAAATATCAAACCGCAAAACACAAAAATGAACACGTTTGTGCGTTAGTGTGGAAATATTTATAAACCAAAAAGTCAAAATTTAAAAGACTTCAGGGATATTAAAACTCTTTCGCTAATGTTTACAACATTTTATTTAAATCTTGTAGAAAAATTCATTAGACATTAAAAATGATTTAAAATTGTATCAATTGATTAAAACTCATAATTGCAGTTGGCTTGATAAGGATTAAGTAATAACCAATGTTGTATTACAAAAGATACTAAATTCTATACAACTTATTTTCGGATATGAATTGTTTTCTATCAAATGGCTGGTTTCAAGTATGTACGAAACTTTGTGAAGTTTTTAGAAGACTAAAGGCAGTGGTGGTACTTTTACCATGTGAATAATTTATGGTACTTTTAACTTAATTTATACGGCTATAAAATCTTGTGGAAAAGGGTTGACTTGGCATGAACATTTTCATTTTTTTATCTGGAAAATTGACTTCCAAGAGAACTTCAGACGTATTTCGACCATCCACACTCAGCAAAAATTAAATTAAAAACAATAACGAAGTGTTTTCAATATTTCGACAACATGTGTTGTCAAATTGTAAAGCATATATGTAAAGAATATGAAGCAAAAGATGTTGAAATTGCCATCGTTGCCAATTTGACAAATACCTGTTAAAAAATAGAAAATGCCCTGTTGTCATTATTAATCGCATACATATCTTGTGAAACTAACATCTTTTGTATTTGCAGTTTCCAAAATAAGAAAGTGCAAATTTTTATATGTAAAAGTTGAACTTGTGTAAATAAGAGCGATTTTGATATAACAAAATTCATCTGTTTCGTGCTCGAGACCCTAACAGTCATAAGATAAACGACGAAAAAATCGTATTTAATAATTAATATAGAAGAGTTTTATATAAAGGTTTTAAACAACAATTATAATAAAATATATTTTATTTTAGTTATCGTACACAAAAAAAAATTAAAAATTGTATTAATTACCAAATTTATACCAAATTCATGGAATCAAGCAAACAGTTTATTGATTTTGCCTATTACAAAAATGATTAAATTGATTACTAAAAATTGTAAAAATTTTGAATTTTTTTTTTTAATAAATAATATTTATAATCTTATGTGTTGTTTCCAGGTGACATACAACTGATTGTGTAGGAAAATTTATATAAAAAGCACTCAAAACACTGAGTAGTTTTCATATAAATTTTACTACACAATCCATTGTCTGTCACCTGGAAACAGCACATTAATTAACAACCTGATCAAAGCACTTTGTCGTTTCAAACAATGTGTTAATTGATTTAATAAGATATAGCTCAGGTTTTGACAATTCCCACTGACAATTCTACAAGTTTAAATTATTTTATTAAAACGAAAAAAGTCAATTAAGATTTTTTGTTATTTAATTAATATTTTAATTAAAAATTTATTTCAAAACAACTAAATCAAAATTAAATTTTTAATTTTCTTTCAACTAAAAAAATAATTGATTCAATTATCACATATTAATTGATAAAAAACTACTGATAATTTGTTCTGTGTAACCGATTTATGAAAGATATATGTTTTTTTTTTTTGTTATAAATAAACATTATTTTAGCCAAAAACATTTTTTGTTTTTAATAACCATTATTTTGTTTAAAATATTCATTAAAAATTAATTATTTTTTTGTTTTTGGTCATCAGGGATGAATTATTTAAGAAGGCTTAAATTGGTCTCTATCACTTTTCGAATCGATCGAACAATATTCATCCGTCCGGCTGGCTGTCCATGTAAACCTTATACGTAAAGCACAGATCGCAAATTTGAAAATAAATTGATGAAATTTGGTACATTGGCTTTAAAGGCCGTTGGAAATGGTGAGAACTTTAACACGAATCCTAACTTCATAAAATAATTTTGTTTGGCTGGGTCCATGATTGCCCATGGGTCCCAAATAAGGTGCAATCTCGAACACTTGTCTCTAATTATTGTGGTGTGGGGTATCACAGGATCGGGATTGACCGCCTATACTTTCTAATTTGTGTATAATGGATATTTGTAACCAAGAAAAAATTAAATTATTTCTCTTAATGGGTATTTGTAACCAAAATAAATTAATTATTTTTTATAATGGATTTTTATAACCAACAAATTATTTTGTCGGAAGTAATGGTTATTAAAAACCAAAAAATAAAAAATTTATGTATATATGTATATGTACATATCTGTATATGTAAAAATATATATGTATATATTTTTTTTACTTAAATTGCTTACGAGAACTTAAATAAATATATGAAGCGATAGTGGTTAAAAATTAAAGGAATTTTTCTCGTAGCCTTGAAAAAAACTTATAGAATATTTTTCTTGATTTACGGCATCTTTTTGTCATCTTAAAGATACTGTGAGTTATTTAGTGCAGACTATGAACACCGAACACAAATTCATGGTTCAACAGCAACATCTTCACTGTTAAAAGTTGTTATTGTGTATGTACTAGAGTATCCAAATTTTTGAATTTTGGTTTTGTTCAAGTAAGGATTTAATCGATTTTTAAACATTAATTTTGCTCGATTAATCAAATAAGGGTTTTAAATCGTTCGAATAAATCTAATAATTCAAACAATTTTATCCAATGGAAAAATTTATCTCGAATAATTAAAACAATTTTATCCAATGGAAAAATTTATCTCGAATAATTAAAACAATTTTATCTAATGGAAAATGTCTATTTTATTTGATACTTTATTATATGAAAAAAAAACGGAAAAAACAATAAAACAGAAATATAGTTAAATAATAACCAATGAAATAACAATTAATTTGCTATACGTATACAGTTCCAAAACTTTTAAATAAAATAAATAATTAATAAAATGAATATCATGTTGCAAAAAATACCGTTTTATAAAAAAATAAGCCTTAAACAAAGTGAACACTACTTCGGACTAAATAAGCTATAAAATTACCTGAAAGCCAAAGTTTAATAACATGCATTAGTTTTAGTAGCAGACGGTATCCATTAGTCTTATTTTGGTGTATTATTTGCAATTGTGTCCCGCGTTTAATGCACTTATTTAATAAACGCTTTCAGCAAAGATTTTGTAAAATTATTTATTTTATTTTAGTAACGAAAAACTATTTTAACCAATATATTATTCGTAATTTAATTTAACCAATTTATTATTTCTTAAAAAAAATAGAGTAATATTTTAATCGAAGGATATTCTCAGTTATATTTTCTTTAAATCACTGTAGTTTTTCCTGATTTTTAGAGAAGTGCTGGAAACGATAAGAACTCAAAGTATGAAGCATATTAAAGAGAATTTTTATAAACTTTTTAAACACTAACGTTTTTAAAATATGTTCGATTTCAATTTCACTCGTATGTATTCTTTTAACAGAATATGGCTGATAACTTATGTAACATATATATAAATTTTTTTAGCCCCTTTTATTTTTCATTTTTTTGTTACTTTTTCGCACCAAAAAGTGATGATTATATCTTCAAATACCTATCTAAGGACACTTCGGTTTTTAAGATGAATTTAACGATACGTCAAATGTTAAATTCCATCCGGACGTTTAGATGATAAAAGATAATAAAGAAATTGACGGCCATGAAAAAACAGGTAAACCATAATCTGATAGTGAATGGCTTACACATTAAGTTTTTTAACAATAAATGTCAAACTTAATATGAAAATACGCTATTTCAGGACGCAAATTCTTACGAATGGAATAAGATGTTTATCGTTTATTACATAATTTGTCTCACACACCCAAATCTAAAAAGGGACTAAAACATGTTCAAAAGAACGTGCAACACAATATATACATTATTAATATATCAAAATGTCATTTAGTTGTAAGGTATTTAATAGAATTATAAAAAACAAAATATTTTTATATTAAAAAGTAGAATAATCTAAAGGTACGTTCATATTATTCACATATTTTACGAAAATATTTTTCTAATAGTTGCCATGGCCCAATTAGTAGGTCTGCGCACAACTACAACAATGCAATAATAGAAAAAACAACAAGCGCTTTGTTTGTGTATACAAATGTTAAAAATGTCAAAAACTTGCCACCTGTTAAGAAAAATGTGTTTTATTTTTATCATGTATTTATTTTGCTTAAAGAAAATGTTTAACCGGAATTTCGGCGTACAATGCTTGCTTCCGAAAAATGGTCTGCGCAAATTTCATGTGATGGGGCCAAATTCCTACCACAAATTTCATCCCATTTTGCACTTTCCACTTGGTCTTTTGGCACTGAAAATAACGTACCGCATCCACTTTTAAAATGTTTTTTACACACTGCACAATAACGTTTTTAATCTAATTACACTTTTTTTATTATTATGGATATTTAAAATTTTTATTCACAATTTTTTTACAATTATTATATTTTATTTTTATTTTCACAATAAGGAAAACGATTTCTTGAAATCAAAAAAAATATTAAAAAAAAATTTAATAAAAAATGTAAACAACTTTTGACATTTTGCCCATTTATGCCTATGTATTATGATTAAAAACACAACTCTACAAAAAATCAGCAGGCGTTTCGAGCAGACCTACTAATTGGGCCATGATATTTGCTTCAAAGTTTGTTAAACAAAAAAATATTTCGTGTAATGTTCAAACTTTGCTCAAATATTTTTGACAATTTTTGTTTGATGGAACAGTTGGCAACCAGTGTTAAATAAAATAAATTAATTCATGTTTGCAATGCGTTCAGAGGAAAATAAATATTTGCATCAAATAATTATTTAATGAAAGTTTTCAAAAATACAAAAATATTTCACAAATAGTAAAAATGAGCGCAGAAGATAATCTATTTGTTTTATGCTGTGGAGCAGCACCTTTTACGGTGTTAGAAGAGGAGAATGTCAAAGAAAAAAAAATGGAAGACAATTGGTACGGAATTGGAATTGGATTTGTTACATATCACTCCAATATATTTTTCGTATTCCTTTTTATCCCATTTGAGAAATTGTTCCTGAAGTTTGCTGTAAAGAATCACATGAAAAAATTGCTTCTATTCTCGAAAAATTGCAAGCTTGGAAACAAACCCTAAAAGTTACTTAAAATCGCTCAATCGGTCAAAAAAAATTAAATGTCGGGAAAGAGCAAAAATAAATTTTTTTTTGCAAAAATAGGGAAAATTTTCGAAAAAATTTTATATTTCAAATAAGCCATAAAATTTATTAAAAGTGCCTTAAACTATAAGGATTGGCAAACATTCGATAAAAATTGCTAAATAAGCGGAAATTCGCCAAAATTTGCTAATACTACCCTGATAGCAAGTTCTCATAATTGTTAAAAATCTTTAAAGCTTTATAGCTATCGGGAAAATGGCTAAAATTATTTGTCGTTGTTTGCGTTTACAATTTTTTTGTGTTCACACTATATTTACATTGGATAAATATTTATTTGCCGGCAAATACTTTTATTTGCTCTAAATCAGCTGTTATTTTATTTGACACTCAAAAGTATTTTGTGTTCAGACTACGTTAATGAAATATTTGATGTTTGCTGCCAAATAATTCATCAATCTGAACGTACCTTAAGAAATTATTTTTAATCGATTTATTGAAAGTAATGGTTCGAATTACTCGTTACTTGAAATTTGCTATTTTAGTTATTCGATCAAATAATGTTGAAAAATGAGTAATCGAGTTGATACTCTAGTATGTACTTGAATTCAGTTTGGTTTGTTGTCCAGTGATAATTTTATCTAATAAATTAGATAAAAGAAATATGTAATAAAATTTCCCAAATTAAATTTTTTAAAACTACACTGCAACGAACATTTAACGATTGCCTAAATATTTATTTCTGGCAACTGAAATAAACATTAGTTGCCATCTGGTATATATTTTAGGCAACTCAGCTACAGTTTGGTTGATATATATATTCGACCCATTAGAATACATATAACTACATATAAAAAGACGGACATCAAGCATTACCCTCTCTCTCTCTCTCTCTCTCTGATGCATAAGCCTTGGCATAAACTATTTAAAGGCCTTCTTCTGAAAACTACTTTTAATAAATGTTTCTCTTAAAGCTAAATTCCCTAGTAATGACTTCAGACTTTCACTTGGTTCCAAATTACACTATGGACATAACTTGCCGGAAATACGAAGTGTGTAGGCGAGAGAGGCAAAAAGTAAAGTGTGTCACACATACATCGTTGCCCTCTTACCATCAAAGTTCGTTTGTCCATCAAGAAATGTCCATAGTGTAAATTGGGCCTTAGCTCATACTTAAGCTATGTGCTAATTATAAAGCGGATGACGGAAAAGTTGTTAAATTGAAATAAAATTTTTTCCAAAAAATGCTGAGCCAACCCAGAGAAACGGCTAAAGCACCTTCACTTATGCTTCCACTTGTTCAAATGCTACCTTAGAATTTAATTTCAAAATGTTTATAATATAAAAATTTTGTTTTAAAACTATAATTTACATCGAAACTTACATAAATATAATCAGCAAATGTTTTCTTTAAATAGAAGCAAAAACTTTTTTCAGGATTTGAGAAGATTAAAATCATTGCTCCCTAATTGCAGAACATTTTGCTTTAGTAGAACTCTAAATATGGTGAGTGAAATAAAACCTAAATTTAAAAATACAAAGGCTCATGTGAATTTTTAAAGGAAAAAGAAAATGTCCGTATTGAAGCCGATACTATGGGTGAAGTTAAAGTTCCAAATGATAAATACTATGGTGCTCAAACTATGCGATCTAAAACAAATTTTGCAATTGGTGGACCAGAGGAGCGTATGCCGGTAAACGTTTGAAGAGTTATACTTGCAGAAATAAATAATTTTGAAATGTTTTTTCCTTAAGAAACCCTTAATAGTGGCTATGGGTATTTTGAAAAAGGCAGCTGCAGTGGTAAACCAAGAATATGGTCTAGATGCCAAACTATGTGAGGCCATCACTAAAGCTTGTGATGAGGTTATAGAAGGATGCTTGGTAGAAGAACATTTTCCTTTGGTTATATGGCAAACTGGTTCTGGCACACAAACCAATATGAATTGTAATGAGGTGAGTGAACCATAACCAAAAATACTTAACGAATATTAAACATAATTAGCATCTGTAGGTGATAAGTAATCGTGCCATTGAAATCATGGGAGGTAAAAGAGGCTCTAAACAGCCTGTTCATCCCAATGATCATGTCAATAAGTCCCAAAGTTCCAATGATACTTTTCCCGCTGCTATTCATATTTCAGTAGGCATGGAATTAAATAATCGCTTAATACCAGCTATTGGTGAATTACATCAGGGCCTTAGAGAAAAGGAGAAAGAATTTGCAGATATTATTAAAATCGGTCGTACCCATCTAATGGATGCTGTACCCCTGACATTAGGCCAAGAATTCAGTGGCTATGCTCAACAAATGCAATATGCTCTAGATCGTATTAATACAGTTCTGCCTCGTGTCTACGAAATTGCCTTGGGTGGCACTGCTGTGGGCACCGGACTTAATACCCGTATTGGTTTTGCCGAAAAGTGTGCTGCAAAGATTTCGCAGTATACATGTTTGCCTTTTAAAAAGGCTCCTAATTTTTTTGAGGCCTTAGCCAGTCGAGATTGTATGGTGGAGGTGCATGGGTGTTTAAATACTATTGCTGTGAGTTTAATGAAAATTTCCAATGACATACGGTTGTTGGGCTCAGGGCCACGTTGTGGTTTAGGGGAATTGTTGTTACCTGAAAATGAACCAGGCAGTTCAATCATGCCCGGTAAGGTCAATCCCACACAATGTGAATCTTTGACTATGATATGTGCCCAAGTAATGGGAAATCAAGTGGCCGTTTCCATAGGAGGTTCAAATGGGCATTTTGAGTTAAATGTTTTTAAGCCACTAGTGGCATCAAATGTTTTGCGTTCCATACGATTATTGTGTAAGCTCGAGTTGCATTTAATTTAAGCTTTAATAAACTCTCTTTGAAACTTGATTTCAGCCGATGGTGCCTGCAGCTTTAATAAAAATTGCTTGAAGGATCTCAAGGCCAATAAGGAGAGAATTGATAAAATCATGAATGAATCTTTGATGTTAGTTACCGCTCTGAATACTCATATTGGCTACGACAAGGCTGCTCAGATTGCCAAAACTGCTCATAAAAATGGTACGACTCTCAAAGAAGAAGCCGTAAAATCGGGTTTTGTAACAGAAGCACAGTTTAAAGAGTGGGTAGATCCTAAAACTATGTTGGGACCAAAATAAGTTCTTTCTCTGTTCTTGATTTAAATTCTGTTTTTAATTTAGTTTGTGTTCAATTTTAGCATTTAATAGTTTAATTATTGCAGTAAATAGTTCTATTTAAAATAAAATTATTTCTAAATTGCTTAATTTTCTGATAGTACCAAGGCGAATTCATTCCAGGTAATCTCGGTAGTACAACAAGTACAACTTGTACAAAAACCACAAGTAATTTGTTTTTGTAAAATCATTGTACAATGTCTAAAATCGAAACAAATCAAAACGGAAACAAAGATAATAAACAAAATTTTGACATCCAACAATTATAAAGCTAAAGAAAAAAAGTTATCAGCAGGGCTTTTAGGATCACCTGTAATGAATTCGCCTTGGATAGTACTTTAACAACAAATTTGCTTATTTAAAAGGGAATTATGAAGTAAAGCCTGCTTGCTTCTGGTAAAAAGACCACAAAAAAATGTGTTCCTGTTAGAAAAATACTTTTTTTTATGAAAGTTTGTCAAGAAGATTTGAAAATTGGGTATTTTTGTATGTAAGGTTTTTTAAACGATTGTTACAATACCATTGTAGAAGTAACTTGTTTCAAAATTAACTTTTTTCAAGCGTACTTTTTAGTAGTGTCAGTGAATTCCAAAACTTCAACCGCATAGCGGTTTGGTATTTTATAAAAATATGCCGACGTCGAATAGTTATCAAAAATCTGATAAGGAAAAATTCCGTCTCAATTATTTTATAACAGATGTCATGACTCTGACTTTAACCATATCAATTAGCTGGGCTCAACGTAATTTTATTTTCTAACATTAACAGGCCTGTTCTGAAAATCACATTTTATCAAAGTGATTTGAAACCACCAAAAAGGTGTTCTGGGCAAATTATTTTGTGATTTAAAAACGTTCAGCTACGTACACAACTTTTTAAAATCACTTTAAAATTTTTGCGACTATTGAAAGATGAGCATCATAATAAATTACTTAATAAAATATTCACTGTGCTGTTTATAAAATTTTTTATGCAATATGCTATTTTATTCACAACAAATCATTTAAAATTAAGAAAATTCGACGACAGTACAAAAATAAAATTTGCTTTTGTGACTTCTGTTGTAATTTCAGGCTTGTTTTTTAGTTGAATTAAAGATCAATAATTTGCTAACAGCGGCATGCTAGAAAAGTCTAATATTTATTAAAAATCGTAAAAGCTGTGAAGAATCGCAGGAAAAAGTCGCTTCTATCCGCGAACATGGCTAAAATTCACGAAAAATTGCAAACTTGTAAACAAACCCTAAAACTTATTTGAAATCGCTAAATGGGTTAAAAAAAAAAACAAAATATCGGAAAATAACAAAATATTTTTGCAACAATAGCCAAAATTCGCGAAAAATTTTAATATTACAAACAAGCCATAAAATTGATTAAAAGTCCCTAAAACAATAAGGAGTGGCAAAAATTCGGTAAAAATTGCTAAATTAGTGGAAATTCGCAAAATTTGCTAACGGCGGCAAGATAGCAGAGTCTTCAATTTATTATAAGTCTTTAAAGCTGTAAAGAATCATAAAACTTACAGGAACAAATCGCTTCTATCGCGAACATGGCTGAAATTCGCGAAAAATTTGACACAAGACCTAAAACGAACTTGAGATCGCCAAATCGGTTAAAAAACAAATTATAGGAAAATAACATAAAAAGTGTTAAAAATGAGATACGCCTTTGTAGAACAAGCGGGTGTTAAAAACTTGTGTTTGCTTGTGCTTTCGACAATTGAAAATCACACCAAAGAACACAAAAACGGTGTGATTTACCGAACACCTCAAAATCACACGTGTGATTTTAAAAGTACATGTGATTTGAAATCACGTGATTTTCAGAACAGGTCCGAAAATACGCGATTTTTAAAAAGACATTTTTAAAAATAGATAACATATAAAGACCAATATTAAAGATATGGTTTTTAAACACACTTCAACCAAAATTAAACTTTTCAAATGTATTTTTCTGCAAATACTTTGGGATAGATTTTATATTTTTACAGGGTTATTCTAAAAAACTTGGGGTTAAATTATGGTATTCAATGTCGATCGAAATTTCCATTTGAATTTTATCGTAATTTCGATCGACATCGAATGCCGTAATTTGGCCCCTGATTGAAATAAGTTATAAAGATTGTGTTTATTTTAAGTAAAATTTATATAAAAACATATTAACGCCCGCTGTATACTTGAGGCCCTATGAGTTTTTTCAGATCAACCCATTTCATAAACTCTTCCTCTTTTACAAAGCCAGACTTAACAGCTTCCTCTTTTAATGTAGTACCATTCTTATGGGCAGTTTTGGCTATAAGGGCTGCCTTGTCATAACCAATATGAGAATTAAGAGCGGTTGCCAACATCAAAGATTCGTTCACCATTTTCTCTATTTTCTGTTTGTTAGCCTTCATATCTTTCAAACAATTTTCATTGAAGCTTCTGCAACCATCGGCTTAAGGCCAAGAAATAATACGCATTTTTAATATTATAATGATTTTATCAAATCAGAAACTTACACAACAATCGAATGGAACGTAAAACATTTGCAATCATCATTGTTTTAAAAACATTCAGTTGCAAATGACCATTTGAGCCCCCAATGGTAACAGCAACGTGGTTACCCATCACCTGAGTACAGATGGATGTCAAAGATTCACATTGTGTAGGATTTACTTTACCCGGCATTATAGAACTTCCTGGTTCATTTGGTGGCAGCAACAGCTCCGACAAACCACAACGTGGCCCCGAGCCCAATAAACGTATATCGTTACCGATTTTCATTAAACTTGCTGCCAGAGTATTTAGGCAGCCATGCACTTCTACCATACTATCGTTGGCCGATATACTCTCAAATAAGTTTGGAGCTTTCTTATATGGCAAACAAGTATACTCGGCGATTTTATCAGCACACTTTTCAACAAAACACTCATAAGCATTTATTCCGGTGCCAATTGCTGTACCACCCAAACAAACTTCATTGACACGTGGCAGTACCGAGTCGATACGATCCAAGCCATTCTTGATCTGCTGGGCATAACCACCAAATTGTTGACCCAAAGTAAGCGGCACAGCATCCATAAGATGAGTACGACCAATTTTAATAATATCCGCAAACTCTTCTTCCTTTCTCTTTAAGCCATCATAGAATTCTGTTACAGCGGGTATAAGACAATTGTTTATTTCCATTCCCATGGATATTTGTACGGCGGTCGGTAAAGTGTCATTAGAACTCTGAGAGAGATTGACGTGATCATTGGGGTGTACGGGTTTTTTTGAACCAATTTCACCACCCATAATTTCAATGGCGCGATTACTGATAACCTTAAAGTTTATTTTTAATTAGGAGAAAATTGTTATCAAATTTGACAAACCTCATTACAGTTCATATTAACTTGAGTTATAGTGGACCAAATATTGGATGGAAAATGCTCTTCAATCAAACAACCTCCAATTACTTCATCACAGGCTTCCACAATGGCTTCACTTACTTTAGGATCCATACCATAGTCGACGTTTACCACGGCCGCTGCCTTTTTCAAAATTGCCATTGCTTGAATAAGAGGTATCTAGAATACTTGCATTGCTATTTATAAAATTCTATGAATGTTGTTTTTAATTATACCGGGACACGTTCTTCGGGACCACCTATAGGGAAATTTTTTAGAGCTCTTACTGTCTGTGCTCCATAGTATTTTTGTTTTGGTACTTTAACTTCTCCAAAAGTATCGGTTTCAATGCGGAAATCTTGATCGTTCTGGCGAAAAAGAAATTTAGGATATTAATTTTCTTGCAAACATTCCTTACCTTATAAAGACCATAAGTTAGGCAAAACAAACGTTTTGTTAGAATATGCCATCTTCTTATATCTAATAGGAGCTTATTTCTGGTTTGAAGGAACATTAGAAAAATAAAATATATTTTAAGGAAATGGGAGAAATTTTGGTTGTACTATATGTAATGGCCAATAAAATATATTCTAAAAATCTTTTAACAATAAATTCTTAGATATCTGAGTTTCAAAAGCAAAACAAAAAAAGTATAAAAAGTAAAACAGTGTACGTGGTCGGATTAGTCCAAGGTGAATTCATTCAGATACATCATCGTCAAAGAGAGTTATGCAAGCTGTCTTTGTTTTGTGTATGTAGGGTGCCCCGGTAGGCTAAGTGGTAGTAAGCTAGTCTATCAGCGCTAGGGTTGCGGGTTCGATTCCCGTCAGAGACTCAGGTTTCTTTCCTGCATACAAGCGTAGAGCCTCGCGGGATAAGCATAGAAAGATACAGAAAAAAAAGAAAAACAAATGTCTTGAAAAAAATGTCTATATGTCAAACTCCATAAAAAAATTTCAGCCAGCACAACTCTCTATTGCCTTCGATCAGTCTTACCATTTGATACTGACAAGCAAAGTAGTACATTGCAATCATGGTACAATTATGTAGTTGGTCGGCGAAAAACTTCAATAATGCAGCAATAGAAAAACAACACACATTTTGCTTTTGTAAAAAATTATAAGGTTGTCAAAAGCAATTGGTACAAAAACAGTTGGACGAAAAAAACACAACTTTGCAAAAACTCAGCAGGCGTTTCGAGCAGACCTACTTATTAGACCATAATTATAATTATGAAAATTTAATTCATTTTATTTAGTCTACTTGTGAGTTTTTAGGAGAGAGAGAAGGAAGGGGGTTGCTAGTGTGAATTTACACGTTTCATCCTTTGATGCTCAACTTCTTTTCAACTCCCTTTTGAAGATGCCAATATAATCACACGCAGCAATCGGTTTCAACCTTTTTATTCACAATTTTGCTCAAAGCGAATCAAAGAGAAAAATAAAAGAAATAATTTACATGCAGCCATTGTTGTGCATAAACCTACGAATGAAAGCACAAACCCCCTTTCTTCTTTCCTCCCGCTCCTAAAAACACAAGAGCTGAGCATCAAAAGATAAAACTTGTGAATGCAGACGTACGAAGATGCTTGGTCAGCACGCTTTGTGTTTTCACCTGTAGGTACATATGTATATGCACAACAGTGGCTGCAAATAAATTTTTTTTCTCTTTCGCTGTGAAAAATACTGCACAGAAAAAATTACTAAATTTCTCCAATCACCAAATTTGTTCTAAATTAATAATATCAAGCAAACAAGTTGGTGATTTTGCACCTATTACCAAAATGATTATATTGATTACTAAAATTTTGAAAAAATATTTTCAATAAATGATATTCTTAATTTTAATTAAAAAAGTGATCAGTAAACTTTGCCATTTCAAACAATGTGTTAATTTATATTAAATATTGACAATTCCCAACAACAATTCTACATGTTTAACCTATTTTATTTTAAACGAAAAAAGTCAATTAGGATTTTTTGTTATTTAATTAAAATTTTAATTGAAAATTTATTTCAAAACCACTAAAATGTTAATTAAATCAAAATTAAATTTTTAATTTTCTTTCAACTAAAAAAATAATTTAAATACTTTTTAAACCATTTTTGTAATTGATAAAACACTTTTTTCTGTGTGTTGTTGTTTTGAATCGAAAAAAATTGAAACCGATTGCTGAGTCTAATCACAAGGGCAACTTTTAAAGGGAATTAAATAGAAATTTAGCAACAAAAGTTGAAGCGTATAAACCTAGACTTATGTCCGTAATTTCTACAAAAATATTGCTGGTCGTGTTCGTACCTAACAGGTATCATTACCTGTTTAAACATTTATTTGCCTGCGTGTATTTACCTTCAAGTTTTCTTTTAAAATATGGCAGCACTTACACCATAGATTTCTGTACTCAGCTAGATTTCTTTTTGTAGATATTACGGGCATTACAACATTAATATTTATAAGATTTTTTGCAATTAGGGAAAAAGTTATGTGGAAAGACCGATCTCATAACGGGCTCAACGATTTTGATTTAAGATGGCTGTTTTATTCAATAACAAAACTTAACCAAACCTTTACTGCTTCTTCTATTTAATTTAAATCTCGCGTTATTTTGGAACACTTTTTTTTAATATTTTGAGGTTGTTAAAATGTTGACAAGCCTCTTGTTCGTATTAAATCTTTTTCCCTCTCGCATCACATTGTAACAAAATAACGTTTTAAAAAATTTGCTTGTTGTTGGCAATGTCGCATGCTGCCTAACGCATTTTAAAAATTTTTATTTACACAGACTGAAAATTTTTGACTGGAATGTACACTAATGGCCAATAGGAAGAATTTTAAGAAACAGGTGAAAAACAACGACAACGAGTACAACGATATAAGAACCAACTTATAATGCACAACATGTAGTCCATATAAAACAATTTCGTCCATTATCCAATTGTACAAGTAGTGTGTCTTGTCCAGCAAATTTCATAATCATACGTACTAGTACTCCTACTCGGACATCAACTGATAAGTGGTCGTTGTCCTCGCAGTAATTTTCATTTCTTGTTATGTTTCGTACAAATTGTTAAAGGTAGCAGTGATACACTGCAGGAGATAGAAGGAATGAGTAAATTATTAAATGTGCAATGAATGGATATTTCTGTGATCCATGGCAACTATTTGAAACAGCATCGTTATGTGCTGACATCTGTTTAATGTTTATGTTTTTTTTGGCAGCAACAATCACATATACCAATGAATACTGATGATGATTGTAGGGATGACATGGTCAATGTATTTTATACAGAAAGCAGTACTCTTTTAAATACCTCGAACTCATAGAAGTTTCGAAATAGTTAGTACTATTCTTAGAAGGATTTAAAAGCGTTAAACAAGTCTCAGAGTTTTTTGTGATGTACTTAAAAAATTTTTAAAGAAAAACCCAATTGTTCGTA
The DNA here is from genome assembly GCA_943735925.1 of Pollenia amentaria. NCBI lineage: Eukaryota > Metazoa > Arthropoda > Insecta > Diptera > Polleniidae > Pollenia > Pollenia amentaria. The sequence goes on along the minus strand of OX031006.1, from coordinate 238,167,407 downwards.
ATTTCGCTTCAATCCATGCTTAGCCATTAGTTATATTTCTGTGGTCAAAAGCAATAACCGCCTTAGTCGAAATTGTTTTATGCTTGCGTTTCTGAAAAAATTAATTGCATTAGATAAACCGTAATTCGGAATCAACGATTCTTATTCCCACAATGCTAAGACGAAAAAAATTATAACGAAAGCTGTGTTTATTTCAAAAATATTTAAAAAAAACAAATATAAAGTCAATTGGTTCTTAAGGCGACTTAGGCGATTATCGCTTGTGACCGTAAATTTGGTAAAATCTTGCAGCAGCAAAACAAAATTATTTTACTTTTAAGTTCCGGTAAAACTCTTATGTTTTGTAGATTTTTATTTTAAGGATTTTCTTCCCAAACCTAATTTTTTCTTCATCTTCTCATGCAAAAAGCTTTAAAACAATCAAATCATTAACATGGTCCCGCTAATTTAGCCACATGTCACATGAAATTTTAGTGTAGATGGTTATAAGTCTTTCATCATATATGACGGTAACAAGTCGATTGAAATTTCTTGAAACCATAAATGTTTTAATGCGTTTAATGACAACGGAATATTAAGTATACTGAAGGGTTTTAAATGCATTAATGGGTTAGTGTGAGTGTATGTTATATCGTCACCTCAAACGCAAATGGGCGTAACAACACTTTTTATCAGGCCTGTACTGTAAAGCTCTTTTATTCAAATCACATGCGCCTTTTAAAATCACACGTGTGATATTTTTGTGTCCCGTTTTTTGTGTGTTTTGGTGTGATTTTCGATTGCCGAAAGCATACCGAGAAACATAAAAACGACATGATTTTCCGAACACCACAAAATCTCACTTGTGATTTTAAAAACAGGAGAAAAGAAAATCAATAGCAACACGATATACTTGGCGTTTGAATTTCTTTTGTAGTGTACCTTACAAGTGTCCACTGCATACCCACTAGCCACTCTGATTTTTATACATGCTATCTTAATCAAAGTAGGGTGATTTACTAGATCAAATAACGGCATTTGTCAATTGACTCACATTTGCTGGAATGTAAGTCAATTAGAATATTAACTACTCAATCAGAATGTAAATGAACAATATTGAGTGTAAATATAAATGAGTGTATTTCAAGCACTAAAATTATGATTGGTTAGAGTTTGGTAGAGTTTACAAAAAAAAAAAATTAAGATTATAAATTGATTCCTTTTACTCCGGAAAGAGCATAGAGCCGTAACAAGTTGAAGCAGAAAGTTGATTAGGTGCTGAAGAGTTTGCTAGCATTTGGATTTATTTCACTTAAAAAAAAATACTTAATCAAATCGAAAACCCGAAGAAAATCATTTTTACTGCGATGGTTGCCCATATAAAAATCGTAACTATGCATAGCTATGTGATGAGCAAAGCCTCAATTAACCCTTTCAGTGTTTTTGTCGAATATATTCGACATTGCATTGTACTCTCCTTCTGGGCACTTTTACTATATAAAAATGTACAGTAAATTATATTTTTTTTCTTTTATCTGAATAGGGACACTTTTGTTATTTTAAATTGTTATTATAGTAGACATTGACTTTCTTTACTTATTATTGAGTGCATTGTCGTACCCAAGTCAGGAAATTTGTAAGAAGCAAAGATTAAGGAAGAAAGGAAAAAATAATAGTATCGGGGATCAGGCGAAATTAAAAACAATTTTAAGTATTGATACATGCGAAAAGAAGTATTTTCTTAAAAAAAAAATATTGCAAAAATAAATTGTAGATTCTTTTGTGGACATTTGAAGGTATATTTTGAATATATTCAGCAATCCCTAAAAACCAGGGGAGTTGCATGATTTTAAGCTTTCAAACTTGTACAAAAAATTGTAAAAACACATATATAAACGCGCAGAACTATCAAAAATATGTGTTTTGAAGAGCAATGAAATAAGACCGTATTGTTAACAGCCCGAAGTAATTACAAATTTTATTATAAAATGTATGTATATTTTTAAAAAGAAAATGAGAAATTAAAGCCAGTAATTATGTTGAGTCCAAGTTTAAAATACAAAATTATTTCTAGCAGATGTGCTAAGTCCTAAATGAGACATTTCCATCAAATGGCGTTTTTATTTAAAGATTTTATTATAGACATTTTAAGCTGATAACTCGGGGTATACAACTGCATTTGCAGATAAAAAAAATATTAAACACAAAATTTATGTGCTGTTTTCAGGTGACAAGCAATTGATTGTGTAGGAATATTTATATGAAAATCACTCAGTTTTTTGAGTTTCATATAAATTTTGGTTTCATATAAATTTTACTATACAATCAATTGCCTGTCACCTGGAAACAGCACATTAAAGTTTCTTGTGCTTCCTGTAAAATAAAAAAAAAAATGGACTTGTTACGTTTGCATGTTAATATGACTTTCCAGTTACTAATATTCTGAGTACTAAGAATTGTAGGCCAAAGAGTAACACAGCGCTTTATTTCGCTTACTCCAATGTAGACGATACAGTACTACAGATAGAGAAAAAATAGCTGGCTGTGGTATAGAATCAAGAGAAGCGCTGTTGGTTACCCTGCAATCTATAGGATCCCAGTAAAAAATGTGCTCCAAAAGGAGCAGGTTTTATGTATGAATTCATACCTCAAATCGCTTCAAACCTGCTGATGGGATGCCTGATTTTTGTATGGAGTGTTCCCGGTTTGGAGGACTATTTTCTGCTGACAATAAGCGCTTCTTTTAACATAATAGAATATGCAAATAAAGCACACCTAAAGTTCTTTTTTTTGAGGGCTAACTATTTTAACATATTCATTAATGTTTTGCTTTTACTGGTTTAAATGCGTTTTTTCAAGCATTTTCGTAAACCATAATATATTTTTATTTTTTTTTTCGCTTTAACACCTTCTTCGTTGTCAGCACTAAAATACATATCAGCTTTTTTTGTATGTTTTATTCATTATCATTTACTGCTGTATAAGAGCTCTCTTATTGAAGCGCTCGATTATGCGCTTTTTCTCTTAAGTGCTTCAAAAAACACAAATTTTTTTTACTGGGATGTGCGGTGGTGTCAGGGTTGGCAAAACCCCGGGTTTTTTTAAGAGAAACTCAACCCACCGGGTTTTTTCATGAATTTTTTGGGTTTTTTGACTAATTAACTTATAACTGGTCTTAGCACTGTTGTCAACTTAGCACTTTAAGGTAAATATTTAACAAGAAAATGTGCAATATTTTTTTTACAGAAAAGCTAGAACTTATATATATCGATGCCTTACTTTCTAAACCTCGTATCTTAAAAAAATACGGTCTTGACTTTGTCATGTTAAACGATTGATATTTTTGTGTTCTATTACTGCAACAACTTATTAGTTCAATATTTTGTCTCAATTCTGTAAATATTAATAAATTATTGAAATAATAAGTTGTTGCAGTAATAGAACACAAAAATATCAATCGTTTAACATGACAAAGTCAAGACCGTATTTTTTTAAGATACGAGGTTGAGAAAGTAAGAAATCGATATGTCTCTGCTGCCAAAAAATGCACAGTAGAATGTACATGAATTTGTAAGCCCAAAAGATCAGAACATATAAATGAATTTCACAATGATATTCATAGAAATCAAAAACTACACTCAAAATATTATGTAGCCAAGTTCCACAGAAAATTCGTTTCAAACAACTAAAAATTTATTTCAAAAACGGATCATTTACATTTCATTCAAAATAAATGAATTTTTTTAATTTTTTTTATTTAACAGCATATTCCGTAAAATTTAATAGTTGTTACTTTTAAAAAATATATTTTAACCGACAAAAAATCAAATTTCATAACAATACAAACAAAAGTACAGAAAATCATTATTTTATGGTAGTTGGTTTTTTGAATAACAAACATTAATGTTAAAAAATAAAGTTATTCGTAAAATAACTATATTAGTCTAATATAAATATTTATAATTAAATGAAACTCAACAAGAGAACTAAAATTCCCATATTCTATTTGTTAAAATAATTATGCTAACTTTATAAAATTTACAATTAGTAATAAGATAAAAAGAATGCTGACGAAGGGCGAAACGGGCCAGAAAATATCTAATAGCTTTATATATTTTCTGTACAATTTACTTTATTGCTAGCCAAAGGTTAGCTAAGAGTAATCCTAGTAATAGAAATATACAAGCAAGCAAATTCTGATGCATAGAAAATGTAAAAGGAATAATACTATTAAAGTATGAAAGCTTTTTAAATTGTAATTTGACTTAGACTACATTCGATTCTATTTGTTATAATATTATTATATTAATTATTATAAATAGAAGAATAAACAATTAAATACAATTTTTTTTTAAGTTTTCTAACATTTTTGTAGGGGCAACTTTGTCAAATACTTCCATATACTTTGTATATAAACATGCACTTTATGTTAATTACAACACCGTATGCTAAGAACATGAGAAAGTTTTTAATTTTTATTTCAAACGATACACAAACATCAACGAATTGTATTAAAGACGGATATATTCTTATACGACTTGTGTGTAAGTGGTTATCAATCGAAAAGCGGCCTTGTTTACATAAAAGTAAACCTAACACGTTTATAGAGTTCTGAGTACACCATACTCACAGAGAATGTCATACGTATTTCAGTACGTGTAACACACATTCGCCACTAGAATAATGTTTTTATATACATTTATACATATGGATATAAATTTCAAAATTGGTGCGAAATTCTCCTTCGAGTTTAACAATATGCAGTTATGAAATGGACTTAATCAAAAAGTGTTTCGTTCCTTAGGTAACGGTAATAAGCCCAAGTCAATGGCTTCAGAAACTATTGGAAGTCTACTTACTCAACCTTAAAATACTTTTCGAATTTTCTTTTTTGACTTGGTTCGCTTTAGCTCTGAGCCCTCCATATGTACGTATGTATAAACCCCTAAAGTAGAAATCGGTATATTGATGAGCTTGTTTATATGTATGTGTTATCTGTTTATGTTTAGTTGTCTCTATATTTACGTCAAATTTCATTCTAGGGATTTGTTTTTAATAGCTATTTATTATTTGACCCTTCCCAATCTCTAACATGGGATTATTGTCAAGTACATAGGCTAAATGAAAAGCTTATGTGTTGGGCTATGGGTATGGCTGTCTGTCTATCTGGTCTTCTTCCATTTGATTTTAGTATTACAAGTATTTGTTTACTTTAAGGCTAAAACTAATCTTATTGTCGTAATGGTCTGTTTGACATAAGTCTTATTTCTGGCATTCAGGTTTGGTTAGTTATCAAAATGTCATCATTTCTATTATTGAACTATTTTTACGTATCTGTTAATTTTTTTTGATTCTTAGGTACATTTTTTGTATTTCTTTGTGTATGTGTGTTTTGAAGTATTTGCTTTGTGTATTGCTAAGTAAGCATTAGATAAAAAAAATGTATACTATTAAATCTTATAAAGTTAAAGTTAATGAATCTATAACGCTATAGTTCTATAACTTGAAATCCAGTTTACAAATACGATTTTTATCAGAAGTTCATTGTTTTTTGTTAAAATTTTTTTATAAAAGATAATATTACTATAGATAGGATTTTAATGTGGGATATGGTAATCATTAATTTTTAGTTAGCCGATTTATGATGTTTTTGCAACTTTAGATGGGTTTAAATGTGCTCATGTACCGTCAAATATAAAAAAGCTGATCTTAAACTATAATAGACCAGAATATTCACAAAAAAAAGTTTTTTATCAATTAAAAAAATGGTTTAAAAGGTATTTAAATTATATTAATCAATTATTTTTTAAGTTGAAAGAAAATGAAAAATATAATTTTGATTTAATTAATATTTAAGTTGCTTAGTAATAAATTTTGAATTAAAATATTTAAATAAATTAAAATAAAAAAAAAATAATATTTGACTTTTTCGTTTAAAATAAAATTATTTAAACTTGTAGAACTGTTGTTGGGAATTGTCAATATTGAATGAAATATATTAACACATTGTTTGAAATGGTAAAGTTTTTTGATCATTTTCTTTATTAAAATTTATAAAAAATATCATTTATTGAAAAAAATATTCACAATTTTACAATTTTTAGTAATCAATATAAACATTTTGATAAAAGGTGTAAAATCAACAACCTATTTTGCTTGACATTATGAATTTGGTATAAATTTGGTGATTAGAGAAAATTTTTAATTTTGTCTGTGTTGTTAATTAAAATATTGATGAAACACAAAAATAAAATTTATTCCCTTTTGAGTTCATGCACACAAAGATAGACCTCAAAGAGTAGAAAATATAAAATCACTACTTTGTAGATATTGTGACTTGTTTTATAAAGTCGCAAATTTTTATACGATGGCAAAACTTTTAATATATTGTCTTATGTGGGTTATACTACACTTTAAATTGCCGAAACAAATACAGATGACCTGAGAACAGTTTTAAATTAAATTTCTGCTCAATCTTGTGATGTTTCATCGAATTCTGTCCAATCATGTAATTTGTGTCAACGACGTCTGGTGAGTTTAGCCAAAATCTTCATGAGAAACAGTCTAATGCTCCATATTAAAAAAAAATTACTTGCAATGTATTCGTTTATTGCATTTTCTACAACAAAAATATACCCATTTCCACCAGATTTACATATTTTACCAGGAACTTACCCTTTTAGCCATCTATGGGTGATTCAAGTAGAGATACTTTTTTCAATAGCCTTTTTTCGACAGATCACGTGTGAGTCGTGTCATGCTGTCATGTTATTTTTGTTTAGTACTGTTTGGCATTTCATAATGGAAAGACTTACGCCTGGACAACGTGAGCGTACTGTTCGCAACACCATCACCACGTCCAGCACGCTGTGAAGAAAATATAGCGGCCGTAGCTGAGAGTGTAAACGAAGACCGTGGAGAGTCGAATTCGGCGCCGTTCGCAGCAACTCGGCCGTGATAACCGACTATTTGATGGCTGAAATTGAAGCTCGTGAACTCGGCGACATTTTGTTTCAGTAAGACGGCGCCACTTCCCACAGATCGGATTAATCAATGAACTGATTGAGGGAACACTTCGGTGAGCACATAATTTCACGTTTTGGGCCGGTCGATTGGCCACCAAGATCGTGTGATATCACACGGTTAGACTTTTTCCTGTGGGGAAATGTAAAGTCTAAGGCTTATGCGGACAAACCCGCTTCGATTCAGGCCTTGGAGGAAAATATCACGCGTGTCATTCGCCAGTTACCAGTCAAAATGCTCGAACGAGTCATCGAAAATTGGACTCAACGGATGGACCATCTGCGACGTAGGAACGGCCAACATTTTATAGACATAATCTTCAAAAAATAAATGCCAAAGAATGTTCTTTCAAATAATAATAAACATTCCCCATTAAATTTTAATTTTCTGTGTTTTTTTCTTTAAAAAAATAGGGAACCTCGAAATGGATTAAGCTTTATAACTGTATAACGAATCTAGCAAATAATACCAACTACATAGAAATAAAAAAATAGTCTTTTTTTAAAGCTTTTATAAACTTATGTTAGACATTGTACAAGACCTTATTTACAAATCAAGTATAATTTCATATTATATCATTATATCATTTCCCATTTATTATACCCGCATCACAATAGTGCAGAGGATCCCAGTTGGTAACGACTTTAAGAAATCTACACAACAAAATTAACAGTAGTGTTTTATCAATTAAAAAAATTGTTTAAAAAGTATTTCAATTTAATTAGTGTGATAATTGAATTTAAAAGTTGAATGAAAATTAAAAATTTAATTTTTATTTAACTAACATTTTAATTGTTTTGAAATAAATTTTTAATTCAAATATTTATTAAATAACCAAAAATATTAATTGATTTTTTACGTTTAAAATAACTTGTAGAATTGTTGTCGCGAATTGTCCAAACCTGAGCTATATTTCAATAAATCTATTTACACATTGTTTGAAAAGGCAAACTTTTTTGATCATTTTTTTAATTAAAATTAAAAATATCATTTATTGAAAAAAAAAAAAATATTCACAATTTTAAATGTTTGCAATTTTAATTTATCAATTTAATCATTTTGGTAATAGGTGCAAAATCAACAAATATTTTGCTTCATTCTATGAATTTCAAATTAATTTTGGGAGTTAGAGACAATTTTGAATTTTTTCTGTGTATAACGAAGGGTACAAGACAACAGTTAGTCGTAGAAGACTGAGGAAATCTCCATACAAATCGTCGACGAAATTTTCATACAAATGGCGGCATGGTCAGTAGACCGTCTCAATTTTTATACTTTTTTTTTAATTCAAGTCATCGAACATTTTCACAAAACGCATCCAAGCTCCAACAAAAGTACAATTTTAGCAAATTTGAAAAAAATAAAAAACCAACAGCAATATCTTCTTACTTTATAATAATGTATTTATGAAATTGAAGCAAATTTACAAATAAACAACTTTATAAATTTTATCATTTCAACTAAAACTGCACTTTTTCTTAATAGAATGCTACTGTTATTTACATCAAAATCTTTCTTCTAAAATTTCCTACCATACTGCATTTACAGAATATAAAAGTTTTTCCTCGTTAAATTTTTATATATGAAAAGGTAATCAAAAATTAAAAAAAATTAAAGTTCATATTTGAAAATCTGAATTTGTAATGCTATGAATAAAAAACCATCAAAAAAAATGGCAATATTGCTCTAAGAGTAGGAAATTTAATAAGCTTTCTAATGGCTGTAATAAGGCTCAAATCCGTTCAGAGCTGCTTGAGTTTGATTCATATTACTAAAGCAAGATTTCTTAATTTTTTGAAAAAAAGGCATTTTGCATAAAAATATGAAAACACGATTTGAGAGACCACTTCCCGTTCATCAATATTTAAGTGTTATACACCAAAATTCTTGGTTTTTAAAGTATATCAGGAAAATCGATGTTCATGAGGGAATTTCGAAAAAAATTAAAAGTGAGATAGTCTAATGGTCATAATGTCTTTTGTAATTTCGTCGATGACCGGAATAAGGCAATCAGCCTTACTCCGGTTGTCGTATATGACTGTGTCGTTTTTTGTAGTAGATTAAAGAACGCAGGTTGTGTTTTTCGGCAGCGACTCCACGCAAGAAGAAATTTTTCATGGTTATTTATTTCAGAAAATTCTTCATGTGCTTTTTAAGTATAGTTGCAATTTAATATCGCTCGTTTTATTTTTGTTACATGTTATATATGCGATTTTAATACGAAATCATCAAATTGACGCGACTACCTTCATCAGCATGTTTTCGGTTTAACTAGCTTTAGCTTATTTGTAAATTGTATGAAGGTATTTAAATCATCAATTACAAAAAAAAAAACAAAAAACGAATTTGAGAATTTTAAGGAAACCAAACCAAGTGACTAAAGCATTTAAATACCACAGAAGGAAACTTTGCTGTCAATAGCTTTTTATACAAGACAACTTATAAGTTAATGCTGTCCAACATATCGTCACCTCGGTCTTACGCATGTTTGAGTTGGCACATTCGTAACACATGAGTCTAGCCACCCCCAACAAAATTTTCATTATATGTACTTAATTCGAAAAAAAAAAATTTTTTGTTTTTAATTAAATATTATATTATACACATTTATATATTATATATTTACATATTATTTTTATTTATTATAAAGAAATTAAACATATTTTGAGCTATCAAGATACTTCTAAAAAAAAAACTGAAAAATAAGGTCCTTTTATTTCTTAAAAAGTATATGTGTGTATAAAACAGGCAGTACTATTTTATTTGTAATAAATACAAAATAGGTTTAATAAAATTAAAATTTCAGCTTAATGGATTTCTTTAGCAACTGAAATATGAAAAATCAATTTTAGAATATTTCTGGGCAGCCAGTGCCATAATGTCCAATATACTACAAAAGAAAGCAAACAAAGTCCATCTTGCTGTAGATAGTTTTGTTGTAAAATTTAGTTGCCTTCGCTTTTATTTGCGTTTTCAAACGGAATTGCTTTAGGTTTCATCGCCTCGTCTTCACAGTATTTAAAGTAATGGACAGTTAAAAGTAAAACGACACATTTATTATTTTTTTGGCACATATGTTGCTGCAAATTGAAAAAAAAAATCTCCATGGAATCCAAACAATGATGATAATAGGAATAGGAAGGTTTAGTAGTGTCTTATCAAGCCTTCTAATATGAAAAAATAACTGAAACAATTGTGCGACCACTATTAAGCTTAGTCTAGACGATATGTTGAATCAGCAAATGTATGCTTACACTCATATGCTTAAAAATAATAACAAATGCCTCTATTAGCATATTCAATATGTTAGGTGTCTAGACGATATGCTGAAAATACCAAATTTTTCAAATTCATCATATGCCAGCAAATGATATTTCAACATATAAGTTAGCATACAATTTTTGTGTCTACACGATATGTTGAATTTTGTATGTTGATATGTATGTTGAGTATTGTAGTCATTTGGTTAAAAATGACAAATAAATTTGACAATGCTCTTGTTCTATTTTTTAATGCAACTACCATTTTTGCAATAAAATTTATTTAAATCAATAAAAAGAAAAAAATTATGTCATCAGAGGAAATATCACTAGCTATTATTTGTGCAGCGCTAATTTTTGATGACGACGAAACAAAAACAAAAGCAAAAAGACGCAGAGTTTGGAAAAGAAAATGGATAGAACGGCGGGAGGAAGAAGGTTTTTGTGTTTTCTACGTATGGATATCCATCAGTTCAATCATTTGCTTTCTTTGGTATCACCAATAATAACTAAACAAGACACAGTGATGCGCAAAAGCATTACAGCAAAGGATCGACTTATTTTGACCCTACGTTTCCTAAGCAGTGGTAATTCATTTTCTTCATTGCAGTTTCTTTTTCGTATCACAAAATCGACTATTGGTACAACTATTCCACATGTGTTGGATGCTATTTATACAGTGCTTGTAGGGAAATATATGAAGGTAAGACCTCCTAAGTATTATTTTTGTGTTTATACGCTACATCTTTTTTTCGATAATGTAGATGCCAACAACTGCAGAAGAGTGGAAAGCTATAGCGAAAGCATTTAAAGAACGGTGGCAATTTCCAAATTTTATTGGCGCTATTAATGGCAAGCATGTGGTAATGATATCGCCGCCGAATTCTGGTAGTATTTATTACAATTATAAAGGTATACACAGCATCGTACTAATGGGAGTTGCAGATGCTGAATACAAGTTCATTTACATTGATGTCGGTCGTAACGGACGTTTTTCTGATGGTGGTGTTTTCAATCGCTGTACCTTTGCAAAGGCGATGGACAGCAACAAATTAAATTTAGCAGAACCAACTGCATTGCCAGGACGAGACTTACGTGTTCCGTATTTACTTGTTGCAGATGATGCTTTTGCTATGCGACCAAATCTAATGAAACCGTATGGTCAACGTGGCTTAACAATGGTGCAACGAGTGTATAATTACCGAATGAGTCGTGCACGTCGCATTATTGAAAATGCGTTTGGTATAATGTCAGCACGTTTTCGAGTTTTGCAGTCACCTATCCATTTAAACCCAGAAAAAACTAAAAAAGTGGTTCTAGCAAGCTGTGTACTTCACAATTATATGATTGACACAAATAAAAAATTGTACACACCATTTGGATTCATCGATCAATATGATCAAAATGGAGGTTTAACTGAAGGTACTTGGCGACTGGAATACAGTTCAACTTCAACATTTTTACCGCTAGAAACTCCAACAAACGTTGATTTCAATTAATCACCGGTACTAAAGAAATACAAAAAGAATTGACAATGTATTTTGTAGAAGAAGGTGAATTAGGTTGGCAGTATCAGCAAATATAATTCTAAATAAATACAAAATAAAAACCTTTTTTAAAAACGAGCTTTAATTTGAATGCACCAAAAAGAAAAAAATAAACTTTTACTATCAACTTATAACGTCATTACACAATTAATATGATGTAGAAGCTTGTCGCTAAATTTATGTGCTCGTATTTACTTAGTTTGAAAATTTTAATAGTTAAAACCAATATCATCAAGTTCTTTTATTTCCTCTACACAAGTCAATCTCGCGACAAGCTTTTTTATCATATAAATTGTGTAATGACGTTTTAAGTTGATAGTAAAAGTTTATTTTTTTCTTTTTAGAAATAATCTAGTTGACCGTTTTCAGATATTATCTAACTTTGTATTACTCTACACAAAGATTGTAACTAAATAAATAAACAAAAGAAATATTTATACAAAAACATATATCAATATATTTTATTTTCCGCATATGTATAAATGCCATATTTACATATGTACCATTCGGTACATATGCATACAAATTTGTCATATGCTGAAAAGCTTAAATACGATTTTCAACAAATAACATATCTGCCATCATACGCAGGAAATTTGTCAATCACTAATAATACGCTGTTCACACGATATGCTAAAATTTCCAACATACGTTTGTTTGCATTGTTAACAAAGAGCTAGCAAATGTTATTAAACATACGTATATTGAAAAATTTTTGCGTTTACACGATATGCTGGCACTTGTAACACATTTTTCATCATTAATATGCTGATTCAACATATCGTCTTAACTAAGCTTTACAGTACGTCTTTGAGAGCTGAAAGATAAAATTTTCGCTTTGAATGATTTTCAATCAAAAATTCCATATGACAATTTAGTGCTGTTTTGTCATCAGCAAGTCGAAGTTCGTATGTTCTTCTTCAACAGCTTTCCTATGTTATAAACCATTAGCCTCCACTATTCGCATGTAAAAATCGGCATCTGAATACAAGTTACTTGAGTTACTAGTTATTGGTTTGTTTTACAAATTGAGAACTAGATGAAACGACTCGTTTGTGTGTTTAATAGATGTAAATAAATAATAATAGATAATTGCACAAAAAATAATTAAAAACAGCAACAAATGTTAAAAATACATCATCTTCAATACAAACTATATATGGGTCTGGCCAGACCATATGTGTTACGAATGTGATGTGTGCAGTAAAATATTCGAATACGTTTCCTTCTATAACCTTTTCAGGATATCTTTTTTTAATGCTTACAACTAACTAAATTATAGAAGGGTACCTGAAATTTCCAGTCTCTACCTGAGTGTTAAATATATTAAAATAACATTTAAAATTGAAAAAGGTCTGGCCAGACTCATGTGTAAGACGAAGGGTTAAAGACGAAATAACCTACCTGCAGTTTTCAAAAGTTTACAGGAGGGGGAATAAACGTTATAAAATTGGAAATATTTATAATATTGAAACGAAAATTACATATTTTGATTAAAATTAAACCAGAAATATATATCGGTTGAGAAATTTTTTTTTTTTAAACACAGCTTATGATATGTCACTTAGCTTATTTCGAATTGTAAAAATCTGCAACCAAATAACATATCAGCAGCACTAATTAGTATGAATAAATAACAATTTCTTTATAGATATGAATATTATATACATCAAATAATAACAGTTATAGTTTCTTTTACTGGTTTAAGCAAAAAAAAAGTACTAAGCGTTTGTTTAAATTACATTATGCAACAAAATTTAACTTTTATCGTGATTTTTGATGATTTATTTTTCATTTTTTTTAATTGCGTAACGTTCCTTTAGGTACAAAAACTGACGAAATTTAAATTCTATGGAAAAAGATTTTTAAAAACAGTTTGCATTATTATTAAAGAAAATGCTTTTGAGTTTGTGGCAATTTTCTACATAAGTTTTCTTATTAGCGAATATAAATTTTATAAATATAACAATGTCTATTCGAAGCCCTTTATAACATTTTGACGTGCACCCAGGTTTCATTTCTCTTGGCTTTTTGTAAACGATTTTGCCTTTTGAAAAACTTTCGCATCCCTGACCATTCATACGATTTTTTTTTTCTTTCTTCTTTTTCGTTGACCTTTTTAGAAACTTTCACGTTTTCCTCAAAACTATTTTCGATTATGGAACACTTTTTGTTGCTTTTTAAAATTTTTTTATTTTCTTTTCACTTCTAACAATAAATAAAATTTAATAAAACACAAAGAATAACAAATCAAATGTTACTTTGTTAAAAAAAAAAAAGTAAATTAAATAAATAGTTACTTAAGTTATTTGGTTTCAGAAAATTATACACTTGCTGATAGGTTATTTGGTAATTTGGTTATCACTTGGTCATTTGTAATATTACATGTTCAAAATTTTGCACACATATGCGTTCTGATATAGGGAATAAAAATCCATAAAAAACTCAATTTTGAAATTTTTGCAGGTTATTAGGTCTTTAAGATGACGGTATAATTTAAAAGAAGACAATGTTCTTTATACTGTCCCTCTTAGAGTTTGATAGAAAACATTTTGTAACACAATGCCCTTTATTCCGTTCTACATAGAGTTTGATAAAAATGAACTTATAAGACAATTTCGCTCATACCGTCCCATATGGAGTTTGATAGAGTACAACTTTTAAGATAATGTCGCTAATACCGTCCTACATATGGTTTGTAAGAAGACAATGTCCTTTATAATGATGTTATCTACGTCAATCTGGCTAGCTGGTGTATTATCCATTCGGACTGATATGAGTAAGATATAAATAAATTGATTCCAGACTAACCTTTTAGTATACCGATCAACTTAGAAACACTTTCTGAGTCGATCTAACGATGTCCGTCCGGCTGGCTGGTTGTCTATCATTGTAAATCTTGTGCGCAAGCTACAGACAAAGCCTATTGAAATTGGTGAGAATCGGTCTATAATTGCACATAACCCCAATACAAACTTTTTTCCGCAATATGCTCTGTGTGCCCATTAACTTTCTTATTATGTATGTTTGTATTGAGATAAAATTTGGTATTTAAATATTTTTTGCAAAATTAATTATCCTACAAATTTTTATAGGCATTGGTTAATATTTGACCATAGCTCTCATGCAATTGCCATTTCCTTATAAATGTTGGTACTGACAGAAAATGTGGCTACTATTATAACTCTTATTACAGCTACTTTTTCATGGAAAATTCAGCAATAACCACTAGTCCCATGTAAGCCCCATTTGCAATCCACTATAAGACGAAAAAATCCCTTATAAGTAGATGTAGATTTCTAAATAACATTTAATAGAAAATATTGTTATATGGGTGTTAAACTCAAAGATTTACAAAGCCGAACTTAAAAAAACTATATGTAAATAGAAATGAAAAAAACAACTAGATTTCAAATTTAAAACTTTCGAACACAAAATAAAAAGTTGCTTTCCTAAGACCCTTATTTTTAAAATTGTCCTAATACCAATTTATTTAAAACAAGTACTTGATACAGAATTTTATTTCTTGTTTGTGGCATCTGTCTTGGCAATCTCAAACTCCCTTAAATTCCTTAATACTTTTTTTTAACTGCAACAAAACATGTTTTCCAATTGCCATAATTATTTGTCTAACAATAAATTCTTTTGTACCTCCATAGACTTTAAATTAAAACAAATGCATTTGTTGTTCTTCCAGATGCAATTATTTAAAAACAATTGAAATACAAAGGAAAAATATGGAATTATTTATTACATTTTAATTGCTTTTTACTATTTTTTTTTCTCTTTATTATTTTTATAAAATAACATGCATACACATTCCCAATCATGTACAAACCAAACATGTGCAATAAATATATAAAATTTATGGAATTCTTATTGTTAATAACAATAGTCAATGCGATTGTTGTTTAAGATAATATTAGTAATGGAGTTATTTAAAATACAAATAAAACACATAGACATCTGTATTTTATGTACATCTTTGTACCAGTGATGGGAACTCTAAATTTTTTATAGGTACGTTTGCTGAGGCAACACAAATCTGCTTACGCACAAGTTAACTATAAAACTTTTTTTTCTCTTTCTGTTTCTAACTAAAATTACAAGAACATAAATACGTTTGTAATGATCACAAAGCAATTGTTTTGCTCTTTACACATACTATTGATTTGTGCCTTTAAACTCTTATAGCGGCGGATTAGAATTAATTTTTTTGTTAAAAATGTGCGGAAAAGATAATAACCCACAAGCCTGTTGATGGGATACATGATTGTTATATGAGGAGGTGCCGGTTTGAAGGACTCTACTTTAAATCAAACTTACAATATGCTTTTATTTATTTATTGAAAAATTTGTATTATTTGGTAAAAACCATAATTTTCAAGAAGGGCTCGTAGATATTCGTCTTTTGATGGACATTCGCTGTCAAACGTTTGTTAATTTTTTCGCTTAAAACTGTTCTTTGTTAGCAGCACTAAAAAAAACACATTTTTTTATATAATTTTGTTCAAAGGCATTAATTGCACCATAACAATTTTTTTGCTTTGGAGTAAGGATACCAATCCCGAAATCCCAATCCTGAGAAATCCCTGTTTCGGAAAAAAATTGCTGAATCCCGAAATCTTTACCTAAATTTTTTTTAATCCAAATTTAATTTTTTTTTAATTAGGCTTAAGTTCATTGAATTTAATTTTCATTAAATTATTTTTATGAAGACAGGAATCTTACAACGTGAAATGAATTAAAATTGTATTGATAATTTTTCATTTTTGACTGCGCTGAGATTTGAATCCAGGCTTTCACGGAAAGGTTGCCCAGACTAGTTTCGATTGTAACCACACAATCTCGTCAGTGGGGTTTGCCGTTTTACTCACTCGGCTAATTTTTTTTTTTTTTTTTGTATACCCTTTTTTATAAAATGAAATTCATCATGACATTCTCCCTTGAGAGGATAGGGAACACAATATTCATTTTGTATGTTTATTTGATTAACTCTGTTTATACTGTCATTGAAAACGAAAGAAAAATGTAAAACTTTGTCATTCTTTTTAAGCGTGCCCAACAGTTATAATAAATTCTAATGCGAGCAGTGCTGAAAATAATTAAAGATAAAAATTATTTAAAGAAATAAATGTCTTCTGAAATGCACAAAATAAAAAGCAAAATTTACGTGATCTTTTATTTTCTAATTAAAATGTGCAAAATTGAAACTTTACTCTTTACAGACTTAGGCGTATTAAAGTGTTTTCCGAGAGTGGGCACTGGACCTCGGGTAATTTTTGGAGTGATTTCACGAAATTAAATAGTGGTGGTGGGTATAAAATTGTATTTTTTGTTAAAATTAGATTTTGATGGTTAACTTAAAATATTGATTTTGGTAATTAATTTCGAATTCTAATTTCAACTGTACATCTTAACTCGTTTAAAAAAATTTGTATTAGAATCTTACAAATAAATCAATTACTAATTTGCTGTATTCAATTATTTTTTTATTTAGTTTGAATCAAATGAGGTAATTGAATAAAATATAGAGTTTATGTTAATTATTTTTATTAAAATCAATTAACCTTTTGCTGGAAATCGTACTTTCTTTTCCTTTGTCATATTTTTAATTTTTATTAAATAAATCCTTAGTTTTGAAAAAAAAAATCACAATTTTAAATTTTTAAAAATTTTAGTAATCAATATAATCATTATATTAAACATTGTTATATTAAATGAATTGTAAACTTTTTTTTGTAGGCCTCTTTTAAAAACGATCTCGTAAAATCCAGGGATTCCGAAAAATCCCGGGATCCAAAGATTTTAATTTTTGAAATCTCGAATCCAATTATGCGCTTTTATCAAAAGCGCTTCAAAACAAGATTTGTTTACTTGGTAACTTAACAAGATAAAAAAAAATAATGCTTTATTGCCAGCACTTGCCCATGTTAACCTTACCGCAGGAAAACAATTGCACCGTATGAACTAGTGATGCCAATCGGGATTGATTTTTTAAAATTCCGGGATTTTCGGGATCCCGGGATTTCGGGATTTTTCGCGATCAATGTGTTTCTTTAAGATGCTACTTTTTTTAATAAACAACACTTTTTGAATATTCAAAAGGTTTTATATACGTAACATTAATTTTTAAAAATGAAAACAACAAAACAATCTATTTTATACATATGTTTATAACACTGGCCTCACACATGATCAAACTGATCAGATTCTGAAAAAAGCTTTAAGAATATACGTATCTCTTAGTTTTTCTAGATCAATTAATTTCGGTTTTTTTTGACAGCAATTCAATTTTTAATGTGAATTAAGTTGTGACGACATTAATACACTGCAAAGTGTAGTCCCTCATCGATCTCGATAGCTGAGTTAAAAACTGTAAAACTATGTCGACTGCAGTGCAGTACACCTCCAGGGTGAGGACGAGATTCATAATCAATAATTTAAGTATGTACGTTTTAAATTTATTTTAAAACAAAATGTTTATATAAATGTTTATTAAAACAGATTTCAAGTTTAAATAATTTATGTATGAATACGTCAAATAGTGTTTATTTATAAAAAAATTATTTTATTTACCGTACGTTTTTTAAGCAAATTTTTTATTATTATTGGACCGGAAGGAAATGAGCTTTAGTTTCTGAATAAAACTTTAATTGGATCATGAATAATTTTTATTTTTTGCTTAATATATAACAATTATTTCTTGATTTCTGTATTTTGCATACAAATAATCATTTTTATTTTGGTACAATGTCTCAAGCCAAAGCTGAACTTGATAAACGTAATTGTAAAAAAGGCTTGAGATGTGTTTTCAAATATCGTTTCTACTTAAAATAATGGTTTTTATTAAGCAAAGTACAAAAATCGAGAAATAGTCGTCATATATCAAGTAAAAATTAAAAATTGTAAATACTCGCTGTGTGCCAAAAACAAAAATTAAACTTAAAAATAAGAATTATTTGCATAAACAATAAAACTCAAATATAATTTTTAATAATTTTTTTGTATATAGTATTAAAATTCAATAAAAACGATCAGTTTTGTACATAAAATTAATATGTTAAAAATCATAAAAATAAATCCCGGGATTCGGGATTTATTAATCCCAAAAATCCTGGGATTTCGGGATTTCCCGTTTGGAATCCCTAATATGAACTTGATTTTACTAAAAAGCGTAAAAATATGAAATCGAGGTTTCGGTTTTAAATAGATTTAAAACGGTCGGTTTCGGTACGGTTTTTCTTACAAATCTTGCATATTGTTGTGTTTGAGTGGTGCTCTGATGATTTGAAATGTTTCCAAACTCCAGATTTTTCCAAACATTTCTGAAATAAAATAAGTTAAAAAATTTGTTATATGCCGGCAAATTTTATTGGTAGTTATTATGGCAGCGATGCCCATGCAAATGCATGTTTTTTGTCGATAGTCTAAGAAAGATGTTGACCAATTTTCCTTCCTAATCATCAATTTGTTGTTGGTTTTCCATGCATATTTTGATATTTTTGAGTGATTTTTTTTTTAATTTCCATATTATAAAAAAAGTTCTTAAAAAGTTATAAATACACAAAAAAAAATCTTCCAAAAAAAAAAAGAAAAAAAAAATTTTTTTATCTATAAATAAATTCTTTTGGATTCTTTTTATAAATACACAAAAAAAAAATCTTCCAAAAAAAAAAAGAAAAAAAAAATTTTTTTATCTATAAATAAATAAATAAATTCTTTTAGGCAAAGGCCTAAAATACAAAATATTTCAAGATTTCGACAAAATCCTTGTATTTTAAATTGATGCAGCATCTTTTTAGTACTTTATTTGAAGAATTTTTGAAACTCCTTGCCATTGTTGCCGGCTGTGATGTATTAGTTTTTTTTTTATGAGAAGTTCTAGTGTTATGTATAGTTTACAATTTTTTTAAGCATAAATATATTTTTAAAGTAAAAGCTGAAAACCGACGTTTTATGACAGTTTTTGGTTTTGTTTTTAGGCATTAAAAACCGCGGTTTCGATTTCGCTTAAAACCGAACAGCAGTGGCTAGTATGAACGCGGTAGCGTATGACGCAGATACGTTGTCAAATAAAAACTTATAATATTTAATACAAAGGCACACAATTGCTGGCGCAAACGTAAAAGCGTAGCTATCTACGTCGTATACATATACGTAGACGTAGATGTAATTTTATTTTATACGCCGATTGCGAACAAATTTCCTATAAAAAGAAAAATTTTAAATTTAAAATGAAATTATTTTTGTGTTAACAAATTGAATATTTGAAAACAAAAAAAAAGGAAAATAATTCGCTAAAATAGACTATGTATGAGTAATATTGAAATTTGCAAATATTAATTATACGTAAAAGCAAATCTCAACATACATCGATTATGACTTTAATTAAACTGAAGTCATTATTGATTCGGCACAGTCGAGTATAAAAATACCTATGTATGTATAAATATTCATTCTCACTTTTCAGTCCTAAAATTTTCGTAGCAAAAATGTGCTTCTTTACCAAATTTAAAATTTATCAAGTTTTTTTTTTACAAACATAATAAAAAATAGCAAAATAAACTGCATATTAATTTGTTTTTTTTTTTTTTTTGGTATATATAAACCAAACATTTTTGCCAGTCATAATTTATATAGATATTTGATAAAAATGGATACTCATGAATGAAAATTATATTTAACATGCAAATAATCATACAACAAGAGTCCGTACTCCATTTTTTTCTCATTGCTTGAGAAAGACATCGATACATCGATAAATATTTTTCCATAGAAGTCTTGGTGTATGTGTGAATGTCTGTATTCTTGTATGTTAATAGAACAAATCTGAAACGAATGAATAAGCAAACATTAAAAAGATAGGCTTTTAGGGAAATCATGCAGAAAAATGCTAAAAAGCAAAAATTGTACAAATACAATATAGAATGTACTCATCGTACCAACAACTGGTAAATCATACATATGCATAAGCATGTATGGACGGACGAGTGTACTCACACATTAAAAGATTATAAAAAAAATCGCATAATCATTCATTTTTCATGTTTACCATTATTCGAATAAGGAGAAAGAATATTTTTTAGAATTTTAAATGTTTAAACTGAATCAATGTTTATTTCGCATTGTTATTTTTAACTGGCAGCACTACTAATATAAAGGATTCTAAGGTTGGGTTTTTTTCAAATCTCAGTTAAACTAGGTTTAGATCATCTGAAAACTGATTTGTTCCACCATTACCAAGTTTGTATACAAAATGTTGACGAAACAGCCTAGGTTTGCTTCAATTGTTGGCATTTAATAAAGTAATAAAAGCTTATTCATATTTCGTCCGAAAAATTAGAGTTTTAGAGTACGTTAAGCTAAGTTTAAACTTCTCTCAAAAACCCGGCCATAGCTTTATAGAAATTTTAACTCCGCTATTCTTTTTTTGTAATTATGTGTACTTTTTCATTTACTGCGCAGTATATAAATTATTGTCAACATGATTACAAATACTTATTTAATCCTACATTTTTTTTACTTAGCGTCACGATGGCTCAAATCTTTTTAAAATGTCGAAAATATGGGGAAAAAACTCGTAACTGATATATAAATATATTTTTTTTTTTTGGAAATAAGTATAATTTTAAAATAAAACATCATGCTTAGCAGAACTGTAAAAGGTTGCAATGACATGTTAAGAATTTCAAGAGGCAGTTTGTTAAATATTGTTGGTAGCATTACGGATAGAGTACTTTTCCCATAGTTGTTTCTGTGTATACGTATACAGTATCTTCCCTCAGCTTTTATACGGGTCTGATGATTGTGTTCTATTCTTTTTAGAAACCTGGAGTCATTATAAAATTCTGTTGCTATTGTAGTACAAAAGATGCCTTTGACGTTTAATACGTTGAGATCCTTAGCAATGTTGATATTTTATGCGTTGGTGTTGGTATTTGCGGAGTTGTTGGAAGTTGTATCATTGCTGTTAGTAGTTCTAGAGATGTTATCAGTAAATGTTGTTCTATTTGCGTTAGTTGTTTGGTCATAAACGTTGGAATTGTTGTAAGGTTGATTGCGATGACGTTACGTGTATAGTTGAGGTTATTTGTTGGGTTGTTATTATTGTTGACAACGGCCAGACCAGTATTGCTTGTGGTGGTGTATTGGCTATTGTATGTATAGCGATTTTTTTAGAATTTTTTGCAGTTGGTTTTGAGTTTGTTGTAGCTTATTACAAAAAAGTTGAGATTCCCCAGGCTGTAATGCCATGGCGAAGATGTGATTCCACTAATAAAAAATATGCTTGTCTTAGCACCATATTATTGGAGCTGTTACTTAAATGATGTAGCATAACTTATGATTTTCTTAGTTTTTTTCGGAGTTCATCTACATGTACCATCCACTTAAAATTATGGTCTACGTAAACGCCTATGTATTTAAATGTATTGAAAATTCCAATTGTAGTATAACATAGGTCATCACTGTAGTCAAAATCTGTTATTTTTCTACTATGCAGACATTCTGTTGAATTGAACCTTATATTAATTTCTCTATAAAGTAGATTTGTCGGCTTAATATGCATTAGTTAATTTTCGATGCGTTGATTACTAAACCATGATCGTGACACCATCGCACAGCGGTATCGAGCTGATATTGCATTATTATTGTTTCGGTGTCTATGTTTTTATGGGCCACTACTTTAGCAGTGTCGTCAGCATATGCTGGACGTATTGCATGTTTTAAGTGTATTAATGAGTTTGTTAGAATATATTAAGTATAGTATGGGACCAAATTTTGAGCCTTGTGGTACACCAAAATCCTAATTTGTTTCTTTACTTAAGTTGTTTTTTACTTTTACATAATATGTCCTGAGTGTTAGGTAGTTCTTAAGCCAATCTAAACATCTATCACGTATTCCAATTTTTTCTAACATTATTATAAGCTTACTTTGAGATAGGGTATCGAAAGCTTTGCTAAAATCGATAAATAGTGATTTTTTTTACTTAGCTGTTCGATAAACCTTGCAAAATTACCAAGAAGTTTGTATAAGTTTTTTCCTTTTTGGAACCCAAATTGGTTTGATGAAATTATTTGGTATTTTTTATATTGTCTATCAATCTGCTGCACACGACTTCTTCCATTATTTTTTTAATAACGGATAATATAGCTATTGGTCGATAATTGAAGCACAGCCGTGAATAACGTTGTAAGTTACAAAATAAATTTTTGTCAGGAGAGCAAGAAAACCTTTTTAAGAGGCAGGATTACAATTTTTTAATTTTTCTTTTTAGATTATCAAAAATACTGGCAATAAAAATTATTTTTGCAAAATATCAAAAAAAAATAGAATTTTTTTTTTATAATTTTTTTTTTAGTGGAAAAACGTTTCATATCCAAAATTGCGATGTCACTTAAAACGTTTTTCCACTACGGCTTTTAAGACGTCATTCCACTTTGCAAAACCATTTTCGTTTGCATCATTGTGCTAGTAACTTACAACGTTCTTCCACCGGCTGACTTTTTGTAACGCATTTTGAAGGCGTTGAAGTGCATAATTTTGAGTGATTTGATGTTCAAACAGTGTAAGAGAGTAATATTAACGGTAGTCTGCAAAAAAAACAGTTTTTGCAAAAAGTGGCTTTTACAACGTTTTTCGCGGCTTTGCTTCAGTTATTAATATCCGATTTTTTACCGTTTTTATAAATAGGACGAACAAAAGATACTCTAAGTATTTCGGGTATTATTGCATTGTGTAGTATTGTATTGATAGGTTTGGTAATGATTGCTGTCATTGCACCGGCATTGTTTTAAAGATCAACTGGTCTGATTCCATCGTAACCCGCACTTTTTCTTGGTGTTGTAGAGGACAGCTATAATGATTTTTTAGTAATTGGGATGAATGACTAATTGCTTGAATATAACAATTTTTAAAATATTTGAGACATTTTATCGGTTATGTTCATGTGGTCCAAACCACCATGGGGTTTTAAAATTCAACAACTTTTTTATATTTTTTTCAGATTATAAATATTTAACACCTGCATAATAAATTTAGCAGTGATTTATAACTGAACAAAGAACAAGAAAAATAGAATTTTATTATTTAAATCATTGATCAATTATTTTAACGTCAGTATTTCGCCCTCTGAAGCAATAATTCCTTGCTTAGTTAATCGTCACCACTATTGTGGCGCCATAAGGGATTTACCTCGAACCACATTAAATTCACACTGCGAATAATATAAAACATTTAATAATGAAGGTCTTGTAAAAATTCGAATTTTGAAAAATTTCGAGCCACTCGAATTTTTGCATGGTTATGGAAAATGCTCTAAAACGAGCCCCTTATTGCGAAACTGGAAGCGGGGGTCATTTAAGTGTGTGAAACGGTAGCAAAGTACTCATGGAAGTCAAATTTGGATACTGATGATTAAAATTTCACTAGCCCTGGGGGCTGGTATAAATTTTGACATTAGCCTAGAAGTTTTTGAAAATTTTAATTACCGATTCACACACATTCTTAGTGTAAAAAATTTTCCATTTTAAAAAATCTGAAAAAAAAAAAAAAAAAATAGAAAAATATATGAATAAACCAAAATGCTCTGTGCCCGCAAGCATTAACAACTTAACTCGCTTTCGGAAATCGTACAGCAAAGCGTTTTTAAATCAAAAAACCGTTGACCAAAATCAGGGAATTTAGATAAGGCTTATATTTGCAGGCTCTGTGTTAGCAATTTTCTTATATTTAAATGTGTAATTAAATTTTTAATGCAACAGCATTTAGATAAGGAGAAGTAAAAAAGAAATAATTCAAATTTGTCATAACTCGACTTTAGTTGTTAATGCTTGTAGGCACAGAGTTATTTAATGTTTAAAGCCCATGCGACTTTTGGCCAACCCTGTATAAGCAATTTTAATTTTTATTAGAACTGTTAAGATCATAAGACTGACAGTGGTTAAAAAGGCGTATATTCGTCAATAACAACAACAACAAATTATTCTTACTCAATTACAGAAGCTGGTTTGGATAATTTATTGCCTCTTCCCAAAGGAGCCTGAAACCAGTCGTAATACACAACGGCACTCAATATCCATCGGTACCATTAGATCATGCAGTAAAAATTAAAGAGACAATAGAGTTCAGTACTATCGCTATTTGTTAAATGTATTTGCCGATTTCAAAATAGTGGTAGGAGGATACACATAAGGAGGATACAGATAAGAAAAAATGTTGTCGGGCATTGGCACGACATGAATTAAAGTATTAGGATAAGATTTGATTACTTATTGTTAGTTCATATTTAATATATAAAGATTCACTAAAGAAACTCTGAATAAAAGGAGCGTTTAGTTGACAGGCGAAAGAAAATGTTTGCCGCCAAAACGTATCAAATAAGGCTTAATAGAAAACTTACAAAAGAAAACGAACTACGAAAAATTTGTTAATTTTTTATGTTATACTCGTATTATTGGTTAAATTCATTTAGGACTTAATTTATATAATAGAATCCATTTATGAGTAAGATTTTTGATTTTTTCATAAAAAAATACGTTTTTAATAATCGGTGGACCAACCACAATGCACGATGGTTATTGTGAATCACACTTAAACGTCAAGTTGTTTGCCCAACTAAATTTGATATTTCTTTGTTTCAGTATTTGAAAAATTCAGCCTACTGCCCATTTCCACCATCGTCAATATGCATAAGTGAATGGTGACTTTACAAAGGAAATCATCTTCAGCGACGAGGCACACATACACCTCAGTGGAGTCGTTAACAAGCAGAATTGCCGCATCTGGGCAAATGAGAATCCACGACTGATGGTTGATAAGCCAATGCATCCACAAAGATCGACTGTTTGGTGCGGTTTATGGGCTGGCGGCGGCATTGGGCCGTACTTCTTCGAAAATTAGGTTGGCTAATCAGTTAACATGAATGGTTTTCACTACCGCGAAATGAAAACGGGCTTATTTTTACCAGAAATTAAAGATATAGAACTGGACGATATGTGGTTTCAACAGAATGGCGCTTTTGCGCAATAAATTAAATGGCCGTGTTATCTCACATCGTTGCGATGAGAATTGACCGCAACAATCATGTGATTTGACACAGTTGGACTTTTCTCTTTGGGGATATTTCAAAGGCAAATTGTACGTCAGTAAGCCAAGAACAACTCAAGAGCTAAAGGATGAGATAATGCGGATGAGATAACGACATTGAACCTGAATTTTATTTCAGAGTCATTGAAAATATGGACCATCGGAAAATATGGGCACATAATTGACATAGCTCTTTTTATCATAATACAAGTATTAAGAGTATTCTTCGAAAACTTTTTGTCTTATTAACAATTAACATAAATTTAGGATTTATATTTATAGATTAGCAATCATTTGTGTGTAAGGTTTTTGGCTTTTTCATAATTAATACGTACTGAATATTTCAATATCAGTATTTTATTTAAATAAGAAAATCTCAAAAACTAATCGTGATAGAATCGATCTTTGAACAGTTGGATTCAGCACGCTAAAGTCAACTTAAATCGCATAGCCAAATTCCTGCTACCGATATTTTTCCGACCAGTATAATGTAGAATTGCGAACAAAAAGATGTTTTGTTAACAATGTTTTAGTAAATTGGAAACATAACAATATAATAAGTGTATCTTACGGGTATTTCTTTGGAAATTAACTATAGTTGGGATTGCAAAGGCAATTGATTGAAATATCATGATTTGAATTAAAAATTGTTTGCAATTAAATTAATTGCATTCAATGATTACTAAGAAAAATGATTTAAAAATATTATTTTAATGGCACTGCCAATTGATTGCATTCTTTACAGCACTGATGCACAGTTAGCTAAGATGATATTTAATAAAAGATTTGGAATTTTAATGCATCATTCATATGAGAAAGGCCAAAGTGTTATGCTTATAAATGAAAAATTCAAAAACAATTTTCGTTTATACACTTTATTAAAAAAAAATGAAAAAATTTAATAAAGTATTAAGGAAAATATGAGTCTGCAAATCAAAATTGAAATATTAAGTGCAAACATTTAAAAGATTCAAAGGCATATTAAGGGAGCATTTAATGATTCTAAGTAGGTATTAGGGTATTCAATTACGAGTATTTGACTTTTGGTTTTGTCCGAGTAAATAATTAATCGATTTTTAAACTTTAATTTTGCTTGATTAATCGAATAAGAAATGTAATCTGTTCGAGTAGCTCGAATAACTCGAATAATTCAAACAATTTTATTCAATGGAGAAAACATTAATGTCTTTTTGATATGATACTTTTTTTAAATGAATAAGCCGAAAAAAAACAATAGAACAAAAATGTAGTTCAAAAATAAACAATAAAATAACAGTTCATTTGTACTACGTATACATTTCTAAAATTTTTAAATAAAATAAATAATTAAAAAAAAATAAAACACGGCTGCAAAAAGTACAGTTCTTAATTCACTAAAAGGACCATAACAGATTGAAGAAACAAACTAAATAAACATCATAGTGAACACTACTTCAGTTGAGCAGATTATAAAATTCTCTGAAAGCCAAAGTTTAATACATGCATTAGATTTAGTAGCAGACGGGTTTCATTAGTTTTTATTTCGGTGTATAATTTAGAATTGTGTCCCGCCTGCTTAACTTAATGCGGATATTTATAGGCTTTCAGCTCATATTTTTTAAAATAATTTCTTAAAGTTTTATTTTATTTCAGTTACGAAAAACTATTTAAACCAATTTATTATTCGTAATTAAAGTTAACCAATTTATTGTTTTTGAAAGTCGAATAAAATTTTAATCGATGGAGCTTCTTATTTAATATTATTTTGCATCGCCGTATTTTTTCCTGATTTAAGGAGAAGTTCTGGTAAAGATAATAACTCAAAGTATGAAGCAAATAAAAGGGACTTTTTTAAAGACTTTTTAAACGCTACCGTTTTTAAAATTTTTTTCGATTTCAATTTCACTCGTATGTATTCGATTAACAGAATATGGCTGATAACTTTATAATATATATAAATTTGTTAATCCCCTTTTATTTGTCTTTATTTTGAAGCTCGATTCTATAGGTTTGGTTAATGTGTTTTTTAACGCGCACTGAATACTACGAAAATAATTTGATTATGGCTCCATATTATGCAGACAGCGATTATATATATAAAACCCTCCAAAATGGATATACATATACCTCCTGAGGCCTTTGTATACCTCGATAGTAATGATTTTATTCAAAATGAATTCGGCATTTCTATACTTTACCACATGTATAGACGGGCTAATGTTAAAGCAATGCTAAGCAATCAATGAACAAGTAACAATACAAGATTCGACACTACAGTTTATGCAAAAGATAAAAATATGTTTCCAAACGTAAACATGAAAAAACTTTGCTGGCTAACTAAGTAAGTTAAACTTCCCTTTTAACCACTTAATTACACTTTTTATTATTTCTGTAATATTGAATTAAAATTTTTGCTAGTTTTTCTTTACATTGTATTGGATTTGTATATGCAAATGGTAATATTGTATTAATAAATAATTAAATTTAATGCAAAAAATACAAATAAGGTGACAGTTAATATACTAGAGAGCTCGACTATGGGACAGTGTATAATAAGATATAATTACTATTTGTTACTTAACCCTTATGTGACTGACAAGGTACCCGGGTACCTTTTGCGTTTTGAAATTAATTTTTTTTGTAGAAATTGGCAACAATCGTACTTGAAACTTCTTGAGAGCTCCTAACTTTAGATATTTAATTTATTTTCAGAGCTTTGAAAAAAATTTATAAATCAAGATAGGCGAAGCATGCCAACATTCTTCATACACCCTTAACTGTTCGACAAGGTACCTAGGTACCTTTATGCGATTCTATGAAAAAATGCTCTGTAAATTTTTTCGGGCCTAGCAGTCAAAGTGCTTTCGACTGACGGGGTAAAATGAATGGTTGATAACATTTTTACAGCTTTGCGAAATACAAAGTTTGTAGAAAATAATTGTCTAAAATATAATTATGAACCTGAATAAGTTCTATCAAGTAAGACCTTGTCAAATGAATATGTAATAATAAACTTACCTGTCTTTATGTGCCTGCATATAAGCTGGAATGAAACGTTTATTTTTTCTCACTGTTCCAACGAGTGTGAGATTCCACGAACTTAATGCTTTTGACAGTTCAAGAAATGTAAAAAAAATTATCGGTTGTGACATTCCTTACTGAGTTCTTATATGGACTAACAAGATCTAAGACAGTCCTCTCTCCCACATTTGTCTGACGCTTACTTTCTGTTGGTTTACAATTGGCCATGTAAGGGGAAGGAGTTGGAAGCATCACAAGCCCAAAATATTTTTATCCCATACTTTTCAGGCCTTGCCGGCATATATTGTGTAAAACGAGTACGTCCACGATATTCGTATAACTGCTCATCTACAGTTATACACTCACCGGGCTTGTAACTTTGGCGTAAATTAGCATTTAGCATGAGCCAAATATCTCGAAATGCTGCAGATTTATCTGATTAAGCACGCGATAAACGAGTTTCATCGTTATCAAAACGTATGCATGTAACAATAACTTAAACCTGGATAAGGACATTGCTGCCCGAAACAATGGCAAATTAATAGGTTTCCATAACTCTGAAATGTGCTCTCTATTTGACTTATGAACACCAGCATGTATTAAAAGACCAAAGAATGCATTTAGTTCGTCTACGGCGAAAGGTTTAAATAAATGTGTATTGCAGTTTACGACAGTTATTCTCATTTTTCGATTCGTTTCTCGTAATATAATATCACACATTTCAGGTGACAAAATACTTATATTTGTATACGAATATTTGTATTGGGGTGCACAATTTATATTTTTGGGCTGCTCCACCGCATTGTCTTAAAACGTATTCGGAGTCTATGTTTGAGGAAATGGCTCCAGTAACCAACAAGAACCATCTTTACCAACAAAATGCGTCTCTACTTTCCATTTCATCACTATTGTTGGTTTCATCTGAGTCGTAGGAATCCTCATCTGTATCTATAATAGCTGTAGGTTCAGCATCTGAAGCTTCCATTTCCATTTCGTTATCTACTGCAATGTAATCATCTTCCTCATCTGAACAAATAAAATCTTCGTCACTCGATTCACTCTCACACAATAAATTGTTTATTTCTGAAGAGCTAAATCCCTAAAAGTACACAAGTGTATTTATACTTTTGCAACATTTCAAACTTTGTTGCAAAATGGGTTTTTTTCATAAGATTTGTATGAAGGTACTCGGGTACCTACGGCGGTCTTGATCTCTCAGTTGAACAGGTTGTTCACAACCCTTTAATTGTGGAATTAAAACAGGTGTTAATTGCAAAAACCCCCATGTGTCTCAGCTATTGAATGAAGCTTAAATTTTTAAAAAAAAAGTACCCGGGTATCTTGTCGTACAAAACCAGTAGTTTTTTGTCAATCATATAAGGGTTAAAGTTTAAGAATAAATGTTTTGTATAAATAAACTTAATAAAAAATATCAGTGCTTTTGTTTTCAGATGCCTCTCTAAGGGCACTTCGGTTTCTAACGATGCCTCAAATGTCAAAATCCATCCAGCCGAAATAATAAAGAAATTGACGGTCGTGTATAAACCAGTAACCCATAATTCTTACTATTGGAATTAAACGTTTATCGTTTATTAGATAATTCGTGTTACACACACCCACATTTAAAAAGGATCTAAAACATGTTCAAAAGAACGTGTTACACAATACATATAAATTAGTTTTTACGCATTTAATCAGCTAGAATTCTAAAAAAATATTTGAATATTAAAAAAGTAAAATATTCTAAGAAATAAATTTTAATCGATTAGTATACAGAAATTGTTCAAATTATTTGTTTTTTGAAATTGGCTATTTTTGTTTTTCGATCAAGTAATGGCGAAAAATTCCTCGATTAATGGAACAACAATTAGTCGAATGGATACTTTATTTAGTATGTATGCTAAAATTTCAGAAATTTTGACGTTATTAATCACAATTGTGAAACATTAGTAGATTATATTTAAAGTAGTGCCTATCGATTCCATGTCTGACTAACTGCTAATTTCTTGCGCCTACAAAGGTATCGAATAGCTTACACAGAAGCAAAAGTTATTCCAATTAGAGAGTTCTGCATAAATGAAAGCCAATCGGGCCTTTCCCCAAAATTAGCTTAACCCTACGGGAAAGGGAACTAACACCAAACTTGTCACGTGACAAGTCACTTTAACAAGGCGATGTCCTAAAGGTCACTAAAATAACCTTTCAATTTCGGTTAAAATAATGCCTGTCGCAGATATTGTCCAACATGAGCCATTCCAATAAGATAGATTAATTAAAAAGTAATAGAACTAGAGAGAATCAGCCACTACCCGCACAAAATCCAGTCACATGAATAGTTTTGTGCATATTACCTTTCCTGTGGACAACTACACTCTAAACTCATTATCAGTTAAGTGATAGGTCTTGTTTTCACCTATCAGAATTCGTTCCTTTTAATTATAAAATTGTGTTCACTGGTCACGGGATAAGGGCTTTAAGAGCAATTGACACAAATTTCCCGCAGAGAAGCAACATAATTTTTAATTTTCGTTTTTCGTTTTTTTTTTTAATTTAAACAAACACACGCTACATATCCTAAAATTTCTTGCAAAAATATTTTTAGCTTATGTGCACATCGCTTTAGCTCCAAAAATATGAAAATAACTTGTGTTTGGTAAACTAAAATGGCTTAACTTATGAAAAAAAAAAAAATGTTTTAAAATGGTGAAACAATTTTTAATTCAAAGTATTGAGCATATCGAGGGCCTATATTCAAAATCCTCTTTCTTAAAAAGCACAACTTTTCATGAGAGCCAAAAAACTGTTTTTTTCGCGTATTACTTGAGTTATTAAAATTCGGTATTCTACAAAATTTTTTGAAATCAACTGCTGAATCTCACAGATAATTGGTTTATAAAATATTGCATTATTGGGGACTTTATGCGAGATAGAGGGTTTGGCTTCTCAAAAATAATCAATATGTACATATGTATGAAAATTAAAAGAAAGAAAGCTTTGCATTTTAATAAAAATAAATTATTTTGATTTTGTTTATTCCATCTGTCAGTGTATAACGTGTTTTTTTTTAAGATAAAGGCTACAACATGAGATAAAAAAATTAACAATTAACAATATTAAACAAAAAGTTTTTTTTTGTTTTTGCTTTTTTAAGTTTGCTTGGAGTTTGATTACTGTAGATGATCGTAAAAATAATGGTATTCCGGTGGTGTAACGCTCTTCAAATCTTGCAAATTCTTCCACTTATTTGGTTGAATTACTCGTCCTGGTCTAATTGAAAAAAAAACGCAAAAGCTTGTCATCACTGTAATTATTAAAGAAATCATAATTTAAATATTCTGCATCAAATGGCTTTTTCACGATCTCATTGTTAATTTTAACAGTCTTTCTGGCTTCTCTTGTAATTCTAACGTAATCGATTGGCAAGTGTATAGATTGATTTTTTAACTTAATCTCTATCTTAGCATGGGCACTATCGCACTCCATTTGCGTATGGCCTTTCTCTAAGAACTCCTGTTCAATAACTTTATTATTTTTAGCAGCAAAATTGGATAGAGCATTAGATAAATAATGGTTACGGTTTTGGTAGCCACAACCATCCGAGAAAATTGTAATTGGCAATGAATCTGATAAGCAATAAGTTTTTAAATGATGAATAATACAGGAAACAAATACCGACGCGGATAAATCACCATTGATTTCGCTCCACCAATAGTTTGTGCACTGATGAGTACCTATATTATAAATAGTAAAATTGTGTACCTGAAGGCGTTGCTTAAAGTAAATTGCTGATGCTTTAATATTGGGACACAGTTTTACTGCTTGAGCGTCCATTGTAAAAACGTGACGTACACCATTCGCAACTGCAATTTTATCAATACTTTTTTCATACTGTGCACGATTTTTTTTGTAAAATGTTTTGATTATATTCATCAGCTGATACTTCTTTAGCCTTAAATCCGACACAGAGATCGCATTTGTCTTTGCGAGGCATAAATAAAGCCAAATTCTCCTCCTCAAAAGATTAAGAAAATGAAAAACTAGAAACGGCCTGAAAATGTTTCTCTGAGCAGTAATTACAGTAATCTTTATATATATCTGATTTGGTCTTAAATGTTGCTCCGATATATATTTTGTTTGTATCCTTACGACAGTAGTGGCTTTCCATTTTATCTGATTGCTCAAAATATTCTTTTAAATGTACTGTCTTTTCAGATCTTTAAGTATTAAATGATGAAATTTTGGGTTCTTTTACTTATAACCAACCTTTTACCATTACAACATTTACTGATAGAGTGGAAAGAAACATGAAACGACATACCTGAAGAGATTCCTGGTTGAAGATTAAAGTAAATTTAAAGCTATTCTGTTTCTTTGAATTCTCAACTGTACAATTTTTTTGGCTTTGCGTACGACGTGGCTTTTTACAAACACTCGCTTAGCTTCCCAGGTCATATCCCAAAACATTTAAAAAATATTATTTCTGGTTTCATGATCAAATTTTTGGCAGTGTCTTAATTTGCTTTTTCCGCAAAATGATGATGAACACGAAACTCCCATTTTTCTTGGTGGTTTTTTTGAATTTTGTATGAAAACTCCATCAGTAGTAGAAAATCCTAAATATTTTTGGCCTTTCAACCGCTTTACTGAGTTTTCCTTTCGAAAATTTGATATAGGATTATGTTTCCGCTTAGTTCTTTTGCAAACGGGCAGATTATTGTTGATTTTTTCGTCTTCGGAATCTGGGTAGATATGATTTTTGTTTTATTGCTGTTTTAATTTGTTATGTGCCAACATACCTGATATCTAACCGTCCTCTATATCTTCATTTGATGATACATAATCGACTGCTATACGTTGCAAGGAATTAAGAGCAACATTATTTGTCTGTTCACACTTAATATAATCAATATCAAGATCAGACATTTTGAACTGTTACAAAAGTTGATTAATAAAATCTTATTATTAAACTAAATTTTAAACTTACTAGTATGTAAGTTTATCACAAGATAATAATATTTTAATTTCATACGATTTTAAATATCCTATAAATTAATTATTTTTTGACAATAATATCGTAGATGACACTTTAAAAGAAGACACTTTTTTTAAGCAAACTCCAACTTTAACCATTTATTTTTATGCCATTGACATTATATTTCCAATAACAAGCATGTAAAATATTTTCATTGTAATTCAGTTCAGAATCGGCTTTCGCTATTTTAATAAACCATTAAAAATGTCAATTTCATGTTCAGCTTGCAAAAAATAGTAAAAAAAACATGTATTGCAAGAACAAGTTATTCCAAAAAATATTTGAAAATTAATTATTAGAAAAGATAGAGGGTTTTGCATTCAAAAAAATTAATGGTGTAAGATAGAGAAAATACAAAAAATGCAAATAAAACAGCAAAAAAAATATGTTTTTTATGAAAATCACACCATAGATGAGGGTTGCTTTACTGAACATTTTACCATCAAAATGTCATTTTCGTGAAAATCAAAGATAGAGGGTTTTGAATATATGCCCTCGATATGTAGGACTATTTTGGTTAGTAGGCTTTTTCCTCCGATATCAATTTGCACTTGCTCGTATGGTTTCTTTCTTTCTTGTCTTTATAATCTCCTTTTATAACATAAGGCGCCGGAATAGATCACACTGGCCTTTGGGTGAGAGTACGAAGATGGACTGACTTCATACCAGCCTTTCTTCCTAACCGAATCTAGTAAAGGGTGGCTGATGAAAAAGCTGACCAAAAGAAACCTTGATATGAACGGCAACCTGAACAAATAGAATTAAAGTATATGGAGTGGTTCCAACCCAGAAATACTGCATGAGAGGAAATTGCCGCCAATTCGCGTCACAGTGTGGTGTGCCGTTTTTTCACGCTGTATTGTTACTGGAAGCCGTTAATTGGGAATTTGTCTACCCAGAACTACGTCGAAAGAGAATTCCTTTAAACTCTGTGTGGTTTCAACAAGATGGTGCAACTTCACTCAGCTCAGGCGTTTATGGCCGAATAACGCAGAGAATTTCCTAATTTTAAGGAACTCAACCTTCCGTTGGCCTCCCAGGTCGCCTGACCTAAGGGCGGACATTTAAATTCAATTATCTTTAATACCAAATTAATTTTTTTTTAAACAATTTGTTGGGCTTTCAAAAGAAAAAAAATTAAATAAATTCCATGCATTACAAAAAAAATTATTCCAGTGTCTTAATGTGGGCATATTCATTAGCCTTTATGATCCCACCGAATGCAGAGCTCGTTGAACAAGTTTTTAATATTTGTATTTCGGATTTTGTTATTGTAGCAGATCTGTTGTTCGTTATAAGACATTAAGGAAAGCAAGACCTAAAATTTTTAATGGCCTAAGCTGCACGCAAAGAAAAAACATGGTTGTGGTAAACATATTCTAGGAGCAACATATTATGATAAGATTTATGACTATAGTCAACATATTACGATTATTATTGAATAATATTATGACCAAATAGATTTGTAATATTACGTCATAATTTGTTTTTATTACATCCTATTATAATTTAATGTTATTATATTATTATCATAATAATCATAATACCTTAAGAAGTTATCACATTATTATCATGTTAATCATAATAAGATAAGACGTAATCATATTATTATCATGTTAACCATAATAATATGTAGATTAAATCTAAAACCGAGAAATATTTTTTTTTTTAATTTTTGATTATTTACTTAATGCCAACCTTAACGTAAAACTGTTACAGATATTTCACACCATAATATGATGCAACTTTAAACATAATATTTTAAACTTTTTTTGTCGTTGGTCGCAATTATTTATAAATTATGTTATAGAATTTTCATTCTTTTTCTCTAAAATAACCCAAAACAATGGTCAATATTATTGCACAATTTTCAAACAATATTATACATTCTTTAGCATTGATATTTTATTTTGTGACACTTTGCAATTTTTTTTAATATCTTTATTATTGAATTTCTTTAAACTTTTTTTTTTATTATTTTTTTTTTAACTTGTTTAACTACTGAATAACAAATATTTCGATAAAAATATGTGAAACAAATGACACAGCTGATGCAAAATTAGTTTACAAATGGCGATAACAAAATATTAGTAGAGTAAAGATATTTTGTTTGCATCTTAAACATATTATGGTACATGTATTGAAAGTTATCATGTTATAGCTGTTAAATATCATTAAATGGTTGTGAGGAATATAACATGTTTTCAAAGTTATCATTATTTAGTTGTTATAATAATTATTATTTTTCAGTGAACCATACTTAAATTTAAATTTGCAATAAACATTGACATGTTTACAGTAGCTATAATATTGTTGGTATTAAATAAAAAAAATTTTTTTTGTGTACGTCAACAATATTTTGTTCCAATAAACATAGTGTAGTTGCCGTAACCAATTACCATTACAACCATTATTTTCTCTACGTGTGGAATTCCGACACACAACGTCCATGACACTACTGGTTCTGTTATTGTCGATACTTTTAAATGAAAAACTTTTTTTTTTAAAAGATTCCTAATGATTGAAACATTTCTTAATGGAATATTTCCTCTAGTCGCTGATCATATTCTTTTAAACATTATCTGACTGGAACCACAGACACATTATTTTTATAGCTTTAGTCATATATAAACGAAGATATAACTGTTGTGAACCGATTTATTTCAAAACTTTTATCATAATAATCACAACTTTTAAAATCGGGTTAAAAACATCTTCGAGAACCGGTAACATGTTTTATTAGGTTGAAGAAATTGTAAAACGAATGTTCAATATATTTACTTGTAACCTCAAAAGTAAAGTCACAAAATTTAAACTTCAGAAATACATACATATACTTATCGCACTTGTTCCTCTAAACAGCGTCAACTCAAAATTTTTCAATTTTCACTTTTTGCAAGAAAACGATTACCAGTGGTCATATCTATCTACCCACTCTAAAAATCTTAAGTCTATTTCTTTCGTATTTTGCCTAAAAATGCAAATTTATCCCCATTTGTAATATAAGAATACATATAAAAAAAGTTTTTGTCTCTTCTGAAAATTTATAAATTTTGAGTTGTCTCTGTTTCGAGGAACATGTGCGATATGTATGTTCAATGATAAAAACATTGTTCATAGACATAATACAAAGCAAAATCATATTTTTTTACCAAGCATTAGAAGCAAATTTATTTAGCAACCTTAACAGCCCCATTTCCAAGTTAACAATAAAAGTAATAAACTGAAGAACACATATTAATATTAAAATATATATCTAAAGATTAAAATATGAATACCTATACGTGGACATAAATATTGAAAAAGTTATGTTATAGCTCAGATATAAATTAAAATAATAACAATTTATTATATTATTTGTTTATGAAAATATAAAATTTATGCCTTTAATACAAATGCACTTCTATACACGTACAAAAGTTGTAATCACAACACATACACTCGCATACATATTTGAAAATTTGTGTGTGTTTGTGTAAATTTATTTATTTAAATAAATATATGACATCGATATGGCTATAAATAATTGTTTATTCAAAAGAGTTTATCAAAATTTTACCACAAAATGTTGTGTTATAGTTTCCGGTTTCAATTACGCCATAAATTTTTCACACAAACAAACACACAAATGCAGAGACATTCAAACACATATGCACCTTTAACTAAACACCAACAGTAATAACAAAAACATCAACAGCAACATAAAGAAGAGCAAACTATATCAAACGAATTAAATAAACAAACAAACGAATAAATGAACCAACAACCGAAACACATGCAGAGATGCATATTTCCCCCCGTCCCCCTACAAAACAGGATTTCAAAAAACAAGAGATTTTTTTATTTCGCCTTTGTTATGACAACATGAAATGAAATTTAAAGCCCATCAGCTTTACAAAAATACAAGCAGCATCAACAGCAAGAATAACAACAGCAACAACAACAAACTACTAAACTACCAAAAACAAAGTTAGTAAAAAAATCAACAACAAAAAGGTGGTTTAAATTGGACTCTTTCCCTTTTTTTATTTAAAAGCCGTCCATCTTGTATATACATACAAACATACATGTATGTAAAGATGTGCTGTTGTTTCTGCTGCAGCTGCTGTTTAAACACACATATGGCAATTATACCTTTACAACCACATACACACACTCCAAGGTGTACATTAGAGGGGCCCAAAAAAAATACTTTTTGTGATCTACATATTAATATATCTTAAAATAGAAAAGGATCCCGTGGCCTGATTTCTGTAAAGTACGTTTTTGGGAACACAGTGCAAAAAAATCTAGAAGAAAATGTATCTCCGACGTGATGATATATATTAACATACAGCTTAGCAAATATAAATACATAAGTACACAGAAAAAATTATTAAATTTCTCCTATCACCAAATTTGTTCTAAATTCATAATATCAAGCAAACAAGTTGTTGATTTTGCACCTATTACCAAAATGATTATATTGATTACTAAAAATTTTTAAATTTTAAAAAATATTTTCAATAAATGAATATCATTTATCATCATTATCATTTTAATTTTAATTAAAAAAGTGATCAAAAAACTTTGAAATTTTAAACAATGTTTTAATTTATTTAAATAAATATTGACAATTCCCAACAACAATTCTACATGTTTAAATTATTTTATTTTAAACGAAAAAAGTCAATTAAGATTTTTTGTTATTTAATTAAAATTTTAATTGAAAATTTATTTCAAAACAACTAAAATGTTTATTAAAACAAAATTAAATTTTTAAATTTTTTCAGCTAAAAAAATTATTGATTCAATTATCACATTTATTAAATTAAAATACATTTTAAACCATTTTTTTAATTGATAAAACACTTTTTTCTGTGTACGTATTTGTAGTTTTTTTTAATACGT
Organism: Pollenia amentaria; assembly: GCA_943735925.1. NCBI lineage: Eukaryota > Metazoa > Arthropoda > Insecta > Diptera > Polleniidae > Pollenia > Pollenia amentaria. Next base: position 238,128,587 of record OX031006.1, on the reverse strand, counting down.
TATATATCTTTTTTTCCTTTCCTATTTATTTTAAAATTTATTGGATTTTCATATATAAAAAATATACATATAACCTTTCACACGTGACTTCGTTCACGTGAAAATTAGAGCAAGATTTTAAGAAAAGAGTTTATCCTATAACAAATTTACACACAATTTATGTTGTTTTCTACATCTATCACAGAAAAAATGATTAATTTTCTCCAATCACCAAATTTATACCAAATGCATAATATCAAGCAAACAATTTGTTGATTTTGCACATATTTCCCAAATGATTATATTGATTACTAAAAATTGAAAAATTGTGAATATTTTTTTTTTTTTCAATAAATGCTATTTTTAATTAACAAAATTATCAAAAAAGTTTGACATTTCAAACAATGTGTTAATTTATTTAATTCCATATTGACAATTCCCAACAACAATTCTTATATGTTTAAATTATTTTATTTTAAACGGAAAAAGTAAATTAAGATTTTTTGTTATTTAATTAAAATTTGAATTGAAAATTTATTTCAAAACAACTAAAATGTTAATTAAATCAAAATTTAATTTTTAATTTTCTTTCAACTAAAAAAGTAATTGATTCAATTATCACATTAATTAAATTTAAATACTTTTCAAACCATTTTCTGAATTGATAAAACGCTTTTTTCTGTGATATTTTTTTTTTTTTTTTTTTTTGATATTTCTATAAACAAAATTAAAGCAATTATTATTTTAGTTTTGAGCACTCGATACTCTTAAGCAACAAACATTTAACTGTCCATATAAAAAGCAAGGGGTCTCTGAATATGTATTTTCCAGCCACTGCACCATAAGCAATCTGTCAGCCAAATTTGCGAAAAAGATAAAAAGTGCCAAAAGTACCAAATTATTGCATTTGTACGTCATCTGGGGCATATGCTATATCTATAATAATTTTTTCGAAGTACCAACGGTAAAAGACTACCAAGAGTACCAGCTTTACCTCATTTTCGGCACCCAGAAAGTAAACTGTATTTTAATGTATTCTTTAATCTGTAAGTATCTATATCAAATATATCGAAAAAGAAAAGTACCAATTTTATCCCGTTTTTACAACTTAAAAAATACCATTTTATCCCTTAAAAAGTATCCAATATTTTAATCCTGACCATATTCAATCTGCATAACAAATTTGTCAAAAAGAGAAAATGGACCAAAGTATCAATTTTTCCCCGATTTCCCTCTTAACAAGTATCCTATATTTGAATCAGAGCCATTAAGCGGTTTTCACGTGATAGAGCTACAAACTAACAAACATCCAAATATACAAATTTACAAACTTTCACATTTATAATATTATATGTACTAGTGTTTGTCCAGCGTTTGCAATTCGACCATAATTTTTAATGCAAATATGAATTAATAAAAAAGGAGCTCCGGTCATAGTATTGTCTTTCATTCAAGTCCGTGAATGTTTAAGTTCAATAATATAAAAAAAATCAGAAAGTACCAATTGAAAAACAAAAAAGTAACAGTCTCCTCTTAGAGTTTCTCAATCACTCCGGATGTTGAATTTTATGTTTCTTGGTTCAGTATTAATAAAATTTCAAAAATGACCAGTTAAAGGACGAAAAACTACCAAAAAGATCCCACTTACAGATTATCATTCACTCAGAACCTTGCATGCTTAAATTTATGCTTCTAGGTAAAATATAACGAAAATTCAAAAAGTAACAAACAGTTAAAGAACAAAAAAGTACTATTATATTTCATCTTATAGGTTTTCATTCACTCAGGACCCTGCACCTATAGTTTTATATTTTTCGTTTCAATATTATAGAAAATTCGACACGCAGCACAGAAAAGTAAAAAAAAGAAAGAAATTTTCGATGCTTTTTTCCTCCCCATTTAAATATCAAAAAATTCAAAATTGTAGTGGTAGCCCAAAATTTAATATGCATATGTCACGGAATTGAGAAATTTTTTTTAAAAAAATGCCTAAAATAAGTACAATTTTCACCGCTCAAATGTTCGAATTTCGAAAACTTGCCAAATTTATATTTGTATTTTTTCGAAAAGTTACGAATTTGGTAAAATTTTTTTTCTACATTTATTTGTTTAAAAGATATATCGGATGATAGAAAGTTTTAAATACAGGTTGTCCTCAAAAGAGCCAAATTTAAAAAAAAGTACCAGACACCTGGGCGCTCATTTTTCTAATGAACAACAATAAGTATTGAATTTTTTTTTTTTTGTATATATCATTAAGTTTTGGAGATATCAGGTTACCGCATTTACCATTTTTGCCCCCTCAGATTGTAATTAAATATATATTGTGCACTTCTGTAAGTAAATACCTTTCAAATGGTGTTTTTTTTTGGTCCAATTGGTTGACAAACAGAGGAGGAAAGTGTTCTTAACTGTTTTGCCTTTCCCGATTTGTCTGGTAGCAGATTTATTTTTTTTAAACAATTATCTCATGCGTGGATAAGGCAAACAGTTACCCTGGGGCAATGCAATGGTTTTAAATGTTTTAATCGAGGGTTTTGGGTTCTTGGAGACCAGTTACGGTAGTTTAGTGAAAATGAGCCTCGTCACAAAAATTGTTGCGTAAATCAAAGTCACTTTCTTTCAGTTTCTTCAAGATCGATCAGCCGTTATCGAAGACGATCTTATCGATCTTGAAGAAACTGAAAGAAAGTGCCTTATTCAACGCCACAATTTCCAAAATAATTAATTGGAATTTGTTCACAGTTCTTGAACGATTTGAATTTTAAAAGAATGGAACTTAAGATCCTTTTTTAAAATTTCATGAATATTCGCACTTGGAAGTCCCAGTTAGGCTGCTCTTTTCCGTATTGAAAGTAGCGGATTTTCACGTAAACTGCTTTAAACCAGTTCAATGTTTTCGGGAGTCCTTGAAGATTGACTCGGCCCTGGCCGTGGGACATTCATAGCCGAGGCAGTTACGCGAAACCTCTCAACACATGAACGAATTAATTTAACACTCGGTTCATCAGGTATTCGCCGAATGTCAAATTTTGAACTAAATTGTCGACGAGAAATCCGCTCAACGGATAATTTCCACGGCGCCAACCTCCCTCCGCACCGCTTATAACTTTTTGAAATAATCGTATTTAACAAATATCAATTTGCCACCAGACCCGCTGTAAATACATATAAATAAAAAAAATATATATATCTAGTATATAGGATTTATTAGATCTTTATATATAAAATATGAACTAACAGTTATTAATCAAATCTCGTTGTAATTGTTAATTTATGTCCTGCCAGTGTCGAACGAAAATATTCCCCATTACGGTTTCTGTTCATATTTGTAGGTGTTTAGCTCTCTTCTATTTCGATAAGTTCTGTGGTATCTGTTCTTCTTAGGCATGTGTGGCCATAATAATTGAAGTTAAAGGTTTTGGGTGGAGTTATGGCATTTCTAAATATTTTTCCAAATATTTCGTGATCATAGTTTTTACGAGCTTTAAACAAAATATGAGGCGGCTGTGATTATTCGAAGAAGTTTGTTTTAACGCCTTTAAAGTCTTTCAATAAAGGAGGCGTACCCCAAAACTCACTATCGTAGCACCAAATTGTTTTAAAGACAGATTTGTAAAGTAGAAGCTTACAAACCAAACTAAGGATTGAATTTCTTCCAATATGCCAATAAATTTGAACTGCTATTGGCTTCATTCGAGTAAATTTTACCCCTGTATGGCATTTGCACTTTAAAGGTCGTTCTTAATATATACCGAGATATTTTACATTCAAGTGTTGAGGTATTATTTGATTATTTTGGGCATGATTCCCTATGCAAAATGAATATTATATGTAACAACTAGCATTTAACCCGCTACTTCGTTAGCGTCTCCTTTTCTTTTGTGAACATATTTTTACGCCAAAGCTTATGTTTCTAGGTTTCAACCCGCTACTTTGTAAAAGGTACGATTTTCACCCCTAAACGTTCGAATTTCGAAAACGTACCAAATTTTAATTTGTATTTTTTAGATACGTTACCAATGTGATATTTTTTTATTCCAAAGTTTATTGGTTTAATAGATAGATTGAGTGGCAAAAAAGTTTTAAAATATAGGTTTTACCCGTTTACTCCCCAAAAGGGTCGAATTTCAAAAAAGTACCAGACACCTATCCGCTTATTTTTTTGATGAACATGAGGTTAGGGAATTTACCCGTTTTTAGCTTTTTTAACCTCTAACCATAAACATTTTCAAAACTCCCATCATAGGGAATCGATTTAGCGAGAGGCCAACCTCCCGGTCAAATTTCAACATTTTAGCTTCAGGCGTTTAGGACGTGCGTAACGTTACAATTTGATATATATAGATAGGTAGATGAAGAAAAATGTTTTGAAACAAAAATAACAGAATTAGGTATAGATGGCATAGCAAAAAAGTTTTAAAATATAGGTTTTACCCGTTTACTCCCCAAAAAGGCCGAATTTCAAAAAAGTACCAGGCACCAGTCCGCTTATTTTTTTTATTGAACAACAATAAGAACTAAATTTTTGAATAAAAAAAAAAAAAAATGTTTTGTAAAAAAGTACCAAAATAGTTAAGGTTTTTACTCCCTAAATGTCCGAATTTTGAAAAAGTGCCAAATTCGTATTTGGCTTTTTTAGATAACTTTCAAATGTGATATAACAATTATTTCTATGTTAATGGGTTTAAAAGATAGATGGGGTGACAAAAAAGTACCAAAATGCAGGTTTTACCCGTTTACTCCGTTAAAGGTCTGAATTTCCTAAAGTACCAGACACCTGTCCGCTTATTTTTCTAAAGAAAAACGATTAGTATTACATTTATTTTGCAGCTCTATTAGTTTTGGAGATATAAGGTTACCGAAATTTCCCGTTTTTACCTTTTTTACCCCCATTCGAATTTCGAAAAATCCCGTCTTAGTGGATCGATTTGGAGAGTGACCAACCGCTATTCAAAATTTCAAGTTTCTAGGGTCAGCGGTTTGGGCTGGGTGATGATGAATGAGTCAGTCAGTCAGTCACTCACGCAACTCTTTTATATATATAGATATTTACTTATTGTCCCTTTTCTTCCATTGCTTTAACCACATTTGTAATTAAAATATATGATCCTGTAAGAAATTACAACTTTCGTGTGCGCTTTATTCCGGACTTTATCAAAGACTTGAAAAACATCGATGTATACGGCAGAGCAAAGGCTTTTCGTATGGCATTTACCAGTGTATGTATTTGATCAATTGTGCTGTGATTGTTCCTAAAGCCAAATTGGTAATATGGAATGCAAATATTTTCATTTAGAATCGAGTTCAATTTGGTACCAATAGCTTTGAGATATTAGATAAAAAGCTAATAAGCCTATATCGCTCATCTTTTTTGTGATCTTTTTCTGTCTTCGGTACATTTTAACTTAGGAAACTTTCCATTCTTAAGGGAAGTATTCAAGGCGTGAAAGGCTGTTTTTGAAGTCTCTTTGCTGAGCGATTAATACCAGGGGCTTTCTTAGGGACTAAATCATAAATAGCCTATTCGATTTCTCTTATCTCAAATCGTATACAGAAATAAAAACAATCATGATAAACTAAGCTTTTTATACCTACTTGTGTATTTCGCGATTGATCAGTTCGTACTTGAATCAATCGTTCTGTTCTTGATTCAAGAAAATTTGTACTCACTGTACTATTTGTACCGCTACAGATTGATTTGAGAGGTCGGATTTTTCTTTTGAGTGTAGGGGAATATATCTATAATCAACCGGTGGTAACTCGACTGCATCATATTAACAATTTTATTAGCATTTTAGTGAGAAATAAATGCGAAATTAAAAATAGATTAAAAAAAATAATATATTCTCTTAAAAACAAAAATTAAGGACATTTATGTATAGCTCTTAATAAACAAGAGGGTATGAACTCAAAATTTAAAAATTTTCTGTAGAAGCCAAATAATTTTTAATTTAACATTAAAGGCATATGAAAAACAATTTTAAAGTCAACCGTTTAATTACCTTAAAGAAGACAAAATAGCACGATATTTTAGCAGCGGGTAGATATAAAAATAACGTGTCAATTTATTTGAAAAAGTACAAAAATTAAAATTTTGAGTTAATACCCTCTTGTTGGTTAAGAGCGTAGTATAAATTAAATCAGTACCCATGTTCAATAACTTTGGTGAGAACTTCTCGCATCAAACATGTGAAGCAAAATATTCCATCGTTTCTCGAAAAGTGCGAAAAAAGTGTGTCTGTAACTCATGTCGAAAACTATCAAAAGAGATTACGTCGTTACGTTATAAATGTCATAATGTCACTCGAAGCCGATTAGAAATTGCAGATGTTGAGAACGCCAGTCAAGCATATCGCTGACGACGACCAAATTTGACTAAAATTGAAAAATTTTCAACGACAGCGGCGAAAAAATAACCGTCGGCAATACCAAAAAAAAATGTAAAGTGCAACTTTAATGTTTGTCGATGACAAATTGCTTTGAAAACATTCGTATAGTTTTAAAAAATGTGTAAAGCAAAATAATTAAATAATGAAAAAATCTGCCAAGAACACAATACTTGTCTCTTCCGTGCAAATTTTCTTTGCATTTTGCATTTTTCAGCGCTAACAATTTTTCTCACCCCGTTTCTACGAGTGAGTTTATTTGACAGTTCAAAGCGGGAACTTTCTCACATAAATTTTATAGACACACATTTTCAGTATATTGACGAGAAATTTCCGTACGTGACAGTTATTACTCGCCAAAAATGTTACAGACGCAGTTAAGTAAGAAAAACAGCTGTTTGTTGCAATTTATGGCATTTTTGTTTCATTTCTCACATTTCAATCGAAAAGTTTCTCGCCGCGGGAGTTACAGAACATGGGCACAGATATGTAAAATTTTGAAAAATAACTCAAAGATATTGAATCCAAATGATCTTGTTGCACTGTGTTCCCGGAATCATAAAATTTAATTAAAATTTGACCAAGATATCAATATTAATGCCCTCTTTCATATGATCGGGTACATTGAATCATAACTTGCAAACTGTTTTTTGGACCACTCTAGTGTACATGTGTATCGGTATACGTATAAATGTGTATACATTCATTTATATATACGGGTATCGACAGTAAACAATTCCAAATGAAAGCCAATTTATAAACCAATAAAGTTTTGTAAGCAAATACAAACAACACAACAAAAATCAAAGTCGAACAAGCGGTGTACTTGATCAGTTTTTATTAAAAACTGTAAAATATGTACAAACGTTGAAAGTTACATACAATTTATTTATGGAGAAATCACATACATATTATGCAAAAAATTTTACGCACAGTGGACTGGTAAAGTGAAAATTTAGGTAAGTAATTTGAATAGATTTTGTTTTTTTTATTTTAGAAATAATAAATACTCTGCTATCATTTTAATAAAATTTAACAAAAAAAAAAAAAAAACACATTTTATATTTAGAAAAAAATTAACGAAAATAATAATTATGTTTTTTTTTTGAAGATAAATTTTATCTTCTTTAAAAAATACAAAAGTTTTAGAAATGTTTATTATTTTTATTATTATTTCTATTATTGTTATAGGCAAAAAAGCATTAGAAAAATTGCGTATACATATGAAAATATACTAAATAAATATTAATCATACGTCATGTGATTAATCGTATCGGATAAGTGCTAATATATCAGAGCAAGTTGAACTATTTTTCTGGTTTAAAATGTGTTTAAAATAACAAATATATAAATCAGCAATCATATGAACCATCTTTAAATGCATTAAATTTGACGTTTAAACTATTTGAATTCGACAACATTTATCGTAGTGCTGCCACATGTTATTTTTAAACTACATATAATACATGGAACACTGGTTTACAGCTGTTAAGTTTAAACTACATAAAAACTTAAGTTTAGTTCATCTAAGCCAGCGTTAAACGATTCGCTTATCTTTTAGGTATAAAGTCTTGTAATATATTTTCCTTAAGCGGGTGTGGCCGCCATCATTTAGAATATTTCTAGCTAAAAGATTTGGGTGGAATTTGAACCAGAATTTCTCCAATGAACCAAACAATTTAAATTGACTTCAAATCTTAATGTCAGATTTAATAAAAATGTGCTCATACTTTGTAACAGATTCCATATGAGGGGCTTAAAGCACAAGGGGCTTAGCCTTTTTTTAAAAAATTGTTCCACGCGAAATGACAACTGCTAGAATTGGTCGCCATATCTCGCTACCAGATGTGAATTCCACATTTACCTTTTGTGTTCTGAACTTATCTGAACTTTACCTACTAATTCCATTTGTTATCTCAATTAAAAAAAAAAACACGTAAACCCCTTGTGTTTTAAGCCACTTTCGAAAAATTCCAATTCTTAGTAAAGATTTGGCATTCTCATCTGTTTTCACAACAATTGTTTACTATGTATGAAAAATTTATGTGGTCTATATGCTATTTTTTGGCAAACAAATCATATTATTAATTTTAATTATTGAAAATAAAAACAATTTAGAGTTCTATATTCGGTTTTAATGAAAATTATAAATTATAGCCTTTACTGTAGTATTAAAAAGGTAATTTTTTAGGGTTTTAGATTGCTTGGTTTCTTTAATTTTTGTTTAGTTTGGGTTTCAAAAGATTTGTGTTTGGCAAAAATGGATATTATTCAAAATATTTCTTGTTTAATCGGAATTTAAGATTTTATAATATTTAAGTATAAAGAAAGAATAAATGATCTTAAATTAATCATTCTAGCTCTTCTTCTGTTACTGTATTCATCTACCAGAATTTAATTTTTACTAAGACTTTTAAGTCCAGTTTTAATTAAAACAAGTTAGAGTGCTATATTCGGCTGTGCCGAATCTTTGATACCCTCCACCGACAGGAGTGGGCTCTATATAATAAATACATATATATTATTAACTAAGCTTCACAAAAAAGAACGTCAACATTAAAATTGGTTGCGGTTTAGACCTGAATTAAATTATTAACTTTGAACTGGCTTGAGTAAAATATCATGATTCGTAAAAGTTTTAGCCGAACTAAAATAATTTTTGTGAGCGTTAATTGTATTGGACCTATGGTAAATTATGGACCAATCATCCCAAAATTCTGAAGACTGATTTCTGGTATTACAAAAAATAAATTAGAATAAATTTCAATACTGCAGTGTAATTAATTTTAGCGTTAACAGTAAATTTCACAAATTTGCATGATATTTTTTCTGGCCATATGAATTTAAGTAAAAAGTTCCACCGCAATAAATATATCTGTGATGGTTTTAGGTGAATTTAATTATTTTCCCAAAGTGGGATTTATTTGGTTTCAGGCGCAATAAACTGTTTTCCGAGAGTAGGGCTTATATGGGGCCTAGTGTAAATTGTGGAACGATCTTCAAAAAATCTTACAGTGTGATTTCTGGTTCTATAAAACTGTGACGTACCAAATTTTAGTATGCTACCATTATTTATTGCAGTTTTATGCGTACTAAACTTTTTTCCGGGAGTAGGGTTTATATGGGGCCTAATGTAAATTATGGACCGATCTTCAAAAAATCTTACAGTGTGATTTCTGGTCCTATACAACTGTGACGTACCAAATTGCGTTATTTATTACGGTTTTAGGCATACTAAACTGTTTTCCGGGAGTAGGGTTTATATGGGACCTAGTGTAAATTATGGACCGATCTTCAAAAAATTTTACAGTGTTGTTTGCGGTATTATAAAACTTGACGTACCAAATTTAAGTATGCTAGCGTTATTTATTGCGGTTTTAGGCGTACTAAACTTTCCGCGAGAAAGGTTTATATGGGGCCTATGGTCAATTATGGACCGATCTTCACGAAATTTAACAGTATGATTTGCATATATGATTATATATGATTTGCGTATAAAGCGTGCAAAATTGTATGTCATTCCGTGCATTATTCCACCATTTATGTTAGTTTTTGTATCAAAATTATCAATTTTTTTTGGTTAGTGGTTCCACATTTTAATTCATAGTTCTAATCCTGCTAAGCCGATGTTGCTGGATTTCAACTCCAAACTGCTTAGGATAACTACAAGCAATTTGAGACCAAGTTTGTTCTTTTCTTTTGCGTTTTTCGAAAGTGAGGGTGTTTTCAACAGACGAACAGACGGACAGACATACGGACATGGCTAAATCGACTTAGAATTAATCAAGGAGACAGAATATATGTACTTTATGGGGTCTTAGATGTATTATAAAAAAGTTTCACACGGAATGACAAACTTAGTATACCCTCATTCACCACAGTGGTGGTGGAGGGTATAAAAAAATTATATATGAAAAATATTTCATTAGAGTTTAAACGAACTAGTTCTCCTCTTGTGAGCGCTATCATTCCAAAATCCTTATTCCACGAGCACACCTGTATGGACCCTACGTGATTAAATTGGCCAATTTGGCTAATAAGTTAAATTGCACTTACCTACACTAAATGGAAAAATTAATAAATCTGTACTTAAGTCAAGACGAAGCGTTATTAAATCAAATTCAGAATGCTTGACTCAAGTATGGATTATTTAATTGCTGCGTACCTAAAATAATCAGAAAACGGGATTTACTTAAGTAAAAGTGTGATTGAAGTTAATCTCAATTTGTGCATGATCTAAGAATTTCTAACTTGGTTTTAATCCCGAATTCTTAATTGAAATTATCCGAAAGTGAGATTGATTTAAACCTTAACACTTAACCCAGGGATAGAGAGAATATTATTATTTTCTTAACCGTTATGGGGTTTATACACGGTCAAAATGCTTATTATGCAGGCGAATTCACTCGTGTACGTGTGCTGGACGTAATATTCGCCGTCATATCGAAATTTTTTTATTTTCCTTCCAGCATCATCGGTGTCACACATACAAACACATTTTTACTAATACTACCATATCGCTTGATGAAAAATGCTTGACCGTGTACTACAGACCCCTTTACACATACTTGTCTCTTGTTGCATTCCTCACTTTGTTAACAGAATAACTCTCAAATATGAGATAGCAGCATAATGTCCAATATGGTTTTCGTAATCATTCTACTACTTTGAAAATTTTATGTATTTAACTAAATAATTTTCTCATGTTGGACTTACGGACCCTGAGGAATGCCGAATGGAAAACCGTAGGAAATTACGTTCAGGAAACTGAATTTCTTAACGTCGGACGTTAACCCCCTCCCTATAGATGGTGGTAGCACTATCCACATAAATCTCCATACTCTTAGAGAGCGCACAACAGGCAAGGTAAAGGCCTTGGTATACATCGTATTTATATGGGGTTGCATCCTTGATGCTTCCTCCTCCTTTCAACATAACCTAACCTAACCTAACAATCGAATTTTGAAAATTGAATATGGAAGTTTTTGCATCTTGGTTAACCTTTTAAACACGAAAATCATGTATCTGTCACTACTTGTAGTATTGTTGTTGTTTCTACAACAAACTTTTACAAATACACGCGTGTGGACACTAGTGTGTCCCAAAAAATAATTTTTTTCTTGATTATTATAGGTTTGTGTTTTTTTTATATTTTTGTGTTTTTTTCAGATTTTTCGGAAGTGGTTTATAGGTCGCTAAAATCGAATTTAACCCGAAAATCGGGTTTTCTCAACTTTTTTGAATCTTGCTGATTACTCGGCTCATTAGCACGATTTTCTTTGTTACTAAGTCAATTTTTTTAAAGAAAACTTCTTTCAGAATTTATTGCACGGCATAGAGCTACATCGTAAAAGCTCTAATAAATAATTGAAAGCTAAAAAAATAGTTTATTAATTTTTTTTTTTGGGGGTATGAGAAGTAAGCTGCCTAGAATTTTTTGGACTCGCATTGCTGAAGTCTGTGCAACAGAACAAAAAACCACCCATATTTAATATTTTAAAAGAATACCTAATATCTAGATAAATATCTAACATTAAAACAAAGCCGATGCATAACTGGCAAACACATTACAATATTTTTAATTTCACAAAATGGGTACAAAACTTAAAAAGGGTATAACTTTGGAACACTACGAGCAAATTCAATTATGACTCAGAATTTATCCACCTTTTAAACTGATTCATTAGTTTTTAAACTTAATATAAATTTTAAAAGTTACAAAGCATTATTTTCAAATTTATGCTAAATTTACAAAAAAAATGTGATTAAACTTTTAATATCTGCACAGAGAAGTAAAGTTTGAGAAGTTTTCTTTAAAAAAATTGACTTAGTAACAAAGAAAATCGTGCTAATGGGCCGAGTAATCAGCAAAATTCAAAAAATCAAGTTAAGGTACGACTCGTATGAACTCTATCGTATTAAAACCCTTAATTCAGGGGGCCACTTGTATGAGAGATACAATAGACCCATGTTGCTCACTTTTAGTATTAAATATTTTTTGTATAAAAGATATATGGAGCAATTCCATATGAAAGCGATCACCTTTTGGACGACCCCTCTCCGATTTTAAAATAAATAGTCTCAATCGATTGCCCAGCAAAAAATAATGTACCTACATATTTTTTTTTTTTTTATAGTGACTGGTTTAGTGGTGGTGTACACCACTGTCATGTGAAAAATTGAAGAATTCTTCATAAGGGACCTCATTGAAAGTTGTTTTAATGTAATTTTTCTTAGAAATTTACCTTTAAATTTTCCCAAGAAAATTAAATTTTCCGATTTTCCACAGAAGCTCCTAAATTTTCCGGCTAATTTTTTTTTTTTGGATTCCTCATAATTTTTGCTTTAAGAATCAGCAATAAAAAAAATGGGCCCCGACTCCTTGTTTGGATAGGAGAAGAGCATTTAAGAGACCACCTTGTTAAAAATACATTTTAAAAATTATTTTACAGTTAAAAATACATTATTTATAAAGAAAAAATCAATTTTTTTTTTAAGAGCCCCAAGTTGAGTGTGTAGTGAATATGGTCTGCCTGCCTTCACAAGATCGGCCATAAATCCATGGATAATAGCAGCAGTGGCATGTAATGGCACACCAAACCCGACTGAGGCTACAGGTCATAAAATGTTTTGTAAATTTTTTAAATTACCAGGTAATAAATATTTCGCCTAAAATGACACGTGCAGAAACAAGTCATAAAACACGGATTTTCCATAAATATGGCGAAATATTTATTACCTGGTAATTTAAAAAATTTGCAAAACATTTTATGACCTGTGGTCGGCTTATTGGCAGTAACCAATTACGTCCCTTTTAAAAAACATTTTATGACCAGTAGTTCACGCAAATTTTCCTATTAAAGAAAAGCAAATATCGCTTATTTTTTTACCTATTTTTTACCAAAAAATAAATATAAATACTTCCTTCACACACTCTGAGTCAAATTTCAGTTGAATACTAAACGTGAAAGTGTTAAAGTGTTTTTTTTTTGTAAAGTAAAGAGTGAAGCTGTAAAGACAATTTAAAGTAAAATGAATAAATTTTGCTGCAATCCGTTTAACAAGAGTGGACATCGTTCGAAAAAGATAAAAGTATTAAAATTAACTGGTGTTTCGAAGCGATACATGAATGAATTAAATATACAATACGGTGAAGAAGCAGAATTCATTTGCCCCAAGTGTAAAATCGATTTGTCTCAACAAGCAAATGCATTGAAACAAATGCAGCCACAATCCGAGAGTGAAATGACAAGTGAACAAAATGTTTCATCTGATAGTGAGGCAGACATTCCGATGGTCAATATGTCTTTGAGTCCTTTGAATGAGGCTATTACCACTTTAGGTGAAACGCCTATTAGAAAAAGAAAGTTGCGAAGTGAAACATACAGGAAAGTGAAAAAAGGCAAGGTTATGAGTGCAATCGCGACAATATTTGATGAAGGCTCTGATAACGAATGCAGTCAAGCAGATGACGTTGATGACGGCAAACAAATGATTGAGCAGTAGAAAAGAAAATTCAATTTAGCGACCACTTTTCCGGAGAAATATCTCATTTTATCTGTGCTGCCTCAATCATGGTCTATACGCAAGATTTCTGAACAGTTTCAAACATCTTTTTACATCGCGAGAAGAAGCAAAGAATTAGTTCGACAGAAGGGCATATTGGCGACTCCCACCAAGAAATTTGGCTCAAGGACCCTCAGCGAAGCAACGGTGAAATTGATTCAAGATTTTTACTGCAATGATGACAACAGCCGCGTCTGCCCAGGTACACGTGACTATGTTATCACACGTGAAGATGGAGAAAAAGTACACAAGCAGTGCAGATTATTATTATGTAATCTATCCGAAGCATACCATCAGTTCAATGAGAAATACCCAGCAGAAAAAGTGGGATTTTCTAAGTTTGCCATCCTACGACCAAAAGAATGCGTGCTGGCATTAGACAGGCACGGAACGCATTCAGTCTGCGTTTGCATGTTTCATCAAAACATCAAATTAATTTTCTTTCCATGCAAGAAATTGAAAGTATTTCACGGTGAAATTGAAACATATAGGGACCTCCTGTCGAAGTCGTTGTGCGCATACCCCACGGAAAATTGTCATCTGTCCAAATGCGACAATTGTCCGAAGATTGCCGAGCTAGAGCAATATTTGGCGGAAAAGTTTGAACAGCTGTAAATTCAGGAGGTGCATTTCAAACAGTGGATAAGTAGCAGCGGCAGATGTTCCCTTGAGACCGTGGTAAAGCAGATTCCGGAATTCATCGAGGAATTCGGATTCAAGTTGAATGAACTGAAGGCGCACCATTTCATATCCGAGATGCAATCGAAATTTCTAAAGGAAAGTAAGGAGAAATTAGCCCAAAATGAATTCATTGTGATAAGCGACTTTGCCGAGAATTACACTTTTCTCGTTCAGGATGAAATTCAGGCTTATCACTGGGCAAACGACCAGTGCACGGTGCATCCTTTTTGCATTTATTTCAAAAACGAAGATAACGAACTACAGACCGTAAGCCTTGTTGTTGTCGCGGAGAGTTAAGCTCATAATTATGTGTCCGTTTATTTATTTCAAATGAAACTGTTTGAATTCTTAAGATCAAAATTCAATGCAATCGACAAAGTAACGTTTTTTTCAGACGGCGCGGCTTCTCAGTACAAGAATAAAAAAAATTCTTACAATCTTTGCATAATTGAAGAAGAACAAAACTGCAAGGTCGAGTGGCACTTTTTCGCGACGTCCCACGGTAAGGGCCCATGCGATGCGTTAGGGGGAGCCCTAACACGCATGGCGACTAAGGCAAGTTTGCAAAGGCCATATACTGACCAGATCTTAAATGTACAACATTTGTTTTCGTGGATTCAAAGCAAGGAAATTGCCATTAACACAGTTTTATGCACTCAAAAAGAACACGATGCCATGGAGCGACGAATTCAAAACAGATATAAAAATGTCAAAACTATAACTGGAACGCAAAAGTTTCATTGCTTCATACCAAATATTTCTGATTTGTCAATTAATGTAAAGCGGTACTCTTCGTCTGCCGACGTGCTTAATTTAAAGTTACTTTAATTTTATAATGATGCCAAGACAATTGAAATTTTTAATAAATATTGTAATTAAGTATAAGCAGCAAAATAAGAAAGATTTTTTCTTCATAAATGTATTTTTAACTGTAAAATAATTTTTAAAATGTATTTTTAACAAGGTGGTCTCTTAAATGCTCTTCTCCTGTCCAAACAAGGAGTCGGGGCCCATTTTTTTATTGCTGATTCTTAAAGCAAAAATTATGAGGAATCCAAAAAAAAAAAAATTAGCCGGAAAATTTAGGAGCTTCTGTGGAAAATCGGAAAATTTAATTTTCTTGGAAAAATTTAAAGGTAAATTTCTAAGAAAAATTAGGAAAATTTTATTTTTCAATTAAAGCCTGATTCAATACCTTTCGAGCTATCACTCGTTGCGATCGCTTTAGTAGTTTTTTTTTTAAAACAACTTTCAATGAGGTCCCTTATGAAGAATTCTTCAATTTTTCACATGACAGTGGTGTACACCACCACTAAACCAGTCACTATAAAAAAAAAAAAAAAATATGTAGGTACATTATTTTTTTCTGGGCAATCGATTGAGACTATTTATTTTAAAATCGGAGAGGGGTCGTCCAAAAATTTGCCAATTTTGATCGTTTTCATATGGAATTGCTCTAAGTTAAAACAATTATTTTAGTAGGAAAAAGGAAGTTGTATGTCTATAGCTTGGTCATTTATAATACTAATAAACTTATTTAAGGTATGACAAGACATTTTTTGACATTCCTCTTTTAACTTATTTGTGTTTTTTAATTAATGGTTTATTCTTATTTCAAAGTGACAAGTGCTTATTGAAACATAGGAAAATAAAACAAAAATTTCGAAAAAAAAATTCAAAACATATCAAAATTATGTGGAATAACGAACTTTTAAATATTTTTATACGAATAAGGAACTAAGGAAATCAGAAAAAATCAATTCTGACTAAAAAAAAGAAACATGGTGAAAATTTAACAAGTTTTTAAAAGATTCTTTAAAAAAGAAATACAAAAAAGACATGTCTTTTAAATCATCGTGAGAATTTGGGTGTTAGTTTTAGGTAAAATGTACAGATTAACCCTAGAATCCTAGGTAGCTTTTAACCACTAAATTCTCCTCTTGGTACTGCCAGAACGCAGCACCGCAATTAGAACATCTCAAAAACCCAATTAAATAAAAAGTAAGTAAATATATATTTTTTTTGGCGTATGGTTATTATTTTTGATTATACGAATTTATTATATCATTTTATTAATTTATTCCACATTCGCACATTGCTTTTTCGCAGCTACCACCGCTGTAACGAGTTTTACGTTTGCTCTTGGTAGTTAAATTGAACTAATATTCCGTTGTTTTCTGATTTGATTCAAACTTTATTTATTCGATTCAGAACATATCACTTATAGAATTCATGTTTCGGTGTTTTGTGATATTTTGTACTATTTGAAAGATATTGCAATTAAAAGAAATTTTATCTGCCCAGATCAAGATCAAGAGGGTAAGATTATAGACTTTTGCATAAAAATGGGATTTCATTCCACTTATTTGCTCCAATCGAATCCAAATTAGTCTCATTCGATTCAGCAAATATCACTTATAGAATTAATGTGCCTGTTTTTTTTTTTTGATTTTTTGTTATAATCGAAAAATAGTGCAAGCAAAACATAAATTTCATCTTGGTCTGACGGTAATCCAAAGGTTAAAAACCCAGAACGTTAGACTTTTTTCGATTTCGGAATTTGTTCTCCAAGACTCAGTTTTAAATACTGGCTTTAAATTTTCGACAGAAAACTAAAATTCAAATTTTCTGGAGAAACTTCGTTATTAAAGGTAACTGCAAATCTACCCATATAAATCTTGAATAAGTTATATGAGTAAACCACGGTAATAAATTCTATTTTTTTTTTTTGACATTCTCTACATCCAATTCAGTGTTTTATGTTTTTTTCAATAAAAATAAGTAAAATATGTAGTTCTAAGTAAAATTCAAACTTTGCGACTATAACTCAGACAGTCAAACAAATATTTAAATACTCATATTTATTATTGGACATGCTCAAGTCAAATAAACATGCTTTCAAATAAATGCTAACAATATGTTGTCTAACAAATTGTTGTGTTGTTTTTTGTTCTGTTTTGTTGTTAGAAACAGTGATTCTAATGAAATACGAACTGAAAAGAACATAAACTACAGATATGAATTTAATAGAAATGAAATTTAGATTTATGTTTAAGATAAATTCCCTCCAACTTATAACAGACATTATTAGAATATGAAATTAAATTTCAGGAAATATCTATGAGTAAATAAATAATTATGTGTTATTAAAATGAATATAAATTATATTGGAATGATGGAAGAGGGAATAGACTGATATTATTTTAATTGCTCACTACTGTTGTAATGCTGATGATTTCTTATAAATTAATTACAGCAACAATATTCACTAAAGTATTCTAACGCTTTTTGGTTGGAAAATTTGGCTACAAAATTGGTTTAGTTTTGGGAGACTTATCCCAGAAAAATATTTTTGCATAAATATGACTAATCATTTTCATTGGTTTTAATTCATAAAGGTTTTAATAATTCCTAAAATATGGCCGTCTACTGAAAATCGAAATAGAGAGAACTTAAAATTGGTGGAGAGTTTAAGTTCAATCTTTTTAAATCGGACCAAAGTTATTTTGATTTTTAAAGTATTTCTGATAAAAAGAAATGGTTGTCAATGTACAAAGTATAAAAAAGAAATTATTTGTATGAACTTTCAAAAAAGAATCATTTTCAAAATTAGTTTGATATCCAAATTTTATTTCTACACAGAAAAAAATTAAAAATTTTCTCTAATCACCAAATTCATAATATCAAGCAAACAAGTTGTTGATTTTACACCTATTACCAAAATGATTACTAAAAATTTTTAAATTTCGAATATTTTTTTCAATAAATGATATTTTTAATTTTAATTAAAAAAATTATCAAAAAACTTTGCCATTTCAAGCATTGTGTTAATTTATTTAATTAAATATTGACAACTCCCAACAACAATTCTAACATGTTTAACATGCCTAGAAAAAAAATCCGGAAAAAATATTTACGTTTATTCTTTCATATTATTAAACAAGTAAAAAAGTAAACTCGGTCCAGCACGACCATATGATACCCAACAGCACAAACAGGCCTGTTCTGAAAATCACTTTAATTCAAATCACGTGATTTCAAAACACATGTGCCATTTGAAATCGTACGTGTGATTTTGTTCTGTCCCGTTTTTTTTTTTTTTTGTTTTTCGGTGTGTTTTTAAATTGCCGAAAGCTCAGCGAGAAACACAAAAACGGTGTGACTATCAGACCTTCACAATATCACACATGTGATTTTAAAAGCAGGTGATTTTAAATCACGGGGTGAAAATTGAAAAACAAATTTTCGAGAGTGTACCCCAGGAGTGGATCGCGAACAGTTCGGCAGTCAATAGCATACATAATTTACTAGGTTCTTTTAATTTAAAATCTGTACTAAAAATTTAAAAATGATCAGATTAAGGGAAAAAAATCATCACATTATTAATTCGCCATAAGAGCCCGAAATCAAAGAGACGTCAATCCTGCAGTCAACTTGAATATGGATCGGAATTGAAAGATTTATTTCTTTTTTTTCATGTTAGGCGGCTAAGCCGAGAAAGCTTTTTGAAAATATTTTTCACTCTTCTTTCTGTTATTATTTCATTTCTGAGCGCACTGGGAGAAACACAGGAACAACGGAATGATCCTGTATAGGAAAAAAAAATTTCAACTGGATATGATGGGCTATTACAACTCGTTTTATATGCAATTACAAAGAAAAGGAAAAAATTTTATTGAATTTTTGAGATCGAAAGAAGTTTTTAAAGGAACAATAAAAATTTTTGCTTCATAATTAATAAGGCAAAATTTTAAATATATCCCATTTTTGGAAAAATATATAAAACTTCCTGGTAAAGCCTGGTACCATGTTCAATAGTTCACGTGAAATGCTGCCAAAACTCTTCTGAAAAAACTTATTCGTAATTTCTATGAAATTATGTTGATAGGGTTGTACCCTGTTCAATTTGTGAAAAAGTCACGAAATGTTTCTATCAACACATTTTTACAATTGCCAAATAATGTAAGCTGCACTTGGTTCTTCTAGAATTTTATTCACTTAAAATTAAATGTTAAGTAAAAAAAAAATTCAAATGAGAATGGAATAACATAAATAAGTTAAACGGAAACAGGGTTCAATTTATATTTACTTTAACCTATATTTAATTTTTTGTTTAAAAAAATGCTTTTTAGTGCGTTTTGTTTACATACGCAAAACAATGTCGCATAATTTGGAAGATTAAAAACGTCAAATTGTGCAAAATCGCGAGATTGGTAACATTGATACATGTGAAATTTTTCTCATGAAATAATTGATATTGCTGAACATTTTGCTCAAATTGGATTATAGGGCATTTACATTACATCGAAATCTCGTAGATTTCATTTGAAATCTTCCTCCAAATCTAGTTCGTTTACATTATACTTGTTTGACATTAGCGAGATTTAGTTTTCACAACAAAAACCGCCGACTGAAAGTTTTTTGTGTAACACATACTTACATATAAAGAAATAGGCATTTAAAAATTTGCATTACATTTTCTTTATAATCAACTTCATTTATTTTATCAATATTATTTGTCATTTGCATTTTTTTACTATTTTACAAAATTTTTGAATTTTTTTTGACAATTTTAACAAGCAGCTATTATTGTTTTTGTTTTGTTTTTTGTTTAAATGTCATTTTTTCTTGTGCAGGGAAGTAGTTTTTAGTGCTATATGGGGAAAACCATAGTTGCATCAATAAGTACTACTAGATTTCGAACAGATTTCGTCAAAATCTAGTTACGGAATAGATTTTGTTTTGTACGGGAAATCTAGCCAAAAACAACTAGATTTGGCTCGAAATCTCGAAAGTACTAGATTTCGTTGTAGTGTAAATTGGCTATTAGAGTACTAGGCTTAATATTGAAATGTTTTCTGTTGAACTAGAAAATATTAATCGATAAATTTAAGAGACGATTTGCAAATCTCAATAATCATCAACCGATTTTTGCATTTATTTTATTTTTTTTGCAGAACTCGATTATGAGGGTATTTCATCAAATCTAGCACACAATTTTCAGTTAAATTTAAAGTATTTATTTATTTTTTAATTTCTCAAAACAGATAAGCTCATTGTTTTATTGTTGGTATTTTGTTTAAGCTTTTATATCGTTGCAATAAAACTTTTTGAGTGTATGTAATTCTCATTCCCTTTGTAGTCTTGTTTGCTGATAGCTTTGGATTTTCTAAAATTATTTAGGAGAACGTTTCCTGATGATCTGGCCTAAGCAACCAGTAAAATGCGCATAGAAACTGCTTATCCTCCAACAATAAACTTCAGTATTTTTATCAATTATAAAAAAAAGAATCAAGCACAACAAACAAAATCTTTTAATAATTTATTTATTTTTTAATTTTTTTCTGTTATTTTTGGATTTTTTTACCAGAAACAAAATATGGATTGTTGTTATCGATGCAATGAGCATATTTACATTTCTTGGTTCCAATTATCTTATGTGAAACAGCGTTTTCTCAAATGAAAAACATCAAAGCGCATTTCCGAGTGCTCTGGTGATCACTTAATGGCATCTATTCGATTGTGCCGAGCTTTACAGGACCTGTTGATGAAATGGAATGTCAATTCAAAAATATCTGTTAAAAAAATACATTGCACAAAATAGTCAAAATAATAAGCGTTTTCATGATATCGTTTAAAATTGTCATTTGTGCAAATGTTCAAACTTGCGAGACTCGTTTCATAAAGAACCTTTTTAATTTATGCGTAATTTTAAACAATAAAAATGAGTTTGTAAGAAACGTCAATACAAAAATAAATTAAAAAAATAATAAAAAATAAAAGTTGAAGTTTGTGATTAAACAGTGAAAGCCAAAATACTAATTTGCTTAAATTATTGCAAGAATTTATTGCTTGTGATTTGATATCTTTTTAATTTTAAATTGAAAACTGTTTGTATAAATGCACAATTGAATAGCGTAAGTTTAGCAGTCAATTTTGTTGGGAAAATTTACGAAGTTTTTGTAAATGAATTTTCGCACAAATTTTTGACAGAACATTTGCGAGGGCTTAAAAATGCATAGTTTGCAGAGATTGCGAGACTTTAAGGCGATATCATTGAAATCCATAAGGTATATGATCAGTTTGTTATTTTCATTAAGACCACAATTAAGCTTTTATTTGATTTTAAACCCATTTTTTAAGTCGATCGCGCATATATAAGTCAGAAGAATTAATTTCGATCATATCAGTATTAAGTTTGCCCGCCCCTGTTATAACCCAATTTGTGACCAACATCAATTATGTAATGAGGTCAATATTAATATGGCATTAAAAGGTATTTTCGGAAGTATCATTTAAATGGGAGCTATGGTCAAATATGGACCGATATCAATAAAATTTAGTTCTAAAATTTAGATTGCAATAAAAGAAGTTTGGACCAAATTAAATCTTAAAAACTACATAATAAGATGGTTTATAGGTACAAAAACTGTATTCTGGAAAGAAGTTTATTTGGGGGCTATGTGTAATAATGGACCGATCCCTTTATTTCTTTACTACAATTAAAATCTATACCAAATTGAATTAAATTTTCTCCAAAATTGCGACAAGGTTTTAATAGGCTGCCAGTCGAACGGAAAAAGTGATTTTAAATCGATTGGTATACTTAAAGATGGGCCTAAGACAAATATTTTAAGGTCTTACAAACATTAGCACAAACGCATAAATAACTCTCCTTCTACTGTAATGTTGGTATAAAAAAGAACGAAATCTGACTATCGCACTTTAAGATCGGGTAAAATTTTTACATTTAGACATAAATCTATTGTGATAGTAATAATTTCCTTCTTTTTAAATATTATATTTTCATATATTTTTTCAAGCTTTAGTTGTATTTGACCTTTTTACTAATATTAAAAAACGTATTTTATTTAAGCTCTAAAATTTTTTAATATAAGCAAAATTAAAAAATGTATTTATTTAATTGTACCTTCTTTTCATAATTTTGCTAATCTTTGGTTAGCATCTTCGGGAAAAAAAATTAACAAAATTTCTTATATGTGTAAAATTTTTTATTTTTCCATTTATTGTCAAAAACAATTATGTAATTTTATATTATTTAAAAAAAGGTATCCTGAAGAAGATTTCCAATGGAAACCGAAATACTGATAAAATAAACAATATTTTAATAATTTTTTATTTTTTTTTTTTAAAGAATAAAGGGTGGTTAAATTTTAAGGGCCGATGTTGATTTTGAATAAAACACAAATTGTTTATGAAATTATTGTCATTTCTTTTTATTATGATAATATCAGTATGGTTCAATTATGTATGGAACAAAAAATCGGCCAAATGGCCGCCGCAACCTTGACGGCACACCACCATCCGATGGTCCAAATTTTCGATGACGCTGAGGCATAGTTGAGGTTCTATGCCGTTAGTGCGCCGAATTATCTCATCCTTAAGCAATTGAATTATTGCTGGCTAATCGACGTACACCTTTTCTTTCAAATAACCATAAAGAAAGAAGTCCAACGGTGTAAAATCACATGATCTTGGCGGCCAATTGAAATCGCATCCACGTGAGATAACACGGCCATTGAATTTGTCGCGTAAAAGAGCCATTGTTCCGTTAACTGTGTGGCAAGTGGCAACGTCCTGTTGAATCCACATATCGTCCACATCCATATCTTCCAATTCGGGCCATAAAAAGTTCGTTTTCATCTTACGATAGCGAACACTTTTCACAGTAACTGCCTGACCGGCCTCATTTTGAAAAAAAATACGGCCCGATGATGCTGCCAGCCCATAAACCGCCCCAAACAGCCACTCTTTGTGGGTGCATTGGTTTTTAGATAATCACTATTGGATTATTATTCGCCCAAATGCGGCAATTCTGCTTATTGATGAATCTACTGAGGTGAAAATGGGCCTCATTACTGAAGATGATTTTCACGATATTCATTTTGATTTGAACGCCCATTTTCATAAAAAGCCTGAATAACTTTAACGCGGTGCCCGATTGTGTATCTTTCAGTGGTTCCAATTGAGTTAGTCTGAAATTGAGAAATGTCAAATGAAAAGCAGAAAAAAACTTGACGTTTAGGTGTGGTTCACATTCAACATCGGCTCTTAAAATTAAACCACCCGTTATTTAATAGAAAAAGTTCGAAGTAAGAAGAATATAATTTCCTACTTTTTGAAAAACTTTTAACCGCCCGTAAAAATTTTATATGAAACACATAAATTGACTTTTAAGACTATAAATTAAAACTGAATATCTCTATATCGATGATTAATAATGTGGTGACTCAAAAATCAAGAATTTTTTTATCTAATTACACAGACAAAAATTAATAATTGATTTCGATTAATTTGTGATATTAATTAAAAATTTATATAATTTGCACCAGTAAAAAAAATAGATTAACAATTAAATAATTGTTGATATTAATAACCTTTTCTGCAGTTATGTTGTTGATATAAGTTAACGTTTAAATCACTGGATTAAATTTTTTTTCTCTGTGTATGCAGAAATGTGCGCAATATCATGATTGATATTGTGTAAAAAATATTATTTCTTAATCTTTGGAACTTAACCCGTTTTTTTATTATAAAATGGTTCATTTTTGTTTTTCAAGAGTCGTCTTAAGCTTAAGATTGTAGATTTTTAGCATAAATCTTATTTTTTGTGTTTCAACGATATTTCTGATATTTTTAAATTTTTGATAAATTTGTTCAAAACTTTTTTCGACTCTGCTGATAAATTATATGTTTTCAATAATTACCAGGGAAAGTTGTGCCATTACATGAAAAATGAGCTTTTACATATTTCTCAAGTTTTTCCAAAAAAAAATCTTTTTTGATACATTTTGCATATTACGCAGGTTGCCAGCCGTTTTTTTAAAACTATTTTTCGCTGCATCAAGTTAACTGACAATATAATAACGAAAATAAACGATTACTAAATAAATTTTGGATGTTTCGTTTTTGATAGTGATGCAATTTTTTTTTTTTTTTTGGTTTGTAAGAGGTGTAGGGACGAAAGCAGGGTCCCGGCATTAATTTCATAATCTAAATGCGGTCCTTGATGATCGTACAGGGAGAAATAACCCAGGATTTTTAAGAGCTGATTGTGCCGTTCTATTTTCTGTGGTTTACATAAAAGTGTAACTGTCATAAAAGACAAAAAAAAAATGTTAAAAATATAAGAAATTAAATGTTCGTTGAAAAATTTTAAAAAGTTTTTTTTGAAAAGGTAAATCCTTAAACGTTGACAAAGTTAAGAGGCTGCATATATTTAAATAAAAGTGAAATCGCATCGTATTGAAACAATTTTCCATGTGAATTGACATTATTTAAGTAAGCGCTGGTAACATGAACTTGACGCTGAACGTATATTTTCACTATATTCTACGGTTTTGTGTGACAATCGAAGGGCATTTCACCCTTGAAAACTGCAAAAAACACATGAAATTTTTAATAAACATTAAGTTTTTTTTTTGGAATTTTTGCATGCTTATCTTAAAGATTTTTTTGCATTCGAATCTTTACAACATTCAGATGAAAACAGTTAAAAAATTGCGACATAAAATCTTCAATAATAATAATGAAAAAATGCATTTCTGACATGAAAAAAGGTTAGTCGTGCTCTTTTCATACTGTTTACTAAAAGAACTAATAAGATCTAAAAAAATATAATTTTTATCCTGTATTTAGAAATTGATAAAATTTTATATAAAAACAAACAAAACTAATTTTTAAGAAAACAGAAAAAAACCATTGTGGAATTTATTAATTTCTAAAATTATTCTTGGCTGTAAAATTATTTTTTTTTTTAAATTTATTGACAATTTAAAAAAAGTATTTGAAAGAAATTTTTAAAAGCTTTTAAAAATTTTTATATTCAGCTTAAACCAACGTTCATTCTCTTAAATCCGAATAAAAAAATTCAAGTAATTCTTAATAAAATATTGCCCATAAAGGTAACAAATTCAAATACCTATAACTATTGAAATATGAAAATGTTTCAAGAATTATTTTCACACACATAGACGCACAAACATTCTACACAAAAGTGCTCGAATATAACTCTATCTTTTTTGTTGTTTTCCAATAAATACCCTATTGAACTGTTAAATCGCTGGCAACACATTAATAACAAATATGACTTAAAAAAGAATTTTTCTCTTTTACTAGAGTCAGCCAATAACCAGCGAATCTAGCAACCAAATACACACACACACAAACAAACACTGACACATTTTGCATAATCACAGTAAAAAATACTAACACAGAGTAAAAGAAAAATAAAATTTATGATCAAATAAAAGAGTACGACGACGGCTCTGGGTGCTTTATATGCCAAAGAAGTAACACATATACAACCAAACAAACAAACAAACTGCTGTAAGTTAAAGGAAAAAAATCAATTTGTTTGGAACAGTGCGAACAGCAACCAGTGCTGCAGAAGCGGGTGTATTGGGCTTTGTATTTATATATGATAAAGGGAAGTATCCGAAAAGAAATGAGATTATTGACAATGAGTTACATAAAAAAAAATTAAGTACATGTCCTACGGGGGGTAACAGCAGAAAATGCGGTAGGGATCCAAATTATAGTGTTATAACTTTTTGACTTGAATTGAAGTATTCAGAAAACGATAACCGGATTTTAATGTGAAATTAAGACAATTCCGGATCAAGATCATGATTCAAGTTTTCTCGGCTTCAATAGCCGAGTGAGTAAAACGGCAAAAATATCTAAATTTGGATTAAAAACCATTAACAGTTCAATAAAATAACCACAATACTAATATTGTTAACGGCTCAGGCACGAGCTATGTTTACATTTGTCCTTCAAGTTGTGCTGAAAAAGGTCAACAAGAAAAAAGAAAGACAAACCCATGAAAAACAAAAATGTACTTTAGATTTTAGGAAGAATTCTTGACAAAAAGTACGAAAAAACAGAAGTTAGGAAGAACATGTAAATCAATTAAAATAGATAATCATTCATTTAAAAGCAAATTTCGATCTACCAAATTGAAATACCATTTGGTTTAAGGATTGATGTTTGAGTATTGACGTCATCCGGCTTCAATAGCCGAGTGAGTAAAACGGCAAACCCCACTGACGAGATTGTGTGGTTACAATCGAAACTAGTATGGGCAACCTGTCCGCGAAAGCCTGGGTTCATATCTCAGCGCAGTCAAGAATGAAAAATTATCAAGAAAAATTTTAATTAATTTAATGTTGTAAAATTCCTGTCTTCATAAAAATAATTTAATGAAAATTAAATTCAATGAACTTAAGCCTAATTAAAAATATCTAAATTTGGATTAAAAACCATTAACAGTTCAATAAAATAACCACAATACTAATACTTTTTTTTTAATTTTAATTTTTCTATTTACCAGGGACTAGCAATAATAATTATTTATGAGTTCTCAAAAAAAAAGCAATCTAAGGAAATAATTTGTTATCGTTTTCAACTATATTTTCATAAAGTCGTATGCTTTTTTAATTTATTTTTTTTTCTTTGTTTTTCGGCTGAAATAATTCTTATTTTTTGTTCCAAAAATCTGATTTTTTTTTTAATAGTTAAACTTAAAATTTTTTGAGGTTTCTCGCAACAAAAAACGTTACGCCTGAACGTATACGAGTTTTCGAAAAGACACTTAAATTAAATACGAATATTGTTGCAGGGTGATGTTATACAATTATGGAAATTATCTTAATCATAAAAATAAATAAGGTAATAATTATTCCTTGAAAAAAAATTATATAAAAAATTATAAAAGTCTAACAACTTAATTGTATTTAATGCAACGCAACGCCAAAAATTGCATTGAAAGCAAAAACAAATTCTAAAATATTTAAAAATTTTGTTGTTGCTTTCTACAGGAATTCATATCTACAGGAATTCAATTTCAAACACTTCATATTTTCTGGCATTAAAAAATTAAAAAAAAAAATATGAACTTCTGACAATTTTTGAATTTGTTTTTGCTTTCAATGAAATTTTTGGTGTTGCGTTTCGTTTTACATAATTAAATGGTTAGACTTTTATAATTTTTTATATAATTTTTTTCAAGAAATAATTATTACCTTAATTATTTTTGTGATTATGATAATTGCTATAATTGTAAAACATCATCCTGCAACAATATTCGTATTTAATTTTAGTGTCTTTTCGAAAACTCTCACACGTTCAGGCGAAACGTTTTTTGTTGCAAGGTACCTTCAAAAATTTTAAGTTTATCTATTAAGTTCAAATTTGAATTTTAAATTCCAAAAATCTTTTCTCTTCATATTGAAGTGGAACATCAATTTTTGCATTGAGTGCTACATTGTTTACCCCTCAAGCGTCTCTACGCCCATCGTTCACAAGCTAATCGAGTTTTCTAATAAGCTTGCGATAAAAAACACTTTTTTGATTTGTCTTACTGCCCGTTCGCCGATATCGAACGTTATCGTTCGCATAGTAAATAACATTTAAAACAAAAACAAAATTTCAGAAATTGTTTTTTTTTTAAATGTAATTTACTATGCGAACATTAACGTTCGATATCGGCGAATGGGCAGTTAATAAGTTTTATATCCTTGACTGTTTTAATTTCCCTCCACTGAGTTGAAAATGAAAGCCTGCTCCTGTCAAAAGGACTGTTTCAGTTGACTTCTCTGAAAAATTTTTTAAACCGCGTCATTCAGTTTGTGTTTGACAGTTTGACTGATAGCAGACTATACCGTGACTTGGGGAGAAAATTAAAAATAAGATAATTTCGTTAAAAAGTCCATGGCAACAATCTGTGACTTAAGCTACGAATTTTTACATCATTCGACCTATTCTCCGGATTTAGCCCCAAGTAAATATTTCTCGTTTACAAACCTGAGAAAATGGTTCGGCAGAAATTGAAATGAAAAAATTTATAACCTGACGAATGTTATTTTTTAGAAGAGAAGAAAACTGCATTGAAAAGTAAAATATGTTTTTATTCAAAAACCTGTATTGATTACATTTTTAGAGTTACAAACTTATTAAGATATCATCGTATACTAATTTACTGCTACCTTACTTGTTACTTTATTGCCGCATATTTTACTGTCCCTACTGCTGTTTCTGTTATTTATATTCCTTAATTTAAGACATATCCCTAGAGGGAAGCGAATTGACTCTTAAGTAGTCCCCTGATAGGTTCTTTGGTGGCAGAGACCGGTCCTAGTACTAACACTATATATGAATGGGACCTATCACTTTTATATGGAGTTGTCATTGGAGGGGGTAATTAACACCTAACAGCAACAATTTAACATGTCGAACATCTATTCCCAATGAAAGTGTTTAGTGTTAGTTAACAAAATGCCATTCATTGGTATTCTTCCAATAAACAAAGTCCTAGAATTAATTTTAAGAACAAATTTTTAAATAGTTTTAAAGAAATGTATCACTGCACCTGTTGCAAAAACGGTCCCAATAAATAAATAAGAAAAAAATTATTTAAAAAAATTAATACAAAATTAAAAAAATTACCTTTTTGGTCTTACTTATGGTGTTTCCTTTTCTACAAAAAAAATACCACCTTGTTAAAAGGTACATGTATAAAATGTCTTACGGACCCCGTAATAATGCAATTTTTAATTGACGAGAACAAAACACAAAATTGGACCGCCCTGTTTTTAAAAGCTGAAAAAAAGTTTGTTCTTCAAAATATACAAAAAATATACATAAACCAAAATTTGTTAATAGATTGATATTACATAAATAAATAAATGAACAAAATGAATAACGAAATTTCAATTTCTTCAGTTTGTTTTTTATAAAATATGTAAACATGAAAACATGAATACCTTTGCCAGATTGCTGATTTATTAACACAAAGTTTTTCAGATTTCTTAATATGACGTTGTTTTTAAAAACAAATTTATAACACCAAATCCACTTAAATTTTATATCACTGACAACCTATTATTAACAATGTAATGCTTTCTTATGTTTTAACTATTAAATAAAAGAAAAAAGAACTATTACAATTTTAAGATTTTACTGTCGTGATTAGAGGCGATTTTTTCGCAACTTCGTCTGGTAACCCTATTTATAAACCGAAGCCATCTTTTTACAGGGCATTATCGACACTGTCGATTTATACGTCGCGTAAACTGCAATGCCCTATCCCATTCCAAAGGGTGAATTTTTTAGAATTAAACAAGCCAACCTTTTAGAGAGCGAAGCATTTTTATGAAGCGAAAACCAAATTGCATTTTTTTTAAGTAAAATGTCACATTTTTTGTAGAAAAGAAAACACCATTAATTTAATATACCAGTTAAGTGAATAGTTCTCCCTTCACATGCATTAAATATTTCTTTTTGTTCTCATTCTATTTTCACAAATCCCAGGATCAGTTCTGTTGGAATAATTGACACAAAATCCCCGCAGGGATACTGCAACTCTTGCTTCCTAACCCTGCTGTTACGTTAGAAAAAATATACGATTGTTAGGTTAACGAGCCATTTGGTCCACATCCCACCACACTGGTTTTTTACATAAGCTGTTTTATGTAAAAAAAAAGTGTGGGATTCCTCTTTTTTGTTTTTTTTTTTAATTAACACATATTAAATATCTAAAAGGCAATTGTGGGATCCCCCTTTTTGATTTTTATTGTAAGGAAGCACAAATATTTGCACTGCTTGGTTTAATTTCTGTATTGTTTTCATAAGTTCAGACGTGTTTTACTTACGACATGGCAAACTTGAGCGAAGATAAGATACGAGAACTGCTCAATGCAGAAAGCGACTTCAATATTTCATGTTAAGAAAATAAAATGGGAACCCGTAATAGTTGCAGCTAGCTCTGTTTTTTTTTTTTATTGATAAAAAAAATGTTTTGGAGAGCCACTCAATTACCTTAGCTCTTGAAGCTACGGAGAATATTATCTCAACACCACCAGGACCAATTCGATTTATAGTTTCTAGATGCACTTTCATACTGTCAGCTTTTCCATCTTTTTTTCCACCTCCAATATAAAGAATTATCATCGAAAATACTAATAAGTATTTCAGGGTTAAGTTTATAGAAACTGCTGATCAAATGGTTGATGCCTACAGCACAAAACGCAGAACAAATCGATGCGCAAACATTGTATTTTTAAACATACTTGATATATCTACTTTGAATGCGTACATACTATTTTCTGCAATTTAAGTTTCATGGGCTCTAGCTGATCGGAATCGCGGGAGACCAGAGTTTTTGCGGCCATTAGCACGTTCGCAGGCTAAGGCGTATATGATGAAACGTACTAGATTACCTTAAGAAGAGTTCTCAGCACAATTATTGACTAAACTACGATCACCATGCATAGTTCCAGTGACCTTCAAATAATAATAAAATATAAAATGTTCCATTTGCAGCAAGTTTATTTGCAAAGCTAACCGAAAAACATTTTGCTCATCGTACAATCAAAATTATTGTAAAACACACCAATAAATATTAATTTTTTTTTTTTAAATAAAAGTAAAAAAAATCTAAGAAAACCAAAGAAAATATACTATGGACCAATTAGTTCCTTAACCTTAGATATGTAATTTTTAATTTTTCTCAGTCGTGTATCAATGTTCTGTAACTTTGGTGAGAATTTCACGCATCAAAAACATGTGAAACAAAATATTTCATTGTTTCTCGAAACGTGAGAAAAAAGTGTGTCTGTAACTGATGTCGAAAACTATCAAAAGAGATTACGTCGTTACGTTAAAAATGTCATAATATTCCACTCGAAGCCGATGTTAAATTGAAGACGTTGAGAAAGCCAGTCACACATATCGGTTACGCGACCAAAACTGACCAAAACTTAAAAATTTTTAACGACGCACAGTGGCGCCCGTAGAGCAAGCGAGGTTGCAAAAATCAAAATTTTCATGAGTGCCGACGAAGTTTTGAATAAACCCATGTTATAGGAAACTTTTCAACGATTTCAAATATGCCACTCTTAATAATATCACATTTTTAGTTTAGAAGATATAACCGTTCAAAGTTGACCGACTTTCGGTTTTCAAAAAAACACACAATTTTTAGTCAATTTGTTGCGATTTCAGGTGTAATATCACGAAAAATAGGTAACGAATCGCCTTATTTTTTGTTTGTATTGATTGATGTATTTATTAAATGTATAATGATAAAAAAAAAATTAACTGTTTGCTCTGTGTTTCTCCTGGTAAATCACTATTTAAAAACTATCCGTTTTTTCACTATTTTTCAACTTTGACGGAAAATAAAAAAAAACTATATTTTTCTATATTTGCCATATTTGAAAAACCTGTTCTTTGATTAGTTCTTTACATAATTCAAAATTTTTATCTGCCCGTACGTGCCCGTTTGGCTTCTAGAGGTAAAAAAGTTTAAAAAGACATGGTTGCAGAAATTGTATGGCGTCCATCCCTTATATGTTTTGACTGACAGTAGTTTGATCTAATAGTTTGAAAAAAACTACTCATTGAAATTAGCAAGTATGTACCTCACATAAACAATACTTTGGCGTACAAATGGTCAGGAACAATATTGACTTATGGTCCCTACAGGTAGGCACAAATCTTATTTGGACACGTGCATAATATCAAAATTGCATTATTCAGCCTAAATCCATATGTATGCAGGGAACAGATAAATTTTTAGGCATGGTAGCATAAGCCTATATATTGCAAAATAAGCATAATGCCTGGATTAGTCTACGCCTGAAAGTTGGCGCAACAATTACTGAAACCATTAAACAATTTAAGTACTGAAAACATGGCGTTGAACAATTTAAAATTATTTGAACTGTTTAGAAAGTCAACCACACCAAAGTTTTTCACGGAAGTGAAAATTCTTCCTGAGAAGTTGACATTGATCAGCAAATGGGGCTGCGATGGATCATCCGGACAAAGCGCTTATAAGCAAAGGATATCTTCCGATGACGCTACAATATCGGATGGAAATATGTTTATGGCATCTGTTGTTCCTTTGCGGCTAAAATCGGATGATTCCCTACACTGGAAAAATCCACGACCGTCATCAGTGCATTATTGCCGACCAATAATGTTTCAGTTTGCAAGGGAATCGACAGAACTCATAAGGACTACGGTGAAGGACATTGAAGAACAAATAAGCAAGATTAAGCCTACAAAGCTGCAAATTGGAGAAGGAAAATATATTGAATGCAATTACGAGTTCCACCTGACCATGGTTGACGAAAAAGTCGTAAACGAACTGACAGGAACAACCTCAACAATGTCATGCCCGATTTGCAAAAAGAGTCAGAAGAACTTTTTTCAATTCAATTCAATTTATTTCATATATAATATGTTACATCTCAATTTTATATAATTAGTTGTAAAGAATTTAAGATAAGTATCTTTTTCTGCTTAATTATAACATATTTCAATTAGTTATCATATACATATATATAGACAGAATTATTTTGGAGGTAAAAATTTAGCAAAAACCTATTTAAACCCCTTTTTTCGTTTTATTTTTATATTTTTTTTTATCGATTTTTTACTATTATTTGTCAGAAGAACTTTGGTAATTTAAACGATTCTACAAATGAGGAGAATTACGAATATGGAATGTCACCAATGCACGCAAGGATAAGGTGTATGGAATTCTTGCTAAAACTGGCATATACCCTACCACAAGAGGAGGAAAACTTCGATGAAAATACATCAATAAAGGATAAGGAGAAGATCAGAAAGAAGCAAATACAGGAGGCTTTTTTTAAACAAGTTGGACTAAAAGTAGACTGTCCCAAGCACGGATACGGTAACTCAAACGATGGAAACACTTCTAGGAGATTTTTTGAAAATGATGAGGCAGTAACTAGAATCATTGGAATTGACAATCAAATCGTGAAAAGATTGGGAACGATCTTGGATGTTTTAAACTGCAAAGAAAATGTCAATTCTACAAAATATGGAGAATATGCGTCGAAAACTGCATCTCTTTTAGCAGAAATGTATCCACAGAAGAAGTTGACCCCGACCGTCCATAAAATATTGGCGCATGGCAAAGATATAATTGAGTACCAGTCTTTGCCAATTGGAGAGCTTTCTGAAGAAGCACAGGAGTCTCTTAACAAATTTTATAAAATATATATATTGCACAACACATTCAAAGCATCAAGGGTAAGGCAAAATAAGGACCTCTTCAACATGTTGGCAGCATCTTCCGATCCACTTATTTCTTCCCTGCGGCATGTGAAGTCACAAATAGAGTTACAAAATAATTATAGTTTAGAAATGGTTAGTCTTTTAGATATACCTTCTCTTACGAATTGTGATGAATATTTTACAGAAAATTTAAAAAAAAAATAATTTTTTTTTTAATTTGTTGGGTAATAATTTAAAACATAAAACCCTTAAGAAAAAAAATAAAAACAATCTAAAAATGTAAAAATAATTTTTTTTAGTTACCATAAAATTGATTTTTCTACTAATTTTAACTTTGATAACCCATAAGTAGACCCCTACAAAGCGTAGCACCCTTTCCAAACGCTCATTTCATAGGCTGAACAGTTATCTATCATATGCTGTTTAAACTGTTCAATTATCTTATTCTGTTCAAAAGATATGATTTTTGCAACGAAAAAACTCAAATGGCGCCACTGTGCGACGGTGGGGCGTAAATACAATCGTCGACTATACCAAATAATGTAAAGTGCGACTTTAATGTTAAAATAGCTTTGGAAACATTCGTATATTTTTCAAAAATTTTAAAAGCAAAATATTTAAACAATTAAAGCATCTGACAAGAACAAAATACTTACCTTTTGCGTGTTATTATTCATTGCATCTTGCATTTTTAATATATTTTTTAGTTTTAAAATTTTTTCTATCTCCGTTTTTATTAGTGAGTTTATTTGACAGTTCAAACCGATTTTTCTGTAAATTACCGAGTAATTTCCTTACGTGACAGCAATTACTCGTAAAAAAAGTTACAGACGCAATTAGTGAAAATAATAATTGTTTCTTTCAATTTATGGCATTTTTGTTTCATTTCCCACATTTCAATCTCGTTTCTCGACGCGGGAGTTACAGAACATGGGCACTGTTTTGATTTTTTGTATATAACATTGTTTTATAAAAAGACCACGTGAGCTAAAAAACTAAGTCAGTTTATATCTCCGTTCAAATATTATAAAGGACACAATTCAAAAATTGGACCAAACGGACTTGACCTAACAGCAGGGTTAATTTCAAAAATTGTACTGAGTACTGTGGTTTTTATAAAAATCATATCCGAAATCGGGGTTTAAAATCTTATTTTTCGAATAAATTCCGGGTTTTTTTTATTAAAATGCTGTATATTTGTTATTAAATTGTTATGAATTCTACGTTCGTTATTTAGCTTTCCTTCCCATGTACCAGTAAAATTACTAACGGAAAAAATACTAAGCGCACCAGATTTTATAGTTGCATTTATGTTTGCATGTAAATAAGTATGTCTGTATGTCTGTAAGTGTTGCTTATGTATCCTTCAGTTCAGATGTCATAAATTGCGTTTTCTCTACGACGCACAGAAGGTTGAAATCGACAAAAACGCAGATTAATTCAAGAAAGCCTTCGGATGATGAAAAGTTCATGTTTTTTTTTCAATATTTATGTCAAAATTAGATGAATAAAATCAAATTTGAGTAAAGTTTAGTGGATTTTTGTTTTACAAAATTCATTCAACTGGCTGGTTGTCTGTCCATGTAACCTTTAGCCCAAAGTAAAGGTCGTAATATTGAAGTTAAGTTGATGAAGTTTGGTACATATGTATCAATAGTTTTTGGAACAAAGCCAGTAGAAAATGTTGAGCATCGGTTCATGATTTTGCATGGCCCCCATACAAACTTTTAATCGGAATGTTTTTTGTCTTATTATGTCGGTATGTGGAATTAATTTGGTCAAAACATATCTTAATGCAACATAAAACGT
Organism: Pollenia amentaria; assembly: GCA_943735925.1. Lineage (NCBI taxonomy): Eukaryota > Metazoa > Arthropoda > Insecta > Diptera > Polleniidae > Pollenia > Pollenia amentaria. The sequence continues at coordinate 238,093,089 of OX031006.1, read as the reverse complement.
CCTAGATTTTTTAAAATCGGTCTATATTTGACCATAGTCCCATCCAGATACCACTCCAAAAAATAGATTTAAACGCCATAACTCCCTTAGAAATTTTAGGTTAAATGGGCAGCCGACACGAAGTCGGCTCACTTGGGTCCTTATAGCGGTCACTTTGTGATAAATGTTGGTATTGATATAAAATTTGGCAACGATAACTTAAATAAAGACTTCATTTTCGATGACTTGCATATGGAAAAATATAATGAAATAATAAATTTATATAATAAATTTGTATAATCTAAAATAATTTACATACGTTCAATAAAAAATAATTTTATTTACTTTTTATTGCATTGGGGTTTTGAGCTGTACAAACTGTGGTCTGGCCAGACCAAGAGGAGAACTTAGTGGTAAAAAGTTACCGAAAATCCTAGGGTTAAGAATTCAATGTACAAAGAGTTATATTTATACCCACACCTCAATAGGGGAGAGCGTATTATTCGTTTGTGACAGCTTCAAATATTGGACTTAGACCCACCTTTAAGCAAACCGATCAGAATCACTTTCTGAGTCGATCTAACGATGTGCATCTAGCTTGCAGTACAGGTGGCCATTTTGAGCTAACTTGATTGAAAGTTGTGAGAAGCGGTCCATAACAAATCGGCTCGCATACAAACTTATTTTTGCAATAGTCTGTCTGCCCCTAAACCAGTGATGCCAATAGTAGGGAATTTTCCCTTTTTGAAGGGACTTTTCCGGAAAATTTCAAGCGTAGGGGAAAAAGGACAGAATTTTTATTTTAAGGCAAATGTAGGGAATTTTCAAAATATTATCTCATTTTCAATATATTGTGAAAAAAAAATCTTAAATATTCGTATTATTTTCATTTAAATATTTAAATTTTTCATATGCAACAGCATTTAAGTACAAATGTAGTATTTTTCAACAGAAGCCCTATACTATTAGCCCTAACACCCTGGCAATCATCAACAAGTGCCAAAAACATGTACCATATATTTTTGGGCGTCGAATATTCGGGCTCGCATTTGCGAACTATTCGCTTAATTTTGCTATTTGTATTCGTTCTCACATTCGCTTCAATGTGAGCGAATATAAAAAGGAAATATTTAGTGAATAAAATTTCTACATAGAAAATAATTTTGTTCAGAGAAAAAAGTAAACTAAGAGAAATAAAATCATACAATTTGAAATTTTTAAAAAAATTTAATAAAAACTTTTATGGATGCGGAAGGAAATATTTTTTTATATTCCTGTTAAGGGGAACTGAAGTTAGTTTTTTTTTAAATTATACAGCTCCTTCCCTTTTATTTGGTACAGGGATTTATAAAAAATATTAGATGCTTATATTAAAAAATTATTAAAAATAAGTATTCTTGAAATGAAAATCAAACACGTAGTTTGACTTAGTTTTGCCTTTTGAAGGATATATAGTGACGTTTCCGTCAAAAAGAAAAAAATTAAATCACACAGTTTTTTTTTAATTGAATTTTTATATGTTTGAGCATTGCATTGTACATATTTATTTTGGTTTTTTCTTATTCTTAACAAATACTTTTATAATAAATGCTTTAATTATAATATTTACAAAATGTTAACAGAGTATGTATTTGTTTGCCTGAAGCTAAAACAATACAATTTAACGTAGGGAATAGAGTAGGGATAATTTTTTTGGTTGTAGGGAAAAGAGAGAATTTTTTATAGACACGTAGAGATTTTCTTGAAATTTGTATTGGCATCACTGCCCTAAACCACCTTATTATGTTGGTATATACATAGATTAAGTTTGGTACAAATTTTGTTTATTGCAATCAAAATCATCTTTCAACAAAAAAAATTAAATAAAAATTTAATAAAAATAAATATTTAAATAGAAATGTCAAACAAAAAGTAACGGCATATAAATTTGACATAAAGCTATTTATCTGCTGTTGCTTACGTAGCAAGCGAAGGTCACCTTGTATGAATTCGCCTTGCTTGTAAACAAATTCGCTTGACATATTTCTTTTTTATATGTAAATCGAATATTGAAATTGAATTACATTTTTAATTCAAACCTGCAAAGCGAATGATAATAGAAAACAAATGAATAGAAACTCGGAAAATTGCATGTTATTGTTCCAGGACTTCTTCATATTGATGCGAGAATCCTTTTATCTGCTTTGGGGAAAATTAGAGAGAAAATAAAGACTGGCATTCTTATATTTCGGTCTTTGACAATAATGATATTGATAATGGAATAGAGAAAACAATGACGAGTTCACTGAAGAAGAATATTTTACTTTATTTATTTAAAAATTCATATTTTTTTAAACTCTGCTGGTTGGAGGTAAAAAACACCAAGTCAAATTTTAAAAACTTTACAATAGGCAGTTTTTTTTTAATTTATCTACACTTAAAACAAAATTCCTCACTTCACAATTTACAAAAAATTACTCTTGATGTTTTTTGCCTCTAATCACATTCTCCTTTGTTTCTACAAATTCATTAGTAAATAACACCAAGTACATCTGATGCCCTTTACCACCAAGCAAGTTGGACTTGGTGCTGTTTTCGACTTAATTAGATTGGACTTATGGGCATTCACCCACCGATAAAGGAAAAATTCTGATTCCAACAGTATAAAAATGTATTTTGAGAAAGATATTTTTTTTTATTATTATTCCTACACTAAGTCCCGCGAAGCTTTTCGCTTGATTGCAGGAGACCAGAGTCTCTGGCGGGAATCGAACCCGCAACCCCGATACTGATAGACTAGCTCACTACCAGCTAGCCTACCTAGGGCACCCAATATGAATAGGTGTAGTTCATCTCTCCCCTACAGAATTGTTGTTAATTTTTTTAGCGCTGTTTGCATAATTTTAATACATTAATATAACTTTCAAAATATATTTAAATTCAATGACTAATTTCCCTGGTGAATTATAGTGTGTTGCAAAATACGGATATAATATGTGTTGTGGCAAAGCTCGTTGCTTTCGAAAATTCGTAGAAAAAGTCGTTCGTTCAAAACTAAATCAATTATTTTTCTATATTTTAGTTAGTTTCAATTTTTCTACTGTTGCGTCATTAATCATGAATGACATTCAGAATGAAAAAATTTCAATTAATTTGATCGAATTAATCGGGCACTATATCACTAGTGAGCTGTACAGAAATGCCGAAATTACAGTTCGCTTTAACGATAGGGATAGTCTACCCTTCGAGACCCGCAAATGTGTTAAACAACGCTGCATCTTTTCACCTATCTTCTTCCTTGTACTCCTGGATTCTGTTTTAGAATGAACAAATAGTCAGGCACCTTATGGCATTCGGTGCACAGTGGCGCCATTTAAGTTTTTTCGTTGCAAAAATCATATCTTTTGAACCGAATAAGATAATTGAACAGTTAAAACAGCATATGATAGATAACTGTTCAGCCTATGAAATGAGCGTTTGGAAAGGGTGCTACGCTTTGTAGGGGCCTACTTATGGGTTATCAAAGTTAAAATTAGTAGAAAAATCAATTTTATGGTAACTAAAAAAAATTATTTTTACATTTTTAGATTGTTTTTATTTTTTTTCTTAAGGGTTTTATGTTTTAAATTATTAGCCAACAAATTAAAAAAAAATTATTTTTTTTTTTAAATTAATTTTTTCAATTTTCTGTAAAATATTCATCACAATTCGTAAGAGAAGGTATATCTAAAAGACTAACCATTTCTAAACTATAATTATTTTGTAACTCTATTCGTGATTTCACATGCCGCAGGGAAGAAATAAGTGGATCGGAAGATGCTGCCAACATGTTGAAGAGGTCCTCATTTTGCCTTACCCTTGATGCTTTGAATGTGTTCTGCAATCTATATTTTTTATAAAATTTGTTAAGAGACTCCTGTGCTTCTTCAGAAAGCTCTCCAATTGGCAAAGACTGGTACTCAATTATATCTTTGCCATGCGCCAATATTTTATGGACGGTCGGGGTCAACTTCTTCTGTGGATACATTTCTGCTACAAGAGATGCAGTTTTCGACGCATATTCTCCATATTTTGTAGAATTGACATTTTCTTTGCAGTTTAAAACATCCAAGATCGTTCCCAATCTTTTCACGATTTGATTGTCAATTCCAATGATTCTAGTTACTGCCTCATCATTTTCAAAAAATCGCCTAGAAGTGTTTCCATCGTTTGAGTTACCGTATCCGTGCTTGGGACAGTCTACTTTTAGTCCAACTTGTTTAAAAAATGCATCCTGTATTTGCTTCTTTCTGATCTTTTCCTTATCCTTTATTGATGTATTTTCATCGAAGTTTTCCTCCTGTTGTGGTAGGGTATATGCCAGTTTTAGCAAGAATTCCATACACCTTATCCTTGCGTGCAATGGTGACGTTCCATATTCGTAATTCTCCTCATTTGTAGAATCGTTTAAATTACCAAAGTTCTTCTGATAAATAATAATAAAAAATCGATAAAAAAAAATATAAAAATAAAACGAAAAAAGGGGTTTAAATAGGTTTTTGCTAAATTTTTACCTCCAATATAATTCTGTCTATATATATGTATATGATAACTAATTGAAATATGTTATAATTAAGCAGAAAAAGATACTAATCTTAAACTCTTTACAACTAATTATATAAAATTGAGATGTAACATATTATATATGAAATAAATTGAATTGAATTGAAAAAAGTTCTTCTGACGCTTTTTGCAAATCGGGCATGACATTGTTGAGGTTGTTCCTGTCAGTTGGAACTCGTAATTGCATTCAATATATTTTCCTTCTCCAATTTGCAGCTTTGTAGGCTTAATCTTGCTTATTTGTTCTTCAATGTCCTTCACCGTAGTCCTTATGAGTTCTGCCGATTCCCTTGCAAACTGAAACATTATTGGTCGGCAATAATGCACTGATGACGGACGTGGATTTTTCCAGTGTAGGGAATCATCCGATTTTAGCCGCAAAGGAACAACAGATGCCATAAACATATTTCCATCCGATATTGTAGCGTCATCGGAAGATATCCTTTGCTTATAAACGCTTTGTCCGGATGATCCATCGCAGCCCCATTTGCTGATCAATGTCAACTTCTCAGGAAGAATTTTCACTTCCGTGAAAAACTTTGGTGTGGTTGACTTTCTAAACAGTTCAAATAATTTTAAATTGTTCAACGCCATGTTTTCAGTACTTAAATTGTTTAATGGTTTCAGTAATTGTTGCGCCAACTTTCAGGCGTAGACTAATCCAGGCATTATGCTTATTTTGCAATATATAGGCTTATGCTACCATGCCTAAAAATTTACCTGTTCCCTGCATACATATGGATTAAGGCTGAATAATGCAATTTTGATATTATGCACGTGTCCAAATAAGATTTGTGCCTACCTGTAGGGACCATAAGTCAATATTGTTCCTGACCATTTGTACGCCAAAGTATTGTTTATGTGAGGTACGTACCTGCTAATTTTAATGAGTAGTTTTTTTCAAACTATTAGATCAAACTACTGTCAGTCAAAACATATAAGGGATGGACGCCATACAATTTCTGCAACCATGTCTTTTTAACCTTTTTTACCTCTAGAAGCCAAACGGGCACGTACGGGCAGATAAAACCTTTTGAATTATGTAAAGAAATAATCAAAGAACAGGTTTTGCAAATATGGCAAATATAGAAAAATATAGTTTTTTTTTATTTTCCGTCAAAGTTGAAAAATAGTGAAAAAACGGATAGTTTTTAAATAGTGATTTACCAGGAGAAACACAAAGCAAACAGTTAATTTTTTTTTATCATTATACATTTAATAAATACATCAATCAATACAAACAAAAAATAAGGCGATTCGTTACCTATTTTTCGTGATATTACACCTGAAATCGCAACAAATTGACTAAAAATTGTGTGTTTTTTTGAAAACCGAAAGTCGGTCAACTTTGAACGGTTATATCTTCTAAACTAAAAATGTGATATTATTAAGAGTGGCATATTTGAAATCGTTGAAAAGTTTCCTATAACATGGGTTTATTCAAAACTTCGTCGGCACTCATGAAAATTTTGATTTTTGCAACCTCGCTTGCTCTACGGGCGCCACTGTGCGGTGGAACGTCAATAACCTGCTTGGTGACATCGACTAGTCTAACGACATCTGTTTTTTCGCGCACAGTTTTGAACACATTAAAGCCAAGCTGAAATGCCTGACAGAAAATGCGGGTTAGGTCGGTCTGAAAATAAATGTTAGAAAAACCAAGCTTATGAGAAAAGGCACAACAAATGTAAGTCCGCTTACTATAGACTGGCAGGCCATTTAAGACGTCGACAGCTTTTGTTACCTCAGCAGTAAAATTACAAAGACGGGGGATCAGAGGCAGCCATCCGCGATCGTATATACAAAGCTAAGAGTGATTTTCTTACACTGAATAAAAGAATGTTCAAGATAAGAATGTTCAACTGCAGTGTGACACAGGGGAGTTTTTATCAACCGCTGCTTACGCCAATTATTAAGAATTTCCTCGCCAAACCGAATTTGAAATGAAGAACTGATACTATCCCAGCAAAAACTTTGCTTACAAAATAAGCAGAAAAATAATGAGAACTTGAGGAAACGAGTACTTATTTTTCTACTAGAAAAAGTACTTATTTTTGTTCGCGATGTCCCAAAAGTAATCCTTTATAATTTGGCCAATTACAACCTAAAAAATAATACCTTTATTTTATACTTAAAAGTTGTATAAAAATATGAAGTTACCAAAAGAGACAATAAATAAGTACTTTCAAATTAACTTTGAAAAAGGTTAAAACACACTAATTAAAATATCTCTCAAATCTTATGGAATTGATGTTGAAAAAGTGTACACAATAATAAATTTTTCGAAATGTAAGAACATATTTAATAAAGAGTGATTTTGCTGCACAAAATCATTTATAGCTCTAACACTGTAATAGCAATGTGTGTATTAATATATGTAAATATATGGGCCTGTCTCAGAAATAAATTTCGATCGAAAGTTTTTTTATTTCCGAGAAAGCTTATTCAGAAAACGAAACCCGATCAATTTTCTCGGAATGAAATCACTTTTAATTTTTCGATAGAAAAAGGTTTTTGTTTTGGTTGGCAAAATATTGCCACATTTAACTTAAAAATAACAAAACTTAAATTTGTCGGAATTACGAAAATCGATTGAAATGAAAATACGGATTCAAAACAATTCCGAACAATTTAAATTGATATCACTACTAGTATTCTAATAACGAAAATATATTGTGTTGGTAATTTTGGAACATATTTATGTATATATTTACATGCTTTTGATTGATTTTTGGATTATCCATGCATTTTACATCGAAATTATTCTAAAAATTTTATAATATTGCTGGATATCTAACAAATATTAATATATCATATTGCAAATAAATTTTAAAAATTATTTAAAACCATATAACAATAACTTATTTAAGTCATTACACCAAAATACTTTTTTGTAATGTATAATTATGACTTATTTAAGATATAATAATAAGGTTATTATTTTATTTATAACTAATAATGCAAAAAGTGGCGAATAAAGCTACAAAGTAATGAATTCAGGAAGTCATTAAAAGAAGCATTGTAAGTTAAGTTTTTGCTGGGATGAACACATACCAGTCCTATCGAAATAGAAGTCGGAAGAAGGAAATGGACCTGCTTAGGACACATCATACGCCGCCCACGCGATGATACCGCTAAGGCTGTCTTAAACTGGAACCCTCAAGGGCAACGTAGAAAGGCCGTCCAAGAAATACCTGGACACGCTGTACTAAAAGAGAACTAGAATAAGTTCAAATATTCTGGAATCAAGCAAAAACATTGGCCAACGTTAGAGTTCGACGGAAAGAGCTTGTTGTTGTCCTATGTTAATTTTGAACTTTTTAGAATTGTTTTATATGCTATGTAATTTAAATCAGTTGTAAAGGATATATGTATATCCTTCACATTTTTCCCAAAATTTAAATAAAGTGTAACAAACGAGTTTGGTGAGTAATAAGTTTTTCCAAAAAAAAAAAAAAAAAAAAAAAAAAAAAAGAAAAACAAAAAAAAAAATATCAATACTTATGTTTCAATTAATCTCCATTTTGGTCGATTTCTATCTTCTGTGCGACTTTCAGTAGTAGCTGCAACCGATGTCTATATGTATGAATGTTTGTATGTACTCCTTTCGTACATATGTAGGAACGCTCATGCCAACATTCATTGTACTCAGACGTCGTTGTTTGTTGTCTTAACACACTGTTCAATTTATCAAAAATTGTTTCAATTAGAGTGTTGTCACTTATGTGTGTCAGATATTATTTGTGGAAAGGTTATAAATTAAACAAATATGAATTATTTATTGATATTTTAAAGGAAATTAGATCAGAGAATGGTTATCATCATTTACAAAATCAACATAAATTAAATTGCCACACAACAGCGTTTTATTAATTAATAAGAATGTTTAGTCTTTTTTTCATATTGTTGGCATTTGATAAATTAGCTTAGCAGTTTGTTGGAAGCATGTAAATTATTTCGATTTACTGGTCAATAAAAGGGCGCTAAATGAAATAAATATATATCTGTAACTGTTTTATTAATAAAGCTGTTTCTAAAAAGTATAGAAATTATGAAATAAAAAATCTCTTTTTTCAAAAATAAAATTACAAAAAAAAAACAATTTATTAATTTCTATTTTTTTTTTAAATCCATTTAAAACAGTTTATTATTAAATTTTAAGTAAATACTTAATTCAATTTATATTCTAATTTTATTTGTTTTGGTGCAAAGTGCCCTTTTGTAACTTTGTTGTATTCAAATTTAAGGCTGTAATAGTATTTCGTTAAAATTTAATACAAATGTAAATTTTAAACAAATAAAAGCACCAAATTTTTTTTTTTTCAATATTTTTGCTAAAAGTCTGACCAAAAACCAAAAGATGGTGGCGAAATGAGTAAACTGAATAAATGGGTAGCATGATTTTTTTTCAAATGGGTTTTGTCTATAACAATAATTTTAATAAAACAGCAACAAATAGAATTGTGTTTTACACTTAAAGAAATAAAATATTAAATATGGCAATAATTGGGAGCCTTGTGAAGATTTATCAAATTTGGGATAACAGTTTTTTGGAACAAGATAATTTAAACTCGAATTTTTCTTCCAAATAACATTTATGTGGTTTCTAAGGAGAACAGGGATCCAAATAGGGGATGGTGTCTTTCACGGAGGTGCATTTTTGCGTAATGCTATCTTTCTGTTATCCACTTAGGAATGACAAGAAGCGATTCCCTTGCTCTGAATTTTTCAAGCAGTTCACTCCTTTCGGTTAACACCATGAATCCCTTGGTTAAGTGTACCTTACACCATCACACAAAACTTACGTATTCCATAAAACTTTGTAAGATAGAACTCTACTGAGTTATGCTGCGACCGTCAAATAAAATATAATATAACATTGCAGTTTGTATTCACACTATTACATATGAAATATTAATTTTATTTGCTGATAAAATAAAAAATATTATTGTTTAGAAAAATTTCAAATAACGATGAAGTCGTATGGGTTGTCAAATTTTTTCGTAATACTTGTCATTTTCATAGCTCATTGCATTTACACTAACACACTTTTACATATAACTTGAGTTTCTGACTGTGATAAGGCGGACAGTTGCGTAGACTAAATGGCAAACTCAAAACCAATGCGTCTCAGGCAATAAGATAATATAAAATGTGGTACAATCACTGAAACTGAGCTGTTATTTTACGGTGAACCTCTAGGCAGAGGCTGTTGGTAGATCCAACACTGGAATCGGACAAGGTAGCTTAATAATCGCTTTGGCTTAAACAATTCCCAGTAAAAACTTTGCTTACTTTTTCAAAATTAATAGCTTCTTTCACTCATTATTAAGTGAGGTTTTTTCTATAACTACTTCTATAACTACTTCTATAACTACTTCTATAACTACTTCTATAACTACTTCTATAACTACTTCTATAACTACTTCTATAACTACTTCTATAACTACTTCTATAACTACTTCTATAACTACTTCTATAACTACTTCTATAACTACTTCTATAACTACTTCTATAACTACTTCTATAACTACTTCTATAACTACTTCTATAACTACTTTTATAACTACATCTATAACTTCTTCTATAACTACTTCTATAACTACTTCTGTAACTACCTCTATAACTACTTCTATAACTACTTCTATAACTATTTCTATAACTACTTCTATAACTAAAGCGTGATCCATTTCTAGGTTCCCTACTTTTTTAAAGAAAAATGTTCATTATCATTTGAAAGAACATTCTTTGCCATTTATTTTTTGAGGATTATGTCTATCAAATGTTGTCCGTTGTTACGTCGCAGATGGTCCATCCGTTGAGTCCAATTTTCGATGACTCGTTCGAGCATTTCGACTGGTAACTGGCGAATGACATGCTTGATGTTATATAACCACTTCTGAAACTACTTCTATAACTACTTACATAACTACTTCTATAACTACTTCTATAACTACATCTATAACTACTTATATAACTACTTCTAAATCTACTTCTATAACTACTTCTATAACTACTTTCATAACTACTTCTATAACTGCTTCTATAACTACTGCTATAACTATTTCTATAACTACTTCTATAGCTACTTCTATAACTACTTCTATAGCTTCTTCTATAACTACTTCTATAAATACTTATTTTTCAGATACAAAATAATGACTTAATTTTAAATGCGTTTATTTTGGGACATCCGTTGTAAAATTCATTAATTCTTTCAGTAGAATTATAAGAAGTATTTTTATTTTTTTCTGATTACTCAACACATTCTTTTGTAGACGAAGTTTTTACTGGTTTCTTATTACTAAAACTACTTACAAATACAACCTTTGAAAAGAAATTTGTCATGTTTTTTTTATTGTATGAATATTTAATTCAGGAATATAAATGAATTAAAAAATGGCTTAAAAAGTATTTAAATTTAATTAATGTGATAGCTGAATTAATTATTTTTTAGTTGAAAGGAAATTAAAAATATGATTTTGATTTAATTAATATTTGGGTTTTTTTGAACAAATTTTTAATTAAAATATTAATTAAAGTTTAAAATAAAATAATTTAAACTTGTAGAATTGTTGTTGGGAATTGTCAATATTTTATTCAATAAATTAACACATTGTTTGAAATGGCAAAGTTTCTTGATCATTTTTTTTTTTAATTAAAATTTAAAATATCATTTATTGAAAAAAAACTTCACAATTGTACAATTTTTAGTAATCGATATAAATCATTTTGGTAATAGGTGCAAAATCAACAACTTGTTTGCTTGATATTATAAATTTGGTATAAATTTTGTGATTAATTTTTTCTGTTAATAAAGTTACTAAATATTCGATGGCAGCTCAACGATCAGCCGGCTGGTTATCTATAAATTAATTTACTGTAAACCCAGCTCAATTGGTATATTTCAGTCTTCTTAGATAGAAGTTTTGAAATTATATGTTTGTGATGGACCATAACTCACATGAAGTCCTCATTATTTTTATGCTTGTGGGTTAAGTCAAATATAATATAATACCTTTCATTTTTATCTTAAAAAAATTTATAGAAAATAATTTTTCTTCATGAATAAGATTTCTCTATGACGTGCTTAATTACCAATTTTTATTTTTGATAAATTCACTAAAATCTATTGTCGGGGGACAAGCTGATTCCTATGCGCATTTCACTGGTTGCTTAAGCCAGATCATCAGAAAACCTTCTTCCATCGACTCTGGTAAAGCTAAAGATATTATACAAATAAAACTGTAAAGCGAATGAAAATAACAAACACTCAAGTCTTACTTGCAACGTTTTCAAAGCTTAGACAAAACACCAACAATAAACAATGAGTTAATAATTTCTTACATTCCCCTACAATTGCTTGGCTTTTTCCCGACTCGAATTGTAGTTGTAATTGGGCAGAAAGGATTCGCAAAAATAGTTATTTTAGGCCACAAAATTAAGAACAATGAAGAACTTAGAAGTAACAATAACATGAACAGAACATTAGAATTTCATCACATTCAATATTGCACTTATTAGACTTCATTTCTCGCCGTGTGCTTTGAGTATTAAAGTACTTTGAATAACATTTTTTCCAATATAATGACATTCCAGCACATACACTTACTCACACACATACTCATCGACTCACATTTACATTCCATATACAAGTGTAACAAAACATTTATTCTATAGGGCCCAATACAACTACGAGCAAATGTTGCCTGTATGTATGCTACGTTTTTTCTTCTTTGCTTTTAGAATGGCACACAAAGTGTCATTCTAAAATGTACGTGATTCAATTATAAAATGCGGTTTTCAAATCGTTGAAAAATTTATGTATTTTCATTTTATGTACTCGTACATCCTGAACCGTTTTTATATTTTATAGTATTTCTATTCACATGTATGGATGTGTGTGTGTGTGTTGGTATGTGAAATGTAGTCGACAACATCGTTACAATTGTAGAATACTTTTGTTGTTTCAACTATAACCAACTTTTTTCCTTTGGTTTTTGAGGTATCTATTCATTCAGTCATTCGTTTATACAATCGTTCTTTCAGTCATTCGTTTATACATTCATTCATTCCTTAGCCAGCCTTGTAACATTGAGTTACTTTGTATGCGTACGCGAGCTGTGGACGTGATGCCACCTAAGTGTTTCAAAGCAAAAGAAGTAGCGGAAAAGAAAAGAAGAGATAAAAAATTACACTAAATTGTTAAATTATAAAGGAAATCTAAAAAGTGTAAGCACTATGAAACTGTTAAAAAAAAAAAAAAATTAAAGATATCTGTGCCCTATAGAACTATAGCTCAATTTAAAATTATTAAACACAAGATTTTCGAAGATTCCAAAATTTCTGTAGGTTTATTGCACAAATAGTCTAAATGACAATCGTCTGCAAAATTATGAAAATAACACACATTTTTAGTTAAAATTTATCTATAAGTTAATTAAAATTAGTTTTTGGATGATTCCAAATGAAAACGAAATAAAATTTAATATAAAATGTTTTATATTTGTTTATTATTTCTGTGGTCATATGGAAGAATAGCTTAAGTCGATAAAAGATTAAAATTAGTTATAACAAGAAAAAACAGTGTTAAATATTTTATGAATACAAATTTTTTTTTTAACATTTACTCTTGAAGTTGTTACTAATTTGATAATATACAGATTTAAAGCACAAAACTGAAGGTATCTCGAAACTTCAATATTTGACATAAGATACTTTTCCAAATTGGCACAGAATTTTTATCATATTCCTTATTTTAAGGCTTACCTTAGCTTTTAAATAAAATATTACTGCAAAATAAGACTTAACATAGATTTTATACACTTATCCCATTGTGCATTTCAGAAACCAAGAGTGTACTGATTGTGACTACGTTCTACTTTACGACAGTGTTTAAATCTTCTTTCAAACAAATATTCAGACATTTTGTATTAAAACTATTGAATTTATATAGCATAATACAGTATACTCTCGCTTAATGGACACTTTCCTTAAGCGGACAACCCCTTACGGTGGAATATGTCCCCTTTTGCCAACAGCGTTCTAAAGGAGAGAATTCAATTGTTTTCAGAGGATATTACCTTTATACGGACACCTTCGATTGCCTCTTTGGCGCCCATTTATAAAAGATTCTACTGTAGGGGAAAAAATAACAAAAATGCTAGTACTAGCATAACGGTTATTAAGTTAAAATAGTGGTTTTGTTTAGATTTACGAAATAAAACTAAGAAAAAACGCATACAAAATCTATGGTAGAAATTAAACAACGACTTGAAAATCACGACAAGTGAATGGTTTGAAATATTTGCAACTAACTGCGAATAAAACAGATTATAAAAAAAGTTTATCTTTCTCAACAACTCGTGAAAATATTAATTTTCGCAATTCAACGCATTCTCAATGTGCTGCTGCCACTTGACTCAATACAAAAGGTGTTTTTTTTTATAGGTGGCAAGCTGCACTTTTTTTTAACCATTCTTATATTGTACTGTATTCCTCATTGTATTGCATTTTAGTTGTTTTATTCTTTGGGCTCGTGTATGCATAAGGATAAAATGAATTCAACATAATTTCATGCTGCTAAAATGGCAGCATTTAACTCGAGTACCTTCTTTCATTTATATTTACCCCTCTTATGTTGCGCGAAATGAATGTAAGAGTAGGAAAGAGTGACTAGGTGAGTTAGTGTTGAGGTATAATTGTAGTAGTTTTTGTAATAGAGTATGTCTAGTGGCTTGTTTCATACATGTATGAAATGTTTTTAAGGAGTATGAGTGTGTGTGTGTGTGGGCTTAAACCAGTTACGAGATTTACTTACATTTCCTCAATCAACTAATGTTGATGATGCTCATGATTGCACTACAGCGAATGCAGCTTTAAAATTAATTTATTCATTTCCTCAACAGTATTTAGTGTCGCGCTTGGTTTGCTTATCTACCGCATTTTGGTTGCCTTTCAATTTTGACAATTTTGTTGTTATGGCAGAGTGTTAATAGAATGAATTTATTTTGCGTTTTTCTTCTTTTCAAATACTATAAAAGACCAAATGTATACTTTTAACAAAAGTATAAATACATATTGTTCGATGAAATTGCACTTGCACCGCTAATCGTCAACGATGTACAAGTGAATGAACAACTCAATTCCAGACAAATAAAACATATTATCGGAACTACCAAAGAACAGAGGTTAATATCTTAAGTCGATTTAAGGATAATGTTTGACTAGAAATTAATTTATTATATCAGCTGGATGGTTATAGAAAAGCAAAAATACAAGTTAAGGCAAAACGGAGATTTACTTTCGAGCATGCATGAACTAAAAAAAATGAGTCCCTATATACCCAATAAAAAATTTCTTGTTTTGCGAAGCACTAATGGTACATTTAAAAAAGTAAGCACACATTTATGCGCTACGCAATAAGACATACGGAGATGCAGCATGGTAAGTGAACGAATCCTAAAATAATTTAAAAAAATATATATAAAATTTGAAGGGCCACGACATTCCCTTACCACGAAGCAGGTTTGTAAGGCAGCACATTAAGGAGTAACGGTAACAAACAATTCAGTGTGCAAAGCTGATCGTTACGTTCACTAAATTTTATATGCGCTGAATAAAGCGCTTTCTGTATCAAAAATGTATTGCTTCAAAGTGGGAACTCGCCATATAAAATTCATGTCTTCCGTAACCGATATGGAAAGCGAAACTTTTACGTTTCTCCCTTACAAACCTGCTTCGTTCGAAGCTCCATTTTTTATTGCGTATGTACTTCAGTGGTGCCCGAAAATAAACAATCATAATCATGTGCATGTGGTAGAAACAGCAAACCCCAAGTTTAAATTTTGAATAATTAATAAAAGTTGTGTAGCGAGATCTTACTTCAACGATATCTGAATGGCAACTAGTTTGAGTCTCTTTGTTTAAATGTAAACAAAACAACAGCCGAATGTTCATTACCGGCATTCACACGAATAATATTATAGTATACATGTGTCGACATCGCTACAGCAGAATATTTTGCCCTATAATCGCCAGTATAGGAATATCATAATTGGTCACTGTTCTACACTAATTTATAGGAATAATCCCGGAATCCGCTTCCACGACTTTATTAAAGTTCTGCGCACAGATACCCCTTTAATGCGTATAGTGCCCTAGGATATATATAAGCGATGTTTTAGCTCCATGTGTATCAAAAACGTAAGAGTATAAAGACTTATTTGTAAAAGGGGTCAAAAGAAAATTTTCTTTTAATAGCAAACTTTTGGAAAATGTTCTATAAAATAGCCATTTTTTAAATTTTTTTCATATTTTATGCGTCATCTATGCTTTGACTACAGTGACATCAATTCGATGCAACGTTTTGTGTATTATTAACATTATTTTTATGTTTAAAAAGTAAAATAAGATGCAAAAATTCCCATATTCTATTTGTTTTAACTATTTAGTTTAATACATCAAATTTTCAAAGTAGAATGATAACGAAAATCATATTGGGGCATTCTGCTGGTGTCTTGTAATTGAGAGCTCTTCTGTAAGCAAAAGCCGGAATAAAACAAAAGTGAAACAAACATGTGTAACGAGTAAGTTAATAATAATATTTTCTCAGTTTGACTCAAGTAAATCCCAATGAATCAATTTAATGATAGTTTGCCATTAAATTGAGCCCACTGAGTTTAGGATGACATCAAAATAATGAAAAGTATCATGGGGTAAAACACGAAGACACTTGTCATTGTACTGATGTCAAAATATATCAGCGTTATGATGCCTTTTCTATCAGTTTAGTTCTTGTAGTATCGATTCATTCAGTATTGCTATTTTGCCTTGTAGCAGTTACGTTAATCAGTTCCTGTTCCAGCTAAGTAAGATTGCGCTATTTCTTGGATATTGATCGGTCTTTTGTCTTTTGTGTGTTTTTTTTTTTTTTTTTTTTTTTTTTTTTTATACGGAATGGTTTAGAGAGTTAATCGCTTGCCGACAAAATCAATAACCTCGGGTTCGATCTCTGGCAGAGGACGAAAAATTTTCATCATGATTTATTTTTAAAAATTCAGTGCCGCCAACACTTCTTCAAACAATCACTCTAAGAAGCCTCTGGAAAACCCTTCCCCTGGAAAAGGGAATTATATCATGGCAAAGTTCTAGCAGCCACCATCCCCTGGGAAAAATGTAGAATTTAAAGATTAGCAAGGCTCCCGAACACTACACCAAATACATGGAGAGCATTGTTGACAGATGGCAGACACATTATCATAGGATCTGCTAGGATATCATCTAATTAACTAGACCTATAACCTATTAATGAAACGGATACAAGGTAAAATTTTCCTATAATAAGAAATTATTTTCCAAAATTTCTGATTAACATCAAATTGATGCCAATTTTCCTATAAAAAGCCAATTTTTTTAGTATAATGAATTGCTGAAGATCTTAACTGCCTGAAAGAATCAGTTTGTAGGGCTTCGCGTAAGGTTATTGTCAGTGATGCCAACTAACCCTTTTTCGGGCTAGATTTAGCCCTTTCTTATACACCTTAAACACCAAAAAATCTTTTTCAGCCCTAAACTATTTAGCCCTTTTTGCTCGTTTTTTCTTTTGGCTCGATATG
This sequence comes from Pollenia amentaria, assembly GCA_943735925.1. Taxonomy (NCBI): domain Eukaryota; kingdom Metazoa; phylum Arthropoda; class Insecta; order Diptera; family Polleniidae; genus Pollenia; species Pollenia amentaria. Next base: position 238,075,912 of record OX031006.1, on the reverse strand, counting down.
ATTATATTTTTGTTTTTTTCTGGCAATATCGTATCGTGAACACTATCTTAAAAATTATGTTTAAAATGGAAAAACATTGAAAGAACAGTGAAGCTTTCGATCAAGAGTTTAAAGTTAAAAAATGCAATTGGTAGGAATCCATTTGTTAGAATCTTTTTTATAAGATATCCCTGCTAATAACATTATAATTTATAATATTATATCATATAAAATAAAATCAAAAATGTTTTGATGTGATAAATTTTAAATACGAATGCAAAAACATTTTAAAACTAAAACTCAAAATATTCATGTTGTACAGGAAAATATTTAACAAGTATTTGTCAACACCATTTATTAAACTATATAGTTTTGCTCAAGCCGAATTCATTCCAGGTAGGTACAACACGTACAAAAACCACAAGCAATTTGTTTCTGTAAAATCATTGTGCAATGTCAAAAACCGAAACAAATCAAAAACGAAAAAAAGATAATAAACAAAATTTTGACATCCAACAATTATAAAGCTAAAGAAAAAAAGTTATCAGCAGGGCTTTTAAGATCACCTGTAATAAATTCGCCTTGGTTTTGCTACACAGAAAAATTAAAAAAAAATTGTTTTTAATAATTAAACTCGTAGAACCAGGCTAGGAATTTGTTGATTTTTGACATTTCAAATAATAGGTGTGTTCATTTATTTTACTAGCAATTAAAAGTTTACAAGATTTTTCTCCCAATTACTCAAAAAAAAAAAAAAAAATGAACGCTTTAGCAGCAATAACTTGCAAGTTAGAGATTTCGACACTAATCAGCTGTAAAATATAAGATTATTTCTTAATAAGTTCATTTCTTTTGAACTACTAGCGCAAGAATATCGTTCCTTAATTTTAAAAAAATTAAAACTTTATTTTATTGCAAAACTTTTAATATAAAAATTATGAAAATTATTTTTGGTTTTGTAAACAAAAACTTGAAACAGGTGGTTGAATAATTCTTGCTAGTAAAAATTTTACTAATAGAAATTTTCAACCAATTTTTTTCTCTCAAATTTTTATGCTCTTCTTCCAACTATCTCGTTGCAAGTTTTTCGAGTACGTGAACACTTACTAGTAACAATTATTGAAAATAAGCAATAATTTTCTGTAGATGAACACACATAATGTGTTAAATAAATTAAAAACAAAATTAAAAAAACTCTATATTTTATATAACTACCACAGGTAATTAAAAATAATTAATAAAGTAATTGAATTTAGCAAATTATTTCTTAGGCTCAATTCAAATTTTTATTGAATAAATTAAAATGTAAGACATAATTGAAATTTAAATTCAAAATTAATTAATTTAGTTTCTTATGGCTACAAATAAAACTTTATAATTTTTTGCTGATCGATCGATATTTTAATATTGGTTCGATTTTGTTTACCAAAAAAAAAAAAAAAAAAAAAAAAAAAAAAAAAACAAAAAAAAAAAATTATTGAAAAAAATTTTTTTTTAATCAAAAGGGGTTTTGAAAATTACGAAAATAAATTTTATAAGCTTAAACAATTTAATTTTGAACGAAAAAAAAACAATTAAAATTTTCTTATTTAATTAATATTTTAATTAAATATTAATTTTCAAACAATTAAAATGTATATTAAATCCAAAATATATTTTTAATTTTTAATTTAATTAGCATCAGTTTTTAATTTTTCCTGCGTATGCTGAACTTGAGCCGTCTTTTGTGTAATGAATTTATCCAAAAGAAAATGTAGTTGAAGACATTTAATTAACATTATATATAGTTTATAAAAGTTGTAGCTAGGAAATACCCGACGAGTTATGCCGATAACTTATTTGGACGAAACATACAAAAACTCAGAATATCACATAAAGAGTCATTTGTGAAATGAAGATAATGATGACCAAAACTGCAAATGGTATAAAACAATGATCAATTTTAATAGGATGTAAAATCTACTTAAAACTTCAGTTAAATTAATTTTATCTTTGAAATTTTTGGTGTATTACTATAAAAAAATATATTATCCTTTTTTTGAAAACAGCCATCATAAAGTACTAAAACCATCATTGTTTTTCAATTTATGCCTTCTTAGCCCGGTTTTAAATTTTTTTCACGCGCTACGTGTCCCAGGAGTTGGCACTAGAGATGGGCGATATTTCTATACCCGTGATTTAATCACTGTTGCTGAAAAATCACGAATCAAAGTGCTGACCGACTTTGTCAAGTAACAGGTACTTGCTAAGTCTTTCTTTTCGTTTTTTGTTACATACACAAATTTATGATATTTCACTGTTTGTGTGGGTTATAGTTTTTTGAATGCAATAACGAATACTGTTGCTGTTCCTTTTGTTCTCTCTTCTACCTTACGCTGCATTTACACATGAAAGTACTTTCATGAAATTTCTGTATAAATTTGTGGTGATAATACAAATTTCACAGAAAAATAATAATATTTCATGAAAATTTACATGAAAGTGGAATTTCATTTTCAAAATGTCGTCAAAGGGCAAACTTCTATCAAACATTTCTCTTCTTCTTCTTTTAATGTTTTGTTTTGTCATTGTCTTCTTAATATTTAGTTGAAAAAATATATTAAAATTCTTTATATATACGAAAAAAAAAAATTCAATTGGCAACACTGCTTAGTTATTGTCATTCACTTTCATGAAATCGCTTTCTTGAGATTTTCATTGAAAGTAAGCTGAAAGTTAGACTGAAATTACAAAAATGTAAATGTGTTAGTGAAAAAGTGTGAGTGTATTGCGACTTGCAGGAAACTACTTTCATGTGTAAATGCTTTCAAGTATGTATGTATATGCAAGTAAACAGATGACCATTTATGTTGCCTTTTCTCTTTGTCAAACTCCATATAAAAAAACAGTTCCGTCCAAACACACATACTATGATATTTGCATTTGCGGTAAACAGCCTTGAAAGCTCATACAATTTGTTGTTTTTTTTTTGCAAAGTACTTACAAAAGCTTTCTTGTGAATGCTCGCGCGCGCATTGTGCATATGGCTTGGACGCAATTGTTATAAAAGAACTGAAAACTGACAAATCGTGGTCACAATCACAATTTTAAGAAGCAGTGATTTTTCAATCACATTCACTAATCACGATGTACCATAAAAATCACGGGATCGCTTGGCACCACTGGTCCTTGTCGGTTCTCAGGCCGGACCAAAAAGGGTGTATGTTATTCTTAGTCCTAAATTTAATAATGTATTTATCTTTGTATGAAAGGAGGTCATAAGCACCACGCCCCAGAGGATATTTTGAGCAGCCCATACATGTTCCCATGTCAGGTTCAAGCTACGTATAAAGCCCATTACCCTGCCTGATGTAAGATTATAATATGAGCTCAACTGATGTTTATACTAGGGAAGTAACGATACGCCTTTTTGCCGATACGATACCAATACTCAAAGATATATGTCGCCGATACCGAAACGAATATTAAATTTAAATTCAATGTAAAATAAACAAAACTCAAGTAGAGTAATATCTTTATTCCATAAAATTACAATGTAAGAGATAATTAATATTTTAAATTGATTTTATTAAAATTTTAAAACAACGAAATGAATGTAAATTCATGGTAAAAATAATTTATTTTTCAAAAAAAAAAAAAAAAAAAAACAGTGGAAGAGATTATAAGTATTAATAAGATTTTTGTTTAAAACAAAGTATTCTCAACTTTTGCGGAGATAATTTCGCAACTCCCATTGAAGCAGACCTGCAGCAAAAAATCGCCTCTCAGATGTGACTGAACTCATTTGACAACTGGAGTATTTCTGCGCCATCATCTTAAATTTTGAGTATAATATTTAATATCGTCAGTTAACAAACGTCTCTAGAGCGTCTCTAGAAAAATTAGAAATCTAAAGTATATCTAGACTTCTTATTTAGCTGAACCACAGCGAAGGATGGACAGAGGATCATTCTCGCCCAAATTTTCTTTTAAGATTTTCACAAACGATCCAAAGGTCAGTAGCTCAATAAAACATTTTTTCGATCTATTGTTTTTGATATTTTCTAGCTTTGTTCCATCTCTTGTCTTTGAAATTTTCTAGCTTCTAGCTTTTCTAGCTATCGAAGGTACAGAATTGTAGATAAACAACAGATTTTATTATTCTCTAAGCACTCAAATCTTTTATTCAGAGCTGATGCTACGTAAATCGACAATTATTGGGAATCTGAACTATTTTGCATCTCAGTTATATAATTCATCGTATTTTCTATCGAAACTTTCGAAATAGTGTCAGAAAATGAAGCAGAGGCTTTGCTTATGTATTCTTTAAAGTAACTCAAAATTTGTAAAGAAATTACTTTTAATTTCACAAAAATCATAAAAAATAAGAAGAAAATTCTTTAAACGTACAATTAGGTACAAAATTTATCAATGAAAGAACGTTTTACCACTATGGTGAAAAGCAAAAGGGCTGATGTTGCAGGTCCACACCAAGCGTTTATGCATCAGTCGAAAAAGTCATATTGATAAGTTACACAGCAAACGCGTAAAGTGCATATACGTATCGAAAGCATGAAGTAGGATTACTTTCTACTTTAGCATGCTCCTCGAAAAAAGGAAAAACGCGTGGTGTGGACCGACCTCCAGCTTAAGAATTAAAAGAATTAATTTATTATTCTGTTTGATTTTTTGCTATTAGTTGTTATGCAAAGAATAAGCATTGAAAATTATGTTGTTTGTTCAAAAAAAAACTATAAAAGAAGTACCGGCTTATCTACAGTGAAATATCACCGATACCGATATATTGGCAAACGTGAAGTATCACAGCTATATCGGTATCGGTATTCGTTAGATCTCTAGTTTATACCCTAAAGGAAATTTGTGTCAATTGCTCTTAAAGCACTTATCCCGTGACCAGTGAACAAATCAAATAATCAAAAGGAATGAATTGTGATAGGTGAAAACAAGACGTATCACTTAACTGGTGATAATGTGTTTAGAGTGTAGTTGGTCCAGAGGAAAGGTAATTGGCACAAAACTATTCATTTGACTGGATTTTGTGCGGGTAGTGGCTGATTCTCTCTAGTTCTATTACTTTATATAAAGGGGATTTATTATATTGACATGGCTCATTTGGGACAATATCTGCGACAGGAATCATTTTAACCGCAATTGGAAGGTTATTTCAGTGACCTGTTATAAAGTGTCAAAAAGGTACTAATTAAGCCCCTCGTAGGACATCGCCATGTTAAAGTGACTTGTCACTTGACAAGTTGAGTGTTAGTTCCCTTTTCCATAGGGTACATTTGATGATAGTTTGATACCATGGTAAAACTACACAAGGTAAACTCGTTGCTACAACAAGTACAACAAGACAAAAACAACAGGCAATTTGTTTTTGTATTTTCTACCCCAGACGTCAAAAAAATAGCAACACTGCAATCAAATTGAAAAAAGACGAACGTGCAGAAAAATAAAAAAACTATAATTTTTTATAATTTATAATTTTTTGTGTAGTTGTACCATGGTTCAATGCAATTTATTAATTAAAACTAAATACAAACATAGAAAATTCTTAACCGACTTATATTAGAATTTCCGTCTTTTCAATATTTCCGGTCTCCAGTTAACAGGATGTGATTCTTCTGTGGCCTCATTGTCTTCCTTATAAATTTTAATTGTTTTATCGGCTTCAGCTGTTATTAAACGTGAACCTGATTGATCGAAACACATGGCAAATATGCCAGCCTCGCTGTCCATAGAACCTAACTGAACGGAATATATTTTGTACAAAGTTACCTTCAGGACAACGCCATTGTTTTATATTGTCGGGCGAGGCAGAGCCAAACATGTACAGGGTGGGGTGTAAAACTATGCTACGTACAGATTTTTTATGATTTGTTAAAGTACATACACTTTTGCCTGCCGCCAAATCAGCCACCACACTAGCCACAGTATTGGTGTGGCCTTTCAAAGTGTGTATATTAGCCTTTGTACGTAGGTCCCAAATTCGAGCTGTGGAATCTCGACCGGAAGTAGCTAGAACATCAATAGTTGGATGCAGTGCCAAGGAATAGACAGCCGACAAATGTCCATGGTAATGTCTAATAACTTTATTGTACTCCAAATCCCAACATTTGACCTGGCGATCTTCACCACAACTGAAAAGATATGTTTTTCCTGCCCTTCCAAAGCCGTCATAGAAGCACGACTATTTTCATATTTTTTTGCCTCTGCAGCTTGGATAACACGATTGAATACCAAACCGTAACTATCGCTTGCTTTAATAGCTTTTCTGACTTTCTCTCAAGGAAATAAATTATTGAAATAAGACTTATAATGTGTGTTCTAGACATATATGTAGGTATTTAAACTTAAAATTTTTCATCAATTTCTGGAAGAGCGCCTTGATTGGAAACGAACATGTCGTGAGTCCTTTTTAAGGAACGAAAAATTAAAGTATGAACACTGTATCTTTCAACTTCATCCATAGCTGTGATTCGTTGTTTTTGAAAGTGGTATTCTTTGCCAAATATTTTGTTACAACTAATTGAATTAATGAAAAAAAATCAAAGTTTTTTTCACAATCAAAAATGTTTTTATTTTAAAAAAATGAATAAATAAATGTAACAAAACTGAAAATTTTTCGACATTTGGGGCTAAACTGGGGTAAACAGCTGACAAACATCTGTGCAAACGAGTCTACCTTGTGTAGTTGTACCATGGTTTGATACATTTGTATTTTTTCAATAGCATATGTCAAAAATAATATTTTCTTTCAAAACTCTGCTCCATATACCAACGCTCACTATTTCTTCATAAGTGCGATTTATTTTACATGTGGTTCAATGACTTTAAATACAAATATTTCATTCTTTTTTTCGGTATGAGCTTTACCTTGTTTTCCACAAGACCAGACCCACTATGATAAGTAACCAGCCAACCACCTTGGAATTCTGAGGAATAATACGTAGAAAAAAAGAAACAATCTGTGGAGAAGTAAAAAACAAACAAAGAAAGCACCTAAATGAAAACTAATTGAGCATTTGCCACGTTTGTGGCTGACTACACATTTCGAAGTTAATTTTGCATGGGCTCTTATCTATTTGACTGTGTGTTGAGGTTGATTTTCAATGATAATTTAGCGCCGTTGTAGATAATGAAAATTCAGTAGAAGAACAATTATAAAGTAGATATTTTACTCGAAGTGTACTTGTACTCAATATACTTTATAAGCTTTAGTACACTATCAATTTGCATCGTTAATTGCTGATTGACCTCAAAAGATGTTATACTTAAGAAACCGAATAATCTACGCCATTGTTATTGTAATGGGAAAATATAAAGTTTTTTTTATTGTTGTTCTTGTGGCCATTAGCTGTGAACGACTTTTTAAGTTAAGGCTAAACGCTTAAAATGATAAATTTAATATAATTTAAGTTTAAGAAAATCTTTTATATTATTTTTAAGAAAATAACTGCTTTATAAAATATGTGTTAACATAATGTTAGGCTAAATAGATTTTTTATAGCCAATTACACATTTGTGGGTAAAAATAAATATTCTTAACATACTAGAAAAACCTTGAGTTAGTAATAAACAAGAGCTATAAAACTCTGTAGTGATATATCACTTTAATCCAATTATTGAAAAACACTCACAAGCTACTAGTCTATTATATGACAATATTTTTATGTATATTATTTATTATGTACATACACACATATATTTGTTCCTTCTTTCTTTCTCTTGCATGTTGTTTGTGTAGTAATTTTCCTTAGAAAAAAATAGAAATTCCAATGAAAATGATTAATCGTTAACACGTTTTTGGTTTAAGTTGTTTTAACCAAAAACACAATTTATTAGCGAGAAACAAAAGCCATTGGATTCGTTGAGTAGAAATGAAATTATTTATTATTTAATTAATTTAATCAAATTTTTGAATAAATGTCTAACTTTTTTTAAATTTCCAATATAGGTTTGGTAAGATTACATTGGCAGACACAATCAAGCTCACGATGGCCCAGCAATTTCTCCCACCGTCTTCCGCACGACTTCATTCCCTTTACTGCGGACATTATTACTCAGCAAACGGTTGATTCAAGGAAGGTGTGACTCCTATCCAAATCAGAATCAGAGAGGACACTTAAATCTTATGTATGTTTATTAGGATTATCGAAAAATCTAAGTTTTTTGTATGTCACATTTAACCAAACTAAGCTTTTTCTAGAAGACTTAAAGAAAATTTTGTACTCTTAATATTTTCAAAAATTTGCTTTTCAAAATTTTTAAATAATTTGCCACCAAATTCATAGAATCAAGCAAACAATTTGTTCATTTTGCACTAATTACCAAAATGATTATATTGATGACCAAAAACTGTAAAATTTGAAAATTGTGAATATATTTTTTTTAATAAATGATATTTTTAATTTTAATTAAAAAAATGGTAAAAAAAACTTTGCCGTTTCAAACAATGTGTTAATTGATTTACTTAGATATTGCTCAGGTTTTGACAATTCTCAACAGCAATTCTACAAGATTAAATTGTTTTATTTTAAACGAAAAAATCAATTAAGCTTTTATGTTATTTAATATTATTTTAATTAAATTTTTATTTCAAAACAACTTATTTAATTTAAATTAAATTTATAATTTTCTTTCAACTAAAATATAATTTATTCAATTATCACATTGATTAAATTGAAATACTTTTTAAACAATTTTTTTAATTGATAAAAAACTACTCATAATTATTTCTGTGTTATAGAATTTTTTTAAAATATTGTTATTTAAAAAAAGGAAATATTTAAGAAATTTTTTATTTATAGAAAATTTTTTAAAAAAAGTAGCTAATTAAATTCAATCACTGAAAAAAATATTTTAATTTGAATCAATTATTTTTTTAATTGAACGTAACTAAAAATATATATTTGATTCAATTGACATTTTAATTGTTTTAAAATAAATATGTAATTCAAATATTAATTATATAAATTAAAATCTTTATTAAATCGCTAAGAGCAGGAAGGGAACTACTTTAAAATATTAATTTTGAGACAATGAATTAAAACAGCGTAATAAAATATGTATAACAACAAATGGAAGTTTTATGTTCTGTTCTCGTAGACGGTCAACAGACTTGTAATTTAAGTTGTCAAATATGACACAATTTACACTGGTTTCTTAGCAATAAACATAAAGTAAGCCCCTTTCTGCACTTAACCCTACTGCAAGGTTAATAAAAACTTACGAATGTTATGTATAGGACCATTTTGGTTCATAATGTTTTTTTTTTTATTAAGTGCACGCATTTTTTTAACATTTTTTTAAAAGTCTGCAGACAAATAGAGTTAATTTTCATATCTTTTTCTAATCAATTTTCAATTTTGTTTGGTAGTCAAGTTTTGACAACAGGACTACTACATATAGTAATAAAAATTTTATAGGTAAGACTTTTATATTGTCGCAATATATTTGTGATGTACCCAGTTTGTCATTGGAGCATTAAGCTGATTTTGCTTTATATCTGTGATTTCTCAAATTGAGTGTGTCATATCACTTGTCTTACTTCGGTTTATATTCAGTGTTTGACTGTTTTCTTTGCTGAAATAATGGAGAATCGACGAATAAACTGCAATATATTGCTCACATTCTAAATGAAAGCTTCTCTGGTATTTCAACTTGTAAGAGTATGAACAAGGATATTGAATATGAAATCTCCGGAAGAAATTCTTCTTAGTCAGAAAATGAAGAGAATGCCGAAAATATCGGTGACGTGGAAGAATTGCGTGTCGCAAAAAATGCAATGCAATGGACTTCATCTCCATTACACAGTTATATAAGAACTTCAGCTGAAAATATCATATCCACACAACCGGGGCCAACACGATTTGCCGTTTCCAGATGCCATGATATATTTATATATATACTATAAAAGACAATATGTAATTGAAAATTAAGTCACAGCGTGATTTGGAGCGCACTTGGATGCAAAAACGTCCCGCGTAAACTTATCTCACTCATTAGATGCCTTTACCACAATACCAACTGTCGAATCAAACATGGTAAAGCGTTAAACAGGAGGTAAAAGTTGAAATCGGTGCTCGCCAAGGTTGTGTATAATCATCACTTCTATTTAATATAGTCTTAGACACAGTTCTTAAAAGTGCCCTATAAAACGGAAAGGGAATTAATTGGGGACTGCAAGGCCGCTTAAGCGATCTGGAGTACGCAAATGATATTTGCCTTTCAGCTCACAGCTTCACAGATATGGCATCAAATCTGCGAAACATAACTACAACAACAGATGCGGCTGGACTTAAGATTAACACTGCTAAAACCAAATCACTGCGAGTTTATGCGACGTCTCAGGAATTATTTACAATAGGAAGCAATCAAGTGGAGGATGTTAGCCAGTTTTGTTATCTTGGGAGCATAATTTCCAGATATGGCGGGTCAAGTGAAGACATTGACAATCGTGTACAGAAAGCGCGACAAACTTTCGGTCGTTTAAGACCCATTTGGAATTCGTCTTCACTTTCTCAGCGCACAAAGCTAACAATTTTCAACACAAATGTCAACTCCACTCTCCTTTACGGTTGCGAAACATGGAACGCTGCCTCTCGAAACATGCAGAAGATCCAATTGCTTGTTAATCAGTGTCTTCGCAGGATATCGCGAATATTCTGGCCTAGAGTGGTATCCAACAAAAGGCTTTGGAAACAATCCAACTAAGCCAAAGAAATAAAAAAACGTAAATGGCGGTGGATTGGCCACACGTTAGGAAGATCACGGAACGAAATTACAAGAAATGCCATAGACTGGAACCCGAAAGGAAGTCGAAGAAGAGGACGCCCAGCTCATACGTGAAGAAGGCAAATTGATATAGAAATGGCCGGAATGGGTAAAACCTGGGGCGAAGTGAGAACGTTGGCAGAGGACAGGAATATGTTCAATCAATTTATTGAGGCCCTATGCTCATTATAGGATCGATGGGAACATATATATATATATATAATTGAAAATACAAACAAGTACGGCAGGGTGAAATTCGAGAAGAAATGGCAAGATCATAATACTGTAGGGGTCGATAGCAGCGATTAAAAGAAAAAGCTAGAAATAGTTTCCTAATATAACTCTGTAATAGGTTTGTATACTATGGGTAAGATAACGTTTACCTCGCTCAGCTAAATTTAATATAAATTTTTGTTTTTAATTTTCATAAATTCAATGAAAACCTATTTACAAGAATTTGCTATTAATATTATTATAAACATAACTACTTTGTAGTTTTTTTTTATAAAGAAAATAAATGACATTTTTTATTAAACATAAATTACATTCCATTTAATGTAACCTTTTCTCTATCTTTCTCTAAAATAAATTGTTTCTTTACATGTCCTTCAAAAGAAGCAAAAAAAAAGAGCGCATAAATGAAATACGAAGTAGTGTAATATTTACCACTTTGTGTGTAACTAGAAAGACTGCGTAAGAGGTCTCTTTTAACTTGAACAAAATGTTTTATTATACGGAAATAAAAAGAAATATTGTACACGATTATTTTATATAAAGGAAAAAAACTACACTAGCAATAACCTTAAATACATGAAATATGAATTTTAATAAAGGAACTCAAGTCAAGTCAAAATGATATTCTGAAAGTATCATTTTCGCCTGTTGTGTTTTTTTTTAACTGCTGCTCTTGTTCCAGCTGTAAAAAGTGTAACTCTTCTTTCTTTTTTTCATTTCTTGCTTGCAATTTGCCTTCTGATTGTGAATGATGTATGCTTGTTTTTATATTTTTATCCTTTTTTACTTTTTGTCATTTCCCTGACATTCATTTGTGCCAGTAGTAGTAAGACGAATGCCACTACTATTGTTGTTTTTTGAGTTTTATATCAAACTTCCGTAAAAGCAATAAAATCAACAAATAAAACGCTAGAAAAAAAAAGTAAAATATTTATGTTACTCTGAAGAATTTGCATTTGTCAAGAAAGAAATACATTAATATAAAAGATCACTTAATAAATAGTGAATTGTAAAGTGCAATATACAATAATATTGAGGATGCACTAGATTTTTTTTTTTTTATTTTGTAAGTTCTTCATGAGACGAAATTTCTTTTCCATCATAATAACCAAAAATAAGAATGCTGAAAAATGCCAAATTTACTACAAAATTATTTGCTAAGCAAACTTTTTTAAGACTGCGTATCTCCAATTACTCCTAACTTAACTTTCAATTGAACAAGTACCTAATTTTTACCTTCATTATTATATTAAAAGAAATTACATTGAATTAGACAATGCGGTGTTTTTCTTACTTAAATTTACAATTCTGGACTTCTGCGTTAACATATTTTTGAACAAATATACAAAAAAATGTAAAATATCCAATTAATCACAATTTTTTAAAGAAATAACGAAATCTTCAACGTTATGTCAAGAACTTTCTTGTTTTATATAACGCACGTAATAGAAATAAAACATTTAGATAAAACCGCTAGATTGACCCAAAAATAGCTGACTTGCTATTATTTATTTCCAATAGCGGCTAATTTAACTATTAAACGCCTTGTAAAAATCGGATTTTCTAAGTGCAAAGCGAAGCAGGTGCACTTTGTCCGTACGCTTCATAAAAATTGTTTGCGTATGAGAACTTTTGAGAGCTAGAAAACGCTCTCCGCTCTTGTTAAGGCATGGCTGTTAAGAATAATTAGGAGCATTTGCTGAATACCAACAGCACCTAGGGATGAACCGTCTCCACAACTTAAACTTTGAACAAGGGAAAGCTCCATGTCAGGAACTCCCTTCCCGCGTTATTGTGTTTAAACCACAGCCATCACATTATCACCAAAAACATCCACCCGTGAGAACAGCACTTTTTTTAAAGAACATCATTATGTAAATATACACTTTGTGAGACGGTCAACTTCATCTACATTATTAACATTACCCAGCATGCCCTCAAACATCCTTTATAACTCAACCTTTCCTTCGCTTTGAATATCCAGGTTTTACACAGCCGGAGCGACCCTTCACTTTACTTACAACTACTAAATATTCCCCGCGACCAGCATCACCACTCACATCACTCTACTTTACACTCATCATACTCGGTCCCTCAACTTTTCACATTACGCAAAATCTAGGTCTTTACTGATTCGGGTTAGAAAGTCAGTTGCTTGACCCTTCATTTACTAACCACTAGGTCTTCGTCCATCATCATCACCCATTTTTGTTCTCACATAAACTGTACCTCTCACAGAAGTTATTCGAAGCACAAATACACCTCTTCTGAAGAGAGCAAGCCCCTGGGGTCCTCAATCGATAGTGAGTCCGATACGAAAGTATCGGGTGCAGTATAGTTCCGTGGTACCAGATGGGATATCTTGTCAGTAATCGGCCAATTTTGAATTTCTGCCAAGTTCCAAGAATTGACTGCTCTTGTTCTCCCCAGAGTATTCGCAGAATTTTTTTATAAAAATTAAATTTAAGTTTTTGATATTTTTATTAAGCTTTAGTTCATCATATTTAATTTTCATTAAATTATTTTTATTGAAGAAGGGACTTTACAACATGAAATCAATAAAAAAATTTTTTGATAATTTTAATCTTGACTGCCCACGGGATTTAACTCGGGTCTAATTTACATGTTTCGAGAATAACCACATGCACATCATCGATTTCTTTGCCGTTTTACCGTTTGCGCCTACTAGTCAATAGTCAAACGTCAATCTTTAACAAATGGTATTGGGTTCAGTCAAGAATAAAATTATCAAAAAAAAAAAAAAAAAAAAAAAAAAAAAACAATTCATTTCATGTTGTAAATTCCTTCCTTCAATAAACATAATTTAATGAAAATTAAATTTGATGAACTTAAGCCCAATTAAAATATCAAAAACTTCAATGAAATATTAGTTCAATGAAAAATAACATTGTTATAAAAATATAATTGTTCAAAAGGTTGCATATAAGGAGAATTTTTAAAAGGAATCGATTTTCGATTTAAAAATTTTTCAATAAATCTTACAATGTTGAAAAATTTCATAGAAATTGAAAACTGTTATGAACTGTGTTTAAATCACTAATTTTTGTATGATATTCTTTTTATCACATTTTTATCAAAAATTTTGTAAAATCTCAAATTTACGTAAAAAAATTTTTCTGCTAAAGTATTTATAAATACAGAATATTTAGTAATAATAAATTTTTTATAAATCTTTAATTTTCTTTACATTTCCTATAAATAGCCATTACAAAAATTCTATAAGACGCAAAATTTCCTAGAAACTAAAAACAAACGATAAATAAAAATGGTTGAATAAAGTTTTTGAACGATTGCAAATGCTTTGCAAAATTTCTTGTAGACCTGAAATCCATAAAAACTTTTCTTTTACATGTCTGATAAACAGCAAGTTTTAATGTAAATTTTTTGTCAGCAGTGTTGTGGAAGTGTTTAGAACTACACCTAAATACAAGTCTTAAGCTTCAATGTTAGCCAAAAGCTGGCTTAAGCAAAAAGTAGGTGAAAAATGGCGGGAGTAGGACTATTAAAAAAAGCTTTATATATTGAAATTTGTCTCAAGGAAATATATTCGAAAAAATGTTTATACAATACATTTTTTCAATATCAAACTTTTACAATTTTCCCTAAATAGTGAATTTGCTAAAACTTCGTATCCATCTTCTTCTGAATATAAATAAATAATCCCCTTATTGTTTTACAGTTTACTATTGCTCCACTTATTTTTTTCTTAAACGAAAGTCATCAAATTTAGTAACCCGAGTATTATAAAATATTTATGTTTTACATTTCACGCAAATTCGAATACTCATTCACAAGGGATGCAATAAAACATTTTGAGTTTTTTACATTTAGATGCAGTTACATTACTAACGAAGTAACAAAAAGAGTGCAAAATATCTAAACTAAGAGTTTAAGTTACGCAAAAAAAAAGAACTACAACTGTTGTCTTTTGAATAAAACATACAACAAACAACGTATGTGTTGTAAAATGCTCATTTATTTACTTTAGTATTTATTAAAAGAGCGGAAATGAAAAAATATGAGTGACAACAATGCATTATCCGCTACAAAAGTAATAATGACAGCAAACATTTTACGAATTCTTGATGTTATCAGAATACCAATCAAATAATGCAGTTTGCTAGTCATTGTATTTTGTCTCTATTTGAACGAAACGAAAAAGTTAAGTTAATAAAAAAATTCGTATTATTGTTATTTGTTTGAACATATTTTGTATAACGTCTTTTAATTTTATAGTAAAAGTATTCATAAATATTATAGTGGGATTCTTAAACTGTAAATACTTATTTATTACAAAATAAATAAGCATTTTAAGTATATTTTATGCTATGCAAATGCAGAACAATTTTTCCTATTTTTTTTTCAATTTACTCGATGCACTTTAAAATTATTTTCCTTGAACTCAACTTGATATTTTATTTCAACGAGTTTTGGGGGGCTATTTTGTAAATCACTTTACCTTGCGTTGAGAAAGTTTTCATATAAAATTTTTTATATTTTAAAAAATTTGTGTGAAAATATTTTTTAAGTGAGGTGAAGTCTTTTTCAAATATTTAATAGGTCATGTTCATACTATTAAATATTTCACGTGCTTAGCGAGCGGTGTTTGCAAGTGGACTAATCAACTTAAAAACTTATAGCCAGACAAATTAATTTATTTATGAATTATTGTAATATTAATAAACCATTTTAACTCTATTTGCTTTATCTTCTTTTTTCCATTTATCTAAAAAATTATTATATGCAGCGGAATGTCGCTGGTTTGGATCTCCTCATATAAAATCTTTTTATTCAAATTTTTTCCAAATAACAATTAGGTTTTTCTTTTCTTTCATTTATTTTTACTAAATTTAAGTAGAAAATATCCATCTACGAAAGATATTTACTAGTATAAAAACATAAACACATATAAAGGGTCTCCCAAAATGACCGAAGGGACTCCTTATAAATTTGCATCATAATAAATTTTTATATTAATTCGAATTTGTATTTTAAGTCAAATTACAATTTAAAAAGCTTTCATACTTTAAAAGTCTTATTCCTTCAATATTTTTTGTATATTTCTATTACGAGGGTTACTTTAGCTAACCTTTGGCTAGCAATAAATTAAACTGTACAGAAAATATATAAAACTATTAGATACCAGCAGAATGTAATGCATTTTCTGGTCCGCTACGGCCTTCGTCCGCATTCTTTGTATCTTATAACTGGATAGTGCTTATGGTAAATTTTATGTATTTAACTAAATTATTTGAACAAATTGAATCTGGTAATTTTAGTTCTCATGCTGAGTTTTTTTTTTTTATTTTTAAAACTAAAATTCCCAGATTCTATTTTCATTATTTTTTATTTTTTTTTTCTTTTTAGCAATTTGTGAAGAAGACTTGAGAAATTAACAACTTTTTAAAAAAACTCTAGTAAAATTTTTGTTTAAAAAATTACAGGAACATATATGAGATCGTTTGGGAAGAACTAAGTGAGAAGAAAAAACGAAACTGTTGCTACCATTGTGAATGAAGCTTAATAGTTATCATTAATTAATAAAAATAAAAATTAGAAATAATAAATTTACTAAAGAAATAAAATAAGAATTTATTTATAATAATTATAATAAGTATTCTGGTTATTTTATTGAACTGTTAATGGTTTTTTAATCCAAATTTTGAAATATTAATCAGGCTTAAGTTAATTGAATTTAATTTTCATTTATTATCAAAGTTGTTTTTGGGAATACTATTATTTATTAAAAGATTTTGTTTGTTGTGCTTCATTCCCATTTTTTATTAAATGATAAAAAATACTGAAATTTATTGTTGGAGGATTTATTAAATTATTTTTATAAAGACAGGAATTTTACAACATGTAATTAATTAAAATTTATTGATAATTTTTCATTCTTGGCTGAGCTGAGAATTGAACTCAGGCTTACACGGACAGGTTGCCCTGACTAGTTTCGATTGTAACCACGGAGGGGCTTGACGTTTTACACTCACCGCCATTGAAGATGGATGACGTCAATAGTCAAACATCAATCTTTAAACCAAATGGTATTTTACCTTTGTAGATCGAAATTTACTTTGAATGAATGACTATCTATTTAATTGATTTACATGTTCTTCCTAAATTCTATAATAATTATTTATTAATATTAAATATTTATTTACAATAATTTGATCGAATATAAGATATAGCTATTTAGTCATTGATAATAATGAAAATATTCCGTCAAGCTTATTTTTCTCATAAGATTTAAATGCGTTAAGATCTCAAATTAATTGCGAAAACTAGAAAAAAAAAAAGAGTAGCATGTTTACCGAGATAGTAGAAATTTTAATTTAAAATAAACAATCGCGTTTTTCTTATATAAAAACGAACAAAATTCCTTTCGTAAACTTTCAAACAGTTGAGATCTCTTAAAATATCACCCTCTATTTATTTAGTTCGTACCTTAGTGTGTGCCTGTATGTGTTACTATGCTATTTTATTTACTTTCTGCAAATTCTATTTACCTCATGTTATAATTTTAACAAAAAGTACATTCTACCATTTTTTAATTAAAAACTTTAACAAAAGTTTGGCTTTTATATATAAGAAATAATTTTTTTTTATTTCTCTTGGAGTTGTAAACAATTTCCTTTGTTTCTAAAAAATAAAAGAATTCATATAAAAATAAAAACACAGAAGCTTAATGAGAGGTAACTTAATACCAAAGAAGAGCTGTATTGCAGCCAAGAGAAGTAAAAAAATTAAGTTTTATTATATTGTACAAAAACTTCTTTAAAAATGTATGCAAAAATATTTAAGAGTTAAATTAACATATGGGATGTTCTTATAAAACAATTTTGAATTTACTAATCTCAGTTTTCGATAATTTTTTTAAATTTTTCTTGAACAGACTACAGTTGTAATAACGACGACATTCTAAATCACTTTTTCTCTTTGTCACAGGATCAAAGGTTTTTATTTTTAATAGCTTTTGTTGGCAAATGTTTTGTCAAAATCCTTTTTTTACTACATGCTTTTAAGAACATGGTTGAAGTATGGTTAAAAAACCATATTATAGTTTACGCAATGGCAAGAATATAATATATTTAAACATTGTCCCGCATATTCATAAACAATATTTTAGGTTTCTACGAATTTTCTATTAAAATTTGTTTAATAAATCTGTTATTAATCAAAATTTTTTTTAGGAATATGGTGGTAAATGTTTCATTTTAAAATTTTATGTGTTTGAAAATAATAAAATTATTGTTGTTTAAATCTCTGCAGCAGTTGAATCACTTATCAATTACTGGCTTGGTTCGCTAAAAAATCTCACATTCTTTTTTTTTAATTGCTTATTTATTCCACAAAATTACGAAGCTAACCCAACAAGTTAAACCGAAATAATTTTGATGAAGGTCGTCGCAGGCTGGGAAATGAAATAAATGCACATAACTACTTTACTGTTAATTAAAGGATAAATATTAAAATTTAAACATGCAACAGGAAAAATAAAATTAAAAACTTAATTTGTAACAGAGGTAAAAAGAAAAATTAAATCGAAAGATCGTAAAAGGCACATGGAAAAAAGGCCTGTAATAAACAACCATAATATGGTTAGAACTAACCATGCCATTTGACTAAATGACCATTAATTAATTCTACCATATTATTGTTAAATTCGGCCACATTATAGTTAAGAAAGACCAAATTACCGTAAATTATGTATAACCATATTATGCTCATATTTAAAAAAAATCACTCTATCCGTACTTAAAACAAGACAAAGCGCTATCAATAGTATGGGTTTCCTTAAATCCTGTACAGAATGCTTAATATAAGTACGAATTATTTAAGTGCCGCAGTACTTAAAAGAATCCAAAAACGGGACTTATTTAAATAACTGTCAGAGAATAATCCGACGTCTTCCAGATATCTGAGAGAAACATCGACAAAAAAGCGGGAATCGTATACGAATTCTATCTATCAGGGGCCGAATTACCGCATTCGTGAACGAGAAAGTTTTTCGTATCAAATAAAATTTCGTCACGTTTCGAATGGATGGATTATAGCATTCGATAGCTGACGTTACGAAATTTTTGCAAAATGTACTATATTTGTGTTACGTTGGAATAGAATAAAAACATATGTTTAGTGCATAACAAATAGGCATTTGTTTCATTGAAGCATCTGTAGTTGTAGTTTTTTTATTTCAAGATCTACTTGTTTGATTGCCATGTTGGTTTTGTGTCCTCCTCTCTAATATTAAGAGATCTTTCTTTAATTTTTATCAAACGTTCTAATTTTTTGTTCTGTTCCTGTTTATATTCCTCCATCTTTTGAGTGTGTGAATTTAAAAGAAGTAACATTTGATTAGTCTTTGAAAGTAACTCACGTTGGTAGTCTTCTGTTGATACCACATGTGAAGACAAAATAGACATTTTTGAGTCTTTTTCCTTTTTTGCATAAGACCTTGGCTTTTCTTTCTCAATACAATCATTTATATCTTCACTGTCATCATCCTCTAAAATTGACTGCATACTTTCACTGATGGCGGCATATATATCACATGTATTGGAAACATTTGGTTTCCCATAAGTTTTAACTGCGTAGAGTCCTTCCACATGAAGGTCAACCGCAGTGGCTTGGATTATTTATTCTTCAGCAGAAGTCAGAATCATCTCCTCGTAAGGTCCACCTCCGGTTTTCTGCTTAGATGCTTTGTTAAAAGACATTTTTTTTTAATTGAATTTTTGATCTGCAAAAGCCTAAAATTACAGTGTTTATGAATACTTAATTTACATGTGTACACCAGTCTTTCACCTATTATACCTTTCTCGATAATTGTACGTCCTTAGTTGGTGGTCCTTAGGAATTCAGCTTTAGAGCAAGTTCATCCCATAATCTCTTGGCTGTTGTTTTTCCTTGGTTACAATTTGGCAATATGTTTTTGGCCAAATTAGGATGATCGACCATGTACTGCGCCATAACTTCTTTTTGTTTTCCATTTATTTTGTTGGTATTAGTGCTATAAACAATTATCACTTTATTATCTTGTTTTAAAACTTTAAAAATAATAATAAACTTACATCTTTTCATATCTTTTGCACACACAATTAAAAATTTTATGATTTCGATCAGTACTGAGATGACGAGTAAGATTTAAACAGCTGATACTCGATTACGCCCTCGTTATCGTATGCTATCATCTCAAATTTCGATTGTGCTTGTTCGATAACGAATGCAGTAATCCCAAAGAGAAAATTACGAACAATATTATTCGATCACGTATGCGGTAATTCGGGCCCAGATTTCTAGCCCAAAAATGTACGGAATAGTTGATACGAATTCTGGCAGACATATCGGGAGAAATTCCGTATTTTTGCTGGCATTTCTGATAGATATCCGACAGAAAACTGGTGAAAAGGGTATGGAAATTTCTGATGTATTTGCCGACATTCTTATTGCTTTCTGGCAGTTAGCTGATCGAATTATCGCACAGATTTCTTACAGAAATCTAAGTTAAACGAGGATTTTATAAATTATTTGTTTTTTTTTTTTGTTTTTTTTTTTTTGTATAAAAGTACAGACGATATACTTTCATACCTACATAAAGAAAATTAATTTGTTTTATTTTTACTGCTTTTTAGGCTCTTTTGCGCCTTCCAGCTTTAAGTAACTTGAAAAAATTATTTTCGATGTCATACACGGAGCATTTTTTGTTTTTCATATTTTCTCCAAAACAAGATTTAATATTTAACCCTTATGTGAATGGCAAAAAAAAATATGCTTAACAGCATTGCAAAAGGTACCCGGGTACCCTATATGCAAATAGTATTGGAAACTAAAATTTTTTCTCGAAAATATGTGCATAATCACGAAAAATAACTTTGAGACTTAAAAAAGATGTTCCTTGTTAGTAAAATTTAATTTTTTTGTATACACACTGGGCTATCCAACATATTAATGCTAAGATATACAAGTTTGGAATTGAAGGAAAATTCTTCTATATGAAACAAAGAACTTGTAAATATTACTCCGGTGAGTTCCATTATTGCAAAGATACAGAAGTTGAACTTTTTAATATGTATTGTTTTAGTCTATCTTAGATTTTGACCGAGTGAAGGTAACATTTAATGTATAAAGGTACCAGGTTATCTTGCCATACCATTAAGAGTTAAGAAGAAAATCGCTTTTAAGCTTAAAGATAAAAATTATTTAAAATTTATTAATAGCTAGGAGTTCTCAAGAAATTTTAAATATGTGGACCATCTGTTTATTTAAAGAAAATTAAGTTGAAAATGCCAAAGGTACCTGCGTACCTTTCCATTTACATAAGGGTTAAAAGTTGCACAAAAAAAAGTTATTTTTAGTACAGTTATTTTATATAATACTAGATACAAAAAAAAAATTACTTCAATTAAAAAATTGTGATATTAATTCAAAAATTAATTAAATTTTTCACCAGTAAACAAATTAATAGTATCAATTAAACATTTAATTTACTTGATCAAATGCTTGATTCTCTTAATTTAATTTTCAATGAACACTAATTTTATTTTTGATTAAATCTTTAATTGGTGAAAACCTTTGGAAAAATGTTTCTCTGTACTAGTTCAAATATTATTTAAAAGACTTGCAAAGCAAAAACAAAACGATATTCCCGTGTCTGTGAGCTTTTTTAACATAAGACAATCCAAGAGATCTCTATCTATATTGAAAAAAAATTTCGAAAGCTATAATTTTATTGCAAAATGAAAGTATATAATTAAAGATTTTAAATGAACATTCTACGTACCATTTTTAAAACACTTTTTTAAACAATAAAATAAAATAAAAATTTTTTCAACTTAATGAGAATTTTCTTAAAAAAAAAAAAAAAAATACAACCCGTTAGACACATGTATACAAATTCCGTCAGAAATCTATTAGACATATCGGTACATAATTGCTCCCCGATATACCCACGCAAAATCGATCAGAGAGCGGCAAGACGGTACATATGCTCAATGGCTGACAGAAATCTGAACGAAGTCTCTAAGAGTAAAGTCAGGCATTGGCAAAAAATTTTTGATTTAGACAACGTCAGAGTATTTTGCTTGCTAGGTGGGTAGTCGTGCATAACTCAAATATGTGCTAGGTAAAAAATGTACAAGTATTGATACATTTTTAGTTATCACCAGGCATACAGAGTTTCATAAAAATGTTTGAAATTTCATTTTGCTTAAATTCTTTGTAATTTTTAATACAAAAAAAATACGTCATTGTTCATTTAGAATAAGATCCACCACAGACAAAAATTATTGTCAAGAATTAATAATTTTTTTTTTTTTTGCTTTGTGCATAAGCATTTTCCAATTGAAATTATATTTATTAAAATTATATTTATTAAAGGCTTAAACATTTAAAATGGTTTCAACAAGTGTAATAGTGATAACATTTGGCATTTAAATTCATTGTTTTCACGTTAAATTTAATGACGTTGGTGTTAATTTTTCTCTCAAAAATGTTTTGAATTCTTATAGCACCAGTACGTTATTTACTATAACCATTACAAGTGTAGGTTAACTTAAAAATTTAAAGAGTCAAATTACTTTGTATAAATACTTTGTTTTCTACCTTACAGAGTTTGATTGTATTTGTAAGGGTTAATTGCTTTTAAAATATTTTACGTTTTAAAATTCAATACAGAAAACTGTTCTTAAAATGTTCTTTCAAAAATAGTGTTTTATTAAAAACAATCTTATTCGAATAGTTAGAAATCTTTTTATCTCTTTACAAGTCTTAAATTAAAAAAAAAAACTTACACTGATTTTGATATCATCATTTTCTTTCTGAACTTGAAAATAAGTGTGTATGTCTAACACCATTACTGTAAAAGCAAAATTAGCAAATTTAATAAGTATATTAAATACTAAGAACTAATCCTCTTTACTTCATTCTACTTATATGAAAATACTTGTTTAAGTAGCTGCTCGTAGTGCCACAATGAAGCAAATTATTCCCTAGAATACACACGACTACATGATTGTTTTATTTTGTTTAGGAAAGCCTTCATCTAGCAGAAGAAAATCTAAGAATCTCATGCCTCATACACTAGCCGTACAAAATAATCTGATTATCATGATTACCGATCAGTTATTGTGTAGTTATATGGTAAATTAGTTTGATTATACCTTAAGAACTTAATGTACTATTACTTTTTCTATAGAAAAAACGCAACAGCCAACGACTACATATAGTTAGAAATTATCCTGCTATGAACATTGTACCTGCAATCGACCACATTACCAATAACCACAAAATTTAATCAGCGATTCAGTTACTTGTACAATACAAATATTCATTCATTCACTCATTTAAATTCACCCACTTAACCTTTAAATACCTGCACTCACACATACGCTCATGTCTTTCAATGTTTCAGTGCAACCAAATAACAACTTTTGGTAAATACACAAGTACATGAAGTGAGATTTTTCAAAAAGGATGTTTAAACTCGCTTGCAGAGATCCAAACATAGAAATCGTATATATATATATATATACATAAATACATATAAATATATACAACTGTAGACAGGCAACATGTAGCGCACTTATAATAATGTATATAGAAATTCATAATAACAGGTGGACTAGGTATGGTTCATACAAAAGAACGAATTTGAGTGATAACAAAAATACTTAATCACCACAATAAAATACATTTTTTTACTTTCATAGAATCAAACCTGTTTAGTAACAAAAATTCCCTTTTAATTTTAGATCAGTCAAAGGCTCTGTGAATTTAATCATGATTAAGCTTCGTGCGTCAGTTTAGGTGTTCGCCCATTCGACAATGATGAAAAAAGTAAAAAATTAATTCAGTGATTTGCTCTTTCTATGTAGTACTTGAATTATACTGTAATTCAAAAGTATACTCCTGCAAAATGGATACTGGAAATCCAATCGAACATAACAATGTAAATACAGTGTAATTCCAGCGTCGAATTACAGTGAAATTCCAGTCTCAAATACACTTGAATTCAAATATTAAAGGCAAGTCCAATCAAACCTATGAAACCAATATAAATCAAGCCTACAATTCCAAAGGAAATCAAATTAAAAGAAATTAAATATTGTATAAAGAAAAAAATGGCGTATGAAATTATGGATTATTTAGATATTTTAATTAGGCTTAAGTTCATTGAATTTAGTTTTCATTAAGTTATTTTTATGAAGACAGGAATTTTACAACATGTTTTCAATTAAAATTGTTTATTGATAATTTTTCAATCTTGACTGCCCTGAGATTTAAACCCAGGCGTTCACGGACAGGCTGCCCAGACTAGTTTCGATTGTTACCGCTCAATCTCCTCAGTAGGATTTGCCATTTTACTCACTCGGCTATTGAAGCCGGATGACGTCAATAGTCAAACATCAATCCTTAAGCCAAATGGTATCTCACCTTGGTAGATCGCAATTTGCTTTTTGAATGAATGATTATCTATTTTAATTGATTTACATGTTCTTCCTAACTTCTGTTTTTTCGTATTTTTTGTCAAGAATTTTTCTTGAAATCCAAAGTACATTTCTGTTTTTCGTGTTTTTTTGTCTTTCGTTTTTCTTGTTGGCCTTTTTTCAGCACAACTTGAAGGACACATGTAAACATAGCTCTATCAGTCACAGAGTACAATTCCGTTCGGAAAAGGAATTCATTCAGTACTTTAGTGCTTCAGAAAATTAATTACCAAAAAAATTTGCGGAATGAAACCAATTTTGTTTTCATGAACTGAATGGCAGTTTTTTGTATATTGAAGGGCAAATAACTATCAAAATATAATTTCTATCAATAAACATATATTTTTTCTTTATTTATTTCTCAAAAGAAGTTTATTTTTAATAATTTTTAGCGCTTTATTTTGCAAATATTTAAAGCTCGTTACAAAAGCTTTTACAAGAAAACGAAATTTTCGTATTGGATCTTTTTTTTTTTTGTCATATTTTGAAAAATTTACATACCGGCAACACAAAAAACAAAAGAAAACTGGAAAGAACAAAGCGAAATTTAAAACAATTACATTTACTTAATGCTTACGCCCGGCATATTTACTTTTATATGCATAAATAAAAACTTTAATGTAGATCTATTTGTTACAAAAATATTGTTAACAGTTTTTTTCTGGGTTCGCTAAGTAAATTTGTTGCCATATTACACAGTGATAAATACTGATGCTGCCAATTGGTTACATAAAAACTTTCTGGGATTGATGAAAACGATTGGAATCTTAAGCAACAAAAGTGATTTCGAACGGAATAGCAAATACGGTGTTAACAGCATTCCAAACGGAATCTGTGACACGGCTGTGTACGATGAAATAATTTTTTTGGTGCTAGAGTAAGATAATACGGTATCGGAGTTAATAAGACTAGAGTTTTTCATGCTGGATTTAAACGAAAAATCAATTAAAATGAAACGCAATCACACATGCTAACAAAAGATTTCCTTAGAAAGAGAAGATTATGCTTTTAAGAACAAACTCTGTGCTTTGAAAAAACAAAAAACAAAAACTGATTTATTCGAACCGGTTATAAAACATGTTTATACGACTCACACTCATACCAACGTATCGATATCAAACACGAGACTGATTTAATTTCGAAAACACTCAAACTGGTCTAAGCCAACATGCACAAATAAAATTTTTATGATTAGAATTTAATTGGAATTTTAGCGTATGATTAAATCAAGCAAAAAATTAATTTTTGCAGTTCTACGGGTCACACTGAGCAATACGTAATAAAAAATTGCGAGTTACGTATACGTCCCACATCACAACCATCCAATTGAGGTACATTTTTTTTCTACCCAATTATAATTAAAAATTCCCCAGTAGTTTTCTCGCTTCTTCCATTTTTCCTATGTAAATTCAATTGTAAAAATGGGAAAAGGGAAAAAACTCCATGGAAATTTTCATTCATAATTGGGCTGAATCAGCTAACCAAGTCTTCGTTCTAAGACCACTGTCAATAGCTTGTACCATCTCCCAAACCCCAAGGATTAGGTGAATTTTTCGGTCAGATGAGTTTGTGGCAGCCGTTCTGTAGGTCGCGCAACAGCCTTCTATTGATGATATGAAAATTACTGACTTATGTGTGTATTATATCGCACAGCCACTGAAACAAAAAATTAAATACGGTTCTTACTTGATTATGTTTGTAGAGGTACGATAAAGACAGCCCCCAACGAACCAGTTGCAGGCTTAAAGCTCAAAATTTGTTACCGAAATAGAGCTGCAATTTTGCAAAAATGTAAATGAAAATTTTGATATTAAAAAAAAAAAATCTGCATGCACTCTCGGAATAAAACTGTAAAAAATCGATTCCAGGTCTTAATATCTTCAAAAAAAAAAAAAAATAAAAATAAAAAAAAAATATTAATAATGATGTTCACCTTAATTCACAATGTCATATGTTCTATATTTCCCAAATATTATGCAATATGTTTACTATAAGACTACACACACTGTAACGCTTATATTTCAAAAGTCTTGTTAAGGCAGATGCTTAAATTTTGGTCGGTGCTTTGTAAACCTTAATTCCTGCCATGAAATTGAAATTTTAATTCATCACCTAATGTCAGGATATAAACATAACGTTAAACTGTGAACAACTTCAGCTGTACATCAACATGTCCGTTTGCGTATCTGCAAAATATGCGAGAGCGAGAAAGAGTGCAATATAAGTTTTTGGAGTGCACCATGTAGTGAATACTCAACGGAAGTAACAGCAGCTCTTAACACAGTTGTTTACCTCTAACTTTATGTATTTTCATACGTAATATGGTTTGTACGTTTGTGTGTTTATATCTGTATAAATATGACCATGGTCTAATGCTTGCAACAACTCGTTTGTATGAGTTTATTTGTTACATTATAGTTATTATATAATGTACCTTTTTTTAAAAATTCTCTAATATTACCACAAACTTTTAATTTTTATACAACTTTACTAACCCCTAGAGGTTTAACACTCGGCTTCATTTTATGAAATTGAATTTTTTATATTCACTACTTAAAATTTTTCTTAAGGGCTAATTTCCTTTTAACATGCTCATGACAAGTGTGCATTTTGTATGAGAATTAATTTTAAAAGGTAAGTTGATCGAAGCCATGCAGGGTGAATGTGGATGAAACTAATTCGCCAATTAACAAAATTTAAATTAAATTTAAAACTATTGAACTTTACTAGAACTGTAGTTTAACTGAACTAGAACTGAACTAGATCTGAACTAGAACGGAACTAGAACTAAACTGGAGCTGAACTAGAAATGAACTAGAAATGAACTAGAACTGAACTAGAGCTGAACTAGAACTGAACTAGAAATGAACTAGAAATGAACTAAAAAGGAACTAGAACTGAACTAGAACCGAACTAGAACTGAACTAGACCTGAACTAGAACTAAACTAGAACTAAACTAGAACTGAACTAGAATTGAACTAGAACTGAACTAGAACTGATTTAGAGCTGAACTAGAACTGAACTAGAACTGTGTTGTTTGCATACACAGAAAAAATTATTCAATTTCTCCAATCACCAAATTTGTTCTCAATTCATAATATCAAGCAAACAAGTTGTTGATTTTGCACCTATTACCAAAATGATTATATTAATTACTAAAAATTTTAAAATTTTGAAAAATATCTTCAATAAATGATATTTTTAATTTTAGTTAAAAAAGTGATCAAAAAACTTTACCATTTCAAAAAATGTGTTAATTTATTTAAATAACTATTGACAATTCCCAACAACAATTCTACATGTTTAAATTGTTTTATTTTAAACGAAAAAAGTCAATTAAGGTTTTTTGTTATTAATTTAAAATTTTAATTGAAAATTTATTTCAAAACAATTAATATGTTACTTAAATCAAAATGAAATTTTTAATTTTCTTTCAACTAAAAAAATAATTGATTCAATTATCACATTAATTAAATTTAAATACTTTTTAAAAAATTTTTTTAATTGATAAAACACTTTTTTCTGTGTATGTGTTGCAGACTTCTAGCCCAAAAATATATGAAGAACTTACACCAATTTTGGCAGACATGTTGTGGAAAATTCTGATTTTTGCCGGCATTTTTGATAGATATCTGACACATATCGAATGAAAAAACATGGGATATTCTGATGTGTCAGCCTTCATTCTTATTGTTTTCCGACAATAAGCAAATACATTTTTTTGCATAATAAAAGTATATACAACATGTTCGTACCATTTTTTAATTTTTTTTTCTTTTAACAATATAAAAATTAAATTTACTTTCAACACAGTGACAATTGTCGTTAAATATATATGTATATATATAATGTAGATAAACCGTTAGATACATCCACATACATACGAATTACGCCAGAAATCTAGAAGACATATCGGTACATTAATACTCCCCGATATATCCACGCGAATTCGATCAGAAAGCGGACAGACAGTATGTATATTCAATGACTGACAGAAATCTGAACAAAGCAAGGCGAATTCATTATAGGTAATCTCGGTACTACAACAAGGACAACTAGTATAAAAACCACAAACAAGTTGTGTTTGTAAAATCATTGTAGTATGTCAAAGACAGAAACAAAATAAAACAGAAACAAAGATTATAACCAAAATAAGACAGATACGAGGAAAATAAACAAAATTTTGAAATTTTTTTCTTTGTTTCTTTATTTATCTGTATTTCCATACAACAAGACATACATCTTTTAATTAAAGTATGGAACTAGAAGAAGTTATAGTAAAACAATTTAATACAATTTAAAAAGAAGTATAATTAATTAAAAAATTTAAGAAATCAAAAAATTAAAATCAATTTAAAAACAATAAAAATAATAAAATTTAACAATAGAGCAAATTAATTATTAGTTATCAAAAATACTTATAGTAAATACAATATTTAGTTTAAACAGTGAAGTTACGTTATTTTATTGTTCAAATGTTTTGTTATTTCGGTTTTAAAAGTGTTTACGTTGCTGTTTATTTGGGCTTAATTCGGAAGTCCGTTCCATAGATGGATTGCGCTATAAAAAAAATTAACATTCCGTTATCTTACTTTTGTGTGCAACACGTATAACCTTATTTCTCCTATTCGACCTTGCAAAAGTTATCCGATCGTATAAATATGACGGCACTTTTGTGTACACGATTTTGTGCAGAAGCGAAAGTGATGTTCACCAGATTATTAAATGTCAAGTTGTAAAGCTTTTTACTTAAAGTTGCAATTCTATCAAGAGTGTGAAGACCAAACACATATCTAGCAATGTTGTTAAAAAGAGTATTCAACTTATTCTTAATAGTGGAATCACAATAAGCATAAACTCCAAATCCATATAGATGTAGCGGCATCAAATACGTTTTACCAATTAGCATTCTAATGTTAATAGGAGTGCAAAAGTGTGTTGCCCTGAGAGTACGAAGCATTGAGTACGTTTAACCTACTACAATATTGACGTTATTATCCCAGCTGAGCGTACTGTTGAATATAATGCCCAAATTCTTTGATGAAGTTACGATTTCAATTTTTTCATTGTTAATACGAATGTCAACATTAATATTTTGTTTTAAAGATTTTTTAAGGATTATTGAACATTTAGATTTGTGTGGGTTCAGGCATAGACCATTTTGTGATGCCCAGAAATAAGTGCTGTCAAGATCAGAATTAAGCTTACATACATTTTAATTTATTGTCTTAAGCGATGTGTTGATGTATACCTGCACGTCATCAGCATATAAATGAATTTTACTATGGGATACATTATTAGGAAAATCATTAACGTACAAATAAAATGAAAATGGACCCAGAATTGAACCTTGTGGAACTCCTCGGGTAACAGATAAAGCTCAAGAATAACAGGCATTAAAGAACACGGATAACCTTTTGAACAAAGTGGGGAATGATCAACGGAATCAAAAGCTTTCGAGTGATCTAGCAAAACCAAAAGTGTTAAATTCCCACCGTCAATTGAACAATGTATGTATATCTTCAGTTACATCAATTAAGGCTGTGATGCAACTGTGTTTCTGTCGAAATCCGGATTGGCTGCTGGTGAGCAGATTATATTGAGCTAGGTGATCACGGGTCTAAAACACTGTATGGTGTCGGTTCTGGCATATACTCCGAGCAGCTAAACTGGAGCATTCCTATAAGGCTGCCGGACCACTGCAGTGTCATCCAGGCCGAGATAATGGCCATCCACACAGCCGCGAAACGCATCCGGTACGGTGAAATATCTGGAAGGAAAAAGGGGAAAGGTCACCCTTAATTGGGTCCCTGGACACGGGGTCATACATAGGAACTGCATGGCGGATTCGTTGGCGCATGCAGGTACCACCTTGAATCGGGACGGTTCCACATATGTAGGTGCTTCACTCCCAAGGTGTAAGCAACTTATAGCGCACAAGTTTCAACTTATCGCCAGTCAGAGGTGGCACGATGAAACCACCTGTGGTGATACCAGGAAAATCTGGCCCACCATAGATGAAAAAAGGACACGGCGGGCATTACAGCTGTCCAGACATCATCTAAGAAACCTAACTGCGGTTATAACTGGCCACTGGCCAATTGGGAGGCACGCCCAGAGGCTGGGGCTCCCTTATAATGACTTGTGCAGAAGTTGCGGCGATGAGGAGGAGGAAGAGTCAACGGAACATCTTCTCTGTAACTGCCCGGCTTTCGGAGACTTAAGACTCAAAATGTTTGGTCGAAGAACCCTTGGGGACAAAACTTGTCTCTCTGATGTTGATGTAAACAGGATCCACTCCTTTATTGAATCGACCGGTTGGCTGCATGGGAATACTAGCAGCCAGATTTCATAGGACCCATGGGAGACGGCGTGATATGGTAACACAACGGGAACTAAGTAATGGACCCACGTGAGCTGTGCTTAATCACGGCTGCCAATGGAACCTTACCTAACCTAACCTAACCTTGGTGATCACTTATGTGTTTATGTGTTATTTTCTCAAGAACTTTGGACAGACATCCAACAATTTGCAATAAATGTCTGATTTAGACAACGATAGAATATTTTGCTGGATGGGTATGAACATACATACATTCATATCGCACTTCATCATAAAGAGGGTATTAACTCAAAATTTAAAAATTTTCAGTAGAAGCAAAACAATTTTTAATTAATTATAAAAGTCATATGAAGAAGGATTTTTAAACCAACCGTTTCATTAACAAAAATTAGACAAAACAGCACGATAATCTTACAGCGGATATATATGAATATTACGTGTTGTGTAAATTTTTTCCAAAGAGTAAAAAAAATAAAAATTTGAAGTTAATACACTATTGTTGAACAAGTGCGATATGTACATAAAATTATTTTTGACTTAAAATTAGTTTTTCTTTATATCCATTCTTCTTCCTTTTTCATTGGAAAAACAATTTGTTTGTGAATTTAATTTTCTTTATTTGTTATTTTTTTTCTAGAAATTTATTACATCGTCAACGTGTCAAAATTCTCAAACTAATCACTAAATACTGTTTCACTGATAAATTACTTGAGCATGTCAACTGCAGCAACGTGCAGCAATCACAATATCACTAAATAAAAATAAAATCAACAGCAAATATTAGCTTTAAAAGAAAATAAGCAACAATTGAAACAGCAAAAACACTTTTCAATTGCAAGTGCTGCATTTAAAGAAAAAAAGAGAAAAAACAAAAATTGTTTTTCTGCAAAGTTGTACAATATGATTATGATTTAAGAGAACATGAGAAGGTAATTGAATTTATTTTGTTATGGAAAAAAAGCACATATATAATTTTTTTAGAAATTAGTTCAATATTAAACTGGCATGTTATTAAAGCCATAGCCTTATTATATTTTTAAATGCTTACTACAAGTTTAATTGCTTTTCATTAAAAATAAAAACTAAAACTATTTAATTTTCTAGACCCGTTAGATTTTAATAAGACAACATACCGAAAGAGCCTTAAGGATGTTTTTTAAGCTAAAGTAAAAATGATCAGAATATTTAATGTATTTTTTTGTTAATACTTTACTTTTAGTAAACCATTAAACTTAAATGAGTCAATTAATCATTAACTATTCAGATATCTTTCAAATGAAAATAGCTGAAGGTGTTTGGCAAGAAAAATAATTAATTAAATATGCGACTTGATATACTGCCAACATGTAATGTTTCCACTGAAATATTTTACCATGACTTCAAAGACAAAATGTATAGAACAAAAAAGCAATATGGCTAAATAGAAGAAAAATAATGAATTACCCAATAAACTATTTACGCCATGATTCATTAACAAAAATAAAAAATTCTTTTTTAAGGCCATGTCAGATAAAACTTTTGCTTCGCGTTGCGTTATCGATTCGCTTTGACATCTAAGATAAAATATACATACTTATACGAAACGTGTCACATAAAGTACTTTTAAAGCGGAGCGAAGCAAAAAGTTAGCCAACTCTCATCTTTTTGCGCTTTGACATTTGGCTAGTATAATTTTCTTTTTTTTTTTTAAATTTTTGTTGCCAAATTCAATTCCAAAAAACCGTCCAATTAAATTTTTAACTTTAATTTGTATAACAAAGAATTAAATGTACAAATTACCAACCGATTTTATAAGTAAACAAGCAATTCATAAGTGTTGTCAAAGTTTTCATTGTGTCATGCACCTTTTGCTTTGCGTTTTTCTGCCAAAGGTAGAAACGTCACGCAAAGCGACAAAGTTGTATCTGACACGGCCTTTATGCTACACAGAAATAAAAAAAAATTGATTTCAATTAAAAAATTTGTGATACGAGTATTATTAAAAAAACTAATGAAAATCTAGGAATTTAAGTTCTCATGTTGAGTATCATTTTTATAATAAATTTTTCATATTAATTCGAATTTGTATTCTAAGCCAAATTACAATTTATAAAGCTTCTTTTGATTTCGATTTAAGAATACTCATTCGAATGAATACGAAAAATTTAAAAATAATTAAATTTGCACCAGAAAACAAATAAATAGTATCAATTAAACTTTTAATTCAGTTGATTTAACGTTAAATTCACTTGATTAAACATTTAATTGACTTGATAACATTTTTAATTAAAACTGATTTAATTTTTGATTAATGCTTTAATTGGTGAAAAATTTTGGAAATTGTTTTCTGTGCACTTTCCATTCGTGTGTAAAGTTGTATAATTGTTTCTTTTAGTATTCGACTTTATGGCGGTACATACGCTAAAAAATAATATGAAGTACGAAAATTAGCAACGATATGATCCCAATAAAAAAATTTCTTATATTGCGAAGCACTAATGGTACATTTCAAAAAATAAGCACACACTTATGCGCTACACAAAAAGACATACAGAGATGCTGTAAGGTAAGTGAACGAATTCTTAATAAATTAAAAAAAATTTGAAGAGCCACGACATTCCTTTACTACGAAGCAGGTTTGCACGGGAGCATATAAAAGAGTGACGGTAACAAAAAATTCAGTGTGCAAAGCTGATCGTTACGTTCAGCAATTTTTATATGCGCTGAAAAAAGCACTTTCTGTGTCAAAATTTTATTGCTTTTAAGTGGGAACTCGCCATATAAAATTTATGCTTTTCTTTAGCGATATGGCAAGCGAAACTTTAACGTTTATCCCTTACAAACCTGCTTCGTTGGAAGCTCCATTTTTTATTGGGATATTGCTTGGAATTGTCTGACTTGGGTTCTTAAGGCGTTTAAGCAAAATATTGATTAAGCAAATTGAGCCATTACTATTGCTTTTAAGATGATTGAGTTAACAGTAAAAGATAGCTGATTAATAAGTAAATAACAACAAACAAATTTACATTTGTTTGAAGCATTAAAAATTGACAGAAATACACGCAGAGAAATACTATGTTTAGATATGGTCACCTCCAACAAAACTAATCTTACACAAAATTTTAAACATATTATATTTACATTTAACCATATTATTGTCACCGACAAACATATAATTGTTAAATTAGTCCTCCATCAAAAAAGCCACAACCATATAATGGTTTCCTCTAAACATGTTATGGTTAAATATGACAATAATTTGTTTTTAAATTAACAATAGTATTTTTCTCTTTTCTAAGAGCAACATGCTTTGGTTGAAAATCAACCATGCTATTATAAACGTTAAACATATTTTAGTTATTACTAACCAAAAGATGTTCGGAGGCAACCAAAATATGGTTGTGCGTTCTTGATGGAGGACTAATTTAACAATAATATGTTTGTCGGTGACAATAGTATGGTTAAATTTAAACATAATATGTTTGCAATTCTCTTTAAAAATAGTTTTGTTGGAGGTGACCAAATTTAAACATATTTTTTCTCTGGGTGTACTTTAAGAAATTTATCGGCAGATTATTTCAAACTTATAAGTAATGAAATTGTGAACTTTGATAGGCTTTTTAAAAACGAAATAAAAGCATATTGAAGAAAGCGTAATCCGTAGTACACCTAAAAGGTACGTTTACTGTGGCCGATGCTATATTAGATTCAGTTTGAGGTATATTCAGATTATTACGTGTGATTAACTAAATGGTTCAGTTTTAATCATGTCAATTTGAAGTGATCAACAAATCACTTAAATGTATGGATAATTATATAATAATTACTCTACTAAATGTTTATTGGGTTATACACGACTAATATACAATAAACCAGAACATAACACAAATTGTAGTGTTATAATCAGCTGTACCAAATCGGTGATACTTACCAAAATTAGTTTAAGAAAAACGGGTGCGAATTATTTTTACAGAAATACTATTAGAAATTAAAAATTTTTGTAGTTTCCCAGCCGCCAAAATTGTCCGACGTATTCAAGATATCTCAAAGAAACCTAAACAAAAAATTCGGAATCGTATACGAGTTCTGACAGATTTCTGACGCAAAATGTTTGAAGTGGTTACAACGAATTCTGGCAGACATGTCGTAGGAAATTCTGATTTTTTTGCCGGCATTTCTGATAGAAATCTAAAAGAAATATTGTAAAAAAGTAATGGGAAATTCTGTTGTGTTTGGCGACATTCTTATTGTTTTCTGGAAGATAGCTGAAAGAATATGAAATAAATAAATCTAATAATCGCACAGATTTCTGTAAGAAGTCTTTTATTTTATTGCAAATAAAATTGTATTATTAAAAATTATACATACATACATGCGTACCATTTGTTTAGTCTTTTTTAAACAATTAAATATATAAAATAAATATATATTCAACTTAATGAGAATTGTTATTATTTAAAAAAAAAGAAGCACACATAACAACTTAGACACATCTATATGAATTCAATCAGAAATCTAGGAGACATATCGGTACATAAATTCCCTCCGATATATCCGTGCGAAATCGATCAGAAAGCTGCCAGACGGTACGTATATTTAATGGCTGACAGAAATCTAACGAAGTCTTTAAGAACTAAGTCAGACATTTGCGAGAAATGTCTGATTCAGTCAACGTTGGAGTATTTTGCTGGCTGGGTTCTTAAGTTTTTTTGTTTGTATGAGTAACACTTTGAAAACTGCAATAAGGGGAATATGTAAATAATTAAATTACATATTTACTGCCGTATTTATAAGAAATTTAAATAGATTTGAAATGTATTTTAAGAAAAATTTGTTTGGAAATTTTGCATTGAAACACATTTCAAATATTTTTTTATCTATGTATATATATAAAAATGGTGTAAAAAATGTATAGTAATTCATAAAATGAGAACGGCTGGGCCGTTTACTGTGAAATTTTTTGTCAGTTGTTCGTATTTTCGAGGAGAAGGTTTTTAATTTTGGAAAATCCCTACGGAAAAGTCGGAAAATTGGAAAAATCGAAAATCGAGTTTTTGTATGAAATTTTGTGTGAAATTATTACACCAATCAAATTGGGACGAGACGAAGTTCGCCGGGTACACTAGTTTTTTAAACATATACAGCAGTTTTTCTTTAAACAAAATATCAAACCAAATTTTTTTTACAGAAGCATTTTCATTGCACTAGTTCGTTCGCTGTGGTTGCTAGCTTGGCCAAATCCATAATCAAAGGTAACATTTTAAGAGAAATATTTTGCATAAATAAGTATTTAGGAAAAATTTTGTTGCTTTAACCAACGATTAGCAATACCAAACGAATCTGTCCTTTAAAATTAATTTTCCCAAATTTCTTCTTCCGATGTATATTTTCTATAGCAAGCTCTATCGTGATTTAACAGACAAATGGACAGCCTAGATCATCTTAGAAATTCACATTGATCCAGAATATATATACTAGCTCTTAATCGTGACATCGTTTGCGTGAATATTAGAGCAAGATTTAAAGAAAGCGGTTTATCCTATAAAAAAAAATTATGGAATTTTCTACATCTATATATTTTTTGTTAAAAAATTTCCATAAACAACCTTATGGGAATTATTATTTTTCTTCAACACATACATAAAACCTTTAAGCACTCGATTCTCTTGACCTTGCTTCTCATACGGACAGTTGAATGTTGAATGTTGGTAATTCAAATGTTGGTAATTCAACTGTCCATATGAGAAGCAATGGGTGACTAAATATGCATATTCTGGCCACTGGACACTATCCAATATGTATACTAAATTTCTCCAAAAGAGAAAAATTTCCAAAGGTACCAATTTTTTTAATTTTTACATCATAAAAAGTACTTTTTATTTTAATCTGGGTCATACCCTATCTCTACCAAATTTTTCGAAAAGAGAAAAACTTCCAAAAGTAAAGAGTACATACCATATTTTCCTCATTTGAGGACCCCAGAAAATGCACTGAATATTAATGTAGGCTATAATTTGTATGTACATTAAATTTATCGAAAAGAGAAACAGTACCGATTTTTATCCCGTTTTTACCCCTTATAAAGTACCAATTGTATCCACTAAAAAGTACCCTATAATTAAGTCCTCAACATATGCACAATGTTTGAAAAAGTTGGTACAAATGTACTTTTTTTGGGACAATTCAAACCTCAAAAATACAATGGTACACCAATTACTAATTTGGTACAATTAACAAGCTTTCCCTTATGTTTAAGCTTTGATATCGTTGCAAATAAGACTTTTTGAGTGTATGTAATTCTCATTCCCTCTGTAGTCTTCTTTGCTGATAGCTTTGGCTTTTCTTAAGTAATTTAGAAGAACGTTTCCTGATGATCTGGCCTAAGCAACCAGTGAAATGTGCATAGGAACAGCTTATCCTCCAACAATAAATTTCAGTATTTTTATCAATTGTAAAAATAGGGACTTAAGCACAATAAACAAAATCTTTTTATGAAAATATGTATTCCCAAAAACAACTATTTTGATTACTTTCCCAGTTTATGCATATTTTTTTTTATTTAATTTTCCTTGTTCATCGTTTTGCTTGACTTACAGTGGCAACTCATCTTTGCTATAATTTCTTTGTAATTCAGTTTTTGCATTCACCTATTTTTTTCAAGTTTTGATCGTCAAAATAACGTTGTTAAGAAAGGCGTGACTGACTTTCAAATTCGTAATGAATAGGTAAAAGACTCAAATAATTTTTCCCTTAATATTCATAAAAAAACATGACTGGGTTTTGTAAGAAAAACTACTTTTCTATTGTACTCAGTATTGTCATATCGTAAGATTTATTAATTTTTGCCAGTTTTTTGAGACTCAATACAGTTTTTAAGATTTTTCCTAATAAAAGTTTTTCTGAAATTTAAGTGGTTTACATAAATTAAGTTGTAATTTGTAAAAAAATAATCTTCAGTCAGCTTAGTTCATTTCAAAATGCAAAAAATTAATACGTAATATAAAATGGATGAAAGTTTTTTTGATCGAAAAAAGTTTTTTTTTCGGAAATTATAAGATTTAAAAAAAAATATGACAACACTGATTGTACTTGATGAGCAAGGCTCTGACTGCAGTTTTTTTCAAAAACTTGGCTCTAAAACAATAAAATTCCTATAAATCACATGACATAATTGTGCTGTAATGACAGGCTCTGCAAACGGTGTATAGTCAAAATGTATGGCTTTAGTGCCACATTTATTTAAAAATGGTTGTTTATGACACATTTTTAATTTCCGCAGCAGCGTCCTTTCGGTTCCCGACGATATTGACAAACTTATAGGGAAATAAATTTTCCCTTTTCCAATAGTTCTAGTCTAAGAGAATACTATACATTTTCAAGAATATTTTGGTACTGACTTCCATGTTATTTTAAAATATTGCACTACAATGTGGTTATGATGAAAAGAAGTTATAAACAGCATCTTGTAACAGCGGGAACCTCTAGGTTATTATTTAACTTGTAATGGTTTTGTGGCTGAATTTAAAAATTCGAAATTACGATTCATCTGTATCAGGTTTTTCGAATCCACCATAGAAAATTTTATTTCTCTTAAAAGATTTTGTTTGTTGTGCTTAATTCCCTTTTTTAATAATTGATAAAAAAAATACTGAAATTTATTGTTGGAGGATAAGCTGTTCCTATGCGCATTTCACTGGTTGCTTAGGCCAGATCATCAGGAAACGTTCTCCTAAATAATTTTAGAAAAGCCAATGCTATCCGCAAACAAGACTACAAAGCTTAAACAAAATACCAAACAATAAATCAGTGATGAGTTTATCTTTTCTTACGTTCGGTATTGTTTAGTATTTTGTTTAAGCTTTTCTCTTTCTCTTTATTCAATATGTATTAAAAATCATAAAAGCAAGTAGAAGCGCACGTATGAATATTTTTCTGAAACGACTTAAATTTTTATTTCGTCAAATGGGCCATAATTTTAAAAAAAGAAATATGAAATATCAAATATAAACCTTAAGGAAAATCATCCTCCTTTTGAAGAAATATGCTGTGGGAAAGAAGTACAAATTTATATTTCCACGAAAAATGTTAAACGTGATGTGGTGAATAATTTCAAGGAAAATGCCAGTAGTAATTTTTTAAATTTTGCGAAGTGCTGAGAGCAAAAGTAGATTATGATAACGAAATTTTGACTCAATTAAATTAAAGTTTCGATCCCTGGAAGATACAGACATATTAAAATTATATGCAACTTTTCGAATAAAGTTTCTGAAATGAAAAATTAATTGAACGAATTAATGTTTCCGGAACCTTCAAGAATTGCAGGTGGGATATTATAAGATTTTTTTTTTCAAAATATTTTTATGTGTGCCTACAGTTTCCGGTCCATATGTGCCTACAATTTCCGGTCTATGCAGACAAAAGATTTGTTAAGGTCATCAAATTCTTGTTGTTTGAGTTTTAAAATAACAAATGATTTGTTATCTAAAACAATTTTATCTCATGAATATATCGATAGTCTTTTTATGTACCTTATTTTACGTTTTCATATGTACTTATTTCGTAGTGTAGTTTTTTAGAGACACATATACATACGCTTAAAGTATTTATAAATGAATTTTCAAATACAAATGGTAATTTTACTGTTATAAAAATTAATTTTAAAATTTTTTTTGGATTTTTCGAACTTATTCTATGAGCTTAATTTCAGTTATGTATTTTATAAGGCTTTTTGTAATAGTTTTATTCTTTAAATTTTTGGGAAATAATTCCCAGATTCTAAAAATTCATTTTTATATACAATTTTATGTTATGTTCATGGTTTTTGTTGCTTTTATTTAAAAAAAAAGAAAATTTATATTTTTGGTACAATTTGGGTCGAAAAACTACAATTTTATGAGGTTGTTGGTACAATTTTGATGTTCTCAGTTTGAAACCGTGATATGCAATCTGCATTCTAGGGTAATTGATTATTCCACTTTTTTCAAAAAACGCGTCGAATATTCCGAATAGTTGCTATTTTAAACAACTGGCTTTCGGTTAAGCATTTTAAAACTAACCGGTTAACCGGTCTTAATTCGAATACATAAAAACACAAAAACAAAATTGGTAATAAATTGGTGAAATAAAAAGTTAATTTGAATCTAAACAAAACATTTCAAAAAGGTGAGGAACCTACGGAATGTTCAGACCAGTAAAATGATCAAACATTAGCTTAATATTTAACCAGTTTTATTTATTTACTAAAACTAATAAGTAAGAAGATAATTGTATTACGTAATTTAGAACCCGTTAAATGATGTTTACCAAACGTTTTGCACAAGCAAATAATTTATTAATAAAACTAGGGGTTGCGTGTAGGTCGTCAAATATTCAATAGGTACGAACAAAGCTTTAAGCCTCGTACACAATGCTAGCAACCATTTCGCTTTTTCTTCTTTTTCATTTCTTCACAAAGTATTTCATATATTTTCCTTTAATTTTTCGAACAAAATTGTAACTATACTCTTTTTAAACAGTTGAGTCAACTTCTACTTCAGCAACAATTTTTTTTTATTTTTTTTTTACCTATGCTAATTCCGCGAAGCTCATCGCTTGTCTGCAGGAGACCAGAGTCTCTGACGGGAATCGAACCCGCAACCCCGGCACTGATAGACTATCTCACTACCAGCTAGCCCATCGAGGCTATAATAATTATATAATAATGACGTTTATAATAATTTTATTTAGTTTTTAATTAAAATGTTTTAAAAAATAGTAATAAATACGTAATATTGTTGTGGGCAAAATTTGCAATCGGTTTCTCAATGGAAAATGTGTGTGGTTGCGAAAAAAAATTGTTGCTCTATTATGAACACCAGTGAAAATGTTGCTGCCTATTTGTACGAGGCCATAGACTTTTTGAAAAATTTGGTTTTACAAAATTAGGAATTTAATAAATTTATTATTTGACATATTCTTCCAAATTTATTCTAAATTAGTTTTAATTTGTTGGTGGTGTCTATATGAACAAGTAGACTTCAACCATATTTTTGAAAAGTTGCAAACAAAACCTCTTACCCAGATTATACATTTCAAATGATTTTGTTTCAGCATTATAAACACGACCTTCCATGACATTGTTTGATTTCTTAGTTTTTTTCAGTTTTTGGTGTTTTAATAAACAAAACCGATGAATTTCTTCCATGTCGATGATTCCGCCGGAATATTTTAGTTTTAAGCATGAAGATATTCAAGAACTACTTGTTAGACTTTTAGTGCCTGGACAATCTTTGCCAATTATCATTTGAGGGCACTTTAAATACTTTTGTGTTTTAAATCCCGTTCGAAATTTCTCCAGAGATGACATCTGTATAAAAATATATTTAATATTTAGAATAATCTCGCACAAACTGCTAATAACTTTTTAAACTGAACATTTTTTTTTTGGGGTATTTTGAATGGTTTTAGTTTTTTTATTAAAAGCACGCACGCTTTTATAGACGATTTGTGTTTACAGTGTTCATAATTAGGTATGTTATAGAACTCATTTTTGAAAGCGAAACGGTTTAATATCTATAATATCATATAATTTTGTGTATCTTTTAAAATTGATTTCTAATACATTTTGCTCTAATTATCAGTGTAATTTCTTTAAAGTTTTCAATTATATATGTTTATTGTATTGTGTTTTGAACAGAAAATTAAGTCCTTAATTCAGAAATGGATTTTAAGACCGTTCGAAATTCATCGCACGTTTCAAAAACGATCGATTTGAAGTCGACAGGTTTTCATCACACACCAGTATATTTTTGGACTTCTTTAATGCCCAATATTCAGGATAGTATTTAAATCTATATTATGTTAATTTTCATAAAAACTTAAATCGTATTTAATTACAGATTGATTTTTTGAGTTTTATATGAGAAGTCTTATTTAATTAAGGTAAAAGTATGGTAGCACAACTAAATACAAAACAATATCATAAAAAAAATGTAGTTATTTACAAGGTAGTCTCAAAAAACAGCTGGTTGTTATTACTTTGTATGTTGTTTTTGTATTATTGTGATATTGAGGCCACCTTGCTAAGTTAATCCAATGGAAACTTAAGTTGAATTTAAATGTACCACATCGGTGACTTAAGTTCCGTTTAAGTGTTTAGTGAAGAAGAGAATTTTGTATTTAAAACGATTTTAAACATAAATGTTTTTTAATGTCAATCCTTAAAATTGGCCATAACTGTTTGCTTTGAAATTCTTAAAAAAAAATTTTAATATGCCTAATATTCAATTAGAAATATACTTAAATTACTGGTACATTTACAACGAGTAAGGAAAACCGGTTTATTTTACCAAAATAGCCAGATTATTCGATAATCGAAAAATGGGAATTTTAAAATAACCAGTTTGGGAAAAACTAAAATAACCGGTAAGACTGGTCAAATAATAACCATTTGATTTCCCTACTGCATACCGAATTTCTTAAGAAGAAGCCAATATATGAATCAAGGCCATATGTTATCCGTCCACCAAATTTTATTTAAATCTATTAAGCGGTCTTCACGTGATGAAGCCACAAACTAACAAACCTTTAAACATCCAAGTATCCAAACATACAAACTGTCACATTTATAATATTAGTAGGATATAGATGAGGGTATTCATTTAATCGGGCTTTGGTTTTAATCGGTTAATCGGTCGATTAATTAACCGAGGTTCTGGTTTAATTGGTTAATAATCGGTTAATTTTGTTATTGAACGGTTAATTGTTTTTTTTATAAATTAAGTAATTTCAATATATAAAAGTGCATTAAATATTAATTATTTGGAGACTTTTAGTAAAAAAAACAATAACTAAACAAACAAAACAATTCTTGAGCTAAAACGAGCAAACAAAAAAATAGTTCATAAATATGTTATACATATTTTTTAATTAATACATATTGTGATTAATTAAAAAATAGACTGTGTGATCATTTTATTAGTTATTTCAACAGTTTTAGGAGATCTTATAAAATAATCTTTTAGACTGGTTTAAATATTTATGTCTGTATTCATAAAAATATTTTCAATATAATAAAGGTTTACAAAACAAATTTTCTATGACAAATTTCCTTAATAAACGTTTATTCAATTTAATAAGCGTTTATGAATACGGGGAATAGGATTTAAGTGATTATTTTCATTAGTTTTGATAAAACTTGACTTGGAAAAAATTCTCTCATTTATCGTATATGTTGAGAAATCGAAACCATAAAACAGAATATCTTATTTCTCAGTCCTCGCCTGGATTTCTCTGAACATATAACATCATTATGCCAATAGAGTCCTGTTTAATTTTTTTTAAATTATTAACATTTCTAATTTTTTCGGTTAAAAGATTGATATGAAAAAATACGAGAAGAT
Organism: Pollenia amentaria; assembly: GCA_943735925.1. NCBI lineage: Eukaryota > Metazoa > Arthropoda > Insecta > Diptera > Polleniidae > Pollenia > Pollenia amentaria. The sequence continues at coordinate 238,032,712 of OX031006.1, read as the reverse complement.
ACAAATTACTAAACACATATGGGTAATTCCATGTCAAATCGACCAAGAGTGGGACCCGACCCCTTTCGATTTGAATGAAATTTGGTGAGAAGGTTCCTTTTATCCTATAAGGAACATATATGAACGAAAAAAATTTTTAAAATTTTTTTTTCAAAAGTTACGTCATATTCAAAATGGCATAATTTCGCCGAATTAGCCGAATATGTTGAGTTTATTTTTTCTATATCTCAAAAACTACTGCACATACAAAGATGATTTGTATGTCATTTTAAAGAGAATACTTGGGGCTATAAGCAATATATTGAAGAAAAATTTTTTTTTGGAAAAAATGTAATATCTGCAAAATATTAAATTTTTAAAATGGACTAAGTCAAAAACCTAATTTTTTTTTTGCCTAATTTTTTTTTATATAATACCTCAAACTGTTCTTTAAAAATCCTAAAACTTTGAAGGAGGTGTTTTTTTTTTTTTTTTAGATATGAATTTTTTTCTTTCGCAACCTTTAAAAAAATAACCTAAAAATAAAATTTTAAAATTTTAATTTTGAGCAATAAGTATTAATAAAATCTGGTTTGTTTGAAAAAGTAATATTATTGGTAAGGTTGTTTTTGTTTATTTGTTGCATCTTTTGTTGGGGCTCAATGTGGGCATTTTTTTAAGAAAAGTACACCTTTTGTCACGTTACGTCTTTGAAAGTCGTTTTTTCTTCGTCTCTTTTCCTACCGATAATGCCGGGCTGGTTTCTACAGTTAATACAGTAAAAAAATCGTTGTGCTTAATTCACTTTCAGTCGACACTGATTTAATTGTCAACCATATGTAAGTCTGAAATCAATTATTGCAATTATTCGTGTTTGGAATAGCAAAAAGTGTGATTTTTTTTATTTAAAATAAATAATAGTCAAAACGGTAATCATGGAAAGTAATAAGTGTTCAATTGGCATAGTTAATAATGAGGTATGCTCTGAGGGAAAATTCATTAATTGTGTAGATCTTCCTGATAAAGAACGCATTACTCTTAATGCTAGAAGTGGTATTGTGGTCAGTTTTGTTTGCGATAAGCATGATAGACAATTTTGTGAAAAATACACCTTAAACCAAAAAATGTGTGCTGATCCGTATAACATTCATGTAACTCGAGTACAAAAATCATTGAAAGTCGTTACTTTTGAGATTTATACTCATGTTAAGGTAATTTTTCCTTTAATTGCACCCGGGAAAAAACTGTGTATTTCGTGTTGGAAAAAAATTAGTATTGAAGTGGAAAAATATCAACAAGTGATGCCCCCATCTGAACAAGATGATGTGACATCTGAAATTTGTAGTTCAACAAGTGAAACTGTTTGTTCAAAAACAATTAATCTTGATCGTGTCAATGCTGTTGCAAAAATTCTCGGGTTGTCTCCTCTTAAAAAAAAAATACTTAAATCGATCAAAAACTTATGTCCAGCAAAAATATTATGAAATTATATCTAAACTACAATCATGCTTTAAGCATGTTACGGATAGTTCTTTTGACTCAATTGACGATGACAATTTAATTGTTGATGACAACCCAGAATTAACTGGAAAAGAAATGATAGTACAGTTGAAGAACAAATTTGATAATACTAGCAAATTGAGTGAAAAATTACAAATCCTGTCAGTCTTACCATCAAGTTGGTCAACCCAAAAAATTGTTGATATTTTCGGAGCAACTTCGTACATGGCTAAAAAAATTAAAGAAAACGTAAAAAAAGATGGCATTTTATTCATTCCTGAAAAACATAAAGGTCATCCGTTGTTAAAAACCACGGAAGAAAAAATTCAAGAGTTCTTTAGAAAACAAGACGTCAGCAGAGAACTACCCGGTAAAAAAGAATATAAATCTGCTTATGAAAACGGTCTGCGAGTGCAAAAACAAAAACGGTTAATCTTGGGTAACCTAAGTGAAATTTTTCACATGTTTAAAGAAAAATATCCATTTGAAAAAGTTGGTTTTTCAAAATTTGCAAGTTTAAGACCACCCGAATGTGTTCTAGCTGGTGCATCTGGTACGCACGTAGTATGTGTTTGCCGGATTCATGAAAATTTTAAAATGCTATTTCAAGGTGCTAGACTTGAAAAACTAAAAATGAAGGATGGATCTCAACCTTTTTCTTCATATAAAGATTGTATGAAAATGGTTATTTGTAAAACACCTACGGATGACTGTTATCTTGGTGTATGCAATGCTTGTCCCGGCTCGTCCAAATTAAAAAATATTCTCGAAAATCTTTTTACGGAAAACTGTTTAGATGACATTACATATAATCAGTGGATTCAAGTAGACCGCTGCTCTTTGGAGACAGTTATAAAATCAACTGAAGATTTCGTTGATTTTGTTGTAGAATATATTCCAAAATTACTTTGGCATGACTTTGTAGCTAAACAACAAGCCGAATATTTTAAAACTACGAAAAATAATCTTGAGATAGGGCAAGTTCTTGTTGTTGCTGATTTCTCTGAAAATTATTCGTTTTTACTTCAAAATAGTGTTCAAGGAGTGTATTGGAATAACAGACAAGCGACAATTCATCCATTCGCTTGCTATTATAGATCCATTGCTGAGAATGGAAGTGATATCGTACCTCTTAGCTTGGTAATAATATCAGATAACTTAACTCATAATACTACTGCAGTTTACAGCTTCCAAGAGACATTAACGACGTTCCTTAAACATAAGATTCCAAATATTTCAAAAATAATTTATTTTTCTGATGGTGCTGCATCCCAATATAAAAATCGTTACAATTTAGTAAATTTGATACACCACGAAGAGGATTTTCAAATTCGAGCAGAATGGCATTTTTTTGCAACTTCTCATGGAAAAGGGCCAAGTGATGGTTTGGGTGGAACAGTTAAGCGATTAGCTAGCCGAGCCAATCTACAATTGACACCTGATCAACAAATTCAGACATCCGAGCAACTGTGTCGATGGGCGAAAGATAATATTCAAGGAATCAATTTTAATTTCGTCTCAGATCAACACATTCAACGTACTGAAAAAAAACTGGAAAATAGGTTTAAAAATGCTTCACCAGTTCAAGGAGTACGTTCCTGTCATGCCGCCATTCCTATTTCGAATAAATTTATTAAAATAAAAACTTTATCTTCATCTAGCGAAGGAGAGGATGTTAAATTGAACAATATCGACAAGATTCTGAGCGAACCAGGCTTTAAAACCAGGTAAAAAATAACGTTTTAATTCTTAATATTGTATTTACATTGAATAAGGCTTCAACATTCATAGCATTTTCATTTATTTTAGGTTAAGAAAAAGCAGCCCGGCATTAACGGTAGGAAAAGAGACGAAGAAAAAACGACTTTTAAAGACGTAACGTGACAAAAGGTGTACTTTTCTTAAAAAAATGCCCACATTGAGCCCCAACAAAAGATGCAACAAATAAACAAAAACAACCTTACCAATAATATTACTTTTTCAAACAAACCAGATTTTATTAATACTTATTGCTCAAAATTAAAATTTTAAAATTTTATTTTTAGGTTATTTTTTTAAAGGTTGCGAAAGAAAAAAACTCATATCTAAAAAAAAAAAAAAAACACCTCCTTCAAAGTTTTAGGATTTTTAAAGAACAGTTTGAGGTATTATATAAAAAAAAATTAGGCAAAAAAAAAATTAGGTTTTTGACTTAGTCCATTTTAAAAATTTAATATTTTGCAGATATTACATTTTTTCCAAAAAAAATTTTTTCTTCAATATATTGCTTATAGGCCCAAGTATTCTCTTTAAAATGACATACAAATCATCTTCGTATGTGCAGTAGTTTTTGAGATATAGAAAAAATAAACTCAACATATTCGGCTAATTCGGCGAAATTATGCCATTTTGAATATGACGTAACTTTTGAAAAAAAAATTTTAAATTTTTTCGTTCATATATGTTCCTTATAGGATAAAAGGAACCTGCTCACCAAATTTCATTCAAATCGAAAGGGGTCGGGTCCCACTCTTGGTCAATTTGACATGGAATTACCCATATAGTAAAAAGTATGTGAAACAAAAAGATTTTGACATCGAACACTTCCCTGCGGGAAATTTGTGTCAATTGTTTCAACAGACTGGTTCAGGGATTTGTGAAAATAGATCAAGTACAAAAAGAAAGAACTCATGACCAGTAAAAGGACAGCCAATCATTTAACTTGTATATGAAGAACCAAAAGGTAGAAAAAGCAATGAATTACTGTACAGTATTCACCGGTGCTGTCCCACATTTTTTGCGACTTTATAAAATTTGTTTCTTAAATTTAGGGTTATTTTAAATGAAGATCACTAAACACCTTCTTTGTTTCTAAGAAAAAATATTTTCTAAACATATATGTATGTAGCTTTTTTTATATGAGACGAAAAAATAATTAAAAACACAAAAAAATAAGTTATAATATTAAACAAAAATAAAATTTTTGTTACATCGGTTAATCGACTTAAATTAACAGGTTTAATCGTTAATCGAAAATAGACCATTTTAAATTACCCGATCTATTAATCGGGTAGTAATTAATCGGTTAACCAAATAAATACCCTCATATATCTATACATGTATATAATATATAAAGTCTCTTATGATTATTTTGATGTGTTACAAACGGAATGACACAATCAATATACCCCAATATTTTTGGTGGTTGGTTAAAAAACAAATAAATTAAAATAAATGTTTGTTGTGGCAAGATAATTAATAGCACCAAAAGACAAGCATCTTAAATTCGAACAGCAGAAGTATTTTATTACGGATCATTAATGGCAAAATTATTTATAGTTTATAAATATTTATTTGTTTCCTCAATCTTGTTTCGGGGGTTCAGTGCAGTTTTTGCAGCCGGCCTTTTGATTTTTTTCCATCAATAATTCTGTCAAAGAGTTTATAGTATGACTTTATTTTATCTTTAAGTTTTAGAACACTATTCACAATACAAATGAATTGTTATTTCATTGTTTTTTGTTTAACTAATGCTTGGGTCTATTGTTTTGCAATAAGCTGATGATTGCTTTATCTTAAATCAAAAAAATTTTTTTTTGAGTGCAACATTTTTTACATCACTTTCACTCATGTTTAGAGGGGCTACTTATTTTCAATTCCAAAACATCAACAAAATGATTGCAACTGTGAGTTGAAACTGCAAAATTAGTGCACTAACCCCATCTATGAAAATATAACCACCCAAACAAATAATGAAATAACCCACCAAAGTGTGGGGCCTTATATCATATGCAATAAAACCCCAATTTTTTAAATTAATAGCCTATTTCCGATGGGCGATAGAATTCTTTCTTTCGTATAACTACATTGAAAACAAAAACTATTTTTTAGACTGTGTTGATGTTTTCAACACAGGAAATAGGCTATAAATAAACCTCCAACAAAAAGAAATAATGCCCCAAACACATTATTGAAATACAACCCCAATTTCTAAAATGAAATAAGGCCCCAATATTTACAACACAATTCATTGTACAGTTTTTTTGGTTTAAAGAAGAGCACGATACACATAGCATGGTTGGGACTTCAGCGGGGTGCAAGGATTTCCTTCTCTATGATATATCAAATACCGGCTTTGCTAACTTAAGCTTAGGATTGTACTTTTAACGCCACTGGATCCGGCTATGGCTGTTATAAATTAGCAAAATTCCTCCAAAATATTATGTTGGTCGTTTTCTGTATTGTTGGAAACTTCTTATTTCGATATTTTGAACTATTTTGTTAAACCTGTTGGAAAATTCTTTGCAGAATGACTTTTTTTTAAAAAATTTTCTATCCGCGAAAATTCAAGAAGCGAAAATTGAATTAAATATCCAAAAGTCCAATGCAACAACTTCTGAAAGCCGTAAGCTGAAAAGTATTAAAAACCTTTTAAAAAGCTTATTTAAAACCAAAAAAGATCAGCAATTTTATAAGCGAAAGACTCAGGATTTTGAATATCATGAACACATATTGCATTGTGTTTTTCACTGAAATTAATCTTAATACCATTATCTTTCTTTTCAGGACATTTATTTTCTAATTTGTGTACCTGTTTCGCTAATAACTACGGGTAAAAACCTGAAAAAATCAATTATAACTGTTTAGAAACACTTAAATTATGATGGCTTATAATTTAACGGTTAATTAATGTAAACAAAAACAGAATGCATTTTTAGTTAGCCTAAGGTATAGAATTCTAGATTGCAATGAAAAATGCATCCAAAGACAATATAAAAAAAATAATTCTGGGCAAAGAAAGTGGACGCCTGAACCACAGTGCATTGTATAAAATTATTTGAATTATCCGAATAATTTAAAACCCTTCTTCGATTAAGCAAAATTAAAATTCAAAAATCTATAAAATTAATCAATAATAATTAAAATTTATATAATTGGATCTTCAAATTAAACCATAACAGAAGTTACTCGAAAGCCTTAAGTATAAAATAAACGTAACTATTACTTACATAATTTTATATGACTTTGTTAAAAACATTGCAGATAATTCAAATTATACTATTAAACTATGCTAAGACTGTTCATAATTTACCCAAGTCTTCTTTACAAGTAAAACAATTGAAATCTAATGTAAACTCGTAACAAATAAATAAAACAAATCAAAGCACGTGTTAATTACACCCAGACCACACGCGATTAGCACTGGATGCTTAACATATACAAATATAAAAAAATCTTCACGAAGATGTAAACAGGACTACTATTACATTAGAATTTCAACTAGAATTGCAAATAAACATTTAACTAGTTACTAAACTATACAGAAAACACATACACAAGCAGCTGAAAGTTTATAAATTTGCTGAAAAAAAAACACACACACATCGAACAGTCTGAATAATACAAAAAGGAGAACAAACTGGGAGAAGAGCGTAATTTATACAAAAGGTTTAATTTGTTTCGGGCAAAACAAATTTTAAAACTTTACTGACTGCCGTCGTTTGTGTGCAAGAATAATGTAAGAAGCCATTGATGCGAATAAAACCATTTAGAAAAAAAGTTAACATGCTCTGTGTAATACATGTGTTTAATTTGAAATAAAGTTTTAATATATAATACTATTATCCTTAGAATTTTATTTTATTTTTGATTGCTTCCCAGAAAGACAATTGAGAGGAGTACAATGAACGTATATATTAGGCTATTCATTTAATCAGGCTTTTTCTTTAATCGGTTAATCGCTCGATTAAATAACCGTGGTTAAATCGGTTAATTTTGTTATTGATCGGTTAACCGAATAATAAAATTTTTTTTATAAATTAATTCCAATATATAAAAATGCATAACTTATTTGTTATTTGGAGCTTATTAGTAAAACCAACAAAAAACATAAAAAACATAACAATTCCTGAACTAAATCAAGCAAACAAAAGAATAATTAATAAATATGTAATACATTTTTGTTAATTAAACATATTCACGTTGTCGCTGTCGTATACGAATGTGTCGTTTTTTGTAATATTGTTACGTTTTTACTTAATAAAACGCGTTATGGTTTATTCCCTTTATAATAAACCTTTGAGTTATTTTAATTGCACATCCAAATTGATACACACACGAATTCAACTTAACAAACTTTATTGAAATTAATTATAATGTTCACAAAATTTAACCACTTTTGTAAGTAGCGATCTGAACCGTTTAATGTCTCTAATCAAACTAAACTAAACTTTTATGAGTTAGCCTGTATTTATAGTTCAAAACTTTTCCTAGTTGATTCAAGAACTATCTAGTAGATTCTAGAATGTTGTGTTCGAATTATTTCAAAATAACTGTTATACATCTAAATCTTAAGTCTACAATTACAATTGCTAGAAAATTTAGTACAGTGGCGTTCTTAAAAATAGTAACTAATATGACATAAAACTATAATTTACAAGATAACTTATAAATAAAACCATAAATAATTCTTAGACAAATCTAATTTCGTAACAATATATTAAAGTAAAACTCAACTTGTGTTCTTTAACCCATCTTGTACCACTACCCGATATCCTTAACATATTTACATGAATTTTAGTTTACAAGCTCTTGTCAACCTCCTGATCACAAAAGTGAAAGTAAGAAAAAAATCGGGTGACCATATTGGTCGTAGTGGACTGTTGCGAAAACGCAACGTTGGCTAATTACATGCAATTCACATTTGAGGTAAAAGTTAGTATATTGTTCTATGGCAGCAAAAGAATCATTTGATTTTTGCATATTAAAATAATATATAGTTTTTATTTATTATAGAAATATTTTATACACTATTCGAGCGCGATTTTAAAAGCCCTTTATTACACTTTTTACGTTGATAATTGCCCCGAGTTTTCAAAACAACGTGCTTATGAACATTAGCACCGCGTATATGTTGTAAAATTTCCAATTCGTTTACCTCGAAATCATCTATATGCGTTTCCTCGTTAAGTTTTTATAATAAAAGCAGCGATTAGGTAGCTACTTTAGCTTTCAACGCTATTTGCTACATTTGCTTGCTAGGCTTTATCAATAATTAGCTTCAAACAAATATTTAGTATCGAACAAAGCCACCAGTACTGAACATATGAACATAATGTTGGCCAAAATAAGTTATTATTTGCCCATCTAATAACAAATACGTTTCAAATATAACAAACATCTTATACTTCCGTTTAAAAGTGGCAAAAACTGGACGCACTTAAGCGAATCTATCAGAAACCACCATTTTGTTGTGGTTACCAACCATGTGAAAAACACTTATTTTTGGAATCATTTAAAAGGATATATGTTTGACGATGGGAACACCCAATTGCAGGATCAGAAATGTTGGATATGGTGAATATTATGGTAGCCTGACAAAATTTGTGTACCTATGAAACGGTACAAATGCTTCCCAGTAATTTCTTCAAAAAAAATATTACTTAAATTGCAGAAAGGGCTACTTTTCATCTATGTATATTTTCGAAATTTAATAATAATAATAATACAGGGTGTCCGCCGGGAAAGTATACTACTTTGTTTTGCCGCCATATTAGTAAACATTAGTCTTGACAGTTCATATTTGGCTGTGAAGAAGACACGTGACAAATTTATTATGGAAAAATATTCGATAAGCCAACGTGCACACAGACAGGGTTTCAATTGAATTACTGCGAGACCTCTTTCCACAACAAGTTATTTTAAGAAATGGTGATGTTAATTGGCCTCCACGTTCCCCTGATGTGACTGCTCCGGACTTCTTTCTGTGGGGATATCGGGAAAGCAAGGATTATGCAAACAAACCAGAAATGCTTGAGCAACTCAAAAAAAATATTCGTTATGAAATTAATGAAATACCGCGTGAAATGTGTGAGAATGTATTGAAAAATGTGCTCATACATTATTGCCGACATTAAATAAAACTTTTATCAATATAAAATCCATTCTCTTTTATTTAATCAAAAATTATAAACAAACAAAGTAGTATACCTTCCCGGCGGACACTCTGTATATACATATGTACATATTTATGTAGATATATTCTATAAATACTTACTCATTGACTCAACGATTTTATTCTGAAGTGCAACCATATGAGTGTAAAGACAACCAAAAACAAAGCATAACTTAGGTTTCATTCAAGAAACAAATGTATAACATTTTATTAAGAACAGCTCTGTTGCGTCAGTAGTGGGCGGAGAAGAAATGGAGAAAAGTGATTTTCATGCAATAAGCCATTGTTGCGTTTTCGCAACAGTGATTTTTATAAGATTATACTGAATAAATGAGACTATAATTTCATTTATGGTTTTTTGATAAACGTTTTTCAATGCTTTTACTATCTGAATTAAAGAACGAAAAAAAAATTTTTTTTTGTTTAAAGACAAATTACGTCGTTTTTGAAAAGGCATTTTTTTAGACTGTTTTTAAAGTTTGTTGATCTTAATGAAACAAAATAGGAATATTATTTTTATAGTAAGAGCGTAATAGTAAAGCCTCTAAACTAACGATAAAAAACTAAATCATGAAAATCGAAGTGCTAAAACTAATTTTATATGCATCCAAAGATGGTGTTGCGAAAACGCAACGGCGGTACAAAATGGGTTAATCTACTAGAAAAAACGACACGCTCGTATACGACAACGTGAACCGGAATAACGCTGATTATGTATTAATTAAACAATAAACTGTAAGATAATCTTATTAGTTATTTCAATAGTTTAAGAAAATCTTATAAATTATCTTTTATACAAATAATTTGGCTTAAATGTTAAGGATTTTAGCGTTTATTTTCTTTAGTTTTGATTAAACTTGACTTTGAAAAAAATCTTTCATTTACCGTAGATGTTAAATCAAAAGCAACCTATAATACAGAGAGTCTTATTTCTCAGTCCACTTCCTGGATCTTCCTGTTTAAATTTTTTTAAATTTTTCACACTTCGCATTATTTCGGTTAATGCTGTTAAAAGATTGATGAGAAGAAACAAATAACTAAACGAATACATATAAAAAGTACGTGAGACAAACACCTTCTTTTTTTGTATGAAAAAATGTTTTCTTAACACATACCTTTTGTATATGAGACGAAACAAATAATTAAAAATACAAAAAATATGTAATAGCACTAAAAAAAGTTAAAAATTTTGTTACATCGGTTAATCGACTGAAATTAATCGGTTTAGTCGCTAATCGAAAATAGGCAATTTTAAATTAACCGATCAGTTAATCGGGTAGTAATTAACCGAATGAATACCCTAGTATATATTCAAAAAGTACTATCCGTCACATTGATCAAAATTGTAAACTCTTCAGACTTTTTTTCTTAGTATCTATAACTTTTTTTTTTTTTTTTTTTTTTTTTTTTTGATAATGTGAGTTTTCATCTCTGTATGTGTAATGTTCTGGCAAACACCTATAAATACGAATAAACAAGAGAATATTGTTCTTGGATTTGCGAATATTATCTCAGAGTAAAACAAAGTAAGCAACAAATAGTATTGACAGCTTAATTACAAAACATGTTAAGTCTAAAAATTGATTTTGCAGAAGAAGCTCTTAAGGTTTACGGGCGATACAACATTCAGTTGTATTCTAAGTTGCTCTTTTGCGCATAACTTTGGATTGGATAAGCCGATTAACAGTAAAAGTTGATAGAATTTAAATTGAACAATGCTCAATTCAAAAATTATTAATTAGAATTGAGCTGTCGGTATGAAATTAAAATTCACGTTGTGCATTAGTGCCAGCCAGCCTGCTTCAGTTCACACATAAATACATTCATACACACAGTTTAAAGCTGCATGTTAGAAAACCTAATTGTCAAAATTGTTGCTGCTTTTTGCTTTTAAGTGTTTCTGCATTTCTTAATTTTTATTTGTGTATCTTCATGTTATATGATAACAAAAACAAAAAATGGGTCTAGAAAAAATATTTTTCTAGCACATTTTGCAATTAAAAGTTCCGACCTCGCTAAAAAAAAATAGGATGCAAGTTAGCAGCAGAAAAGAATAAAATAAGCCAATAATGAAATTGTGATAATGAACCATCCTTCACAAAGCACAAATGCAAAATTGTACATCCCTGAAAAATCTAGCTATACCATCGCCATCATCTGCTGATCCAAACATACCGTCAACGTTACCGCCTAATGTTAAACAAAATTTAATAAAAGCTGTAGCACCTGACTCGCGACTTTCATCAGAATCTTCATATGTTCAACTGAAAAAATTGCTTGACTTTACATCAATATATGTACACATGTACTCGTATACACATAAATATATACAAAACAACTCCAAATTTTGAACTAATTTGTTCCATAGTGAAAGAATATATTGGGCCAAAAATATCATAAGTACATTTTCTCTACATTATCATAAAAGGAGAAATTCCTTTCTGTTACGGTAATAAAATCAAATCAATTAATATATTTTTAAATATATAAAAAATATAAAATTTTAAGATGCAAAAGATAAAAAACAGAAAAGCTAAATATCTCAAAACTACTGAAATGGAGATGTGACTTTCATTCTTAGTCATGGTCCAGACTTGCAATTTTTATTGCAGAAAAAAGGAGCGGGGAAGCTACAATCAAATGACTGACGAAACATCAGGTGTGACTTTGGTTAAGTTGATCACATATATTGTTGCGAGTTTCGGATTTTTTTTCAACTGAATATGTTGAACCGTTTTCAAGTTATTCCAATACATGAAGTGAAAGTACCTTCATTTTGGACATAACGGTATATCTCGAAATGTCCAGCTGTTAGAGAAAAATGTAGATTAGATTTGAAATCAGCGACCTCATATTAGTAAAAACTTGCTATTAACTCCCAGGACGCAAAATGACTGTTCCACATTGTAATAAATAACAAATAACACAGCCATTTAAAAATTCATATAAAGGGTGGTTAATTTTTAAGGGCCGATGTTGATTTTAAATTAAACACAAATTATTTAGGAAATTATTGTCATTTCTTTTTATTATGATAATATTGGTTCAATTATATATGGACCAAAATATCGGCCAAATTGCCGCCGCGACCTCGGTAGCACACCTCCATCCGATGGTCCAGATTTTCGATGACACTGAGGCATAATTGAGGTTCTATGCCGTTAATGTGCCGAATTATCTCATCCTTTAGCTCTTGAATTGTTGCTGGCTTATCGACGTACACATTTTCTTTCAAGTAACTCCAAAGAAAGAAGTCCAACGGTGTCAAGTCACATGATCTTGGCGGCCAATTGACATCGCCTCCACGTGAGACAACACGGCCATTGAATTTGTCGCACAAAACAGCCATTGTTTCGTTAGCTGTGTGGCCAGTGGCAAAGTCATGTTGAAACCACATATCGTCCACATCCACATCTTCTAATTCGGGCCATAAAAAGTTCGTTATCATCTCACGATAGCAAACACCATACACAGTAACTGCCTGACCGGCCTCGTTTTGGAAACAGTACGGTCCGATGATGCCGCCAGCCCATAAACAGCACCAAACAGTCACTCTTTGTGGGTGCATTGGTTTTTCGACAACCACTCTTGAATTATCATTCGCCCAAATGCGGCAATTCTGCTTATTGACGAATCCACTGAGGTGAAAATGTGCCTTATCACTGAAGATGATTTTCACGATATGCATGTTGATTTGAGCGCCCATTTTCACAATAAGCCTGCATAACTCTAACGCGTTACTCGATTGTGTATCTTTCAGTGGTTTAAATTTAGTTAGTCTGAAATTGAGAAATGTCAAATGAAATGAAAAAAAAAACTTGACATTTAGGTGTGGTTTACATTCAACATCGTCCCTTAAAATTTATTTACAAAAAATTGTTATATATTAAAGAAACAAATTAAAACCGAAATCCCTGGATAAAATTAATCCCGATTGGCATCCCTAATATATACGTATTTTTGAGTAATGTTGATATTCACAAATATTACTCATATATCTTTACAAATTTGATAGCCAATTTACAGAAATTTTAGTTTATTTTTGGTAACATTAGAAAATGCAATTCTTGAAAATTCCTATTTAAAATTTATTTTTAGTTGCATACCCAAGAATCTGCATTCAGCATAACATTTCGAAGCATCTGTCTTGCTTCAACATGCTTATGCTAAATAAAATCATTTTACATTTAAGCAACTGTTTTACTAAATAAAACAGGAGAGATAAGACCTTGTACCAAGAAATGACTGATTGAATGAATGAAAGAATGTATTAAAAGTAAATGCTGCCTTTACTTAAAGTCATTTATTTCATTTAAGCTTGTTTGTATTGTAACAAATATCAAATATAAATCAAAGACCACAATTAATGTTGTTGGTTTTTAGGGGCACATACACATACAACGAACCAAGAAAACAACAAAATGTTTTTGATATCAACTGATAATCCGTTGAAGAGTCTTTGATATATTAAGAAATTTATGTTTTGAGGGCTTATTGATATACGTATGCATAATATATATAAGTAATAAATAGACCTTGGTTGGCCCAATAGATTAAATGGTAGTGAGCTGGTTGTAAGTTCGTTTCACTGCAACGTAACGCTGTAAATTTATAAAAACGCGTTTAATATATCTACATATCCGTCGTAAGCGTACCTTGTTTGCTTTTGAAAATTCCAAATTGTTGGTTACTGATTATTAATTTTATTTTGATTTCAAACATTCAATTTCACCGTAGTTGCACAATGGCACCACATGAACGTAGTGGCATACGACGCTCAAAGTGTTGAAATCGACAAAATGTAAATTAATTAAAATTTGAAATTGGCTTTTTTGAAAAACAGTATGGTGAATTAAAATTGTCAAAAATCTCAACGCTAATGTCAAAGTTTATACCAGCCTCCAGGGATAGTGAAATTTTATTCACAAAAACCGTGTCAACATTAAACTTCCATGAGTACTTTGCTACCGTTTCACACACACCCTCTATTGAGAAATGTTTCGTTTGCTTTCACGAAAATTCGGCATATTTTAAAGCCCGTTAACCTTTCTTTGTACGTCAAAAGTGATACTTTTATTATGAAAGCATAAAATCCAGGTATGTATTAAGGCGTGATTTCAAGAAAATAAGTTGTTAACACAAATTGTGTAGAAATACTAAAAAAATGTTTAATATATCTAAATTTGCGCTATTTTTGAAATGGATGTGTAGTTTTAAATGAGAATCGGTTGACATTGGTGAAAAAAGTAAATTTATTATTATCAATTTATTTATTAAATTACAATACTACAATATATTAGTTTCCATACTCACCCACAAAAAGTTGAGCGTTTTTGTGCCAAATATATTGTTAAAATCGTCACTTTAAAAAAATGCTCTTGTCTATAATTTGTTTTGTCATCGTTTTCGTTGTAACGACTATTGTTGTTATTATTGCATTGTGTTTTTCTTGCGTGTTGAATTTTGTTTGTACTAGAGATTAGCAGCACTCACTTGATTGGCGAGAATTTGGCGCAAATGTAGCCGGGAATAATCGCATCGGGATATACTTTATTGGTTCTTACCAACCTTGAATTCAGTTATTTCTCGAAAACCCAAATTCAAAAAAAAACAATTGAGAAATTATAGTCGGTTAAGCCCGACCATTTGATACCCAACACCACAATATATAAAGACACATTTTCGAAATTGTCCAATCATGACTCCGGCAATACAAAATAGGTAATGAGGTAAAAATTCATATAAGAGTTTTTTTTTGCGAAAATTATTTATATATCAACATTGATAATAGATTTGCTCACCTTACAGCGATTTTGGAGTTTAATTGTATTTGGGGCCTATGTCCAATCTTAGACTTTGCTGTACCATTACAAGTAGTTATTATAAAATGTTTTATCAATACCAACATTCCTAAGGAAGTTATGGCGTTTCAAGCTATTTTCGGGAGTGGTATCCAAGCTATGGTTAAATATAGAAAAATTTGGTAAGACGATTTATATTCCCATGAGTTATTTCTGGACCAAATTATATCTTAATTATGACACAATGAGTTGGTTTATGGATACAAGGACCATTACGGAAAGAAGTTTGTATGGGTGCCATGTCAAGTAATGGACTAATTCTCGCTATTTCCCTAAAGGCTTATCTCATTATCTTTAAAATTTTAACCTGTACTTTGCGCTTAAATTTACATGGTTAGACTACCAGCCAGTTTTATAAATTTTGTAAAATAGAAATTCACTAAATTATACTAAAATTTTGCTTTGTTTATCTTATTTTGATAAAAATTGGAAAAAAAATTTTTTTGGTTAACTTTGTGCGACGTGTAAAGCTACATTTTAAAATTAATATGTTACATATCGTTAGCTAAAATGCAAAAAAGGCGTAACTAACAAAAAATTCAAAATCGAGTTGCTGATTGATTATTATGAATGTCATTAAACAAACAAAATTAACTGACAAAATGTTACACTTTTGCGATCAATTATTAACAAATTTATTAAAAAAAAAAAAAAAAAAAACAAAGGGACGTAACTACAAGTGTGGTTATTTGATAAATGCAAAACGTCGTAATTACACATTTTTTTCTAACGAAATATAATGAAATGGTTTTCTTTAAAAATTGTTTGAAGAATTACATGTTTTTCTGACATGAGAAAAAACTTCGTTAAAAATGTTTTAATTTCGCAAAGTTTTTTGCTTCTCCTGTAAAATTATATTTTTGTTAGTTACGCCTTTTTGCATTTTAGCTATTGATATGTTATACAAAGGCAAACAATAGATGGCGTATACGTAACTGTGTATCTACGTCGTACGTCGACTTAGATCTAGTTTATTGGTGTTCCAAAATGTTTTGCATATGTATTGCGAGAGAATTTTTTAAGTACAGTGACACGCAAAACTAAACGTACAATTTTTATTAATATTAAATCACAAGCAATTATTTTGGTTGTATAAAATTTATGACAATGCAGTTCCCACTAAATTTATTGTATGTGATAAGCTTCCACCGATTAGGGAAGTATGCAGAGTTGGTGATTTTCGCAATTCAATAGTATTTATCAACAAAATATCAACACAGCTCCCGTACATATTCATTCGCCGCTGTGTGACAATTAATTTCATCATTATGTATTTAAGACACTGTATTTGAAAAAATATCAATACAGCTACCGTCCATGTGCACTTGTTGCCCTCACACGTACGACAAAAGTAATGAGCGTAAAAACAAAGGGGTGAGGCTTCTAAACAATTGTTTGCTTGAATGAGCTTCACTGATCTAGTTTTATTTCATATGATGGTTGCGACCGCAGTGTCATAGAAAAAAATTTAATGTGTGCAACATTTTCGTTTTTTCTTTTATCCTATTTCTTCCCATAGTATTTAATATATATATTTAAAATTATAATCAATCAAATTGTACCAAATTTAGACTGTTTTACACTTACCATTCTCCAGGTATACAGGATTCTATTTTTGTGATGCGTCCACTTATTTAGGGCCGCCTTATTTTTTACTGATGCTGCATATTCATAACCCAGCTATGTGAGTCAAATTTGGAAACTTTAGCTGTTATCGTTCTCTAGATATACAGGAATCAATTATGTATTGGTATGTGAGGTGCTGCCCCAACTTAAAATTTCAAAAGATGGATGGAGATGCACAAAAAATGTGGACCAAATTTTACCGCGATCGGGTAAGCGGTTTCGCCGCGCATAATATACAAACAGACAAATATTAATTTTTATACATTTAAAGAATAATAAATAAATACAACTTAAAATCTGTAATTTAACGCCCCAAATGATAATTTGAAGTAAAATAGGTTCAAAAAAAGAAATTAGTTTGTTCAAATATACCCTATTTGTTAGTTTACTATGCTAAAATTTTTCTGTGTATATATAAAATAAGAATATATATATTGTTTTTTAAATTCAATTTTTTTTTTTTTTACCGGGCAACCCAAATTCAAATAGTTTGTTGATGCATTCAAACATGCACACATTGAATGTGTATATGGATGTTTGTTTAACTGCTTTATATTACGTGTCCACACCACCATTATGCTGACGATGATGCTGATGGTTGGTTAGATTAGTCCGAGATATTTGTACTTATTCGTACATGCATTCAAACTACACGTTCAAATGTATGTGTATGTGTTTTTTAGGCACAAGTATGTTTGCGTGTGTTTAAATATACATTAATTTTTTACTGTTATTTACATACAAATACAACCCATTTAGCCTACATTCATATAAACTATATAAATATCTTTAAAGATAAAAGGATTGTGTGATAGGTTTTGTACAAAATAAATTTGACTTGGATAATTTTGCACGTACTGTATTTATTTCTTGTTCAAAATGGTTAAAATGAACCTATTTCACCTAGCGGATATAGAAGTATTCTCTCGGAATCAGAAATTATAACCTGGTGCCCAAATGCAATTACCTAGAAACCGTCATTTACCTTTGTTTTCTTTTATATAAAAAATTGGCCAAATGGATTTATGATTTCAGTTAGACCCCATACAATTAGGGAAACGATATTGGTATATATGGTCACTGGCGGTTTTTACCGAAATTTCCGTCCCGTCGGAAATCCCGTCCGTAATTCCCGGAATTTTTTTCAAGTCGAACTATATGTCCCCTTTATTTTATTTGGTTTCCATAAAGTTCTGTTGCAGAAAAAATATTGAGATTATTCCTATCCCTAAATTCAACAACTTTTTAAACTTCCCTACGCCATTTATTTTCATTTTGGCAAAAGGCTTATGTGAGAAACATATGAGTGAAAACATATATAAACACAAGTTAAACACACAGAGACATCAATATATATCCCTGCAGGAAAGCTGGGATCAAATGTGTACAAGTAAGTTTTGTCGGTTATTTGGGTGACTTTTTCACCTGTCAACTGTCTACCCTTTTGTCTGCTTTAGTGAAAAAAATATTGTTTGACAGCTGTAAAAAGGAGGGATCGGAATTGTTTCTATAAAATATTTACGGCCTTATTTATAAATAATAAAACTGGCTTGTAAAAGGTTTATGAAACGGATTTTCTATGCACACTTATTTAATAAGCGCTTTATAAACCTCTTTTTATAAATAAGGTGGTTAAAATTTGTTTTTTTTAATTAAACATGTTTCTTAACAAAATATATGCAGGCATTTGGATTAAAGAGGGCTTTGGTACAGGCACAACCTCCTGCAAAGACAAAGAAAGTAATCTGGTAACAGAAACAGACAGTGTGCTGAGGATATGGAAAAAGCATTTTCCCCAACTATTGATATCCGATAGTAGCGGCAACGAAGATACCCCAGAACCAATCCCAACCGTCGGTATTGAATGTATACCGCCTATCCCGAAAAAGGTCAAAATAGCAGTTTCCCGGCTGAAGAAAAATAAGGCAGCAGCAGCCGTTAGATTGCCAGCTCAACTATTTAAGACCCGGTGGTGACATACTGATAAGGCGAATACATCAGCTTGTTTGTATAATCGGGCTAGAGGAACGCATACCCGATGATTGGAACCACAGCATATTATATCCCATACACAAAAAAGGAGACAAGACAGTATGTGCCAATTACAGAGGAATAAGTCTCCTTCCCGTCGCATACAAAATACTGTTGATCGTAGTGTGTGAGAGATTGAAAACTAAAGTCGGTGAGACAATTGGGTCATATCAATGCGGCTTTAGACCTGGAAAATCCACCACAGACCAGATATTCATAGTACGTCAAGACCTGGAAATGACCTAAGAAAAACAGATCGACACCTACCATCTATTTGTCGATCACACCGCCGCTTTCGATAGACCCATACGTTCAAAGGTGTTTGAAGCCATGTCTGAGTTTGGTATCCATGCAAAGCTAATATGGATTTGCAGGATGACCTTAACTGATACAAGGTCATAAGTTTAAATAGGAAAGAGGCTCTCCGAGCCATTCAGTACCAAACGATATTTCAGATAAGGAGATAGACTCTCGTGTGACGTTTTTATAATAAGGCTGGAGAAGTTGATACGAGACGCAGATGTAAATAGGACTGCACACTATACACAAAGCAACACATGCTGCTCGGTTATGCCGACGATATCGACATCATTGGTCGAGCATTTTCTAGCAGTATCTGCAATCTTGAAGAAAGTTGAAAAGAAATCTATCAAAGTGGGTCTGAAAGTAGACGGATATAAAACCTAGTTGTCTACCACCAAGACTTCCAGCATACTCGGGCGAAAAGTGGAAGTTAAAAATCATAACTTTGATATAATCAATGATTTATTATCCTCGGTACCACCATAAGAAAAACAAACAACATCAGTTTTGAGATAAAACGAAGAACAATCCTGGCTAATAGATGCTACTATGGACTAAGCAAGCAGTTTAAGAACAAATTCACCTCTCGACAGACAAAAATCAACTTCTACAAGATAATGATACTACCCGTGCTCTTATATGGTTCTCAAATATGCCTAGTAAAAATTGTGCTCCAAAAGGAGCAGGTTTTATATATTGACCTTCTTTGTTGTCAGCACTATAATAGCAGCTTTTTTTGTATATTTTATTCATTATTATTTACTGCTGTATAAGAGCTCTCTTACTGAAGCGCTTAATTATGCGCTTTTTCTCTTAAGTGCTTCAAAAACACAAATTTTTTTACTGGGTGGGTACTTGCGAAAGCAGATGAGGCACTACTTGGAGTATATGAAAGAAAAATAATTCGTAAAATATATGGACTAATCTGTGTTGACGGAGAATATCGTGTCGTATGAACCAAGAGCTGTATGAGCTATATGCCATCATCGGCGTTCTTAAGCGTATTGAATTGCAGCGATTACGTTAGCTAGGTCATGGTGTGAGAATGAATAAAGATGCTCCAGCTTAAAGTCATTTGAATACGAACGCAGAAGATCGAAGCGCTTGGAAATCTATTCTACGTTCGGCTGCAGGAACCAATATTCTGTAATAGAAGATTAAGTAAGTAAGTATTTGGATTAATTTAATTGGCCAATCCGAAAATCTAGTAAAAATATTAAAAAATGTAGACTAGAACTTTAAAAATGTACTAATGAATCTCTGCTTCCATTGTCTTTATATGGTCACACAAAAAACTACTTGGTCAATAGTTTTCCGGTCAGTAATGGATTTTGAATGACCAGCATATGATATATGTCTATATCAGAAAGTATTATCTGGTATATAGCTGTTACTGGTGATAAAGTCAAAAGTAATTCAGTACACTATCACTATTGACATTTACTACAAGGTATGTTTAAAAATGTATTTGTATCAGTTTGAAAACATTTTAGCCCAGAATTTATAACTGATTTTGACGATTTAGTTTTCAGCTTTCAAACAAAAAAAAAATATTTGCTTATACATTCATAGATACATAAATAGACATGCCTAAATATACAAATACACAAACCAAAGCAGAATGCAAAATGACATTAGTTTGTCAACTCATACATATTAAATGCGGCAAACGTTTGGTTTGTTGTCCAAGGCTATTTCATCTTTATGCAACTGCAAATGTTATAATGGCGCTTGGTTGTGAGTTGTCTCCCTTTTAAGTGAATATGTGTTTTTTTGTTTGACTATATTTTATACATGCAACACTAATACACAAAAAAACCCAAAGAGTTAAAAAATACATACAAGTTTTGAAATCTAAATTCTAATACATTCATCATCTATCTTTATTTGTACTTAGTTGCTACTCATATGCCATGTATACATAGTATGGGCAATGTTGAATTTTAAAAAGGTATTTCATCATGCTGATTAAGAATTATGACACTCTTAATAGGCGCTACGTGCCAAAACTACACGCTGAGGCCTTAAGTAGCAACTTCGCT
This sequence comes from Pollenia amentaria, assembly GCA_943735925.1. NCBI lineage: Eukaryota > Metazoa > Arthropoda > Insecta > Diptera > Polleniidae > Pollenia > Pollenia amentaria. The sequence goes on along the minus strand of OX031006.1, from coordinate 238,011,437 downwards.
TTGTTTGGCACCACAGATTGCAAAACCACTAAAAGTTGGATTCATAATTTTGTCTTTGTAAAATTATAATTAACTTAAATTATTACCCCCATATTCATAAGCGATAAAAAAAATTTGACAAACGTTTATTATGTTAAATGTACATAAGAAATTGGTTTAGTGAACCTTTATTAAATTAAAAATATACTTACGAACACGGCAGTTAGACTCTAAAAATAATAACTTTGTGGTTCTTTTATGATTTTGGCGTTTCAAAATTATATTTATAATTTAATTTAAGATTGGTCGACTTATATAAAAATAGATCCAACCTACATTTGAGTTAAATGCAATTTTTGACAAAAAAAATAATCAGTTTTTCTGCTATATTTTGCTCTCACTTTAATTTATACTTATACAAATAGTACAAATGATTTACTGAGATACGCAAAAAACAAACAACACACAAGTAGGAAATGGCAAATAGATTTCGAAATCAGCGACTTTATAGTGAAATAGATTATTGGGCTCTTCAAATCGATTTTTTTTTTTATTATTATTAAACTCTTGGCAATTTTCAATTTATATTTTTACTAAGCACTTATTTAAATATACCAGTTTGACATGTTTAAAGTAAAATACAGCTGTAGTTTTACATATTCAAATTGGCATACTTCCCAATTTTATAACAGGTATACGCTTACTCTTCAGAAATTAAAATTATCAACAGACAGTGAACAAGACAGTCGTAAACTAATTCGTACCTTACCAAACTTGAAAAGTTGGCTTTCATTATAGAGACACCAAATTGAAAACCAAACCTTGATTAGATCAGTGACATACCACACAATAAAAATTGGAGCTTCCAAGGAAGCAGGTTTGTAAGGGAGAAACGTTACAGTTTCGCTTACCATATCGCTTACGGAACAATTAATTTTATATGTCGAGTTCCCACTTTAAAGCATTTTTGACACAGAAAGCGCTTTGCTCGGCTCATATTAAAATTGGTGAATAAAACGATCAGCTTTATACAATGATTTTATTAAATATGCGAACCGCTTTAACTGTTATATATTTTTTTTCTTTATTTATACAGAATTCCATCACTTACGTTACTGCATCTCTGTATGTCTTATAGCGTAGCGTATAAATGTGCGCTTACTTTTTAAAATTTACTGTTGGTGCTTCGCAAAGCAAGAAATATTTTTATTGGGCTGTACAACAATTAAGAACTTTTTCTGAAATAACGTGGTTCAGGCAATATATTCTGGTGAGAGGAGACCAAAAAAAATTATCGGAATATTGTTTTTGGGGGTTCAAGTTACCTGTTTTTGGCCTGTTCGTGCTTCTATGTGCTCTTAACATCTGAGTTGAAAGGTATGTTTATAATCTTTGTAGAAAATATTATGGAAAATATTTTTGTGGAACATATTAACCTCTAACACTCCCTTGGTAATTTTTGGCTCTTGCGACAGCTACCAAATTTCAAAGTTGCTACTTGCACAAAAAAAAAGTACACTCTTACTGAGGATATTGTTGCTATAGTTTCAAATAACCAAAAACCTTTGTCGAAAGTTGGCAAAAAGCTCATTTTCTACATCAATCAAACTTTAATCTCCTTTAAATGTTATTATTTTTATGTTCCTTGCTATACCAAATTTTTTTAAATTTGTAATTGAATTTAAGGTTGTCGCAGTAGGAATGAACTTTTTGATTTTAATAATCGGAATTAAAACGTATATGACAGCTGCCAAAGTTTAGAATTGCCCCTTGCACAAAAAAAACACAAAATTTAAAAAGTGCACATTTACTGAGGCACCCTTTACATCAGAACACATTAAAGCCCAAAACTTAACACAAACAGCAATGCATTGTCAGAATTTCGTTATTGTTTTCTGGGTTGTACAGTATGTTTAAGCCACTAATGCCAATTTAGCCATTTAGTGGCTAGATTTAAATTTTTTTTTGCCGCTTTTCTTTAAAAAATAATTTTAATTTTTTTATAAAAATTAATAAAATTATCAAAGTTGTTTTTGGGAATACCTAATTCTTCACTTAAAGATTTTGTTTGTTGTGCTTAATTCCCTATTTTTATTCTTGATAGAAACACTTAAAATTATTGTTGGAGGATAAACTGTTTCCATGCGCATTTCACATGTTGCTTAGGCAAGATCATCAATAAACGTTATCCAAAAAAATTTTAGAAAAGCCAAATATATCAGTAAATTCTACAACAGAGGGAATGAGAATTACAAACGCTCAAAAAAAAAATAGGGAATTAAGCAAAACAAACTAAATCTTTTAATGAAGAATGTATAAAATTGATAAAAGTAAAATAAATATTTTTAACAACTACAATATCCTCTTACAACTACAATTCGTGTTGGAAAAAAACCAGCCAATTGTAGGGGAATGTAAGAAAGAAAAATTGACTGTTTATTGTTGTGTCTTTGTCGAGGCTTTGATATTGCTACATGTATGACCTGAGTGTTTAAAATTCTTATTCACTTTATGGTCTTACTTGTATAATATTTTTAGCTTTTCTAAAGTATTTGGAAAAAGTTTCCTGACGTGCTGGCCTAAGCAACCAGCGAAATGCGCATAGAAACTAGCTTTCCCACAACAATAAATTTCAGTGTTTTCATTCAAAAACTGGGACTATTAGCACATCATTAATAAATGAATTAATTAATAATAAATATTTCATTCCCGAAAATAATTTTTGACAACGCATTTAATTTAACCCAAATTGTCCGGGAATGTTTTTTGTTTTGAATTTAAATAAAACTTATATAATTTATGAATATAGGACCCAAGAAAATTTACCTAGTACCTAAAATTTTTATGCGACCTATGGGTCGGGCATAATAGGCCGTTACCATATGGTCACATCCGGCCCTACACAGAATTTTTTTTGTTCACAGAAAATTTTTAGATTTTATAAGAAATCATGTTTTTATTGTAATATATACACATATATTAGAAAACTAAACATTTGTACATGCCATTACTTAACAAAAATAAAATAATAAAGTTCCTTAAATGTTAATTTTAATGCCAAAATGCTTAAAAACTATGTTTTTACACGATTCTTTGTGTGGTATTCAGCAAAACATTTGACGCATAGACCAACATCACATTTATTGCACGCAGTTCGACCGCTCGTTTTGCATAGTTCACCAGCGCAACGTCTTCTTTTAATAGTAGGTACAACAAGATGATCTTTCCCGTCATATCGTAATGTACTACGTACAGAGCTTTCATGTTCTCGTTTGGGAATTGGAGTGCAACCACTTCTTTTGGGCTTTTCGCCGTAATGTTGACAATAGTAAATAGCGATTTGACGTCTAAACTCCAATTGATTTATGTTGCTATGTTCTATTCTATGAAGCTGCCAAGCATTTTGAACATATACATCGACCAGCCAAGTAAAAATACTGCTCCACCATTTCTTCCCCTTATATCCAATGCGATAAAGGCTTTCATTCTGATCCAAACGATCAACACCTGCCATATACCGGTAGTATTGAGTTACAACATGCGGCCGTTTCACTTGTATTTTTTTCTTTTCCTCTTTTGAATATCTCAAGGCGTTGGATATTGGATGGACGCCATGAGCGGTAGAGGCAATGGAGACAACTGAGTTGTCCTTCCATTTTGTCACATGTATTCTAAAATCATTGGCAGAAAAAGAGGCGCAAAATCCTCTTTTTTCTTTTTTATTAATAATTTTCTTACAAGTCAAGGGACAAGTTTTTGGTATACGGTTTTCCCGGATAGTTCCAGTGGCTGTATATCCACGGGTTTTTAGATATTGCAGGAGAGGAAAACTGGTGAATAAATTATCGAAATAAAAAGCAAATGGTAAATTTTGTGTTTCTCCAGGAAAATCATCAATCATATTGATCAAGGGACTAGCACATTTTCCAAAACATTGCTCATATTTGCTATTTACTCGTGGATTTTTTCCTTGATAAATTTCAAAATTGATAAGATATCCACTTGGCGTACATAAGGACCACACCTTATATCCAAATCTTAAAGGCTTTCCTTTTATATATTGCTTACATCCATGCTTTCCAAAGTACAAAATCATACTCTCGTCGTATGAAAGGTTTTGCTCTGCATGGAAGATTTTTTATCATATTGTACTTCAAATGGTCTGTTACTGGTCTGAGCTTCCACATTTTGTCTCCATCAGCATTTTGTGCTCCGGCGTCTACAAAATGAAGAGAACTGCATATCTCTATAAAGCGGTCGCGACGCATGCTGTTGAATACAAGATCAACATTCAAATCACTATCAGCAGACCAATTATCTCGATATCTTGTTGGACCACTATATCCAGTGACTAAAAGAATTCCTATATAAACCTTTAACTCTTCTTTCGATATCATTGGGTTTTTGTTGCCTCGCAAGACAGCATATTCATAATAACAAAAAAAAAATCTATGTAGTGCCTGATGCACCCATATGGTAACGCAAATATATAATGCTCGAAAAATACAAGTGATATATATTATTTAATATTTTGATTTACAACAAAATTAAATATCACTATTATGTTATAAACTTCTAAAAAAATATTTCTCCTAAGAACAATAAAAGTAAAAAAAAATTATAACTTACTTTTTCATGTAATTCATTTTTCACTATTTTTCAAATTTTTTTTTTCAATTTTATTTAAACGACCTCTCGCTTAGAAACACAAAACACAAATTATCTGCAAAGCTGTTACAATTATTAACAGGCGTTTATATCATGTAATACCAGTGATTTTCTGTTAAAATTTTTAACATAAACATTGCTATGTAGCTTAAATTGTAACGTATTTTTGCGTTACCATATGGGTGCGTCCGGACAATTTGGGTTAAGTCACAAATTTTATAAATGTTGAAAATCGCTTTAAACGATGATGATGTTACATCTTTTAAAATAAAGGAACCATATTTATTCCAATATTAAATTTAAAAAGTGGATCAACACAAAAAACTCGCTCTATTTTTTTAACAACTTTAGGTTATGACAAATGCTTTATAAAGTTTATTTACTTGAAAACACAAAAAGTGCTCATATTCATATCGAATTTTGAGAGGGAAAAACAACTTTTATTTGTTATGCTTTATTTTTGTTTTTAATAAAATGCTAAACTATAAAAAGTTTGGTTGATATTTTACTTAAACAATAATTCGCTAGAATTTTTTTAAAATAGCTCGTCGATTCGACCAAGTGTAACCTTAATGTACTTAGATGAAGAGTAACCTTCCAGGGTTAAACAGTTGAGATAATAAGGAATAAAAAAATTATTGGAAATCGGAAACATAAAACGCAAGAATTTTAAAAGTCATTTTTTAATAAGATTTCTGTAATAAAGAATTTTATGATAAATATTATACAAATATTTCTCTATTAAATAGGATTTTATAACAATAATTATAAAATAAATAGATTAAAAGTGCAATAAAAAGAACTTCCAAATTCTTGCGTTTTACGTTATCGATTTCCAGCATAGCCCTGATTGGTATTTTCTAACTTCGAACAAAACAGAATTGTTGCATGTGACTCCTCCATATTTCTTATGTTAAACAATATAATTATTTTTTAAACTTGAGCACATTAAGTTTCTTACTTTTAGAATATTTTTGTATAAACGTAAGAAAAGATAAACTCACTGTTTTATTGTTGCTATTTGGTTTAAGCTTTGATATCGTTTAAAATAAGACTTTTTGAGTGTATGTAATTCTCATTCCCTCTGTAGTCTTGTTTGCTGATAGCGTTGGCTTTGTTAAAGTTATTTAGGAGAACGGTTTTTGATGATCTGGCCTAAGTAACCAGTGAAATGCGCATAGGAACACCTTATCATCCAACAATAAATTTCTATATTTTTTTTTATCAATTATAAAAAGAGGGAATTAAGCACAACATACAAAATATTTTAATTTTTAAAATTTTTTTAAATTTTATATGAAAAGTTACGAAATTAAATTTTTATTTAAAAAAGGGATTTTATATTTTTAATTAATTTGCTTGGTCTTTTAACTGCTTCCAATGTTTTGAAAAACTAATACAACTTATTTTTATTAAGTATTTCTGATTCAATATGAAAAAAGAGAATTTTTAAATGACTACAAATATTACCGCTGATGCCGTTGTATTCTAACTAAGATAACTAATTAAAACGACATACATGCAGCTGCATAAAATAACTTGAGGACTGCTTTGTTAAAACAAATATCAAAATCGAATTATGCAAATATATTTGCTGTTATACTTTTTAATATTATCGTTAAATAAAATGCAAATGTTAAAGAAAAACTCTGAATAAATAAATAAGGCTTAAAAAATGCCTAAAATTGTTTTTGTATTATATACTTAAAAACGTCTCGAGCATAAAACTTTTAATTAACCGATTATTGCATAAAAAATTTAGGTGAAAAGACTTAATTCAGTGGAGCTAGATTTATGATACTTAAGGAATGCAAAAAAATATTAGAGATTGATAACACAGGTACCCGTTTTAAAACTTCTTTAAAGTTTTTTACCCATTTCTGTTGGTATGTATGTTTGGAATCGTATGTTTTTGGCATGATGAAGCATGCCTAAGCCGATCTCAGTTTTCTCCCATCACGTCACATTTATCAGATAACTTTCTATTTGCGTTTTTCGCTGTATACTTCTTTCAGAAGACGTCTAGAGTCCAGTGGTAATTCAATTAAAAGGTAATTAATATTTTGTTGGAAAGGCTACTCAATTACGCGTCGAATAGAGGATAAAACAAATCGTGATAGAAATAAATGGCCGAGCCAAAATTGTACGTTTCCTGTTTTTACTGATATTAGTTATAAATTGTTAAGACTATTTACCGATAGCTAAAGGTAGGATTTTATCGGTCATATAGAACGTATTCCATTATTAAGACATAACTTAACCCATTAGCGCCCAATATTTATTTTGAACATTATTTTTAATAAATAGATATTGGGAATTATTTATTTTTATAAGTAACTTTATAAAATACATAACTGAAATTTAACTCATAGAATAAATTCAAAAAATAAAAAATGTGTAACATTATTTTTAATTTTTGAAAAAATATATTTCGTTTATTCAATTATTATTTAATAACCCCCATATTCATAAAAAATATTTATGGCTTAAACAAATTTTCATAAAAAATTCGTTTCATAAACCTTTTATTAATCAAAAATCTTTTTTTTTTGAATATGGGGGTAAATCTTTTGTGCATGTTCACAAATGGGATCATTGGGCGCTAAAGGGTTAATCCTAAAGAAAACGATAAGTTAGAGGACTTTTCAACCAGGTAGGTAAATTTAAGTTGTCATAATGGAGCACATTTTATACAGTGTTTTTAGATGTTTCTTTCAAAATTGTTAAACTTCCTTTAAGTAGCCCATGTATCTCAGCGGCCATCCCCTGTTCTCTGTCCAGAGGAAGATTATTTAGCACTGGTGTTCATCCCACACATCAGTACAATTGATGTTTGACTATTGACGTCAACCGGCTGCAATAGCCGAGTGAGTAAGACGGCAAACCCCACTGAAGAGATTGTGTGGTTACAATCTAAACTAGTCTGGGCAACCTGTCAGTGAACGCCTGGGTTCAAATCTCAGCGCAGTGAAGAATGAAAAATTATCAAGAAAAATTTCAAATAAATGTGAAATTCCTGTCTTCATAAAAATAATTTAATGAAAATAAAATTCAATGAACTTAAGCCCAATTAAAAATATCTAAATTTAGATAAAAAACCATTAACAGTTCAATAAAATAACCACAATACTAATTATAAAAAAATGTTGAATATAATAAGGTAGCTTATGAAAACAAATAATTCCCAGATTCTATTTGTTATTGGATTTAACAAAAGAGCTACGATATTTTTAATTTGCACTTTTGCAAGCCTACTACTGAACTCCGCTACCATTAGTCTTTTGTCTAAGTCTAGCAGAAACGAAATGGTGTATCAAATGCAAATCTGTATATTTTTGTTGGTGTGGAATAAAAAGGCAACGACATTTTCACTTCCTATGTTGCACGACCATTTGCAATTATTTTTGAACACCATTAATATTTTTTTTTTATTTAACTTTAATTTTAGCCATATTTTATTTTACAATATAGAAATCAAACATTAAAATAAAAGACAATTATTTCATAATTTTGGTGATTAAATTTCAGAGTTTTGTACACTATTATCTTTATTTTTGAAATTTTGTATTAATTTTAGAGTGATCTTCTAAAAACACAATCTTAAATTAATCTATTCCAATTTTATCCATCTCCACTAGTTAATAACTTCAATTCCCATCTCAAAATCTGGCCATTCAAATATTTTGTATTTCGAATTTAACAAATTTTGTAGTTAGACACAAATTAATTTATATAAAGTTGAATTTGTGTGTGTGTGTATCTGTGTGCGTGTTTGTGTAAGTTTTACCAGTAAACAAAGCAATAAATTGTTTGACAATAATTGATTAATGTGCTGATGATAATGATACTGTGTACAAAACAATCTAGTAGATGCTGTTGTTGTTTGTTTCTTTAGTTGTTGCTGATGTTTATGTTGTTATTTTATACACTTGATAAATTTTACAAAGATATAAAACCAAACATTCAAATACTTACCTACGAACTTACAATCACATGGCCACATACCCATCTAAGCAGTAAAAGGTATGTATGTGGAAATACCCAGCGGGAAAAAGAAATAGTAAAGATGCCTTCTTTTTAGCAGCAATAAGGCCTCCCAGCCGCATTCCAAATGTACTTCTAATTTACATGGCGTGTCATTGGATACCACCGCCTTGCCTTTTCGTCTCTTCTATGAAGTCTTTTAAACGGCCTAGTTTTAGTAATTAACAATTAAGTCTTATCTCAGTATAATATTGTTGTTGCTAATAAGCAAGTAAATTAATACCTGTTAATGTTGAGTATTCTTTAAAAATTTGAGAAGTAATTCTAACACATTCCCACATAACGACTAATAGAACAATTTTGACAGGCATTTTCTCAGAATGGAAATTGGAATTTGTAAAATATTTATTTTATAAATAACATTCTAATACACCTTTTTAAAGAGGGCAGAGTGAAATGTGTAAAAGTTTATTAGGCATGCGCTTGTAGACCTTCATAAAGGCCTGAAAAGTGGAAGTGCTTTAAATTTGCCCGCTGGGTACTTGCAAAAAATATGTATGTTAATGTGTAAGAGCGTATTGTTGGTAATGTATGTAAATGTAAGTAGCTGTAAGATTGTGTCTCTTTAAAAGTAACTTCTCCTGGAACCAAGAGAAAAACTGATACATAATTGAAGAACTTTTGAGACAACAGCAGTAGCAACATCCAAAAGTGTATACAGATAATGAAGGTATATTAATAGACAATTACATTTTTTTGTTAAGAAATACTTAGTATGTATTTATATATGAGTGCAAAGGCTTTATGTGGAATCCTTTAACAAGGAGGCGTTTCAATTAAAGCGTGTCTGGTATGCAGCACATCAAATGTGGTTAGTGGTATTCTTCTCCTTGCGGGTATCGACAACCCAAATGGAAACAAATTAAAGAAAAGATAATGAAGAAAATTCAATTAAATTCATTAGATACATACATTTCAGGAAGTAATTAGTGGTAAAACTTTTTTTTAGAAAGTTTAAAATAATTTATTTGATACTTGTTTTAATTAGAGTGTATTTCAAAAGTATTTTTTTTTTTATGTATGCACGAGTATATTGGTAACATTTATTTTAATTATATAAGACTAGCATTTAACCCGCTACTCTGTTAGCGTCTCTTTTTCTTTCGTGGACATATTTTTATGAAAAACTTTATGTTTCTAGCTTTTAACTTGTTTGACATTAATTTTTATATCTTACTTAAAAAAGGAGTTAATATGTCTTTTAAGATACGCCTTCTGCATTCGCAGTTTAGTTTCTTCCAAAATAACCTTAGCGATCAATGTGACGAGCATGGTAAGCGTTTTCACCAACAAATACAAGAAATGGAACGTAGATATCCAGGGGCGTATGATGAGGCGACGTTGGGAGACTATTGTTAGTTCCTTATGCGAGAGGCAGAAATAATCATAATAGGCAAAGCAATTCAACAGTTTTAAGCAATTTTTATGGTTACTAACATTTAGCTTTGCACATTTAATTGTTGTGTTATTTTTTTTTTTTTTTTTTTTTTTGTGATTTGATAAAAAACGAACAGAGGATTAATTGAATTAATTTTCTGTTACACTGCGATTTTTGCAGCGAACTGGATCCTATTGTGTACAAAATGGTTGTATTGAAATAAACAAACGTCGTTAGTAATAAAACTTAACAATTTTTATTTGAATTATGGTCCACTGTAACTCAGTCATTTTTTTTTTTTTACCAATTTTTTACTAATTACCCATTGTTATTTTTAGTAATTTTCTTATATTTCAATGAAAAAAAGAAATTGAAAATCCATGGCACATTTTCGAAGATATTTTTATTAAAGTGACATCATCTTTTAAAAAAACGCAAACTGTTGCACTTTTGACCATTCTAACGTTACATTCGGACTTTGCGGACAATTTTACATAAAGATTAGGTGTCAGATTCATTTGGTCACGAAAATTTGTGACACCGTGTAACCAAATTATTTGTTTTGGAAACTTTTACGTTAACACTTTTGGGAATTGCCGATTGTTCAGTATGGTGAATTTGGCCTTCATATGTTGGCGTATTGATTTTTTCGTGCTTTTCTTGGTGCTGCCAAGTTATTGTGGAGTTTTTCACAAATTGTTAGTGTGATTTGTTTTGCTGTCTTTATATGACAGCTTCCACGTGCACTTAAAAATTTACAAATACATATTTATATACTACAATGAGAGCCGGTTAATCAGGGATTTACTGTAAAAATTTGAGGAAACTGTATTGGAAACGTACAAACAAACAAACAAACACTCATTCACACAAACAAACAAACGTATTTTTATGTATGTATATATGCATGTAATTTTATGTGTGTCATCAAGACACAATCCCCATATTATAACAATTACATAAAAACCATAAATTACAAAAAAAAGAAGGGATATCATCACAATAATTACGGTAAAAATCAAACTTTAATAGTCAATACATAAAAACTCAATAGACCATTTTACATTAAAATTAAATGCATTTTTTCATCTTAGCCATTTTCGTTTTTATGATAATACAGACATGGACCATAAAAGAGAGAGAATAGCAATGACCAAAAAAGGCAGCGCTATTAAAAAGCAGCCTAAGTATCCTTGTCATCCTGTCAATCACATTTAATTGCTTAATGTCTCGTTATTTTCAATGAGCCATTGATACAATTCTCAAAAGCGTAATTATGATGAACATCAAATGCCCCACAAAAAAAAAAATAACAGAACCGCACAGAAAATCGAGCATAAGACAAAGATAGAGATAAAGCAGGAAGTAAAAAAAAAACCTGGTTTCACCGTATAATCACACAATTGATGCGTGTCGAAAAGCAAAATAAGAAAAAAAAATTGAAATAAAAAAATTCCTGCTAAAAGAGAATGAATGAATAAAGAAAAAAAAATGTTGCAAATTTTGGGATGAATATTCGATGAATAAAATGTTATCTCTGTTCTTTTATTTTCATTATCTCTACTTGTTAATCACAAGGGTGTCCATACGATATTTTGTTTATGCTGTTGTATGCTATTGATATTTGGAATGTGTTCATTTTAAAGTTTGATTTTTTTTCCTTCTATTTGTTGGCTCTAAAAAACTGATGATTTAGTATTGCTGGCTGAGTATTATACAAATCAATCATTTTGTTTTCCTTTTTTTTTTTGTTGTAGTGTTGTAACCAATTCTAAAATCGATAAATTTTTAATTCAATTACAGTTGCTTTAAAGGCCTGTTTTATTACAGGTAATAAAGTTACAGTTAATATTTGTTCTTGTTATGTAAAATATTTTATGTGAAAAATTATATTTGTTGCTGAAAATTATTTAATCAAATTCTTTTAGGTATTTCTACTCAAGTGTTTATTTGTGTTTTTAAATTAAAAAAAAATTATTTTATATATGAAAAAGGCGAAAAAAAACTTTGTTGTTGCTTTCTACAGAAATTGAAATTGTGTTTTAAAATTTCAAACGCTACATAACTTGTGGCGTTGAAAATTTTAAAACGGTTTATGAATTTCTGTAGAAAGCAACAACATAATTACAAAATATTTCTGACAATGTTTTTGCATTCAATGCAAATCTTAGGCGTTGAGTAGCGTTTTACATGATTAGGGCCAAAGAAAACTTCACAAATATGTAAATTAAAAAAAGTTGTTTAAAAAATTGTTACATATGGGGGCAATTTTGACATAATGATATATTTCCCCTTGCAACATTTCGTTGACAAATCTTTATATTTATTGAGTCCAAAAATAATCTTCCGACAAGATGAACTTATTGACAGAGTGATTTCTTATATCCACAAAACCGTACAAAATATTCAAATTTGAAAATAAAATTTTATTTAGACCAAAGCGAACACCATATCTAAGTTAATTTTGAAATTACAGGGCATCATTTCAAGCAATCACATTTTTTCCTTTTCTCTCACTTACATAAATGTCATATAGACAGAATACCTTGCAGTATCCAAAGGGAACTAGCACCAAACATGTCACGTGACAGTTCTAAAGTGGTAGGAATCGGTTCTAGTTATAACACTTTATTTGAAGGGAACTTGTCACTTTAACACGATTTTTTGAGTAAAAGGTGCTTGTCGTATGCATAATAAAATTTGATGTATTTGCTTTTACTCACTGCTCACGTTTGATCCCGTCCTGCTTAGTTTAAACTAAGTTAGATGAGCTTGTGCTCATTCTCATATGCATAAAAACAAGCTTTTGCTTTCTTTTGTGAGCTCTTTCTCAAATTTTGTTGAGCCTGCCTTATAGTTGACTCACGTACACTAAAAAGGAATCATGGCTGAATATTTTGCGCCACAAATAAATACAAAATGTTATCAACAGCGTAAAACAAATTTAGCAAGTGAGGATAAAAAATTATACAGGTTTGTATTCTTAATTATTCATTTTTTTTATATAATTAATAATAAAATGATAAATACATAGGTTTGATGATAGTAGCATCTGCTGGTTGGCTAATTATTTTTTTGAGGAGTCAGAAGGAACACGCGATGGTACCCTCAGCAACATTGATAAAATTCGACTGTATTTAAGATTTTGTGCAGATCCTGGATTCCAAAATGGTATAGCTACAGATATTGGAGTCCATCAATCAACTGTGTCGCGAGCTATTGCGGAAGTTGCGAAACTTATATCTGCCAAAGCAAGCGAGTGGATAAAATTCCTGAAAGATGCAGGTGAAATAAAAGACGCTCAAATGAAATGGCAAGCAAATTATTGCTTTCCATTTGGAATTGTAGTGATTGATTGTACTCATATAAAAATTTAAAATCCCACAAATCAAAGCGATGAGTATATTTGTAGAACAGGCTTCCAATCCATAAATGTGCAGGCAATTTGTGATGGAAAATAACTTTTTACAAGCGTTGACAATAGGATATTATTGACATATTTCTATTTTATTGTTATTATTTGATTCTACTTCTACTTCACTTTCACTTGACGACATGTTTGCACTTCAATAACAATTAGACGTTTGATCTCCCTTTGCTCAAGTAATTGCAATTTTTTTTTTTTTTTTTTTTTTTGGGACCAGCACTCAGAAGATGACCCCTACTAATGCAATGCATTGTGTTGGAACTAGGAAAATAGGTTATGGGAAGGAGGAAAGAGGGAGTAGTGTTTGTAAACATTCGACTTGAACTTTTTCATGTTGTAAGTGAGAGGGAAGACTTCAGCAGGAAGGTTATTCCACATACGAACAGTCCGGCCAAAAAACGAATTTTCCATGTAATGCGTTGTACGATTCACCGGCGAATCGACCACAAAAAGATGTGCTCTTGGGGAAAAACGTGTATTACGAACAAAGCTATGGGTTTCGGGAACCAAATCCCTAATTTCATCAGAACACATCCCGTTGTAGTAACGATAAAATAGGCAAGTACAACCCACATTGCGACGGTGCTCAAGGGAGTCAATAGAATTGGATACCCTACTGTCGCCAATGAGAACATTCGCCCTCTCCTGCACGCGGTCGAGAAGCTCCAAAATAGACTTTGAAGCACCGGCCCACACATGAGAGTTGTATTCCATTCGCGGTCGGATATAGGTGGTATAAATAGCAAGGAGATCAGATGGAGTGAAGTATATCTTACACCGTTTCAAAAAACCGAGGCACTTGAATGCTTCTTTCGACACCTTGAATATATGTTCTGTCCATCGGACATCACATTGTATCCTCATGCCCAGAACATCAAGAGATTCTGTTGGTTTGAACTCATTTTTATCCATACGAAATTGAGCAAAAGCTGTTGCTGTTTGATCGAACTCGACTTACGAGCAATTGCTCACCTACCTCAACTCAGGGTTTTTACTCGTTTTCATGCATGAGACACATTATCCCCTTGTTTTGATATGTTTTGTCACCTGTCACAATTCGTTCTTTTTTGTTATATTATTGTGTTCACAGGTCACGGGGTAGGAGCCTTAATAACAATTAACACAAATTTCCCGCAGGGATAATACAACTATTTATTGTGGATGGTCCGCTATAAAATAAATAATAATAAATTACATGGGAATAATTCCTAATCCAGTAAATTTCTTTAGAGATAGTATAAAGTTAGCTGGCCAAAAATGTTTTTTACACATATTAAAAATGTCGCTTGTGTCAGTAGGTATGTAATTGGCATATGGGTATTTACATGAGAATGTCCGCCAAGACTCAAAAAATATAGATCCTTGAGATTTTTTTTTTTTAAATAGCGAGGAAAGGTAAAAACACTCAAACTTTACTTTACATTTGGCTTAGTGTAAGAAACGAAAGAAACACCTCTCACAATTCGCAAATTTTCGCATAAATTAACATTCATCCCAAAATCACTTCCGTTTTATGTCACGTACGATATGCACCTATTTTGCTCGATAATTTACACAACCAGGTTCCGAATATTATTTTTTTTTTTCAAATAAAATATAAATATAATGATTGGGTTATTTTCCAGTACCAATTATTTTTGCAAAAGCTCCTCCTCTCTGAAGGCGTACAAATAAATATCACGAACGATTACATAGAAATGACCATATATCCACTGCCTGCCACTTGAATAAGGAATCACATTTTTTTAATTTAATTAAGTATATCTCCTAAACTAAGTCTACATTTACACGTTTCATCTTTTGATGCTCAACTCTTGTATTTTATGGAGAGGGAAGCAAGAAGAAAAGTGGTTGGTTCGGAGATGCCTGTACTTGGGCAGTACGCTTTGTGTTCTCATTCGCACAACAATGGCTGCATGTAAATTTTTTTCTTTTCTTTTTCTCTTTGGTTCGCTTTGAATAAAAGTGTTGTTATTTTAAAGCAAAATAAGTTGAAACCGGTTGCTGCGTGTGAACGTAATGGCATCTTCAAAAGGGAATTTAAAAGAAGTTGAGCATCAAAAGATGAAACGTGTAAATTTAGACTAAAGTTCAGAAAAAAATAATATTTTGCACAACCAAATTTTAAAGTGTTGGCTTTAGTTTTCTGAAGAAATAAAATATATACATATTTTTATTATACTAAAATTATGCATTTATTTAAAGACATGTATTTCTGTGGTACTATTTCGTGTGTCACTTGAATAAGGAATTCTTTTAATATTAATCACGAAGGCTATGATTTGAATTTTTTTCAATATAAACGGCTAGAGAATTTTTAATTTGATAGTTTTTATTTAAAATGGGTATGGTTCTTAATAACTCTGAAAAAGAAAAATTCTGATTTTGATATCTCAGGGTCAGAATCCGGTCCAAATAGCCAAAACCATTAATAGAAGAAAGACAGTCGTGTACAATTATTTAAACAACATGGAAAAATATGGAAAAAACATGAAAGGGCGGAAGAAAATGGCAAAAACTCAAAAAAAAACTAGAAAAAAAACCACCACTTAATGAAAAACGCAAATCACAACGTGTACAGTTTTAAAGTTGTATTTTCCGATGAAAAAAAGTTAAAAATTGATGGTCCCGACGGACATAACTATTACTTCCATGACCTTAATAAAGAGGAATTATTTTTGAGCCGCAGACACAGCCGAGAGGGCGTAATAATGGTATGGGGTACCATTTCGTATTATGGTACCATAGAATTGGTTTTTGTATCCCACAAAATGACTGCAACGACTTACAAAAATATTCTAGAGGCAGCATTTCCAAAATTGAATGATTTCTTGGACCCATACCTTGGACGTTCCAACACGACAACGCTCCGATGCATACCGCCTGAGCAGTAAAACAATGGATTAATCAACAAGGTGTTCAACTGTTGGATTGGCGCCCGTATTTACCAGACCTGAATCCAATGGAAAATGTCTGGGGTTGGCTTACAAGAAAAGTTTATGAAGGAGGAAAACAATTTGAGACGATAGAATCCTTAAAGGATGTAATAACGGAAGCATGGAGTTCAATTTCGCTAAATTACTTCGAGTCATACAAGCCGATGCCAAATCGCATTTTGAGGCTATATCTAAAAATGGTGGCAGTACTCATTACTAATTGAATGCTAGAAGATAATAACTTTAATTTTTATAACCTAATATTTAAAAATAAATTACAGTTTGCTAAGTCTTAAAATATCCCTTATGCAAGTGACACACGAAAAAGTACCACAGAAATAAATGTCTTTAAATAAATGCATAATTTTAGTATAATAAAAATATGTATATTTTTCATTTCTTCAGGAAACTAAAGCCAACACTTTGAAATTTGGTTGTGCAAAAAATTATTTTTTTCTGAACTTAAGTTTAGCAGATATACTTAATTAAATTTAACAAAATGTGATTCCTTAATCAAGTGGCAGGCAGTGTATATACATATGTAGTAAGTCTGCACTTATTTTTCTCTTAAATCTTAAAGTTATTTATTTCACAGATAAGGAAATATTTCATTGTACATATGTATGTATGTATATGTATAAAAAATTTGGATTTTTTAAAATTCTTAAGAAAATTATTTTTGTTATGATGAAGATATGTCTTGCTATATTCAGTATTGCCAGCCTTTTTGAGGCTAAATTTAACATATTTATTTATCTCTTTTGGATTTAATTTCATGGTTTTCCTAGACTTTTTTTAAGTCCAAATAGTGTTTAAAATGCTAAATTTATATATGTCAGATATCCTAATTCATTACTGAATGAAAATGCTTGACACGCGAACATACTTAAGCAAATAATCAGTCAGTGTTTGCTTTAATTCTACACAACTTTTTAGAACAAAATGTTTAATGCGCTATTGAGTATTGATTTTAGTTAAAAAGGTTACATAAATGTTGCCATGATTTTGAAATTTTCGATGAGCTCCTTAAGTTAATAGAATCGTGTGATATATATGCAAATTCTAGTTCTAATTGTTCCGATGATGATGAAATTATTATACCTCTTATATTATAATAAATATTTAATAGTTTGAAACTATTTCAATGTTAATATATATTTTTGAGCGACTCACCAAAAAAAGTGCTCGGTGTACCCTCCTAAAAATGAACCTGGGACTTTTTTAAGGTGAAATTTAAAATATTTCGGCTCCAGCTTTGACCTCTCGTGAGCTGGACCATTTTGAAAATTGCATTTATATATAGTCCAGAGCACCGTGTAAAATGCATCTAATTTGCAAAAATCGAAATTATTTACATACAAAGACGATGTACTTGGCAAAAGAAAAAATTTGATACCCATATTGCCCTATTTGAAACGAAGGGTTACCACCCCTTTGCATTTTTCTCAAGACGCGAACTAGCACGAGTTTCAAAATAAGCTGAGACCCGTATTTAATTAAATCGACTAAAGATTAAAATATGTGAATTTGGCATTTTTATTACAAACAAACACGAACAAAAAATTCAAAAACCGTTCTTTTTTACAAAATATCCGTAAAAAAAAGAACATGGATGATCGTCCTTGTACAAATTGTGTATACAGTTGGACGCGCCTTAAAAAACCTTTCTTATGATACCCATATTGTATATGTTGGTAAGGAAACAGATTCTGAAATTAACAAAACATGCAAAAATAGACCCTGTTTCAAAATGGTCCAGCTCACGAGAGGTCAAAGCTGGAGCCGAAATATTTTAAATGTCATCTTAAAAAAGTCCAAGTTCCTAGTTATTTAGTAATTCTAAAATAATCGTAAAAAATATATTTGATTTTTCTTTCTATTATAATATTAACGATTTTATTTTTGTTTGCTACTTGAAGTACAAACCTTTTTATTCTTGAAAACTTTCATGAATTTCATCAACATAATTCATTATTGTTTATTAAAAAAAACATATATAAAAATGTCGCAAAATTTAAATTGAAAATTATGAATGAAAATACCGACTGTTATCACTATTTCAGTTGTTGAAATAATTTTGCTTTTTTTTGCGTCACTTTCTTATAATTTCACTGGAAAAAGTTCATAATTCTCTCAAATCAAAAAAAAAAACATTTTTTCAATTAGTATTGTGGTTATTTTATTGAACTGATTATGGTTTTTAATCCAAATTTGTAATATATGATTCAAGCTAAAGTTCATTTAATTTTCATTAAATTATTTTTATGAAGAAAGGAATTTTACAACATGAAATGAATTAAAATTTATTGATAGTTTTTCATTATTGACAGAGCTGGGAATTGAACACAGGTTGTGTGTAACGCCACAATCTCTTCAGAGAGATTTGCCGTTTAACACTCACCGCCATCGAAGGCGGCTGACAGTCAATAGAAAAACATCAATCTTTAAACCAAATTGGTAGATCGAAATTTGTTTTTTTAATGGTTAACTATTTTAACTGATAATATTAAAATGATAATATTTTTTATTAATTTTTGGCAACGATTTTTGCCTGTGGTGGATTTTATACTAAATTAACAATGTTGTTATTTTTTTTTGTAATTCAAATTACAAAGAATTCAAACCAAATAAAATTTCAAACAATTTTATTAAATTCTGAATGTCTGGTGAAAAATTAAAAAAGTATTAATACATGTACATTTGTTTGCAAATATTTGAGTTATGCACGACTAAGTACTTACTTGCTGGGAGGGAATGTCAAAGAGAGAAGTCACTTATTATACTTTGCAATAAACAAAATTTTAATTTTTTTTTTTTAAATTTTGAAAAACAAACTTTTTGTCAGCTGTTAAAAACAGGGCTTTCATTTTTTTTGATGACTCGTTTTCAGTTCTCGTCAAATAACAAGTAGCATTATTACGGGGTTGGCAAGACATTTCATACATGCACCTTTTAAGAAGTTGGTATTTTTTTTTTTTTTTTTTTTTTTAGAAAAGAAATCACCATAACTTTGACCTAGATATTTCTTATGTATAAGGAATATCAAATGTTGCAAATAAGCCGAATCGAGCTATTATTTGATTTAGCCCACATTCAAGTATACGCCTGAACTTAAGGTTTTGGTACGATTGTTAGTAAGTTATATGGAAAAGGATATATTAGATTCAATACAGCCGAATATAGCACTCTTACTTGTTTAATAAAGTTTTGTTCCACATTATTTCTCTGCGTGTGCATTTCTTTTATCTTTTTTTAAGCTTATCAATAACTAAAGCAATTCATCCCTCGATTGTCAATAACTTATATTCAAATATTTTATTAAAAAACGACATTCATTGCGTTCATATTTTCGAAAATTGTTTCTTTTAACAAAAATGAAAATAGAGCAACAATGTAGTATAATTCACTCATATGTATAAGACTACAGGAAAAAATTGATTAGCACTATGGCATCAACATCAAATTTGCAACACTTGAATGCTGTCAAATTGTTGAGATGAACATTTCTTTTTTCGTTTTTTCTTTTTTTTCATTCCAAGTCTCTTTCAAAATATCTTTCAAATAATAAACACAAGACTAAGGCAAAAAAAAAAAACAAAATCTTACTGGATTAGAAAAAAAATATAGATGCAGTAAGTTAAAAATGCACGTTTAGACTAAGGGAAACGGAAATAAAAAATACTTGCCAAGCCAGCAAACCAAATCTAAACTTTAAAAAAAAAGAAAAATAAAAAAAGCAATAGAAAAAATGTAATACAAAAGAATGTTGCTTTCAATACAGAACAGTAGAAATATACGCAAAGTAGCTTAATAACTTACACAACACTAACAAAACTACTACACAAATTGGTATGTTTTTTACAAACATACACAACCAGACACTTTTGCAACCCAGTGTACTATTTCATATATTGTTTATATGTGTATGTGCAATCACATGATGTATGTATATGAGAAGAATAAGCAACATGCATGACATTGGTAACAAATATGCTGTAACAGCATAAAAATATTGCAAACACATTGACTGCTGACAAATAGTATCGCTTGTCAATTCATCACAAAAACAACAGAATACTCAAACACTCACACATATACGCTGCACCAACTGCCATATTCGCAAAACCGGGAGTATTTATGCATGTGTGTGTGTGTGCTTAAATTGTACGTAAATTGGTTTTACTGTGTGAGTATTTTCGTATCCTGTCTAAGGAAATATGCTTGTCTATGTGGATAAATAGATTGATATGTAGAAATTTACGAGGGATGTTCTATACACATTTTTAATAAATATAAGATCAGTCATGCACATATGGGCATTTCTCATGATAAACCTTTAAAAGTAACAAAAAAAAAAAAATATTTTAATGGCATCTTAAAAAAAAAATCAAAAATTCAGATTTGTGACAAATTTCCAGGCAGTTGGCAAAGGAGAATACAAAAAATATTCTTTATAAAATGTAGAAATTTTTTATTACAATTTAGGAATACAAAATATATCGCTGCTTCGACTGCAAATGTGGTAAGTCCTTCTTCTCAAATTTTTCAGAAGAAACAAAGAACTGTCTAACATTTTGATGGCTTACTTTTTTTTAACGAAGAAACTATATTTACATCTTAAATGTTAGTTTCGGTTAGGTTCCATGGGCAGCCATCGAGAGACAGCTCACTTGGGTCCTTCTGTGGTCCCTTTGTAATACCCAGCGCCAATGCCCATCCTATA
This sequence comes from Pollenia amentaria, assembly GCA_943735925.1. Lineage (NCBI taxonomy): Eukaryota > Metazoa > Arthropoda > Insecta > Diptera > Polleniidae > Pollenia > Pollenia amentaria. The sequence continues at coordinate 237,990,282 of OX031006.1, read as the reverse complement.
GAGCAGTTACTAAGATGACATCACTGCTGTTCAAGCAATTCGTCCTTCCTAATGAAGAGAAGAAGTGACCTAAGTTCTATCCTAGATAGATCCTCCAAGCAGGCAAACACCGGTTCTTCCAGGTATTTTTCCATGATGCCCGAATCCCAGGACATTGACAAAGGAAGTGAAGCACAGTTTCTTCCTCCTCCTAATCATTTTGATAAACAACTCCTAGCATGAGTTGTTTATCAAAAATTGTCAATCGTTAATATAATTATTTTGCAAACTTGCTGGCTGTTTTGGGACTTAACAAATTTGCTTTTACTGACATTATACTTTAAATATGGACCTTTTTTATTTATTTAACAGATATTTTTATTAATATTTACAAAGGTAAGTAATACAATTTTTGAGATCATATGTATCTATATTTGGCTTAACTTAATAGTTGTGAGCCAGATTGGCATTTTAAAGCTGATTTAAATTTAATTAATTTATAAGAAAATTACTGTTTAGTTATACTATATTTAAAATTGATTATATAAAAAAAAAACTATATAAATAAAATATTTTATACGTCAGACTTATAATAAATTTTAAAGAAATTAATTGAATTCATTGATTATAAATTTTCTTTACTTTAAAAATATTTCCAAATACTAAAATGTTTTAAAAAATATGGTACAATTCCGAATTTTTAACGTAATGACCAATTTCAAAAAGTTCAATACCTAGCCCATAGTTCGATCTAGAATGTGTTTCCGCTCCCTTGATTTTAAGACATACGCGGTTACCCATTAAAACCACAGATATTAATTACATTTTTTTCACATATATTGACCCACTCTTTAGCCCAATAGGTTTCCACTGAAATAATTTTTTCACCTAACATTCGTGGTAATCTATGTTCAGGCAGTCGTAGAACTTTATTAATGTAAGAAAAATGTATCTTACAGCTTCGTTCACAATAGGCAGTAACATTTTCATTGGTGTTCAAAAGAGAGCAACAATTTTTTCCGTAACCACACACATTTTCAGTTCAGAAACAGTTTGCAAATTTTTCCCAGAACAAAATTACGTACATATTTATTATTACTTTTTAAAACATTTTGTTAAAATTTTCATTCAAATTGTATTTTAACCTTTGGTAGATCGAAATTTGCTTTTTTGAATGATTATCCATCTTTAATTGATCTCACATGGACACAGGAAAAACAAAAAAAAAAATAAATGTACTTTGGACTTCAAGAAGAATTCTTGACAAGAGTACGAAAAAACAGAAGTAAGGAAAAACATGTGAGATCAATTAAAGATGGATAATCATTCAAAAAAGCAAATTTCGATCTACCAAAGGTTAAAATACAATTTGGTTTAAGGATTGATGTTTGACTACTGACGTCAGCAGTCATCGATGGCTGCGAGTGTAAGACGGCAAATCCCTTTGAGAAGACCTAGTGGTTGAGGTCGAAACATGTCAGGGTAACCAGCCGCCTGGGTTCGAATCACACGCCAGACAGCCTGGCTTCGAATCCCAGGTCAGTCAAGAATGAAAATTATCAATAACAATTTTAATTAATCTTCCATGTTGTAAAAATTCCTTTCTTCATAAAAATAATTTAATGCAAATTAAATTCAATGAACTTAAGCCTAATTAAAAATATCTAAATTTGGATTAAAAACCATTAACAGTTCAATAAAATAACCACAATACTAATTATTGTTAACAGCTAAGGCACGAGCTATGTTTACATTTGTCCTTCAAGTTGTGCTGAAAAAGGTCAACTAGAAAAAAGAAAGACAAAAACAGGAAAAACAAAAAAAAAAAAAATGTACTTTGGACTTCAAGAAGAATTCTTGACAAGAGTACGAAAAAACAGAAGTAAGGAAAAACATGTGAGATCAATTAAAGATGGATAATCATTCAAAAAAGCAAATTTCGATCTACCAAAGGTTAAAATACAATTTGGTTTAAGGATTGATGTTTGACTACTGACGTCAGCAGTCATCGATGGCTGCGAGTGTAAGACGGCAAATCCCTTTGAGAAGACCTAGTGGTTGAGGTCGAAACATGTCAGGGTAACCAGCCGCCTGGGTTCGAATCACACGCCAGACAGCCTGGCTTCGAATCCCAGGTCAGTCAAGAATGAAAATTATCAATAACAATTTTAATTAATCTTCCATGTTGTAAAAATTCCTTTCTTCATAAAAATAATTTAATGCAAATTAAATTCAATGAACTTAAGCCTAATTAAAAATATCTAAATTTGGATTAAAAACCATTAACAGTTCAATAAAATAACCACAATACTAATTATTATTATAAACTTCATATAAATTTTCATATAAATTGTTACTGAAGTAGAAGTAGACTCAACTATAAAAAAAAAAATTCGTTAAATTTTTGTTCGAAAAACCTTTTAAAGCCTCGTACACAATGCTAGCAACAATTTCGTATTTTCTTCTATCTTATTTCTTCCCAAAGTATTTTATATATTTTCAAAAATGTATCTAAAGTTTTAAAAAAGTTTAGTCTACTTCTACTTCAGAAACAATTTGTATGAAAATGTATATGACGTTTCTAATAATTTTATTTAGTTTTGAATGAAAATTTAAACAAAATGTTTTAAAATATAATAATAAATACTGTTCTAATATTGTTCTAAGCAAAATTTGCAAAAGGTTTCTTTACTGAAAATGTGTGTGGTTATAAAAAAAATTGTTGCTCTATTACGAACACCAGTAAAAATATTGCTGCCTGTTGTGAACGAAGCTTTAAGGTATCAATATACAGGGAGTGTAGACCAGTTTCTAGTTAAAGCATGTAGATTGGCGTATTATAGGGTGGAAGAGCATTTTCTTTATGAAATATCTAAAAAAAAATCTCCACTTCATCATAATTTTTAAATCCCCAAATTTGAGCACCGGCTTCAAGCAAAACATTATAGATCCGGAAGCAGCAATGAACATTTTAAGTTTATTGTTGTTCGATATCTTAGGATGATTTATATACTTTTTCCATGTTGATGCAATCGCCATTTTCTATGTTGCTAAATTGTTTCCTAAGTGGTTTGTAAAGGATACGTTAAAATTGATATCCATTCCCAAATATTTGTAGGTATTGACAAGTTCTATATTATTTTAACCAAAATTCCACTTAAGACTCAAGATTATTGGATATTCGTACACCACTACGAAAAACAACTATCTTTGATTTTTTCAAATTAACCTTAAGACACCACATCAAGCAGAATATTTTCTTTAATTTCTATGCCCACATAGCCATGTGTAATGAGGCTATTAATGAAATTTGGGTATATATTTATTGTCATTAGGGCCAAGCCTTATCCATAGTTTCATATGTCCCCTACACAAACTTCTTTTTAGAATAGAGTATTTGTGCCCATAATATAAGTTGTACAAAGTACCACGAAGATTTCACTTATCTTTGCTGTACGATCTATAATTTTTCGCTCTAGTATAATGTCCGTTTGTTTACTTTTCCAGTAAAATTCAGTAGGTAAGTAAATTTTGGGCAATTACAAAATGTTACTCTCCAAAATGTCTCTTGGACAAAAAAAGTAAGCGAATGGAAAAATTGCAAAAACTACAGGTTATTAAAAACGAAAAAGCTTATTGTTGTATTATATGTGTTATTTAATTCGTTTCACGTTGAAAATAATTATTTTTAGTTTTTGCTGCACTTTTAATTCAGTGTTGTTTGTTCTTTTTAATGTTTTTATTACAAATTGTAGGCTTTTTGTCAAGGCGCATTCATTCCAGTTAATCTCGGTAGTACAACAAGTACAACTCGTACAAAAACCACAAGCAATTTGTTTTTGTAAAATCATTGTACAGTGTCAAAAACCGAAACAAATCAAAAAAGGAAACAAAGATAATAAACAAACTTTTGACATCCAACAATTATAAAGCTAAAGAAAAAAAGTTATCAGCAGGGATTTTAGGATCACCTGTAATGAATGTGCCTTGCTTTTGCTTGTTTACTTAATTGAATCCAGGAATGCAAAAGAGAGTACATTTGTACCATTTTTGGTACGATCGAGTTTTAAAAAGTACAATGGTACACCAATTGCGTACATGGTACAATTTATAAAATTTCCCAGTTAATCACTTTCGTTTTACTTATTATTATAAATGATTATTATATTATTATAAATGATTATCTCAATTTTAAGACATTTTCTAACTTTTAAATATTTAAATATTTATAAAATAGATAAAAATATTTATATTTTGTTTAGTTTTTTACGTTATTTTAACGTACAAGTGATTTTGGTTGTACGACGTTTTGTAAATTTTATTTAAATATGTAAAAACTATTAGCTTTTATTTAAAATATTAATAAATGTATTACTTAATTGTTATGCACGAAGTTTTAGTTGTTAAAATAAAAATTAAAAAAAAAAAAAAATTCACCAAAAATTTTTTGGTACAATTGGGGTCCAAAAAGCACAATTTAATTAACATGTTGGTACAATTAGAAAATGCTCATTTTGCATCCCTGATTGAATCGTATGTTTAAGTTTTCTACTGGATTTTACCGGCAAAAATTTATTCAGTATAAATATACAGTCTCTTGGTCTAATAACTGTCACTTTACTCTCTCAGTAGATGCTCTCTTTTGCAAATTTCAGTGTAAATGAACGCAGTTCATTAAAATCCAGTACAAATTTGAACAAGTTTTTACAAATTTTGGGGTAAACGAAGACAGCTATAATGTTAGGTCTTTATATAATTTTTATATTTCGATGGGAAATAAAAGTGCTCACAAATTCTCATTATTCCTGCTTCGTATATTTGAACGTTCAACTTTAATCAAAGCGATTTTCAAGCTAATTTTCCAAATAAACATGCAACTTAAAATAAAAATGTTTTAAGTTCCTGTCCATATTACGAACCATTTACTGCGAAACATTTGAGTTTGATAGTGAAACCGGCAAAGGCGTATTGAATAATTTATTTAGTATCGTGTACACTCACAACATTCTGTACGTAAAATTAACTGAAATTGAAATATAAAATAAATGAAAATTCAGTTAAAGCCCGGTCTACTTATGTATATTTCATTTATTTTTAACGAAAATTTCATTGGGTACGTTCATAAGACGTAGCTGTTGAGCTCAACTGCTAGAAAACTGTTGACAACTGTTGAGCCGAACATTTTCGTCTTAGAAACGGCATTATGAGTATAATGCAAAATTAACAGCTGATAAACATAAACAATTGAAAAAAATAAAGGTTGAGGTTGAGCACAACATGTTGACTTTAGATAGCTAAAAAATTTTATGATGGAATAAACGGCCTCAAATACCCAACTGTTGTGTTGAGCGGAAGTGCTCAACTATGCGTTTCTAAGACAAACACTAAACGGTTACACAACAGTTACGCCTTATGAACGTGCCCATTGAATCTTTACTGTCAAAAATTCAACCGCGAATTCCGTAAAGACAAATTAATTTTCAGTTACTTTATGTAATTCAGTTATTTTTTATAATACAAAAGAGCCAAAAGAGCCAGACACCTGTCCGCTTCTTTTTCTAATGAGAGAGAGAGAGAGAGAGAGAAGGAATATTATTATTTACTTATCCCGTTATACAGGTTTAATTTACTTTTGTTGTTCTAACTACTCGTACTTTGTTAACAGAATAACTCTGAATTATAAGACACCAGCAGCATGACCAATATGGCATTCGCAATCATTTTATTTTATGAATTTAACTTAATCATTTTCACAACAAGAATATGGGAATTTTTCTACACAAAAGAAGTAAATCGTTTTTTACTTTTACTTTTTGCCACAGATATATAAATAGATAACTAAAAATTAATTTTTTGGTAGTTATGTTATATAAAATAACTGAAAATCCATTTGTTTTTACGGAATTTGGGGTTAATTTCTACGGAATTGAATTACGGTTCAATTTTTGACAGCAAAAATTAAATGATTTTTTTTCGCTTAAATTAAATGCAAAATAAGTCGATCGGTTTTTAAATAAATTTACAGTTGTTTTAAATTTAATTTTACATATAGAATACTTTTACTTAATCAACGAACAATATTAAATGCAACTGAAAGTCCGTATTAATGAGCAATTAGTTTTTTGAATAAATGTTATAATCAGTTAAAAATAAATTTGCTTTGGATTTTTAATGTTTATTTATTTAAAAATTACTGAGCGGAATACTTTTAAAATAACCTACAGTCCGCTACTGTAATAATATTGTGAGTGTACAAGCAGTTTTTGTGAGATTGATATACAAAATACCTGAATGCTGCAAAATAAAAGTTTCATTGCATGGACAAGAATGCAGTTTCAAAAGAGAATTAAAGAGAGTTTTTGCAGCAATAATATGGACGAGGCTAAAAAAAATTAAATTTTTATCAGAAAATAAAATTTATGGAAAAATTGCATGTGGGAATTTATATTTTTTTTATAAATTATTTAATTATTGGAATATTTTTTCTCCTTAAATGGGTCAAATTTTAATTTATAAAGCTTTTTGAAGCATCAATGTTAACCAAAAACTTACTTAAGCATAAAATATGTAAAATATTAATGGAATACGAATATTACAGAATGCTTTATTAATTTACTTAAGCACGTTCGAAAACAATGTTTATATAATAAAATAATTTATGAACAATTTGTATCCATTATATTTTCAAATAAATCCCTCGTATATTTAAAAATAAAATTAATATTCAATATATGTATGTATTGGTTAATTCTGCGTGTATACAAATGCGTATATGTAATTGTGTCTAACTGGAATATCCGCTAAACAATATGCCATTTCCGCATTATATAAGTGTAAAATTCAGAGTAGAGTAGGAAACGACAATAGCATGATGTATTTGTACTAATGTGTGTATGCGAATGAAGCAACAGAACATCTATAGATGTTACTGTGGCAACTTCATCAAGCACACATACACTCATATTAAGTTATTGAACATTGCATGTACATTTTTATTAAAATAGTTATTGTTGAAAAAATTCTAAAAGTTTTTTTTTATCTTTTTTTCAAATTTTCTTTCATTTCTTGATTTCTTCTTTGTTCGCAATACAAATAGTTTGCCAATTGTTTACAAATTGTTTTGATAGTTTTATAGATACGTTTCCACTGAACGTATAGATCAAATGTCAGAGCAAAAATATTACGCTTATTCAGCATTCATATACACACACAGATACTTACATCTCTACATTGAAAGAAGTGTGTATGTGTGAGTATTGCAGTACATCAAATTGAAAGATGCAAGGTTTCATCTAAGCTTTTTATTTATGAGTTCAAGTGAAATGCTGGTAATATGATCGTCATAAATAAAAAAATATAAAGATACAAAATCCCGTTTTGTATATGTACATTTCGAAGAAGTGACTTTTTGTTCAAAAAAGAATGAAATACATACTAAATATTTCATTTGAGCAGGATGGCACATAAGCAGTGTATATAATTAGAACGAAATGTTTTTTTAAGGACCTTTAAAAAACTTGGAAAAATTAATGAACAAAAGATGTTGAATTTTGTTTTATAAGTCAGCATTTGATTATAAAGATGCAATGATCATATTAAATTTTTTTCATCTAGTGCCGCAAAAATTTATTCATTGGTTCAGTATATTCAGATGTAAGCTTAATATTGTTATGCTTAATTATTATATTCACTGAAAAATTTTTACTAGATATTTATCTAATAAATATCTAGTAAAATATTATAAATTAATTAAAGCGTTAATTAAATATTTTTTTTTTTTATTTTAATTGAATAATTTTTTTTTTATTGAATCAATTTTTTTATTGAATCAATTATTTTTTTTAATTAAACAACATTTTAATTAATATCAAAGTTATTTTTGGGAATACATAATTTTTCATTAATAAGATTTTGTTTGTTGTGCTTAATTCCCCATTTTTATTCTTGATAAAAACACTGAAATTTATTGCTGTTTCTATGCGCATTTCACTGGTTGCTTAGGCCAGATCATCCGAAAACAATCTCCCAAAAAATTTTCGAAAAGCCAAAGATATCAATAAATAAAACTACAGAGGGAATGAAAATTAAAATTATTTATTTTAAGAAATATATATATTTAAAATACAATTAAGGATGGTTTTGTGAATCAGACTAGGGGAATTAAATTGTAATAAGTTACAATCAAAGAAAAATAATTACACACGAAATTTGGCGAAAAGTTTTGGAAAATATATCAAAAAGAGCACGCATATGCAAAGCCGAAAATGTCTAGATATTTCACATCATAATATGATGCGTCTTTAAACATAATATTTTTAACCTATTTTTGTCGAAGGTCGCAATTATTTATAAATTATTTTATAGAATTTTCATTATTTTTCTCGTAAATAACACAAAACAATGGTCAATATTTTTGCACCATTTTTAATCAATATTAAAATTTGTTAAGCATTGATATTTTATTTTGTGACACTTTACAATTTCTTTTTTAATTTACCTACAATTTCTTTAAACTTGTTTTTTTTAATTGGTATTTTTTTTTAATTGTTTAACCACTGAATAGCAAATAGTTCGATAGGCATATATAAAACAAACGACACAACTGATGCAAAATTATTTTACAAATGGGGATAACAAAATATTATTAGAGTAAAGATATTTTGTTTGCATCTTAAACATATTATGAGTACACGAATGTATAGAAAGTTATCATTTTATGGCTATTAAATATCAATAAATGGTTGTGAGGAGTATAATATATTTTTAAATTTATCATAATTTAGTTGTTATAAGAATTATTTTTTTTTTCAGTAAACCATTTTTAAATTTATAATTGCGATAAACATTGACATGTTTACAGTAACTTTAATATTATTGATATTAAATAAAAATAACAATATTTTGTGTACGACAACAATATATTGTTACAATAAACATAGTGTAGTTGCCGTAGCTATGCCCAACCAGATTTTTTCCCTGCGTGTAGAAAATTTGTTTTGCAAACATATATTAAATTTGAAAAATTTTTATGAACCAGGTTAAAAATGATATAATTATAATATTGTAATTCTGAATTGTTTTTAGGGAATTTTTTTCGGAAAGCGTTTTGATATATGACCAGTGGAAAATTTTGGACTGTTATTTTTGTCCGTTATGATTCTAGACGAATTAAACTGTTGTGTTGGACCTACGCTAAAGATTGGACCGATCTGCACGAAATTAAGTGATGTAATTTATAGTTTATTTATAGTTTTGTTACAGTTTACAGTGCGTCTTTAACTGACTTCCAAAAGTGGGTTTTATATAAGTATTCGGTTAATTATGGACCGATCTTTACGAAATTTGTTGGTAAGATTTCTTACTATATCACGCAGAGAAAAAATATGTTTAGATATGGTCACCTCCAACAAAACTATTTTTAGATAAAATTTTAAACATATTATGTTTAAATTTAACCATATTATTGTCACCGACAAACATATAATTGTTAAATTAGTCCTCTATCAAGAAGCCATAAACATATTATGGTTGCCTCTAAACATGTTATGGTTAAATATGACAATAATTTGTTTTTAATTTAACAATAGTATTTCCCTCCTTTCTAAGAGCAACATGATTTGGTTGAAAATCAACCATGCTATAATATGGTTGTGCCTTCTTGATGTTGGACTAATTTAACAATAATATGTTTATTGGTGACAATAATATGGTTTAATTTAAACATAATATGTTTGCAATTTTCTTTAAAAATAGTTTTGTTGGAGGTGACCAAATTTAAACATATTTTTTCTCTGGGTGATCAAAAGGCTGTTTTTCTTTGCTTAGTCTTTCGAAAGTCAGCGTGATTTCAACAGACGAACAGGCAGACAGGCAGGCGTGGTGGAGGGTAAAAACCGTGCATTTTATATTTAGGAACTTTATGATTACGCAAATAAATAGATTTTTTTAATTAATCTAGAGATTAAAGAAAATACTGGTTATGCGTACATGTGAACTCTAAATTGAAAAGTATAACATTTATAAATAATTAATACAGAAATATTCAAGAAACTATTAAAAATTAAGATTTTCTTCGTAATGCTAGCACGTGGTATCTATCATCAAACGACATACTGAGTAGGATCTCTGGGTACGCAAAAAACCATTTCTTTCTATAACAGAATCCACAATAGATCTCATATTTGCGCATAAAAATCGCGAATACATAAGTTGAAAAAAATGTTTGGCTGCTTTCTTAAAAGATGCCTTTTATTTGATTAGAACCCAAATCGGAGCATATACCATTAATTTGGCAAACAATTAAAAATTTTCTGATAGATTACGTCTCGAGCCTTTCCGTCACATCCAACGTAAGTCATTTTATCTGAACTGCAACCTTTACCCTCTAGTAAAGTTGTGGTCGAAGAAAACACTCCCTTGGCTTGGTGTGGAAAAATTTCTTGGTCGGAATTGCCCTTCACACACGGTTTGTGATGGTAGCGATGCCCTTTTTTCTCATTTATCAGAGTCTTGTGTCATCGTCCCTCAAATTAAACGCTTTTTAACCCATATTTAAAACATATCTTTTTTTCTCCGGTTTTAAGTTACAGCTCGGTGAATTTTGCTTCTATCAATAATTAGAGGTAAATCATCGGAAGAAATCGAACCGACATCCGCTAAAACCGCAGAGGCGAGAGCAGCATCTGATTGCTTCGAAGAATCGTATCTTTTACAGATCTTAGCAACTGTTGACAATGGCAATGAATTAACATTCGATGTCGAAATCGATGCTATCTCTGTCGTGGGCGTGTTTGTATGCAGTACTTCTGTTATCTGATCAAACTCCACATGCCCATCACAAAATTCTGGGACAGAATCGTTTCCGTGAGTATAACACGACTTTTTGGTTGGCCTTATTGACTCTTCAACTTGTCTCTACTTTCGTTTCATTAATCTTGCCGTTTCGTTCTTATCAGGACCGCTTATAACCATTTTTCTGATATTTCTTTGATTAAACAAAAAAATACTTTAATTGATGAGGACTTTCGTAGGCTTTAAGCACGAACATGATTCAGATAAAAAGCATTTACAAACTTCAACATCTTAAAGCTTCTCAGACGACTCAAAAAATTGGTGCTTTCAAAACAGGCACTTCATTTGGTTTTGGTGTATCTTTACAAATTGAGGTACTTTGTATTTTAATAATTGAATAACTCGTTCCTTTGTTACGATTGGAATTCAAACTTTTGTAAAAATATTGTGTGACAGGTTCAAGAGTAATCACATTTGAATCGATTCTTTCCATTTTACTTCAATTTCTGATCGTTCTTGACAAACAAAATAAAATTAATAAAATAAAAATAATTTAACAAAATAAATTTCAATGCAAATTTTGATCTACCAATATGGTTTCAGCATTGATGTTTGGCTATTGACTGACAGCTGTCTGCAATGGCGGTGAGCGTTAAACGGCAAAGTTTCTGAGGAGATGTCAAATCAACCGTCCGCGAACGTGAATGAAAAAAAAATTATCAATAAATTTTAATTAATTACATGTTGTAAAATTGTTTTCTTCATTTTCGGAAAATTCTCAAAAAAGTGCTATATGCTAAAAGCGTTTTCTTCATGCTAGATGAATTTAAAAAAATGCTAGATCTAGCAATAAAAATGCTAACTTTGCAACAGTAGTAACGACTTTCGAAAGAATCGTTGGGCCATATTTTTCTAAATGGCAATCAATACTAGGCAATAGGTAAATATTTTTAAAGCCAAAGAAGATAAAATCCAAAGTTGAGGTTTCTGCCAGATGAAGCGTCACCAGCTTTACCAATTATTGATTTTATCAAAAAAGGTCGTTTCTCCGGTTCCAAATCTTGTTATATTTTTTGTTCCGCCTTTAGGGTAAGCTAAAGGCCAATATCTTTGAAGGTATTCCTGTGCAAGGATCTGAAATTCTGAGAAAAGTTAGGGGAAATATTTTGAAAAGAGCATATCACTATGCTGAATATTTTAAATTCGAAATGTAATTTGAATATATTTCTAAACTATAAGTAGACTTAAACTAATACCATCCCCAAATTCAGAAAAAAATATTCACGCTTATCGCGAATCTTAAGCGAATAAAGTATAGGGAATAATTTTTTTATTCCCATGAACAATAACTTGGTATCGCCAATTGATAGAGAATAAAATAAACATCTTGCCAATGGTCTAACATTCTTTTGTGAAATAATGTTATTTTATTTTTAATATTATATTTTACGCGTCTTTTTGTAATTTTCTTAATAAATTTTCATCGGCGATGCCAATTTTTTTTTTAACATGCGAGTTTTTTCACTTGGAAATAATTCACGATTGCAACTTTAGGGAAAAGGGAAATATTTCGAGCGAAATAATATTCACGATAAGAATGATTATTTATTTTATAAATAAAAACATTACTTATACGCCACCCTGCATTTTAGTTTTCTTTTTTGTTCGAAAAACTTGTTAACCAAATTATGCAAATGTTGCATATTCTAATTGACCATTTGTAGGGCAAATAATGTCTTATTCTTAAAAAAAAATGTAATCCGTCTGGTCATATATATAACTACAACTTAATATATGATGAATAAATTATTTTCACTGTTGAGACTTTCATAACTGTCAAAAAGTTTTTAAAACATAGAAATCTTAATCTTTACGCATCTTAATATAGAACAAAATTAGATTTGTTTTTTTTTTTGTTTTGTTCTTTATATCAAATGGGAATAAATACACAATTTTCTAAAAACTTTACCCTATTACAATTTTTGCCAGTCCTTTTTTATTTTCTTATTATTATGATACAAAGGAGAATTCAAAAGATTTGATTGGCTTCAAAGTAAACAAAAAGTTCTCATTCTTTATTCAAAATTTTTCCTTTATTTCACATATAAACAACATTAAGGTGGTACCGTGATCGTAAAACGGGGAGCATTTAAGCAAATTTTATCAACCACATGGGGTTAAAAAAAAAAAGTATAAAATAACAAACTTGTTGGCATAAAAAAAAACAACAAACCGCAAGTAATGAAGAAGGCAACCGAAAAAATAAATAAACTTTAAGCTTAAGAAAACAACCCAAAGTTTTATTCTTTTCTTCTTTATTTTTCTTTTTTTTCTTTTCCTTTTTTTGTTAAAGAACACAAATTATTTAAGGAAAAGAATGAAATTTAAGGTTAATTTCTTTATATTCTGGCATATTATATTTTAACAGACAAATAAGAAAAAAATACTATGCATAAAAAAGGCTTGCTGGGGAAAATTTTTAATAAAGTTTTTATTCATTGTGTGTTGATATTTTACTTGTATTTATTTAATAGAGTTTAAAAATCGGACAAAGAAAAATAAATAAAAACAAGTAAGAAGGTAAAGTCGGCCAAGCCCATTTGATACCCTACACCACAGTATTTACCAACTAATTTTCGAGGGTGGGTGTACTCTATGTGGAGCCACCAGAACAAAGTTGTATTTTGAGGTTAAGATTCATGTAAAAGTTCTTAGTGCCAGAATGATATTTAGATATCTTCACCTTAACGGGATTTTTGTGCCTTTAAGTGATTTAAGGAAGGTGGCTTATTGGGACCTTAATTGCACCACA